>OZ038400.1:37487271-38081831 GCA_964036045.1 Eutreptiella sp. 'Long Island Sound 2002' | reverse complement strand
TGACCCAAGGGCCCCCCTTTTTTTGGGTCGAAAATCATGAATCTTTTGGTTTTTTTTCGATTTTGAGCCGAAAAAGTGTTTTCCGGGTCCCGACTCCATAGGGTTTGTATGGGGCAGAGTGGGACGAGCGCTTATGCAGTTTATGCACTTTTCAGCCATTTTTGCTATGTTGGCGGTTTTGGCGACCTCGGTGACCCCGTGGTATCCACTTTGAGGGGTGTGAGTGGGGATGTTGTGACAATATATATTCCTACTAGGATACGAGAGGACGGTTTTTTGCAGTCTCTAGCCTTGCTGAGAGCCGTTCACAACCCGTGCCAAAGGCGCGAAATGACTGTTTCCACCAAAAATGGCCTAGTGAATGGGCCGGTACACAACCTGCTCATGCAGTTTTTCACCCTAGGCAGCTCAAAAATCAAAGTTTTCGAAACCTGTTTTTTTGATATTGTGACCAGCCAAAATGACCATCCAAGCTATGGAAAGCATGTTTGAGGCCGTATTTACGTGTTTTTCACCCCTATTTGGGTATTAGGTCCGGGGGGGGGGGTCTCCCAAGGGACGGGTGCACAACCTGCTTATGCAATTTTTCACCCTGGGCAGCTCAAAAATCGAAGTTTTCAAAACTTGTTTTTGTGATATTGTGATCACCTAAAATGACCATCCAAGGTATGTAAAGCATGTTTTAGGCCGTATTTACGTGTTTTTCACCCTATTTGGGTATCAGGTCCGGGGGGGGGGGGGTCTCCTAGGGGATTGGTACACAACCTGCTTATGCAGTTTTTTACCCTGGGCAGCTCAAAAATGGAAGTTTTTGAAGCTTGTTTTTTTGATATTGTGACCACCTAAAATGATGATCCAAGGTATAAAGCATGTTTAGGCCGTATTTACGTGTTTTCACCCTATTTGGGTATCAGGTCGGGGGGGGGGGTCTCCCAAGGGACGGGTGCACAACTTGCTTATGCAGTTTTTCACCCTGGGCAGCTCAAAAAATCGAAGTTTTCAAACCTGTTTTTTTGATATTGTGACCACCTAAAATGATGATCCAAGGTATGTAAAGCATGTTTTAGGCCGTATTTACGTGTTTTTCACCCTATTTGGGTATCAGGTCGGGGGGGGGGGGGTCTCCCAAGGGACGGGTGCACAACTTGCTTATGCAGTTTTCACCCTGGGCAGCTCAAAAATCGAAGTTTTCAAAACTGGTTTTTATGATATTGTGATCACCTAAAGTGACCATCCAAGCTATGTCAAGCATGTTTTAGGCTGCATTTGCATGTTTTTCGTCCTATTTGGGTATTAGGTCCGGGGGGGGGGGGGGGGCGGGGCTCCCAAGGGATTGGTACACAACGTGCTTATGCAGTTTTTCAACCTGGGCAGCTCAAAAATCGAAGGTTTCGAAACTTTTTTTTTTTGATATTGTCACCACTTAAAATGACCCTCCAAGGTATGTAAAGCATGTTTTAGGCCGTATGTACATGTTTTTCACCCCATTTGGGTATTGGCCGCACGGGGGGGGGGGGGGGGCTCCCAAGGGATTGGTACACAACCTGCTTATGTAGTTTTTCACCCTGGGCAGCTCAAAAATGGAAGTTTTCAAAACTTGTTTTTTTGATATTGTGACCACCCAAAATGACCATCCAAGTATGCAAAGCATGTTTTAGGCTGTATTTACGTGTTTTTCACACTATTGGGTATCAGGTCGGGGGGGGGGGGGGTCTCCCAAGGGATTGGTACACCACCTGCTTTATGCAGTTTTTCACCCCGGACAGCTCAAAAATCGAAGTTTTCGAAACTTGTTTTTGTGATATTGTGATCACCTAAAATGACCATCCAAGGTATGTAAAGCATGTTTTAGGCCGTATTTACGTGGTTTTCACCCTATTTGGGTATCAGGTCCGGGGGGGGGGGGTCTCCCTAGGGGATGGTACACAACCTGCTTATGCAGTTTTTCACCCCGGGCAACTCAAAAATGGAAGTTTTTGAAACTTGTTTTTTTTGATATTGTGACCACCTAAAATGATGATCCAAGGTATGTAAAGCATGTTTTAGGCCGTACTTACGTGTTTTTCACCCTATTTGGGCATCAGGTCGGGGGGGGGGGTCACCCAAGGGACGGGTGCACAACCTGCTTATGCAGTTTTTCACCCTGGGCAGCTCAAAAATGGAAGTTTTTGAAGCTTGTTTTTCTGATATTGTGACCACCTAAAATGATCGTCCAAGGTATGTAAAGCATGTTTTAGGCCGTATTTACGTGGTTTTCACCCTATTTGGGTATTAGGTCCGGGGGGGGGGGGGGTCTCCCAAGGGATTGGTGCACAACTTGCTTATGTAGTTTTTCAACCTGGGCAGCTCAAAAATCGAAGTTTTCGAAACTTGTTTTTTTTGATATTGTGACCACCCAAAATGACCATCCAAGGTATGTAAAGCATGTTTTAGGCCGTATTTATGTAGTTTTTACCCCAATTAGGGTGTGTGTGGCTTGGGGTAGAATCTCTGCGAGGTGGACTTGCCGAAGGCAATAGAATCACCTCGCAGAGGTTGTTAGATCAAAGCCAGGCAGGCGTATATAGGGGAAAATGCCACATACCCCCCCATTTTGGCCTTTTTGGGCCTATTCGCGTACCCTACCCCAAGGGGTTGAATTGTTAGTTTAACCCCTTGTAAAATCATTATTTTGTCCAATAAACGCATCCCCCAATGAGTTTTGGTCCGGACCCCCTAGACCCCCCCCACTTGAAACCCACTTTTTTGAGGTTTTCAAGGAGGGGGGGGGGTGGGGGGGGTGGGGGGGGGTAAAAAAATGACCCCCCCTTTTTTTTGGGTCGAAAATCATGAATCTTTTGGTTTTTTTTCGATTTTGAGCCGAAAAAGTGTTTCCGGGTCCCGACTCTATGGGGTTTGTATGGGGCGGAGTGGGACGAGCGCTCATGCAGTTTATGCACTTTCAGCCATTTTTGCTATGTTCGTCGACCTCGGTGACCCCGTGGTACCTACTCTGAGGGGTGCAAGTGGGGATGTTGTGACAGTATATGCCTACTAGGTTACGGAAGGACGTTTTTTGCAGTCTCTAGCCTTGCCTGGGGCCGTCCACAACTCGTGCCAAAGACGCGAAATGACTGTTTCCACCAATAATGGTATAGTGAATGGGCCAGTACACAACCTGCTTATGCAGTTTTTCACCCCGGGCAGCTCAAACATCGAAGTTTTCGAAACTTGTTTTTTTGATATTGTGACCACCCAAAATGACATTTCAAACTATGCAAAGCATGTTTTAGGCCGGGATTTACGTGTTTTCCACTCTTTTTAGGTGTTAGGTCGGGGGGGGGGGGTCTCCCAAGGGACGGGTGCACAACCTGCTATGCAGTTTTTCAACCCGGACAGCTCAAAAATCGAAGTTTTCGAAACTTGTTTGTTTGATATTGTGACCACCTAAAATGACCATCCAAGGTATGCAAAGCATGGTTTTAGGCCGTATTTACGTGTTTTTCACCCTTTTTGGGTGTTAGGTCGGGGGGGGGGGGGGGGGGGCTCCAAGGGATTGGTACAAACCTGCTTATGCAGTTTTTCACCCCGGACAGCTCAAAAATGGAAGTTTTCAAAACATGTTTTTTGATATTGTGACCACCCAAAATGACCATCCAAGGTATGGAAAGCATGTTTTAGGCCGTATTTACGTGTTTTCACTCTTTTTGGGTGTTAGGTCCGGGGGGGGAGGGGGGTCTCCCAAGGGACGGGTGCACAACCTGCTTATGCAGTTTTTCACCCCGGACAGCTCAAAAATGGAAGTTTTTGAAACTTGTTTTGTGATATGTGATCACCTAAAATGACCATCCAAGGTATGTAAAGCATGTTTTAGGCCGTATTTACGTGTTTTTCACCCGATTTGGGTATTAGGTCCCAAGGGGGGGGGGGTCTCCCAAGGGATTGGTACACAACTTGCTTATGCAGTTTGTCACCCTGGGCAGCTCAAAAATCGAAGTTTTCGAAACTTGTTTTTTTGATACCGTGATCACCTAAAATGATCATCCAAGGTATGTAAAGCATGTTTTAGCCGGTATTTATGTAGTTTCCACCCTATTTTGGGTGTGTGTTGCTCGCGGTAGATTCTCCGCGAGGTGGACTTGCCGAAGGCAATAGAATTTCGAAGCTTTTGGGGGGCCCATGGCTCGGGCTAGATGGGCCCAGTGGCCACTACGTGGTTCCCCATGGGTCTGAAGTACCCGTACTGTCACTAAATCATCACCCAAACTCATCCAGGGGCGATAGAGGGTTTCGGAAAAAGGCGAATTTCGGGAAATCTTGCAGGTGTCACTAAACAGCCTACACAACGGCAATTTGAGGGCTTTTGGGGGGGCCATGGCTCGGGCTATATGGGCTTGGCAGCCACTATGAGGGTCCCCATGGGTGCTCAAGTACCCGTATTGTCACTACATCATCACCCAAACCCATCTCAGGGGTGACAGAAGGGTTTCCGAAAAAGTCCAATTTTGGAAATCTTGCAAGTGTCACTAAACAGCCTTATCCAGCGTGAAAACGACCAAGTCCTCACTAGCAAGGGCCCATAGGGGGGGGCGACCGGGGGTACCCGGAGTTTGGACCCGGGACCCCCGCCATGGGCTAGGGGGTCCATGTACAAGAAAAAAGTTGCCCCGGACCTGGGTCTAAATCCACACACAGCACCCAGAATACGCGAAGAAGTTTTGACCCCCCCCCCCCGACACCCCCCCCCCACCCACCCCCCCCAAAAAAGGGGTACCCGGGTACGGGGGGGGTAGGGGGGTCAAAATTGAAAAAATCATTGGGGGATCATTTTCTCTCCTAAAATGATGATTTTACAAGGGGTTAGACATCTGGTACCATACCTTGGGGTATTGTACGCGAATGACCCCAAAAAAGGGGGGTATATGGTGTACGCGCCTGCGCTTGATCTAACAACCCTCTTCGAGGTGATTTTGCCTCAAACAGTGAAAGGGGAGGAAGAGGGGGGGGGGTCCAGGGGGGGGAGGACCCATTCCTCCTACGGTTGTCAGCCGTTCTAATACATCCCTGGCCCAAACCCCCCCCCCCCCCCTGCACTCAAATACCTGTACCTATTCCCAGACCTCGGCTGCAGGTGGTGGTCAGCCCACGTCAGGGGGAGGCGGCCCAGTCCGAACCGCCGTCGGCTGCCCGAAAGCTCGCCACCTGCCCCTCAACTGCCAACAGCAGGGCTGTCCTTAACGCAAAAAAAAAAAAAAATCCCGTCCGGTACGAGGTAATTTCAAAAGAGCCCGCGGACAGTACATGTCTTCACCCCGGTGTTCCCAATTGTTCAACCATGAGTCCCTAGCCCCAAATTGGTCTCAGCACATAACCATATGATCCTTGCCCCACATGTGTTGCATGACCCTACCTCACACCCTGCACAATTCAACATGAAGAAGAGCAATACTTTTTTTGAATCAAATATAGTGATGCAGCGTTCGACCACCCGAATGTTCCATCGCCGGTGGCACAGCTGGAAACAAACTCCCTACTGCTGGTACAACCTGTGGAAGTGCACCCTGACATGCTCCATAAGCTCACCCTTCCCCCCTCTCACACTCAAAGCATGCTTCCTACAAATGGCCTGAAACTCAACCTTAGTCCACTCATGCAACCTCCCCCTCTCCATTGCACTCAACACCGCCTCATCCACATCATACCGAAACACCAGCTGCGTGCCAGGGTTAGAAGAGGTGGAGGGGACAGCTGAGGGGTTAGGAAGGTCAGAAGAGGAGCTACTGGCAACTGCATCTGCCTGCTCCATATCCTCGTCCTCACTGTCTTCGTCCTCACCCTCCAACTCAACCCCATACACATCGCCAATGTCGGCGTCACGTGTCGCCCTCTTGGGGACAACCCACAAATCTCGAATGTCCAACGGAACCTCCGCCTCACCATCCTCTTCCAAAGAAACTGCCAAATCCTTGAAAGCCGCAAACCCAAGCAAGTGGGCAAATTGGCTACCTCACCCCTGCCGTATCGGGGAGCCCCACCGCTTCAGAGCGGGGGGCAAAATCAGAAGTGGCCCACAAGTGGGCAAATTGGCTACCTCACCCCTGCCGTATCGGGGAGCCCCACCGCTTCAGAGCGGGGGGCAAAATCAGAAGTGGCCCACAAGTGGGCAAATTGGCTACCTCACCCCTGCCGTATCGGGGAGCCCCACCGCCTCAGAGCGGGGGGCAAAATCAGAAGTGGCCCACAAGTGGGCAAATTGGCTACCTCACCCCTGCCGTATCGGGGATCCCCACCGCCTCAGAGCGGGGAGCAAAATCAGAAGTGGCCCACAAGTGGGCAAGTTGGCTACCTCACCCCTGCCGTATCGGGGATCCCCACCGCCTCAGAGCGGGGAGCAAAATCAGAAGTGGCCCACAAGTGGGCAAATTGGCTACCTCACCCCTGCCGTATCGGGGAGCCCCACCGCTTCAGAGCGGGGGGCAAAATCAGAAGTGGCCCACAAGTGGGCAAATTGGCTACCTCACCCCTGCCGTATCGGGGAGCCCCACCGCCTCAGAGCGGGGAGCAAAATCAGAAGTGGCCCACAAGTGGGCAAGTTGGCTACCTCACCCCTGCCGTATCGGGGATCCCCACCGCCTCAGAGCGGGGAGCAAAATCAGAAGTGGCCCACAAGTGGGCAAATTGGCTACCTCACCCCTGCCGTATCGGGGAGCCCCACCGCCTCAGAGCGGGGAGCAAAATCAGAAGTGGCCCACAAGTGGGCAAATTGGCTACCTCACCCCTGCCGTATCGGGGAGCCCCACCGCCTCAGAGCGGGGGGCAAAATCAGAAGTGGTGCCCAAAAGAGGGCGGCGGGGGGGGTAGACATGGCCCGCGTTCGGCCGGGGGAAAAAGGCCTCTAGGGGCTGTCCTTAAGGGCTGTCCTTAAGGGCTGTCCTTAAGGGCTGTCCTTAACAAAAAAAAAAAAAATCTCGTCCCTTAAGGACAGCCCTGGCCGACAGATGCCCATCAGTAGCCTCCGCAGAGTTGTGACAGGACCTGCGGTCCCATATCTCTGGCCTGCACTCAAGACTCGGCGGGTGTGGGGGGGGGGGTGAGGGGGACGCAGCACACGCGACACACTTTCTTGTCCGGAGGCCACGTCGGCGTGTGTTGGATCCCCGCGCATTCTGACTCGAGCTGACCAAGAATGGTCCTGTAGACCGGGAAATCGAGCGCGTCCTCGTCGACTGGAGGCCCCGAGTCTTGCTGAAGGACAACGAGAGCAGAGAGGGTGTGCACGTGGGAGCATGGCAACGGGGGCTAGCGAGGGAGGGGTGCCAAAACGGGTCTGACCCCAGGCCTGCCGGCCGGCCGGCGGGGGCGGTGGTATCAGTGCTCGATCTTCTTTTGGCAGGACCAAGAGTGTCCTGAAGAGCAAAAAAAAAAAACCCCAGCAGAAACGAACGTTCATGGGGACGCTCTCTGCTTCATGGTCAAGACATGTGCAAGACACAAGACCACAGAAACAGTGAAGGTTTGGCGGTTGGCACGGCCGGCGGCTGGCGGTTTGCAGTTGGCAGTTGGTGGCGGTTGCCGGCTGGCGGTTGGTGGTTGGTGGTGGTTGGCGGTTGGCGGTTGGTCGTCCCTGGGGGCTGTCCTTAAGGGTTGTTCTTGACGAACATAATTGCGATGCGCCGCCCCCAACACCGTCCCACCCAAATCAGTGATGTTGCTGGGCCGGGGATGTGCGAACAGGACCCTCCGTTCTGGTTCATCAACAGCGATGCAGGCACCCTCCGAGGGGACCCCTCCGCACCTGGGGCCCTTCCCCCCCCTCCCGCTCTTCGCCGGTTGCCCCTCCGATGGGCTCACAACCGCCAAAGAGCCATCATAGACACGAAGCGCCTGGAAGGCCATTGGTCGCAGACATGGGGCGGGGGGTGGCAAACCATGTCACACGTCCAGGGACGGGGCACACGCGATCACAGGGCCCATGTGGCGTGGCCCGAAGCCCCCCCACTGCCAACCACCAAAACACGTTCGGGCCCACAGATGGTCAGAATGAGCAGTGGCGAGAGGCCAATGGGCGCCGCCAAAGGCAAACAATCAGATACCGAGGCCTTGTGCCAAACCCCCCCCCACCGCCTCCCGAAGGGGAGGCCAAACCGTAGGCAAAGTCCTGGTGCTGACTGGTCCTTCAGCCCCCATTCAGCCCCCAGAGCAGACAAGAAGCAGGACCTGCGCGTAGGTGTCCAATCGGGTGAGAAAGGCGCCCCACGAATCCACGGCGAACTTGACCTGATACTTTGAGCGATGGCGACCCTGGCGGAAAGAGGGTTTGGGTGTGGGCGCGAATGTGCGTGCAGGTGGGGGGTTGTGGGCGTGTGTTTGGGAGCTGGTTTGGATGTGGGTGTGGGCGTGGCCGTGCGCGTGGGGCCTGTGCGAATGCGGGTGCGGGTGCAGATGTGGGCGTGAATGTCCGTGCGGGGGTGTGCGTGCAGGTGGGGGTGGGGGCGGGGGTGGGGGGGCTTGCATGTGCGTACGAATGCGCATGTGTGTGAGATTGGATGCTGGCATCGGTGTGGGTGTGGTGCGGGTATGGGTGTGGTGGGTGGGGATGTGGGGGTGGGGCTTTGGTGGGGGGGGGGGGGGGCGTGAGTATGGGTGTGTCTGTGGTGTGAATAATGTGTGTGTGTGTGTGTGGGTGGGTGGGTGTGGGTGTGGGTGCGGGTGTGGGTGTGGGTGTGGTGGGTGGGGATGTGGGAGGGGTGAGTATGGGTGTGGTGGGTGGGTGGGGATGCGGGGGTGGGGATGCGGGGGGGGGGGGTATGGGTGTGGCTGTGGTGTGAATTTGTGTGTGTGGGGAGGTGTGGGTGTGAATGTGGGTGTCAGTGTGCACGTGCACGCCGTGCAGGTGTGGGTGGTGACTGGTGAGTGTGGGTGGTGGGTATGGATGTGGTGGGTGTAGGTGCCGGCAATGAACGCGCATCGGGGTGCGAGTGTGCACGTGCTGAAGGCGCTGTCACTTGAAGGCGCTGTCACTTGAAGGCTTGGCCGCGATGCTCTACCCACGGAGACGTACGGGGCTTGGGCTCTGACGCGCGATCTAGTCCGATCTTACGGGTGAGCCCTCCTTTGTGCGGGGAATGGACGTAGGAGAGGAGGCTGTTCACGCGGTTGTGGCCTGCCAACTTCCGTTGTGAACCCGGGGGCTGTGGGCGTGGGTGTGGGTTCAGGTGTGGGTGCGGGTGAGGCCAACGGCGTTTACGTGGCTGAAGTGTATGGGTGGGGCCGTGTGAGAGACAGTGAGGAACAGTGTACGGGCGGCAGGGGAGATGTGAGCGGGGTTGGGATGGTGGTGGGGTGCGGGGGTTGGCATTGTGTGGCGGTGGGTTTGCGGGTGGGTGCAGAGTTTTGCTGAAAGGGGGGGGCTGTGGGGGGACCCCCCCCCCCAGGAGACCCTGAGTTGTTAGAAGGCGCCGAAGAAACTTTGTGGCCTAAAGTGACTTGCGCCGAAGGCCGAGGGCGCAAGAGAAAATTGTTGATTGGCCGAAGGCGATTGGCCGAGGGAGAAAAATTCGGCCCAATCACTAAAAGAGGGGGGTGGGGGGTCCGAGGCGGGGGGGGTGTTAGACCCCTCCACACACCACCCACCCCAGGAGATGCTGATTTGTTCAGCAAAACTCTGGGGGGGAGTCAAAAATGGACAACTGCACCGTGGCATGCAAACTGCCTGCCAATTTGGGATGGAGGATGGATGGTGGATGGATGCGCGACGGCTGGGCCAGTACAAGCACCAGGGGAGCCCACTGGGGGGGGGTGGGGGGGCTGCATACGTGCGGCGCCAGCGCCTGATGCTTCTGCTCCAGGTCCAGCCTCAGCATGCGCTCAAAGTCTTGGCAAGCGCTGCCGCCACTGCGACGCAGACACAAGGGGCCGATCGAGTGCCGGAGGGTGTTCCGTTGCGCGTCAGCAGAATGGATCGTGTGGGACGGCATGGGACAGGCGGGTGGCTGGTCACAGATGCGTTCTGGGGCGGGGGAGGAAAGGCTTGCGGGGGGGCGGGGGGCCCATCTTCGAGACCCCCCCCCCCATTGGGAGGGGTGGCTCCCTCGACAGAAGCCCCAGACGAGGCCGCAGGGGATGGGGGGGTCCGGAGCACGCTGATCATTGTGAGGTCCATATCAGACTTACCACGAGCGTCTGCCGGCTCAGACATGATCAGATGGAGCAGGGTCCTACTGAGCCACACTGTGGACGCAGCACGTTCCTACTGAGTGCAGGCGGCGGGTATTGCTGAGTGGCCTTTGATGCGGGGCCCATTGCTGCTGAGATCCAGCTTCCCTGCCAGACGCTAGTGACATGTCTGGTCCCTATCATGGAATTGTTTTTGATAGTCGTTCGTTGGGGTCACTTTGCGGCCTGGTCCTCAGACTGCCACTTTATATATATATAAGGGCTACACAACAACGGCTGTGTCGTGGGAGCCCCCTTCCCAATCCCACCCCCCTCCCGCCGGGGGCAGGGGGCTCGAAACCCCCCCCCCCCCCCCCCGCCACCACAACCCCTTTTCCCATCTCCCCTGTGTTGAACGGACAGGAACTGGCGGTGCCCCAAGACGAATGCCGGCCAGTGACCAGCGGCTGGCAGAAGCTCGACGCTGGTGGTAGCCGGTCGTCCACGGCCTGGGGGGTTATCCCGGAATGGGGCTGCTCGAGTCCACAGCTTCGCCGCACCAACCGCGTCACGAGCGGTGTCCACCGCACCACGCACCATGTCCACCCCCGTGCAACACGTGGAGCTGCAACCCATGCCACTGCCATCGATCCATCCGGGCCCTCCCGTACCATACCCACCCGCACCCACACCTACACACGATTGAAGCGAGATGAACAGGCGTGACAAACAGAGCACAGCACTGGTCGCTAACGAATCTCGTCAGGCCGAATGGATCAGTAGAAGAAGGAGTGGAAAAGCATGTCGGTGAGGCGCCTTTCTGTAGTACAACAGGTACACCACCGTAAGGCACCAGCGCAACACACACACACACACACACACACACACATACACACACTTTGTTTCGACCAAAACAGAAGTGTGAAAGAGAAAAAATCTCACTCCAAAACAGATGCCCAAGAGCACAGGGGGCACACACCCACTCAGTCACACTTGTCGTCCGCGGCAGACGGAATGCCCAACACGCTGCGCCCCCCCCCCCCCCCCCCCCCCCCCCACGCCGGCTGAGCTGTCCCACTGACTGACTGTGAGTACCGCAAAAGGGGTGCTGCCAAACCGTGCGGGCCCCAGGCGGGTCACCAGCGTCAATTCGACCACAACCGCCGTCAGCTCGCCCACAACCGCCGTCGCTTGACCCGCAACCGCCGGCAGGTCGCCCACAATGGACGCGGAGGACCGCACAAATGCCCTTTAGCCCCCAACCGCCATCGGTCAGTGCCCAACCGTCGTAGGGGGTCGCCCACGACTGCCCCACAACGGCCGTCAGACAACCCACAGACCGCCACGGGGCCCCCAGCCCCCACAACCGCCGTGGGCAGGCCTACGAACGGGACTGGGGGGGGAGGGGCTAGGGCACTCGGGCCCATTCCCCCAACCCAACCCTCCCGCCCCCCCATGTCCTCAGCGGCCGTGCCGGGCCCTCTGACCAGCCACTGCCACAGGCTGGGCCGTAGCCGCCGCCAGGCAGACGATGGGCCCCTCATTCCGTCGCTGGCGTCCGAGCGGACGGAGGCGAAGCAATGCATACCCCATCCTCCGGATCATCAGCCGCACGTTCTGCCCCGCCCTCAACAGACGTCGCGAGGTGACATGCAGCTGCTCGCTGGTCTGCAGTTGGATATGCCCAACGTACCTCTGCACACGCGGGAGAGGGTTGGGAGAGGGTGGGGGAGGGTTGGGCGAGGGTGGGAGAGGGTTGGGCGACAGTGGGTGAAGGTTGGAAGAGGGTAGGAGAGGGTTGGGAGAGGGTTGGGAGAGGGTTGGGAGAGGGTGGGAGAGGGTGGGAGAGGGTTGGGAGAGGGTGGGAGAGGGTGGGAGAGGGTGGGGCACACAGTTGCAGTGCCCCGTGATCCGAAGTAGACGTGCAACCGCACATCGCACATCGCACATCGCACGCATCAACTCCCACCACCACCACCACCACCACCACCACCACCACCACCACCACCACCACCACCACCACCACCACCAGAGAATGCGGACACGTTTTCGACCACATCCCTCACAACTGCCAAATCTACCCACGCACATACCACAACATCGCCCACACGAAGGCCCGCCTGCTTGGCCACACCACCATCTTCCACAGTCGTCACCTGCACTCCTGAAGCAGACGAATGCGGCGGTGGCCAAGGGCAGCCGGAGTTTGTTCTACGGGGGGGTTGTTTGAGGCCCTGGCCAGCCCCCGCCGACCCCCCCCCCCCCACAAGAAATATTGTCCTTCGGCAAAAAATGCCGGAAATTTGAGGCCGGAAATTTGAGGCCGATTTTAGGTACACAAACTGTTTTTTGGCCCCTGACCCCTGACCCCCCCCCCCAGCCCCCCACACCCGGGGGGGGAGGTCGCTCCTTCGGCAATAGCCTGATTCCTGATATTGTACTGCGGTGCTTTTGCAGTGTGATGGCGCTGCCAAAATTTATGCGAATGGACGCTCTCGATGCAGCATTCTTGTTTCTGAGCTTCAGAGGGACGGCGAGTGCGCAGATGACAATCGAACACAACACCACGAGGCTTTGGAAGGGCGTCACCAAGCGTTTCACACCGCGGCGTTGTGCTGCAGTTGGAGCGCCATTGGTAAACCCGCCACACGGGGGGAAAGCGGGTGCGGGATGGGATGCCGCGCGTGCACCGTCGCGACAGGGCTTGGGCATCGACCCTTTGCCAACCCTGCAAGAAGGCAGCACACCCTGCTCACTGTCGTTGACTTGCATGCCAAACACAGTATCCACCGTCATACGCGCGAACTCCATCTCGATCTCGGGGTTCGCCTGCGCGGCTCCTGCAGTGGTCCCTGCGGTAGCATACGTGCACGTCCCCCTCATACGGCAGCAGCTATGGATGGATGAGGCGTGGGCGAAGGCAGGGCTGCGCTTTCGAGAGCGGCTGCAACAGCGGTCACCGGCGGCTGGACAGCGGTCTCAAGTAGCCGTGCTGGCGGTTACAAAACGGTCGGGGGGCAGTGGGGGCCGCACAGAAGCGGTTGGCGAACTGACAGTCATCCCCGAAACGTGTGTGTGTCTGGGGGGAGGGGGGGGCAAACACCACTTCAGGCGCAGGCCTTGGCGGAGCGGGTCCTCCGGAATGAGAAGAGGTGCGTCGTCCTCACTTGTTAACGGCGCCTGTATGTGCCCGTGTGTGCCTGTGTGCCTGGCCGGATGTGGCTGGCGGTGACGGATGCCTGATTTATTCACCGGAATGAGACCTTCGGCTGAGCTCAGGGGTGTCCTTAACGGAAAAAAAAAAAAGTGTTCCGGTTTCCCAAAAAAGCCCGCGGGCACTCCATGTGCTCAACCATGGTTGGTGGCAGTTGGCGGTTGGCGGTTGGCGGCGGTTGGCGGTTGGCAGTTGGCAACTGGCGGTTGGTGGCGGTTGGTGGTGGTTGGCGGCGGTTGGTGGCTGGCGGTTGGTGGTTGGAGGCAGTTGGCAGTGGTTGGCAGTTGGCGGTTGGTCGCCGCTGGCGGTTGGCAGCGGTTGGTGGCTGGCGGTTGGTGGCGGTTGGTGGTTGGCGGTTGGTGGCGGTTGGCAGTTGATGGGAGTTGGCGGTTGGCGGTTGGTGGTCCCTTGGGGCGGTCCTTAAGGGCTGTCCTTAGCAAAAAAAGAAAAAAAAAATCTCGTCCCTTAAGGACGCCCCTGGCTGAGCTTGAATGAGAACCAGCCGCCGGGTGGGGTGGGGGCCGGGTAGTCCGCTCCGTGGCCCGAGCGTGCGACCCAGCCACTCTCCGCCTTTCCCCATCTAGCCCACACCAACGGCATCAGTAAACACTGCGAACCCCGTCGACCGTCATTTTCTTCTTCCAACGCATCCCTGGTATTGCGCAGAGAAGTGGGGCACAAGACAGACAGACACCTTTGGCTGCTTCCTCAAGGAAGATATTGTACAAAGTTTCCAGGTTCAGAACTTCCTTACCTGAGCATCGACACGGAAGCGGACGGAACAGCACGCTTAGTGAACCCTCATCATTACGTTCAGTGGAGTGCACGCTCCATGGGCGGCGTCCGAGTGTGGTTCTGCGTACCAACACCAGTGGTGTGAAGGAGGGAGGTTGCCATGAAGGCTCGGGAGGTGTGCCGGTTGGTACCTCTGGGTGTATGCACAGGTTGGGTGTCGAGGAGAAAATGGCTTTCGCTGCTTGTCCACAGACGGAGGGACTCGTATTTTTGGTACGTGAGAGTGGGACACTTTGTCCCTCTGCTCACCGGTGCTGCTTGTGAAAGAGGAGGGCAGGGGGCTTTGTTTTTTTTTGTCACATTTGACTTGCCCTTTAAATTCTGAGCATTCGACTACACTGAAATGAAATCTGCAAAAAAAATAAAAAAGCAAAGGACATTCTAGCAGACACATAACCGACCCCCCCAAAACACCGAATCCCACTGGTGAGCAACGACTGCTGCTCCTTGTGGGCCCACGTTTGGGGTGTGTGGTGAAAAATGTAAATTGTGTACAAAAAAATTGTCTAGTCGTGTTATTTTTTTTTCACGGTAAATGCGTGTAACTTTTTTTTGGCGGTAAGTCGTGTAAATTACTTAAAAAATTGAATTTTTTTTGCGGTAAGGGCGTGTAATTTTTTTTTGCGGTAAGTCGTGTAAATTATAAAAAAAAATTGAAAAATTGAAAGAAATGCAACCTTTGCAATACATGTGCAATATGTACAGCTGCCGGTTCCGTACAGCACCCCAGCGACCTTAACGATGGAACACCGAGTCCACAAAGCACATAATACTCTGCGTGGCCACCAATTAGTTGGGACTCGGCCAATATAACATAGTTTCACATGGTGTCATTGGCACTAGACTCAAAATCAGGGCCAAGAAAAGAGTCCTGACAGGGCCATGGCCAACGCTAGTGCCACCATTATAGGCCATCAATGCACTGGTGTGGGGCCAATATAACATAGTTTCACATGGTGTCATTGGCACTAGACTCAAAATCAGGCTCAAGAAAAGAGTCTTGACAGGGCCATGGCCAACATCCAGTGTGCCAGCACTGGAAACAAAATCAGGCTCAAGAAAAAGAGTCCTGACAGGGCCATGGTGCCACCATTATAGGCCATCAAGGCACTGGTATGGGCCAGACATCGGGAAAAAATCAGAAGCGGCCCACAGGTGGGCACATTGCCTACAAGCATGCATTTTCAGTAAAATTGGTACTTGTTTCTTTGCGGTAGGGCCGTGTAATTTTTTTTATTTTTGCGGTAAATGCATGAAGGAAAAAATTGTCACATTGTGTAATTTTTTTTTGCGGTAAATGCGTGTACAAAAAAATTGTGTAGTTGTGTAATTTTTTTTGCGGCAAACGCGTGTACAAAAAAATCGTCTAGTCGTGAATTTTTTCCTGCGGTAATGCGTGTGACGGGCTTACACAACTTACCACAAAAAAATTACACAACTAGACGATTTTTTTGTTACACGCATTTACCGCAAAAAAAAATTACACGAATTACAACATACACGGGTGTGTGGCCCCCACACCCCCGTCGCACGCATGCTTCCTAAATCTTCTCGGTTTCTATCATTATGTCACTTTTTCGTGTGTGCGGGGTGCTGGTGGTTGTGGGTGGGTGGGGGGGGTGGGGGTGTGTAGTGCGCGCGCCGCTGTGTGCTTAGTGCGGCGTTCACTGGAATGCAAATTGCATTGTGCAGAAATGCCGGCACATGTTGGGCTGGGTCATGACTTGCTTACACTGTGAGCATGGGAAGCCATGCCGCACCAATTAGACCCCTCCATTGGTGTCCATGAGCCCGCTGCACAGATAGCAGCGCAGGGTCCCATTAGCAGGACGAAGCACCAAAGCAACAACACCAATGCAATCAAGCTGAGTCCCAGATGTACACCGTCATAACATGCGAGTGCTGCTTTGGCCCAAATGTATGCACAGCATCTGCGTCAGCATGTCGGATGGAGACACAGCAATATGGCACCACAAGCAAACACACACATTGGGAACCACGAAACAAGAACAGAGCAAGAAAAGCGGTGAAAGAAAATTCCTCGGGAGCCGCAGAGCAGCCCTAGATGTCTTTTGGTCTGTCGAAGAACCCGTGAACGATGCTGTAGACCACGCGCATAGTGTTTCCCACGTTTCAGGGGGAGGCGGCATACGCTCGGCGTGCGTGCGCACACACAAGTTGGGAACCGGAAGACAAGAACAAATCAAGAAAAGCGGTGGAAAGAAAACTCCTCAGGAACAGCAGAGCTGTCCTAGACATCTTTCGGACACACACACACACACACACACACACACAAACTATGCAAGAAGATCCAACACAACAACCCCGAACGCAACAGGGCACTGCACCGGACCGCTTCAAATTCTCATCAAGCCACAGAACATGGAGTGAAAGAACAGACCATGGGCGGCTAGGCGCCTTTCTGAGTGATAGCGCAACCCTGAGGACATCCCTGTCCAGGCCTACACCGTCACTGCACAAGGGGAAGGAAAAGCGAGGTTATGAACCAGTCCCGACGTTTCCTCCATTCTCTTTTGGCAGGCCACCCGTAACCGAGTAGCTACACACACACACAGACATGCATGGGGGCAGAGGACGACATGCAGAAGGCGAGGTGGACACTGGGGACCCTGTGGACGTATGCCAGAGGTGCAGGAGTGCCGGCACGTCACACCAAACACCGTGACGCCATCGGGGGATATGGTACACACACTACGAAAGAAGATCCACCACAACAACCCTTAAGGCAACAGGGCACTGCACTGGACCGTTTCAGATTCTCGTCAGGCCACAAAACACGGAGTGCAGAAACACACACACACACACACACACACACGATTGACGCGAGACGAACAGATGTGACAAGCAGGGCACAGCACTCATTGCTGATGAATCTCACCAAGCCAAAGAAAAGCAGCAGTACACACACACACACACACACACACACACACACACACACACAAGGCAAACGACTCCCAACACAAACACCCTGGGAGCAAACAGGGCAATGCACTGGACAGTCAAGAACAGCTCGTCAGGCCGACATGGATTATGTGAAACAGGCCATGCGCACACACACACACAGACACACACAATTGAAGCGAGACAGACAGGCAGACAGACAGAGCACTGCACTGGTCGCTAACGAATCTCGTCAGGCTGTAAGAAATTAGAAGAAGGTGTGGAAGAGCATGCGGCTAGGCGCCTTTCTGTAGTACAGCAGGTACACGGTCAGAAGGCACCAACGGGTGGGGCGGTCCACTTGTCGTGTCCACCCCTGCATGCAGGAAAACAAGGTCATACCAAGGCCTGTGCCCCAGGAAGTCCCTTACCCCGCCCTGCCCCGTCAGTCCCCGCTCCGCTGTTCCCCTGTACCATCAGGACGACCATCAGGACACAGACACACACACACACACACACACATACACACACACCAGCCACGTGGATCAAATCGTCCGCCTGCTCAATGCCCAACTGCTCAGCTTGAGAGCCCTTCTGTATGCAGCCAACCTGGAGCAGTTGTGGTGACACCAATACCTACACCCTGACCCACGCACCTGCATGCAGACACACATACACAAACACCCATGCACATGTGACAGGCGACAAGATAGCCCACGCGTCAGGCACGCACCCGTGCGAAGCAGCCGACCCACAAACCCATCCCCACATACCAGCACACAATCTTCTTCGCATTCAAAAGCTGCGACGCCAACAGACTCCCATTGCTTGATTCCCCGGTGGACATCTTTGAGCAAACTTTCCCATTCTCTGAGAAACACATGCTTGGGACATGCCTATCCCCGCATCTCTCCAGACCCAAAACCACACAGCACCACCACACGCTGCACGGACACACGTTGCGCACAACACACAACACACGCGTCCTCACTCCCCCATGAACCCAGCCCGTGCCCTGCACCTAAAATCATACTAAATTGACTGAAGCACGATGTTGTCAAAATTTTCATGGAAACACAAGAAATACTTGCAGAAACTCCAATCTTCCATTACCTTTTCTTCTTCTCTAACCCACGGGCATTTCACGAAAAGCCAGTGTTCCTTGAAAATGAAACCCTTTTCATGCCCAAGAGATTAGTTAGAGACAGTTCTGAGAATGCAGTTGAAAGATATCAGATCCAGAGGGGGCTGCACCAGTGTTTCGTGCCTCAGGTGGTCAGTGCACCGGCCCCCGATGTTGCAGCGCCGGAGGACACAAACATCCTCCTAGTACGTCCGAGTGCTCGGGGCAGTTGCTTTATGGATGAGGTTGTGTGGTTTGCAGCTTTCCTCCCAAAGCAATCGACAGCATGCTGTTGGCCCTCAAAAATGCATTGACCTTGCCCATTGGAGCGATGTCCACAGCACCAGGCAGGACATTGGCCAAATAATACATGCCACCTGCATGTTTTTGATGTGGCAGTGCAAGCAGCAGCAGGGGTTGCAGGAAAAGTTCCCTGGTCAAAGCCACAATGTCCCCACCTCTGGTTGTACAGGCCCCAACGCGCACGCGGCAGGAGCAGCGCTTTGTACGCACGGATACCATTCTCGGACAGGCTTTGCGCAGGAGGGGGGTCATTGGGGGTTCGGGTCGGTGGGTAAGTGGTTGGTTTGCTACCATGGCATCTTTGTGGCACACTCTGTGGCGCGCTGTCGGGCCCAACCACTTGCAACAGCCTGCAAACACTTGCAACAGCCCGTGGGCTGGGGTTTGCACGAAGCACATTGGCTCTGCCCACTTCTTTTTCTGCTGCCTCCCACTTCCCCCATCTGACCCCTTCACCAATTCCCCTATTCCCCCATACTTGCATCATCTCCCTCTTTCTCCAGCAATACACTCACACAGACACCCCAGCTCCCCGTTCCTGCCCAGCGCTGCAGGGGATATGTTTCCAACGTGCTGTTTGCGCCACGGTTGCAGACCTTGCCGTTCTTGTGTACAGCCTCCTTTGTTTCCTTTTTTTTCTTTGCCCCTTCGGCACCAGAAGCAGCTCATTACCTGCCATAAGGTCTCAATCTTGCTGTATCACCGCAGCAATTCGGCAGGGCCAGACCACAAGAGGCGGTTGCATGGGAAAAGCCGTACATCTCATCTGTTTTCAAACTAAGCACCAACTTTTCTGTGCACCTGCTGGCCAACCAGCGACCGCAAACTCTGAAGTCCCTCCGGTGTGCAGGCGGCACCCTCCTGCGCTATGCTACACAAGGTCAAGCGGGTCACACCGGAAATATCAAAGAGTTTCTTCTCTGGACCTTTATGGTTTAACCCCCCCCCCCCCCAACCCAAGCCAACCCACGCCATGCACATTCAATGTTCCCCCAGCCCAGCGCACAGCATACTGCTCCTCCTCTTGATTGGCAGTCTTGCGCTCCTGTTCCTCTGCGGTCTCAATAGTGTTCACCTGAGCAGACACCCCAGCCAGAGCCTTGCCCTGGGCAATCAAAACATCCAACGCCTGCAGAAAGACGGGAAATGCCAAAGGGGACCCCACACCAGTGCACGCTCAGCGGGTTGGCGATCATGGGCGCAGACAAACCGCCTCCCACTTCCCTTTGTGCAAAGAGTGCAAAGAGCAGTGCATGCACCAAAAAATAAAATTTTGCAGACACAACGGGTGTGCAGACACGGTTGGTGTCACCACCTTTTGGCACAAATACTCCAGACATTTGTCAACAATGAGCGCACAACACCACTTTGCCTTTTTTTGTTTTGTTTGAATGTTGTGGGATACCATTTTGGTGCTCCTGAAAAGGACTCTAGGATTTGGACTTTGGGATTGCATTCCATACTTGCAAAGGCAAGGAGGGCAGTCCGTAACACAGACATGCAGACCAAAAATAGACACTGATGTTCCATGCGCACCAGTTTCCCCCAAAAGCACTTTTGAAAGTTGTCAATTCTCGTGCTCTTGGCACATCACATCAGGATACAATTGCACAGAACTCTAGTACAATGAGCTACACAGCAATAAGCCCCGGCCAAAAGCAATGGGGTGGACACATAGCCAAGGCTCACCTGTGCAATTTGCACTTTGGCCCTGAGTAAAGCAGGGTGGACCATGGACTTGCCATCTTTTTCAAACTCAATATCATATTTGCCACTCCCACCCCTAAGTGCCACAAGTGTGCGAAACACGCCTCCCCACAAGAAACCCACCAGTTGGCTCTGGATGCACACTGTTAATGCTGGATGGAGATTGTTGCTGAACTGCCTGACCCCCGGGGGAGAAGCGAGGCTATGATCAAACTTTTGAAAAAAAATTTGTGCCCCGCTGGGGCTGATGATTTGAATGCGGAAGGGAGGGGGGGTATAAAAGTGGTTCAGCCCCTCCCCTATAAGAACATGCACGTGTTCCGTTTTTTTTGCGTGTTCTTGTTGGGTGCTTGTTCTTATTTGTTAGACACCCTGTGAGGGAAGGAGAGCGTATTCAGGAGTGTACTCCTTGGGCAGGCAGGCATGTGATCCCCCCCTCGGGTCACCCTGATCAGGAGACGTGAGAGAAGACGCCACTGTGCCGACAGAGCAAGAGGCTCCCTCTGTGCGAGACCTCAAGTGTGCCCTAGCAAGCGCTGCAAGGGTCCCGTCGCGTCTCTCCACTGGCCACTTTCCTGGATGCCCGATGTTTATGCCTCCAGCCGGGTAACTGACGGTGGTTGAAGAGTAGCGGATGCGGTTGGAGGGTCGGCAACTGTCAGCGGTTGGGAGCTGAATGCCGGCGGCAGGTGTGGACAACAAGGCGATGTCTGACTACTACCCGCACGAGGCAACATGCCGCGTGGAGGGACAATACTTGTTGGAAAATGGTGCCCCTGATTCAATTGTCTTCTAGTGCATGTTCATGCCCACTGGTATGTCCCTCGCGCCGTCTTCAGCGCCTGAGAGGCTGTTAGATAATCACAATATTACTAATGTAGCAACGGGTCCACAGGCCTTGGATCATGCAAGGGTCACTTGTTTCAATTTTTAACTCACCCGCAAAATTGGCACCCAGCTTGCCATACAGCTGCAGTGAGTATGCTGGTTGGTACTTCTGAGTGTACGTACTTGTTCACCTTTCGGTGGGTTGGTTGTCCACCCATTGGGTGGAGGGTGAGGGGGGTGGGTTCAAAGATTGCGAGAGGTGGGGTGCTCATGATGCCACCATGACAATGTCCCTATTTGGGAACTACCCCCCACTGGCATCATGACTGTTGGGGGCCGGTGCCTGGCACTTTGCCTTCCCGCACGCACATATCTTGGTTTTCGACTTGGAGGGCAGGATTTCATTGGAAGGGTTTGGGTGGGGTGGGGCACAGGGGCAAAATTGAAATATTCACAAAATGATGATTTTACAAGGGGTTGGCAGGCTTGGGTGCACACGTAGGGGCAGGAGGACAACTGGATGTGGGTTGCTTCGGTACCGGCGCGGCAACTTAGGGTTGGCGGGCACGCTGCAATAAAAGGGTCACATGCTGTGATTTCTGACCTTTTTATCACAATTTTTTGCTGAAAAAATCTTTTGGGCCCCAAGAGCCTTTGCTTCAGCTTCAGCAAAGGGCATGCTCGATTCAGACGCCCACAGCTGAAACCCAAGGTAGCGGTTCCAAAAAGGTTGCACCTTCACGCGCATGTTGGGGGTAACGGATCATGACCCCTTTGGTATGCGCTGGCTAAAAGAAGCAGCAAATGACAAAAAAGGAAAAGGGGGGGGGGTATGAAACCCTCATACCGTCACTCTTGTGCAACTGAAACCCCGAGAGGTGCACAGTAACAGAACAGAAGCCAAGGGTCAAATTGTTACGAGCTGCATGCACAACAAGAGCTCTAAAGTGTCCAGCGGCGCCGCTGGGAGAAAATTCAAGGCCCTTTTATCAGGACCTCATTCCCACACACACCTGTTGCAGCTGCTCCTCCAGCACTTCAAGCTCCTGCCGATGGGTTTTCTCGACTGCCTTCCATTTGTCAGTCGCCCGCTTAAGGGCTTGCGTAACCACATCCTGGGAAATGATTGGAGAACACCGTACCACACCACACGATACGACACTACAACACACCACAGTTTGGTACAACACGGTACAACACAGCACAGCAACACCCCACCCCACCCGAGTCTGCTCCACACCACTACTCCAGCCCAACCCCGCAACCCACCTCACCCCACCCCATCCCACCTGGTCCCACCGCGCCACAACTCACACCTCAGTGCAGCACAGCACAAAACAAGACCACCACGCAACACCAAATAAGCAGACACACCTTCGCTGGAGGGGGTGGTCTCTGGTACAAATGATGCTCCGTCAGGTCCATGTCGTTGAGAATCGTCTTCAGCGCTTTCACAAAAATCGGGAAATGGCGACCATTTGGTTGCCCGAAAACCAAATGCAGCACCTCAAATGCTGGGAGACACGGTACAAAATCCCGGGCATTGCAGCGGGAGCGGCGGCGCCAATGGGAAGTCATGTGGGTGAGGGTGTTGTTGACGGAAAATGGAATAAAGCCCAGGGGTTAGTTTAGGCAAGAGTCCGGCAGGACTTGATGCGGCAACAGCGCTA
Organism: Eutreptiella sp. 'Long Island Sound 2002'; assembly: GCA_964036045.1. Classification (NCBI taxonomy): domain Eukaryota; phylum Euglenozoa; class Euglenophyceae; order Eutreptiales; family Eutreptiaceae; genus Eutreptiella; species Eutreptiella sp. 'Long Island Sound 2002'. Next base: position 38,059,156 of record OZ038400.1, on the reverse strand, counting down.
GAGGCCCATCTTCCCCCTACTTCTGCCCCTACCTTTGCCAAATGACACCACCCTTCCGCAAAAACACGACTTCTTCACGATTTGATCGATCGAAAATAGGGACTTGTGGCCATTATCAACCAACATCTCCATTGTTGGTTGCAACTGGAAACTCGCCCACATTGGGTGCGTAGTTGTCTTCTTCCCGTTGCTTGCTTGTACCTCGCTGACACCTGACGTTGTCGGTCCGCTACAAGCTGAGAGGCACAAGAGACGATGGCCAACTCAACCATGGGGTTGGAAGAGCAATGAAGGCGTGATATCGCACCACCTCAAATGTACGAGGTGAACATAGACAGCAAGGCACATGACATGTTCCACGCAACCAAAACCAACCCAAATTCTTATGGCTTGCAAGAAGGAGGTCCATGACAATGCACCAAAAACAGTCTCACGGGTGACATAACACTTCAACACTAAAAGCATCATAGTCTCACTCGCTTATGCATTCCCTCCTTGTTCAAACCCATCACCGCGACCAAACCATCACCCAAGCCGAGCACAATGGAACCTGTGTCTGACGCCAAGATGACCTCGTTGTTCTCCCATGCGGCACCATCCCTACCAAAATGCACATACGCATAGAGTTCGAAGGGAGCCCGCAAACAAAGGCACCCCAACACCAAATCAAAACAAAAAAAACAAAAGCCCGTCAAGCGCAACCGCATTAAGAGGTTGAATGGATCGAAGGGATTGCAAAACTTGAATGGTGTTTGCAAACAAGGAATCCTCGCCAATACACCAAAACAAACATGGGGTGCGCCATCTTCCACCGCAATGAACCCAAGCCCAATGGAGCCATCGGCTGCCATCCCGCAGACCTCATCATTTGATTGGATTTGTTGGATGTCGGACAAAAGGGCAATGCACAATGGCTTGTGTGTTTTTAGGTCGACGCGTCGTGGATTGCTCTTGGTGCGCGTGCCGGACACCGGGCCCCCTGAGTTTACACCCGACGCGCTTGGCACATGTGCGTTTTTGCTATCCTTCTCCGGCTTGTGCAAATTGTGGTTGTGCGGCGCGTCGGTTGATGTTATCGTGTCCGCTACTGTGGCTTTGTTCTAGTGCTACGTAGCCATTCATGCATTCCAACCACACAAGACAGGAAAAACAATCTTTCGGGGGTTTGCGGACAAAAGTTGTTGTCTATCGATGTGTTGGCTTGTTTGGACTCCAAACAAATTAACGACTCATGTTTTGGGGGGGAGGGGAGGCGGACTCCCTGATGTGTCATCCCAAATCGAGCAAAGCCGAGTCAACCACCTTTTTCACCACATGCATTGGATCAATTATTTTTCGACGGCGGCTTTCGACTTGCATGGGGCTCATGAAAAAGTTTTGGAACGGCCACAATTTGAGGATGTGAAGTAATAGGGATGGCAAACCACAATGACGTGCTATGTCAAACGCAATGCTAGGGGCAACGAGCAAAGGAATGTGTGACCCCATCGAGCAACTGCACACATTCCTCATCTCACACATTCCTCATCTCACGCCGGGAGGCCACACTTCTTCGACCGTCACTTCCGAATTTTGCCAAAAAAAGGGGTTGCGATTGTCATCTCCGTCACTTACGGTACCCAACCATATCTGCCAAAATAACTTGTGCAATATGCGCGCAATTTGCAAAATGCACAAATGGGTATGGAGTTAGGGTTGACCCCCCGTTTGTGCAATTTGCATACGACTGGGGAACACCTTGCAAACAATCCCCCGAATATGGCTGGGTACATACCGTGCGACAGACCTGGTACACATTCCACCGTTTCTCATGCTCCCCATGATTGCAAATGAAAAATTTCGGACTTCGCACCACGTTTGGTCGGCCTCTACATGACTTTGGGGCACGACCGAAGAGAAATGCAACGTCTCCCTCACTCACTCTCAAACGGTGACCAAGTTAAGCTCTTGTCGTTGGCACGAAATCCAAACCGAACATTCTCTGGCCCCCAACGATAGGGTGCACTTTCGGCGAGATCAAGGGACAACCTTCGGGACAACAAATGAAATAAAGTCACGAGGAATTCGTGAGCATCAGACAACTCGATGGTGATCCTCTCCATCAATGACCATTTTTGTTGCAACGCGCGAAGTGCTATATATTGCTTGGATGCATTTAAATCTGAGAGATACAACAAGAGATCGAAACTTGGGGCCGAAGAAAGGCTCAAAGGCGTACAGAGGGAAAGCGGGACGGAATGACGAGCAAAATGCAACGCGGACGTTCCTTCGGAGGGCACGCACAAAATTGATATAGCTCCGCGTTTTGAGTGGCATCTTAGGGCATCCGTGGACTCAAGAGCGCAAGGTAGCGGGAAAAAGCTTCGGCCACGACCACGCACGATCAAATTTGAAGCATTCCGCGCCGCATGCCAAATAAATCAACCTTGAAGATCGCGACAAAGAACTCCGAGGACTGTAGGTTCTTGGACTTCTTCACCGTTGCGTCGTGCTCCGTTCAACGTAGAATGGGGGGATTGTTGAGGTGACGGAGGCGTCGTGGCCATCGGAAATGCACGTGGATGCGGGACCTTCAATCCATTTCATGGTGCAGCAAGCTTACCCAGGGAAACGCCATGAGGCTGCAACAGAGAATGCAGAGGACGCTAGGTTTTGTACTTTCTCGCTCGGGACTGCTCACCTGAATAAATTGTTCCCTCATTAGACAATCACCTTCCTTATGCGACCGAACCGTTTCATGCGGCTCCTTGAAGGGGGTGCATGACATGCCTTTTGACATTCCGTGCTCAAGATCCCCGGCCACCGCGAGAGTGGTTGACTCGGGCTTACATTCCGCCTTGCTGCATGCGAACGATGAAATGTTTCTTTTTGGGAGAGTATTAAGGACGGGTGACGACAAGACGTTTGGTTTTTGTTGCCATTGCCCACTTCCAACCAAATCCTTCCCTTATCCAATCCTCAAATTGAAAGCATAACACTATGCAAAGAGACCATGGGACAAGCTTGACATAAGGTCGTCAACGGGTAAGCAATGAAAACGCCATCTTGTTTTGCCTGCCATTCACAAACTGCTGAATCTTTGTTTGGCACGAGCATTTGCTCTCGTCAATCCTCATGGTCCGGTGCTCTTTTCTTGGCACGGCGGGCAAAGCGATTATCAAGGAAACATGAAAACCAACCGAGAGTACGAAGGTGACATGAAACGCTTTCACGAATTGCCGTTAGTCCTCGGGCATGTGCATGCTCATGGGTCGGGTCCAATCATGTGTGTGTATGCAATACATGTAGTCATGTAGTAATGCATGTTCCTAAAGCCACATGGAAAAGACTCGTCAGAGGGGCATCAAGCGGGGCAATCAGTAACATAGCATGCAAAGGAACGATGAGGCACACGCCCAATACACGTGCAACAAGGCTTATCAAGGGGACATTGAGACAATTGTGCGGGATTGGTTTCCATGTTGCGCGTTTGCAATGGACAATGCAAAAATTGGTCGTCACAAGTAGCATTTTTCGAGCAAGACACACGTACGCTGGCAACCCTCATCAATGGCACGACATGGAAAGAAAGGCCATAAGCAAGTGAAACAAGAATGCTTTTCGGAAAATCTAGCGGGACACTGTTGTACAAGGAGGCCGAAGATGGCAACATGAGCAAGAATTGGACACGAGAAATTTTTGTGAGGAAATATCTTTCTGCTCCACTGCAAAGGGGAAAAGAAAAACAAAACCCGGCCGCCTGGTATGTCAAAAGTCGCGTGAGATTGAGGCTGAAAGTCTCGAAAAACTGAAATGCAGTGCATGCGGCGCGACGATGGGTGAGCACCGCGGGGCATTATATTATTATTATAGATCCAAATCTCCCTTTTTATCCTCCAAATTCTCCCTTTTTTTAGGCATTTTTCTCCCCCAGTCACCACTACCCCCGTCTAGTGAAGTTACTGCCGCATATTCCAAATCCGAGAAGTTACGGGAGGGGGGGGGGTCCGGAGGTCGAAATTCTCAAGTGGTGTTGAATTTGCTCCTCACTGGGCTTGCAGGGTGGGTTTCATGACAGCGCGCGCCGCCGGAACTGCTCGGAGTCTTCCTCTTGACAGTCCGTAGCCAAAAAATCCAATTTTTTTGCAAGGTATGATGCACTTTTTGAACTGTTTGATTTCTTTCATTGTTGTGCATCCTATGAGCTTTTTGGCACCGACGGCTGCGTTTTGGATTGGCAGGTTGCATTTCGCAAGTTTTGAAAGTTTTGGAGTTTAATACATTGCGAGACATCTTCAGGCAGGCTCCGACCACTTGAAAGGGGTATATGCACGTCGGAGTTACTTTCGTTGGAGTCGATGCCACTTGAATGCTAGCATTACAGAAATCTAGGCAATCTACAATTTTGGTTAGGAGTGATTTGCTAAGGCTGCCACTCAGGTGATACAAATTGTCCAGAAAAAAAAGCCTGGTGACACAAAATTCCGAGAAAAGTGTGGTGACACAAATTGGCGGCGACACTACTGTACCTGCTGTACCATACGTTGCCAAAGAGGACGTGTTGCCCACTACACATCCGCCAGAACCTGCCCCCAGCCTACATGTGTGAAACCAGCATTTGCCAAACCTCTCCGTGTTGCCAAATGCAAACTCATCCCAAAGCACAAGTGGCGTGGAAACTTGCCTGGTTCCAAGCTAAAGGTGAGGGAGGTGATCGACCACAGTGGGTAACCCTTTAAATCTGTCTGCCGCCACTTGGGTAGGTGCCTGACCCTTTAATGGAAATTTGCGTGCTCCCATCCCGGTGCTCTCGAATCGGTTTCAATGGAACAGTTGCTTGGTTTTGTAAATGACCTCTCTAACGAACGTGTGTCCACATCCGCTGAATGGGTAGAACTAGATCTCGTGGAGATGTTCCCCAACATCCCGCGCGAAAAAATTCTGGTTGCTGTCAAACATTTCTGGGCCGTTCTGTGCAAAGAATGCCACATTCACCCACACTCATCTGGTTTTCATATACACAAGCCAGGTATTAGACCACTGGACTCAATTTCAGCAGGAGGCTCAGCCTACCAATTCTTTTCCATTCACGACGTCCTCCTTCTCTTGAGCTGGGACCTGAAGTTTCGTCCACTTTTCCAGTGTGTTCCAGCAAACTACTGGACTAGCGATAGGGGGAGCGACATCAGCGCAAACATCGTCACTTACCCTTCTCTTCATGGAGTCCCAGCTGGACGTGTCCGCCCTTCCCCCGTGCTTTAGATATAGAGATAATTACTTGATTCTGCATGATCCATCCCCGCTGTCCTCCTTCCCTGCAATGTCGGTTGAGCAATTTCAGCAAACTATGGGAGACCTTCTGGCCATGGAGTTAACTGTTGAAGCAAGGGGTAAATCACTAGGCTTCCTTGAATCCCAGGTAACCTTCTACGATAACCGACCGGCTATCTTTATGAAAGAACTTGTGTTTGTGAGCAAGGCCGGTGACTCTATCCCAGCGGCGCCTAAGAGATGGGTGGACAAGCATACACCGCCCCCCCCGACTGTAGACCCGGGTCTTATAATTTTTTTCCCCTGAGCCATGTCAGGTGGGTCTTATATAGTGGTCTTTTTGAAGTGGGTCTTATACTTCTTTGATACGGAGCACACTGTGACCTCTTTTCTCAGCCACCAAAGAATGCCGGTTTCGGTGACGCAACTTTTATCCGTTTTTATTTTTCAACCGAAAAAAACTGTTTTGGGGGGCAATGACATCCTCATTATGTCACCACACATTTTCACATAATGAATTGAAACATTGATGCATACATGTTGCATGTTGCACTCTTAATGTGATGCCTCTCGATATTTATTCATCCATTGTGTTTGATATGCCCCCGCGGCATGTGGTATATTAATGTGTGATACTCTCGTCTCGCAAGCATTTGAGGCCAACTTGGCAAGTCACATGACACTATCCCATCACGCAAAGCATCCAATGAATGTTTTTGGTCATTTTTTTGGGTTGGGGGTGAGGTTGAGGACAATTTTGCTTTATTTCCTTGTGCCCCGCAAAATTTTCCCCGGTGGGTCTTATATAGAGGTCTTTTTGAAGTGGGTCTTATAGCCGTCTTTGCCGAGGAGGGGCTCAAAAAAGGGGTGGGTCTTATAAATTGGGGATTCTGGGTGGGTCTACAGTCGGGGGGGGGCGGAGTAGCCCGAATGTCCGGTCGATGTCGTGACTCCCCACGTGTTCTGCTTGTATGTCGCTTGATGAACATGATCCCCCAGGGTTTTTGAGCAGCATCACGAAAGGGTGGGGACTGAGCGGCACCATGGGAGCAAAGTCAACTTTCCAAGGGCAGGGCAGGTGAGGGATGTAATCCCAGCAAGAAATTTCAGCACTCTGCACTGTCGCACCCATGTTGCTCAGACTCTATTGCATGTCTTTGCTGCCTCATGCTTACCATGATAACCCTAAGGTGCTTACGCACCCTTTATAGCCCGTTTTCATTGAGGAAAAACGGGTTAATAGCCCGTTTTCATAATAAAGAATTTGGAACATACTAGGACAAATCTATATACCCCTTTGCCTACAGCGGTGCCCATTTTGCACTGTCCGAGTTGGTCGCGCGCCGGACGCTGGCGCCAGCAGCGGCGGTTCGATCCCCAGTGCAGAACTGGCCTGTGGCGCGCGCCGCCGCCTTATCGGCAATTAATAAATCAAGTTATGTTCACGAGGACCGCTTTAGGCGTCGTCAGGTGGTCATCAGTACGTCATACCTCTTCGCCCTTTCCTTTCGCACTCTACTCTGCACTCCAAACCATGTAAAAACAGCATCATGCACGCGAACATCGACACATGGGTCAAAGGATCAAGTTTACACCACCCTCGCACATCCTGCAACGACCACCTTTCCTTCAGGCTGCGATGCAATGCAAAAGAAACAGAGCAACAAAGCCACTGACACTAGGCACAGCCTTTCTGCAGAAAGCGGGGTATAGCCAAAGAGGTCCGACAGGTGGGGTTAGCACTCACGGTGTTTCCTTGGCCATACACACATAACAACCGTTTTTCAGGCGTGGTGTTTCTGTATGCTACAGTTTGTTACCATTTACCCACTCGGAGAGGATCCCGCAAGCTGGATGCCTGAGAGTACGTCAGTTTCCAGACCCCAGGACGCTGCTTTCTTGAGCAGTTTCGGGCGCCACCAACAGACCGGGTAGTTTTTGGACAACAACACTCTAGCTACATTACATACATTCAATGCATACACAGCACATGTGGTGAGTGATAATGCGCACATTTTTTGGCAATGTTGGGCACTAGGGAGTTAGAGAACTAAGTCACAGGGCATGTGTTGCGTGGCCCCTTGAGTCGGGGTTAGGGACTTGCAATCCACACTTTTTTTTCTGGCCCCTTGAGTTGGGGCTAGGGACTCGCAATCCACGCTTTGTTGCGTGGCCCCTTGAGTTGCGGTTAGGGCCTCTCAATCTACGCTTTTTTGCGTGGCCCCTTGAGTTGGGGTTAGGGACCATGGCCCCTTCAGTTGGGGTTAGGGACTCGCAATCCACGCTTTGTTGCGTGGCCCCTTGGGTTGCAGTTAGGGACTCGCAATCCACGCTTTATGAGGTTGCAACCAAGGGGAGGAAGTGGCATGGAGCACGGGCAAGAAGACATGGACAAATGTGGTATTGTCTTGGAGTATAAAGTGAGTCGTCACTGTACCTACATTACATATACATTCAATGCATACGCAGCAGGCACATGCGGTGAGTGATAATGCGCACATTTTTTGGCAATGTTGGGCACCAGGGAGTTAGAGAACTAAGTCACAGGGCATGTGTTGCGTGGCCCCTTGAGTCGGGGTTAGGGACTCGCAATCCACGCTTTGTTGCGTGGCCCCTTGAGTTGCGGTTAGGGCCTCTCAATCTACGCTTTTTTGCGTGGCCCCTTGAGTTGGGGTTAGGGACCATGGCCCCTTCAGTTGGGGTTAGGGACTCGCAATCCACGCTTTATGAGGTTGCAACCAAGGGGAGGAAGTGGCATGGAGCACGGGCAAGAAGACATGGACAAATGTGGTATTGTCTTGGAGTATAAAGTGAGTTGTCACTGTACCTACATTACATACATTCAATGCATACGCAGCAGGCACATGCGGTGAGTGATAATGCGCACATTTTTTGGCAATGTTGGGCACCAGGGAGTTAGAGAACTAAGTCACAGGGCATGTGTTGCGTGGCCCCTTGAGTCGGGGTTAGGGACTCGCAATCCACGCTTTGTGGTGTGGCCCCTTGAGTTGGGGTTAGGGACTCGCAATCCACGCTTTGTTGCGTGGCCCCTTGAGTTGCGGTTAGGGACTCGCAATCCACGCTTTATGAGGTTGCAACCAAGGGGAGGAAGTGGCATGGAGCACGGGCAAGAAGACATGGACAAATGTGGTATTGTCTTGGAGTATAAAGTGAGTCGTCACTGTACCTACATTACATACATTCAATGCATACGCAGCAGGCACATGCGGTGAGTGATAATGCGCACATTTTTTGGTAATGTTGGGCACTAGGGAGTTAGAGAACTAAGTCACAGGGCATGTGTTGCGTGGCCCCTTGAGTCGGGGTTAGGGACTCGCAATCCACACTTTTTTTTTCTGAATCCACACTTTTTTTTCTGGCCCCTTGAGTTGGGGCTAGGGACTCGCAATCCATGCTTTGTTGCGTGGCCCCTTGAGTTGCGGTTAGGGCCTCTCAATCTACGCTTTTTTGCGTGGCCCCTTGAGTTGGGGTTAGGGACCATGGCCCCTTCAGTTGGGGTTAGGGACTCGCAATCCACGCTTTGTTGCGTGGCCCCTTGGGTTGCGGTTAGGGACTCGCAATCCACGCTTTGTGGTGTGGCCCCTTGAGTTGGGGTTAGGGACTCGCAATCCACGCTTTGTTGCGTGGCCCCTTGAGTTGCGGTTAGGGACTCGTAATCCACGCTTTATGAGGTTGCAACCAAGGGGAGGAAGTGGCATGGAGCACGGGCAAGAAGACATGGACAAATGTGGTATTGTCTTGGAGTATAAAGTGAGTCGTCACTGTACCTGTGGTGATGGGTTCCGGTCTCTTTCAGCCAGAATCCCATGTGGCATTCCACAAACAACATGGTTGCCAAGCAAAATGGATGGTCAATGGTCAAATTACTCGCGACAACAAGGGCCCACACCATCCTCCACTTTCATGGTAGAAGCAGCAACGTGCACCGCAAACTTTGCAGTGAATGCGGGCATCAACACGCAAGGGTCGCCGAACAAAAATCTCGCCTGAACATTTGGAGCCCGAGGGATGGCAACATCAAAGGCCGTTCCTCATAATACCACTCACTATCATCCTCCGTCAAAGACTTTGGGGAGTTCTCATCAAGGGGGGAGTAGGAAGGGGGTAGGGGCGGGGGGGGTTATTTCACCGACCCCGATCCATGATCCGGACCATTTGGTGGGGGGGTGGGGGCGTTTCCACGACGCTAATCCATGCCGATTCCTTCAATGCGTCGATCCATGTCTACGCTATGTTTGCGAATTGGTGGTGTACATAGTTACAATTATGTGAACACCAAAGCTATTTGCGCCTACTCATTCACAACAGGGTCGCGCATGTACAACACAATGCAAAGCCAGCGAGCAAGGCTCAACAGCTCAAAACATGGAAACCTGTCAAATCACAAAACACAGTAATGTGTAAGACATCGGTTTTTGCCTCAACCCGTATCCTACTATGCATCAAGAGCGCGTTCTTCTTGTGTTGTGCTTGTTCACGCCGCCTAGCTTCACTAGAAATAGTGTTCATTAACATTGATGACTCCCTCCTGCCCTTTGTTGAACATCTCCCTCCTTCACTGAGTACCTCTACGGCATTCCGCTGAAGTGGGATGATTGGGGTGATACAACAACCTGGGATGAAGGTTTTGTCTCTCTGTGTGTGCCGTGTGGTGTCCCAAACCCTCACGTGGACCTTCGTTTGCGTCGCAAAGGCATAGTTTCTGATCTACGGCCTTGCAGGGAAGGGAGGGTGATGCCCAATGGGCGCGGTGGGTATACAAGTCCTCCCCCCACGCCCGTGTCGTCTGGCGTTCACAGTTCCCGGCGCTAGTATACAAGTCGTGCTGGTATGCTGCAAGCAAGGCTAACCTCATTTGCAACTTCCGCTCTTTGTTCTTTCTTGGGGGGGGGGCAGGGACTTGCTTTAATTTTCATTCTGGCATGGGGGGGACCCCCCCCCTGACCCCCTCCCCCCCTCCCCTGGATCCCCTCCCCCCCTTCCCCCCTCAGCTCAAGTGCACCCGAAAACCTGGGTTTCGGGAACATTTTTGAGTCATGGGAAAAAAATATTCGGCGACATATTGCTCCATGTGTGCTCCATCTCCCTTGTTATCCTGACTACCATGCCCCAACGCTCGTTGTTAGTGTATTTCAGCTCCCCGGTCCCACCGTTGCCACGCGCAAAACGCGAAGACGTAATTGACACGCTGCTCTATTTTAGGTTTAAAGATAGGATCACCGGTCATAAAAGACAAAAAGCCGAGGTACCCTCTGATCCGGAGCCAGTGGATGATGAGGCGCTGCCTGATAATTTGTCTGATGTCTCCCATTCAGGCAGTGACTCAGGTTTGTCATCATCATCAGGTTCCAGTTCCAGTTCCACTACCGATGGGGGCTCCAGTTCAGGTGAGTCTAATTCTGACTGACAAGAAAGATCACTGTCATTTGGCATGAGATGGTGAATGTCCCGCTTTGTTGTAGTTGTTTTGTATTGGTGAAATGTGGGAACCCTGAATTGACATTCAATGATGAATTTTCTTTGTTTACGGCGACAACATGGCGTTTCCATGTGCTGAGTTGTTCATTCCAATAATTTTTGTGTTCACTGTGGATTGGGTGTGTTCCGGCAGGGGGGGGGGGGCTCCCCCCTGGACCCCCTCCCCCCCTCCCCTGGACCCCCTCCCCCCTCTCCCCCCTGCTCAAGCAAGTCCCTGGGGGGGGGGGGTGCATGGGCTACCCCACTTCGTGGTGGAGACCCCAGCTCAGGAGATTGTTCGACCGCTTAAGGCTAGACAGATTTTTTGCTCTGAAATCGGTGATGCAGTGGGTACATGAGGGGGGCGGGGGCTTGATTTTTTACATGATCCCTGTGACTGTGCATTGCAAGGTGGAGTGTGTGAACAATATAATGCAGTTCTCGAGATAGAATGGCAAACGAAAGCGAAGGTTGTCTTGTGTGCATGGGAATGAGCACAGGGTGCAATGGTCAAACATTTGATTGTGCATGTGCCCATCCTTATTCCGATGCTATACTGCAGCTGATGGGCCAGTTTCTCGTTTGGCATTTTGTCTTGGCTTGGTGCCCCTCTAGTACGCGATAGCACATTTTGAAGGCTGCAGGATTTGTTGCCTCTATAATGGCAACCAATCCACGGTGAATTGTCACACACGCATGAACGCATTAAACTTTGGAAATTGCATTGTGGAGGAACATAAAACCTTGGTTTTCCGACCCGATTGATTGTCCTTGACCGCAAGGCCACATGGACAAACGATTGATGCTACAAAGAGCCTTAGCAATTGTACACGATGTACGACTGTTTTGGAACTCTTGTTTACAGCAAAAAAATTACACAACGTACAACATTTTTTGGTATTCCCATTTACAGCGAAAAAATTACACCATCTGTCCCATCAGTCGATTGGACTTGGAGGACAGCAAATGTCTCATGCCTCTTTTTCTCACCACTTCCTAAAAAAATCCAGCACCACATGCTTTTCTTTGGCCCAACACAAATAGGGGACATTAGATGCCTGCCGCGTCCAAAGAGTTCCTAGTTTAGTTTAGTCCTCTTGAGGGAGTGCAGGCTGATGTAGGACTCCCCCCCCTCCCAGCTCTGCCCTTTGGAATTGCTGTGGTGTGCATGGCCCATGGTATTGTCAACATGAATTTGGTGCAGCGCGTGGTCAGAACTGCTATCCTCTAGGAATCACCATGGTGGGCACAACGCCCTCTCTCCGGATTATCGCTATTGCTGCCACTGTTGCCTGGGTCGCTTGCGCACCCTTGTACCATGGCTGCTTGGACAATGTCTCGAGGGCATTGCCGTATTGCGATACCCGCCTGGGCCATGAGAAGCGAGTGGACGACATCCTCATGCGCTTAACTGTGGACGAGTTGGTCTCCTTACTATCGCCCACCCGACCGCCATATTGCGGTTGCACCACGAAATCTGTGGAACGGATTGGGATACCAAGCTACAAGTGGTTGACGGAGACAAACACTTGTGCGGCCGGTGCTGGGAAGCAGTCGACTGTGTTTGTGGGGCCGCTGAACATGGCGGCGTCTTTCAACCGCAGCAGCTGGTGGATGAAGGGCGATGTCATCAGCAGCGAGTTGCGGATTACAAATAACCGAGGTACCGGCGAGGCTGGGTTGACGGGCTTCGGTCCCAACATCAACACGATTAAAGACCCACGGTACGGGCGTAATTCGGAGCTGCCCTCAGAGGACCCGTTCTTGAGTGGGCAGTATGCAGTCCATTACGTTCGCGGCATGCAGCAGGTGTCATCTGGGCACCTGAAGATGCTGTCGTACCTGAAGCACTACACAGCGTACAACGTTGAAACGAACCGATTCGTCTTCGTGGCAAATGTAACACAGTTTGATTTTTGGGATTCGTACCTCCCGCAGTACAAGATGGCCCTCACTGAGGTCTGTACACGCATGCTTTCCTTGGTAGTGTAGTGTGAGGTCAGTCCACAGACAGATGCGTGCGCAGATCGCACTGAGGTGTGCAGAGATGTGCAGAGAACCAGGGTCAATGAAAGAAGGGGGCAGACTGGGTGGGTGTGTTCTGCCACTTTGTTTGCCGCCTTGGTTGGTTCCGCTTTAGGCCACCCCTCCCCCACCCTCATGAGATTACACCCCTCCACATCTACGCATGCACACATCCTTGTCCAACATATGCCTCATGTAAGACACGTGTATGCTATCTATTCGTTTCATACCCCACTCCATGTGCCAATTGGCACAAATAGCACTGGCGTGCTACGAGACAAAATGGTCAAGCACTGTTGCTGCTGTGGATACCATCAAGTCTTGAAACCCACAAGAACCACGCCAAGAAAGCGCCCAGCAGCAGCCATGCCGTTCCAACGGTGCACACGGGTAGACTACCAAGGAGACTGGCCTGCTTGTGCTTCCAACAGGAATATGCCATCTAGTTGCAAGGGCATGTGCCGGCTGGTTGACTGCACACTTGCATGGAGGTTCGGTTTTCGATGTTTGGACCTGAGAGGCCCTCACCTCCCACTACCAAGCATTGAGAATCCACCATGTGTTCAGCCCAATCGCCTTTTTGTGGTATTGGCTGCCACTGAGCTTAACCTTGGAAGCTTTCAGAGGTGGTGTAACGTGTGGCAGACTAATTTGGACTTTGGATGCGAATGTTTGCAAGATGGCTCAGAAACAAGGCATTTTCGTGACAGGCAGCCCCAGACCAAGGCTGGGCTGTATGTCAGATTACATGGCTCCAAATCCAATTTCAAGAGCACGTAGTCCATCCCCCACTTCTTGGGGTTTCCACCCCTTAGAATGGCCAAATCGCCGCCAAGGCCCAGCCAATGGAGGGCAACATGGCCCGACGCGCATCGCAAATGATTATCTAGCAAAGCTTTTCGTCCGACCATGTGGGGTGCTCAAACAACCTTTTTGAGTTTGTTTTGAGTGCGTTTTGGCCCCTTCCAAAATCAGTCAAAAACTTGCTTTTCCAAAAGCGATCCTTGAACCCCCTTGGCAGTATCGAATCTCTTGGCATGGTGGACCTGGCATTTGTTCGCGGTGTGTTGGCGGCAGCAGGAGGTTGCAGATTGGCGGTTTTTTTATGAATGGTATATAGACACTCTCCCATGAGAGGCCCCCCCCGGAGAGGGCCCGTAGGACTGTCCTAGGGCAGTAAGGCAAATTGGGGCTGAATTTGCACACATTGAAGGGCATAGGGGAAGGGTTGCCAACTAATCACCCGGGTCGTCGCAAGGGACCGCGATTAATATGACCTCTAAAGCCCGCGGAGTGCCAGATTCAAAGAGGGTTGTCCGGGCAGAGTGAGAGCTAACTCTCTTTGAATCTGACACAGAATGGGCTTCGGGGAACATGTTTTCGTGCGCCCCCTTTGTGGGGCGGGCAGACCATAGGCCTGCCTGGGGTCTGATGGGGGGGAGGCAGAGTGTGTCTCGGCCATATGTATGCACTTGCCAGTGTATGCCCCCCTCCACAGAGCTGGCAATGACCCGTGTCCAGGCCTCAGAAATACCCGTTTCCGGAACGGTACCGTGCACTTATCCGAAATGGGCTGATTTGGGAAAAATGCGGGGAAATGGGGAAAAGTGGGGGAAATTTTGGATGCTCGATGGAAAAATGGGGGAATTTAGGGGCTGAAAAGGTCAAAAAACATGGTTTTGATTGGCAACAAGGCTGGGGGGGGGGTGCATGGGCGAAAGCTCCCAAGGAAAAATGGGGGAAAATGGAGAAAAATGGGGGAAAATGGGGAAACCAAACTAGTCCACCCTAGCCCCACACTTTTTGTTGCTTGCCCCCACCTCCCCCCATAACACCCCATCCCCCCCCATTTCCTCCCATTTCCCCCTCATTTGCCCCTTATTTCCCCCCATTTCCCCCAATTTCCCCCCATCCCCCCCCAGTTTCCCCCTGTTGGGTATATTACCACCCACCTCGTCCGGGTATTTCGGAGGCCTGCGTGTCCCAGTCATAAATTGCCTTTGGCAAAGCACGCCGAAGTGGGTCTTTAATGGTATGGAATTGCCAGAGAACACTCAACGTGCTACAAAGAGCAAAAGGCAAATCGGCGACAAACGGCACAGTTCAACCCCATGGAGATACGAGGGTCGAGGCATCCATTTGGGCCCTTCTGCAGTATTGAAGGGACAAAAATTGGGGGTTTGCAAGTTGAGGTGGTGCCCTTGGAATCGGACTGCCCATTTTGGGCGCCCTTTGGGTGCCTCATTAGTTGTTAGCTACAACTCAGCGAGTGCCGCAGGGAAGACCCACAAGTTGGCATCACCGCTCCAGCCGCCACCCGCTGGTTTTGGGATCAAACTGTGGATTTGGAAAGGACACACCAAAGATGGATCGAGAAGAGTAGAGCCCGAGGTGTTGAGATGCGTCATGGCCAAAAAGGAGCCGTGACGTGTTGCTTGCTAGCCTGTTGCCGTTTGACCCTAACCTCGCTAGATATCAGGTGAGAGGGGTGCAGGAATGTAGCACTACACTCCTCCCCATAAATTGACCAGCGACAAGCAAGAAAGCAACAAGTACTGTACCATTCCATTTTGCCATGATAGGGGCCTAACTCCGCCCCCAAGAAGAATGGTTTGGACCCCAAAAGGGACCTTACCGAATCCCACATTTGAGCCGAAATATCACCGTGGTAGCAGCCGAAAAGCGGCCCTAAAGGGAGGCAGAATCTACACAGTTTTATCCACAAGCAGCCCAAAACCAAGATTTGGTTGGATCATAAAGGGCAGGGCGTATAATGGCCCCCCAGGGGGGGGTTGGCACAAGGCCTCAGTATTAGGTTGTTTGCCATTGGCGGCGCCTATTGGCTCTCGCCACTGTGCATTCTGACAATCTGTGGGTCCGAACGTGTTTTGGTTGTGCCCGGGGGGGGGGGGGGGGGCAAAGCAAAGCATTGTACCACAACAATGGTGGCGGACAGCCACACCAGCTGCCGCAAGCACCAACACCAGCCCAACACCCAACGCACAGGGTGGGGTCCAGACCCACCACACGGGCACTTCACCCAGGCACAGCCACCGCCGCCGGCAAACAAGGCACGCGTGCAAGCCTCAAAGGCAAGTCCCGGGGGCTCGGACTCGGCACCGCCAATGGGTGGGCGGCCCTATCCAAGCGCTTCGGAGGTTACCCGAACTCGGCCCCAACAGGGGTAGTGGCCCTGCCCCGGTAGCCGCGGCTGCCACGCCTCACGGAGGCAGCATAGCACACAACGCGGAGGCAGTGTAGCACACAACGCACCGCAGCAGACCAAAGCCGGCAGAGGCACACAAGGACACACACCAGCACACGACAACACACAGCACACAGTACAACACAGCAAAGCAAAGTAGTGTACCGCCACAACAGCGGCGGGCAGCCACACCACCCGCCGCGAAACCAACACCAGCCCAACCCCCAACTCCTAGGGTGGGGGCCACACCCACCACATGGGCACTTCACCCACACACAAGCACCGCCGCCCACAAACAAGGCATGCACGTGGAGCATCACCAAGGGCCCACGACCCCATCCCCCAACGCCGACACAACGGCGCCCACCACACACGCAACAACCAAGGCCACACTTACACACAACATAGAAGGGATGCTTCCCTGATGCACTCCCGGGAGCCATCACCATCCCGACCACACCGGGAGGAGAAGGCAACCCAAACCTAAGTAAGGGGGTCGCCCCTGCTGGGGGTTGGCAGCCGGCTACGCGGCCGTCCATTGGGCGGTGACCTAAAACATGTACTACCCGCGAGTAGCTAAGTTCCGTCACTAGGGCCTAGTGCAAGGGCCTTGGGCACGCTTATGAGACACAACGTCCAGACCATTGGTGGTCAATGCACACAACCAACCAAGGGGTGGACTCACACGAGTCCCTAGCTCCGAGGCGTGGACAGCCTGGAGTGAAGTCCTCAAACAGGGAGCCCCTCAGCAGCCCAAAAAGCAAAAGAGAAACAATGCACCACATTCACCCCTGAACAACCCCAACAAACACCAGTGACAAGTCGGTTTGTAGATTTGGAGACATGTGGAAAAGTGCCCGGTGCCCCTGGTACCACCCAAAGGCAAGTGGGACAACCCGATAGCCACAAGGGGATGCAGGGAGCGACATGCTGCACCCCCGGCGCCGCACACCAGCAGCAAGCGTGCTAGCGGAAAAAGAAAGAGCCCGAAACTGGGAGGAACGCAAGCAGCAAAGCAATTGGGCACAGGGCCACCCACACACTACAGTGAGACGAGCCTCAACAGGACACACAACAATACACAACGGAACCATGAGGTGCGAGCACTGCAACAACCACCAAATGCGGTGGCATGCCGAGCGAGCCATTAGCAAACACCCTCCCTCCTCTCCCTCTATGTACCCTTTGCGAACCGCACTTTTGAATGAACATGCGCACGTCGTTGACTTTTGGCCTGTTTGCCCGTTACTCCGTGCCTGTTTCACCGTTTGCCGTGCTTACTTCGCCAAAAATTGAAGAAAAATAAAAACACGCAAAATGTAGCTCGAGTGGTTGCTAACACCGCTTAGATTCGCAAAAAAAATTGTTAAATTCGCGCGCATATTCGCATGTCTCGTACGCATGTCTCGTTAACACTCACATGTAATTCCCATTCACGCAAAAATCACGCGAATATGCACAATGTGTTTTAAGTTCAGCACCTTTTCATGCCTTTGTCCCCTTGTGCAGCTCCGATTTCTCTTGCAATGGCCCTCTCGCGACATGGTAGCCTACCCGACCTAGCCGCCAACAACCACACCCACTTCTTGCCCCCCTCCCCCGGCCGCCCGCATATGCTGTAGGAGGCCACATAAACGGGGGGCCTGCTGGTGGGGGAGGTGGTGGAGTGGGCAAAGGGTTTAGACCTCTCCCCCACCCTCATCCATATTGACACGAGGGAACCCGAGCGTGCGGGTGCTCTTTGCAAGAAGGGGTGGGCCATAGGCCTGTGGCAACAACTACAGCTGGCCCTCCCCGAGTTGAGGGCTGCCCGCCTTATCCCCGCCCCCAAAACGGTTGACTCCCTCTTGGGGGTCATGTCTATGCACGGGTTGGGCAAGTTGAAATCGGGGGTTTGCAGGATCTACCCCACCACTAACCTTGTCCACTGCCCCCCGCGCATGGATATGATCGCCCTGAGCGAGTACTTCCCTGCTGAGGAACCGAAGGGGAACCATTCTTCTTTCCCCTTTCAGTGGCACACTGCCACTGTTCAGTGGTGGGATGACTTGGGGCTCTTCCCTGCCCACCTTGAGGTGCCCCCCCTCCACCACATCCCTGACATCACTCTTCCCACGCTCCATCAGATGCGTGGGTTAAGTTGGTATTGGGGATTGGCCGACCCCCCCCCCTTCATTACCCTTGAACCCCCTTTGCGAACCGCCCCCTTGCCGGACCCCCCCGTCAATGCAACTCCTAACCCCTCCCTTCTTCCCGACCGTCCCGCACCTCCCATGCCCCTCAACTTTGTTGACGGGCTTGGGTATACGGTGAACGGAGACACCCTCAGTTCCGCTGACTGCAAGGTGGCTTGGGACGGGTGGAGAATATCTGGGGCGGGGGGGGGGGGATAAATTGTGTTTAACAAAAAAACTGTGGAACAGCAAAGGGCTGATCCCTCCCTGCCGCAACGCTACCAATCCAGAGCGTCTAAGACAGAGGCCCTGGTTGGTAGCGTGTTCAAAAGACCCCCCATGCCCCCCGCTTCCGTGATCGTGCGCGAAAACGAACGCGAATCGCGCGATTTTCGCGCGATTTTGCTGCAATTCTGCGTTCGCAATGGCCGCGTAGACACGGGCAAAGCCCGCGGTAGGAGTAGGGCAATTTGTGGGGCACCGTGGCACCGCAATGTCTCAAAAAGAGGCCATTTCTTTTCGTAGGCACCCGGATTTGAATTTTTTTAAAGAATTTTTAAAATATAGCCACCATCCCAACTCTATGAAAATAGTCGTTTCCGGCCAGAATCGTTGATTTGTACACCCATATTCGCGCGATTTTGCTCCCCATTCAAAAGCTGGTTGTTGCTCCTTTACAGGGCCCTGGGGAGTCACCCGTTCTTCCCTTCGCATGTTGCGTCGGGTTGCTACTTTTTGTCGGCCACTGTGGCCGGTGCTCTTGCTGGTGTCGTTTCCGCGTCCGCGGAGCCCATTAGTTGGTGTGTTGGGGCTGTGCTGAATGTGGCATGGTGTGCCGTTTGCGCGTCAGCGGCGTCCAATAGTTGGCGTATTGAGGATGTGCTGGTTGTTGCCGGGGTCGTTTGACTGTTTTTGCTGTCCACGCGCCTCTGTCCACAGGCCGTCCATAACCTGCCTCGCTGTGTTTCTGTGTGCGTGAGGCCCAGGTGCCCTGTTCCTCCGTGCGCTGTCCCGGCCGTCCACCATATGTCCTTTCCCCCCTCACAGCTGGTCTGCCCCTGATGGGCTCCCGCTCCTGTTGCGCAAACAGCCCATCTGGGTTGCGGGAGACACCCCCCACCTAATGCCGGTTGAGCAGGGGTTGCCCTGGCACCCGGTAGCAACGGGGCTAGCTGGCCAAGCCATCCCCTTTGTTGTCGCTGTCTCCCATGCGCACACTCTCCCATCCGCTCCATTCTTGTTCCCTATTCCCGCTGTTTTGGTTGCCTCTCTTGCCTCGCTGTGCCCCTCCTCCTTGTCTGTTGTGCTTGCCCTTGTCCCTCCTGGTGTGGCTCCCGCGTTTTGTGTGTCTGTGTGGCTCCTCCCTGTCTGTTGGCGCTCCTGGGTGCCCCTGTTGCGCACCCCCTCCCTGTCCCACCCGCCCTCCCGCCCTCCCTGTCCCACCCGCTTGCCCCCCCGTACGAGGATTTCACATCTCCGTGCGACGTGGACTGTCCCGTGCGCGGTGACTGTCGTCTGGTTCACGGAGAGCACTGGATTCTGTCCCGCATGTTTGCAGCTTGTTGGAGTTGGTGTAAAACTCTTGCCACCCCTGTGGGGTGCACCTCCCGGCGCGCGGGGCGCAGCTCCCTCCTTGTGGAGTACGTGGGCACCTAGCATGTACCCTTTGCAAACAGCCGGTAAGGGAGTGGCAGTGGGTCCGGCACAGTTTTTGTGCACGTGAAAAGTGGCAAGGCAATTGCTACAAGGTACAAGCATTGGGCCAGATGACGGACGATTCATATGACGTCAACAATCGGAAGTGATGCTTCTTCAGATTTGTGTACAAAGACGTTTGTTGTAAGTTTTTGGGCCCGGGCTTTGACTGTGGTGCCGCTTTAGACATGTGAAGACTGTGGCATATAGGCAGGCCCCACCATTATACGCCCCCTCCCCGTTTTGCTCTAAAGGCATGTACTTCATCCACAACATCCCCACTGTTGGTGCTTTCCGACCTTTAGAATGGCCCAAATGGACGCCTAGTCCGTTTGCTGGTGCACGCGTGCACGCTTGGCTCTAACCAGGCAACATCCAGAGCCCACCCAGCATCGGCCAAATTAGGGCCAACATGGACCCAACACAAGTCAAAAAATGGGGTTTTCCAAACTTCTCAAGGCCACTTGGGGTGCTTGAATCAACGTTTCCAGCCCGCTGTAAGGGCTGCAAATGTTCCTAAGCATGCCCCTCAGAACCCAGAACACTATGCTACTGGAACACTATGCCCCCTGGAGCATAAGCCCCCGGAACACTATGCCCCCGCAACACTGCGGCTTCGAAACACGATGACTCTGGATGACTGTGCCCCTGGAGGACTATGGCCCCGGAAGACTATGCCCCCGGTGCCCTATGCCCTTGGAACACTATCCCAATGGAGCATTGAGCAGCCGCATCACTATGCCTCCGAAGGCCTTGGGGGAATGCAGCTCAAATGCTTCCTGCTATCAGGGCCATATGGCAACAAAACATTGTGGCCTCTCAACTTTTTTTGGTCCCGCAAATTTGGGATCTTCCGCAAAGTTTATTCGATGATTTGAATAAGGCATTTCCACTGCCGATTACTACCGTAAAATAGCCCCCCCCCCCGGCCATACTGCCCTGTGTTGCCGCAATCACACCTACCTCCTTGCACAGTACGGCACGTGACACAGCCTCAAAACCAGTTCAAAGGACACCCAAACACAGCGCTCCCGACGCTGGCTCCCCCTTCTTTTCCCAGGGTGGCGCCAGCGGGGTGATGTGCAGTTACTTTGCCCCGAACGGCGTCAGCTCCTGCGGCAACCCTTGGCTGCTCAACACACTCATCCGATCCGAGTGGGCCCGCCCCGACGCCGTGGTCATGTCCGACTGCTCCGCGGTCGCGAACATGCAGCACAACGGCTACGCGCGCTCAGCCGAGGACGCGAGCGCCAAGGCCCTGAACGCGGGGATGGACATCTACGGGGGTTGGGGGGACAACCTGTGGGGCGAGGGGCACCTCCACAAGGCCATCGCCCAGAACCTGACCACGACCGCGGTGCTGGCGGCCACGGTGCGCCGCACGCTCCTGCAGAAGATGAAGCTGGGCCTCTTCGACCCGCTGGAGGCCCAGGGCTGGACCCGCCTGACGGACCGTGACATGGGCTCCGCCGCGCACATGCAGGTCAGCTACGAGGCGGCTCTGCAGGGGATGGTCCTGCTGAAGAACGCCGGCGCCCTGCCCCTGGCCCCCAACTCCCACGTTGCCGTGGTGGGCCCCCTGGGAAGCCAAACCGTGGGCCTGTTCAGCGACTACGCGGAGCCGGCGGCCACGGACTCCATCAAAGCGGCGATCACCCGCGTCAATGGCGCCTCCACCGCCGCCGCCGACGGGGTCTCGGTCACCGGGCGGGACACGGCGGGGGTGGCCGCCGCCCTGGACCTGGTCAAGGGGGCGGAGGTGGTCGTGCTGGTGCTGGGGCTGACCCGGTCGGAGGAGCACGAGGGCATCGACCGGCAGGACACGAGGCTCCCGGGGCTCCAGGAGGCCTTTGCCCATCAGGTCCTGGACGCGGCCGGGCGCCGGCCGGTGGTGCTGGTGCTCTGCAACGGGGGGGTCGTCAGCATCGACTCGCTGGTCCCCCGGGCCGCCGCCATCGTGGAGGCCTTCAGCCCCGCCCACAAGGGCCCCCAGGCGCTGGCGGACCTGCTCTTCGGGAAGGCGAACCGCTGGGGCAAGCTGCCCGTCACGATCTACCCCGCGGATTACGCCGGGGGCATCGACATCCGAGAGTACTCCTTCACGAAGCCCCCGGGCCGCGGGTATCGCTATTACAGCGGCGCGGCCCTCTTCCGCTTTGGGGAGGGCCTGAGCCTGACCACCTTCAGCCACGCGTGCTCCGCCGGGGGCGTCGCCGGGGCCAATCTCACGTTCCGATGCACCGTGACGAACACTGGGGCGCGGGAAGGGGACGAGGTAGTGCAGCTCTACCACCGGGTCTCCGACGCCATCCGTCGTGCGGCGGACCACCCCATTCCCCTGCGGAAGCTCGTGGAGTTTGAGCGCGTGTCCCTGGGCAAGGGCGCCTCGACCTCCGTCCAGTTCTCCTTGCCGCGGCAGCGCCTCGCGGTGACCAATGGGGCCGGGGACTACGTGCTGTACAAGGGGTGGCACACGATCGTGTTTTCCCGCGGGACTGGCAACGACACGAGCGTTGATGTCCGCATCGACGGCGACGTCCTGTTCCGCAACAACCACGAGGACCCTGGCCTGCCTCCCAAGTTTGCCTCGGGGACTCTGTGAACGGCCGTGGCCCGTATCTCGATCCCTCTGCAAGTGCCACGGAGATTGGGAGGGGCACTCATTTCTGTGGTGTGAACTCGCAGGATCACCTCCTGCACACAGTGATAAGGCCCAGTGGTTTACTGTACGCTCTTTTCCTGTGGCTTCTGAGCCAGTTATGTGCACATGTGCGTGCCAGCGCGCGCGCGCGCGCGCTCTAACACACACCCCTCTCCCTACCAACGAGGATTGCTGCACAATGCGGCTCGGTTCTAGCTTTCCTTGCCACCCCCCCTCCAGGAATTGGTGCGCCGCACGTGCTCAGAAATGAATCAAGAATGTCAACTGGACTGTGTGAGAGAGATCTGGTATTTCCTTCCCATTCTTTCCCCATTTGTGGCCTGGGAATGGTCCCGCTTGAAGGCGTTTTCGGACTCTGCTCGGCCAGACGGGTCACAGTGGCTCAAAAGAGACATCCGTTGCAAGGCCACTTTCAGATAGACGTGCCGCCGCGCCGTTGACCCAACAAATGGCCCGT
Source organism: Eutreptiella sp. 'Long Island Sound 2002' (assembly GCA_964036045.1). Taxonomy (NCBI): domain Eukaryota; phylum Euglenozoa; class Euglenophyceae; order Eutreptiales; family Eutreptiaceae; genus Eutreptiella; species Eutreptiella sp. 'Long Island Sound 2002'. The sequence continues at coordinate 38,036,210 of OZ038400.1, read as the reverse complement.
TTTTGCCCTTTCGGAGCGCCCCTCCGGGTCATGATTGTTGTAACTTTGTTTGGGCCTCCCAGGCGGATCTGGGAGAAGCCATTTTGAACCGCTGCTTGGGCCCCGTCCCATGGCTTGCCGCACCTCTGGGGACCCACCCAGGAAACCCACAACACGTCCTGCCTAAATCACGCATCCCCCTTGGACACCTTGTCGCAGCAGCTCAAGCAGCGTATCCATGGTCCGTGGCACCGATATCTTTTAAACCATGCGCCAAAAGCACCCTTCACGGGATTGCGTTGACCGCCCTGATCAGCAGAAATGGCAAAGACTGATTCACGTCCCCTCGCTGAGAATAATCAGCCATTGCATGCCGCAACAGAGAACCAGAATATGCTGCGTGCAAACAATAACTTGTGGTGCCCAAGTATTGCATCCCCCTTTGAGACCCTGGAACAATTTTACCAGAGTTTGGGCACCCGTTTGGCCTGTTCTACAGGTGCACTGGGCGCCCTTGGAATTCCATGTTGGCTTTCAGTGCAAAGATATGGGCCAATCTTGTTTTGGAGCTAGATCCAGCCAACAGGCACCCTTTTTGGTCCTTTTTTTGGGTAGGTTTTGTATTTAGACGGTGCATCTTCTTCAGCGCGAGCAAACCAAGCTGGACTTAGTATAAGACTGTTTGATTCCCCGGGCTTTTGACGAGTTGCTTGTGGTTATTTTCGCTTGCTAGAGGTAAAGGGAGGGGGGTGTTGCAATATATATGCATGTATATGGCTCTGGTTAACGTGCTGACGTGGCAGCCATCTTGGTAGGCTCCAACCAAAATGTGGTGTAGCTGTATGCGCCCTGTTCAACACAGTCTTACTTCCCTCATCCAGCCCAGAGTGAGCACAGAGCTTGGAAGTGCCATGCAGGACACACAACAACGGTACAACTCCATCCTGTTCATCCATTTTGGGTTCGCAGGGAAGTGATTCCCTGCAGCCATTCAGTGCACCACATAATCCACCACTTTTTGGCTAAAGACCCTTGTTGCATTTGGGATATATATCTTGTGAGTAGTATATATGTGCTTGTAGTAGTTGGGAAGAGAAAAGTTTTTTCTGCGATGGTCTGATTTCTGCAAAGGTAAAATGGCCCAAACACCTATTACTTTTGTGTGCACCCAGTTCCGAATTTGCCCAAACTATCCACAAAAGTGGCACCTTAATCCGACGCCTCTCATGACTTTTGCTCGCTTATTTCACCTGGTTTGCCAACACTTTTCCCAACATTGAGGCAGACGTGGGTTCTTTCGCTATTTTACCGCAGGCAGTATCTTCGCCCCTTGTGCTAGCGTCTGAGCCATCTACTGGATGATCATGTCCAACGACAAGGCAACATTCAGTACATGAGCGACTTGATAGGCTGGAGTTTCGCGAGACAATCAATGGGGCTTTCTGGTTGGACTCGGTCGTTTCGGTGAGAAGTTCATGACCCAATCACAGATGCCAATTCCTTGCTCGCCCATCGTCTGGTAGTGCCATGGTTTTCGCGCATTCTGCTGCATTTTGTACTTGTGTGCCTTCGTTTACAATGTGCGCCCAGGCATTGTGTCTCTTTTCTCTTTCTCTGCACTTTCTCCCCTTGCTCCGATGGCAGGATGCCTCTTGCATGGCTTTGTGCTGTGCCTTTCACCTACAACGGTCCTCACAGATTTGATGACCGAGCCTCGCAACCTCATCGTTGTGCGATTGCATTTTGTTGCAGGCCCCCTTCTGTGGCGCGCAAAGCGCATTTGTCATTCACACACTGCCACAGACTGCAGCTAGTGTCAGACACACACAGTGCACAAGAGCAAATCAATGCAACATGGAAGATTGGGGGAGGGGTGCACAATTCCAGCGAAACACTCCGCATAAGGTCAACGAAATGCGTCTGTTTGTACGCCCCCTCCCCTTCCAACAGCAAGCCAGAACAGCACAAGGTGTTGCTTCCGCAACTGTTGGGGTCGCGGGGTCGCGGGGGCCAACACGGCAAGCAGGGCGCCAGCCCAATGACGTCACTGCCCAGCTGCAGCACGCGGCCTCTTCGCTCTGGGCTTCACCAGGGCGGCTACGGTGACGTCGCCAAGGGATGAGGGGCAGGGGAGAGCGTCGGCGCCCCTGAGAGGATCGGAGACCCCAGGTAAGGAGCACGGGAGGGCCCACAGCGAAGACACCTGAGCCCTTGGCGCAGGTCCCTTCTCTCGCGCCGTGTACACTGAGGGTGAGGCTTGGGGGGCGGCACGGTGGCTCTGCCACGTCCTGCTTCTGCGCTGAACCCCTGTATGCACAGCTTGCAGGACCTAAATAGGCTACTTTGCTTCCGCAACTGTTGGGACCAGGAATTTAGCAATTCCGTTTTCTGGTTGTCGCTGAAGATGATTGGGAGCTGGTGGACAGTACATTGATGGTGTTGGGTACTGTGTTGCCAGTTGTTTGGGTGTTCAGGCGTGCGGCTCATCACTCGTGGACTGGGCACTGAGGTAGTGCCACTGCCTGTGTCTTCTCAGGGCGCGTGTCAACAACGCCTTTGTCGGAACACAGCAGGCGTTGTTCCCGTCATTTGCGGGGGGCCTGAAACCACGAGCGATGACCTGACGGCCTCGTACTGAAGCACGTTGCGATACGCGTGGCAGTCCTGGGGTGACTACTGCGCTGGGGCAGGCAATAGTGTTCCAGAGGGCGTGAACATACCCCCTCCCAAAGTACAACACTCAGGGCATGTCCAACGCAGATGTCAGGGGTGTGCATTCGAATGTCCAACAAATCCGAGCCCATCGGTTGTCAGACATGGCGCCGCAGGCGCCCTCACGTGTGCGGCAACATGACGCCGTCGCCCCCCCCCCCCCCCCCCCACTGAGCAGGCCATCCCACGCTAAGACAAGAAGGTGCTTCCACGGCCCAAGGGCACGAAGTTCATGCAGGTTTGGCTCCATCACCGCACCAATCCAGGGAAAACCACACCTCAACAGCAGGTCCCCTCCAGTTTGTCGTCCAAGCAACACCGGGGCGCAGGGTGACGGAATGGGACGCTGGGGTGGGAGCCGATGGAAGAGGAAGAGCAGGCCCTAACCTCAGCCGACGACTCGGGTGGTTCCAGGGCGTCGGAATCAGAAGTGGGCACGGTGCGCTCGGGGGCACGGCACAACACAGTCCGGAGGTAAGCCAACCGGACCAATCGGCTTCATCGGGGAGGAGAGCGACGAGTGATGGATTTCCCACGGATGTCGGTGACACCCAGAGGGGACTTTGTTGAGGGGCTAATCGTAAGTCGTGAGGACGCTGCGTTTATACCCGAAGCGCAACCTCATCAGGCCCATGACCAGACCATCCCTACCACGACGTGTGGGGCTTGGGGCACAAGCAATTGGATTCGAAACCACGACATTTACACATGAGTCCAGGTGCATGACCACTGCGCTATCTGCATCCTGGACAACACGCACCAAGGACTCTCGTTAGGACTGGCAGCGGCTATACCACAGCGGGCTGTTGTCGCCAGGTGCCTTTGGGGCTCTAGCACTCTATGTCCCGGTCATAATCCCTCGTGGCATCGATTGCGCATCGACGGGACCTGCGTCTCACCGATTTGGCACGGCAAGGTGAACGGAGACACTAAGTACCCGTATCCCGCTGGTGGTAGCTGTGACTCGCAATCAGAGGCCCAGAAGGCTGCCTTTCTTGTAGAGCAGGCAGCCCGGGTTTCCACCCTCAAAACGAGGCATCGAGGGCCTGTGCTGCAAGGGGATGCAAGGGTAGACGAGAGTTGCTGCATGCCCTACTCCCTCAGCAGTGCATGCACCCCCAGGGCCTGGGTGGCTCCGCCCTCGACCCCCCCTTGTCTGTTCGGAAGATGGTGCCGCTGCAACCGAAGTTGGCTAGGCCCGGAGGTGGCTTTTGTTCAGCCCCAACATACCTCCCCACCCCCAAACCCCCTTCCTAGCCCACCCTCCCCCCGAATTTCTGCCGCATACTTTGTGGTGATGTCGCAGTACATCCGGTTGTCTTAGGCCCCCCCCCACCCTGTTTGCTTCCAATCTCCTCCCTTGATCCTTGGGGGCAAGAATTTGGGGCGACGCAGCATGTTGCTGCACGCAGCAGCAACGGCGTCACGACTGAATCCCTCAGCGCTGTCTGGGCTGCATTTTTTTGGGCACCGAAACCAATTTTAGGTCGCTACAAGAAGCAGTGTTTCTTTCGTCTACGGTATTGTCCAATTGGCTCCACTGGCTTTGACTTCATCAGCAGTCTTTTATGTGCCTTGTGTCCACCTATCCCCAGCCATATTACGACAAGGATCCAAGAGATTCAGCATGAGCAGCAGGATGTCGTTCCCAAAGGCCGGTTTTGGACCGACTGGTGCTCGCTGTCCTTGTTGTTATTGTTGTCGTCGTCATCGTTGTGATCGTTTTACTGTTTTATTGCAATTGTTGTCATTGTTATTGTTGTTGTTGTACAGATGGAAAGCCAATGTCATTTGATGTTTTCAACGATGAAACAGAGACAGAGCAAAAGCCATACTTCTGCCGCCAGCACCCAAGAGATGTTGATATTTCTGTGGGTTTGCACGCAACCTCTTTCTCAAAGCAGACCCCCCAGAGGAAACATAATTTTTTTTGGCGAACCTGAGGCAAAGGGCGGCGCGGGACTCCGTGCACATCTTTCGTCGTCATGCTTCCGTTTCGTTGTTGCATGCACGCAGTCACATGGAGGACGTGTCGCCCTTCCATGAGCACCGTCATGACAGACTGCCGCCGGCGGCGAAACGGCAGTGCACATTGGACATGGTCCAGTGCAAGGCAATGCATCGCAGCCGCTGCGGTCGCGGCCTCCCGCCCAATGTGCGGCGGGCCATCGACAAACGTGTCGTTGAGTCGGCACACGCGACTGCAGTATCGAACCAGGAGCCTTTCGCCTTCCTGCAGGGGGCCTCCGCACCCCCGAGCACCGTAGCGAGCCCGGAGGAGGGGGACCCGACGCAGCCCCAGTCGCAGGCATCGCAAGACGATATGGACGTGCGCACGGAGCGCCCGACCCTGGTGCAGGCCGGCGAGGGCACACCCCGCGTGGTGACGGGCGCGGTGTTCCGGCTCGGGCGCCACGCTGAGAGCGATTTAGTACTCTCGAGTGTCTTCGTCTCTCGTCGGCACTGCTCGCTACACGAGGAGGGGCCAGGCTGGGTGCTGCGGGCCCAGGCGCCAACGCATGTCCAGTCGCTTTTCGATGGGGCCTGGGAGACCCTCCGGGCGGGAGAGGAGCGCCTGCTGCGCGACGGCCAGCACTTCGCGCTCGTGCGCTCGGGCGACGATGCCCCCAAGTGCAACACCTCCTTCACCTTCATATTGCCGCCCACGCAGTACTGCTCCGCGAGTCACAGCTTCGACACGCAATATCTGCGCCTGCTGTATGCCGCGAGGCACAGCCCCATCGAGCATGCAACAAAGGGCGCCTACCACACGGTGCCGGTGAGTGAGGCCGCTTCGCTCGTCATCAACCTGCAGCCCAATGAGCTCCCGTTGACGAGTCTGCGCTACGTTCAGGCAGACCGCGCACTGGTGGAGTGCCTGTGGTACCTCCTCGGCACGGACAAGATCGAGTTCTTGCAGCGGCATGACTGCAAGGTGTTCCTAGTCATCTGAACACTGGAGCATTTTCTGTGCATCGGACCACCGTAATCACAAACTTAGCCTGGGATCAGTCGGGACATGACAATAGGATCAGCCTCTGTGGATAGTATTTGGATCATCATAGTGTTTGGATGAATTGTCGTTATCTTGTGTTTGGATAAGTCGCAGTAGAATAATATTTGGATCACGCAGGAGAGCACTTGGACCTGTAGGAGTAGTAGGATACCATTTAGACCACTGGTAGTAGGTTGGTATTCGGATAAATTGTGGGACCGGTAGTAGTAATATAGTACTTGGATCAGCATAGCAGGATAGTATTTCAATCGGTAGTTGTAGGATGGTACTCGGATCAGCAGTAGCATGTGGTAGGATAGCATAGAGATCTGTACACATTTTCCTCTTCCAGTTGACCTGGGTTTTTCTTATCGCTTTTCGAGCAGTTGCAACATTTTCAAACTTATTCAACGTCGGGCATTAAACTCGATTTTGCGCGCCAACCTTGTTTGTGTTTTTTATTCCGGGAAGCATTTTTCAGTTCAGGGCGCCTAGCTGACCCCACCACCACCTACCACAACCACGTCACGCCCTTATGGGTGTGCCAACCGGCATTTCCAAAGGGCAGCCAACTGCGTCCGACTGTGCCCAAGTTCAAACCTTGCATCATCATTCATGACCAAAGCGGATGCACCGCCGTGTGGTTTTCAGATTCATGCTGCGTGCACACGTGCGAAAACGTGCCTTGTCGGGGGCCTGTCGCTTATTGTAGTGCAAATTCAAGTCCTCCACCTGGTGACTGCTGACAACTCTCCCTCTGTCGCACAGTTCTGGGACAAGCAAGCCAACGATGAAGGTTGGGTCGGGCTCAACTATGGCCTCCTGACGAAATGGCCCGGCCGGTACCTGGTGAACCAGCTCGAGGAGAAGGTCATCACCAAGCTCTGCTCCGACGAGCACTCGCGCAACATGAACATTTCGCTGAGCAAGCCCGACGAGGCGACGGTGCAGGTCCCGTGCACGTCCGGAATCCAGTTCGTGCGGACCACGGCCAACGCGCTGAACCTCGTCGTCTCGCAGCGCTCCTCCGACATCATCGTCGGCCTGCCCTTCGATGTGGTGGTGTGGACCGCCCTCCTGCACCTCGTCTGCCGCGAAGTTGCTCGGCGCTCACAGGGCGACGTGCAGCTTGCCGCCGGCGAGCTCAAGTTTGACTTTGCGCACCTGCACTTGTACGAGAAGAACCGGAGGGCCGCCGACACGCTGCTTTCTCGCTCGCCCATCAAGCGGACGGCTGCTGTGCTCGAGATTGCGCAACATGCCCCCGACTTGATGAACATCGAGCCCGGGCATCTGAGTGTCAGGGGCTATGGAGAAGGCGATGCACATGCCCCCATCCCATTGGCTCAGGCACTCTGATGAGCAAGTGCAGGGACCGCGCGGTGCGAGCAGCAGTGCAAAGGGAAGTGCCAATGCATGGCACAATCTTCCCACCCAAAACCAGATCAAGAGTCAAGGCCCGGTCTGGCGTTCAGGAGCACATGTCGCCGGCCTTTCACGACGTCGAGCAGCCCCTACCTCCCTTGCTATGTTCTCCTCAAGGGGAGGGATGGGATGCAAAGAAGCCAGTCCTTTCTGCCGTGCCGGCGCAACATGGCGCTGCCTCACATGACGAGCCATACTGATGTCCTTCGTCAGCATGCAGTTCCCCTCATTGCCCCCCACCCCCTTCGCACATACACCCCAAGGCACAAGCGACTTGGGTCTGAAAAGGCTCTTGCTTTCCTTGATACGACCCGCTCACAATGTGGCACATGTGGGACGAGCTTGCAGGGAGGGCACTGCACAACGCTTCAGCTAAAAAGGCCGATGCCCTTCTGAACACGGCCCCACTTGGTCTGTGTGTGCCTGCAGTCATTGTGCCTCATGCACACTGGGAAGCCTACGGGCGTGGCAGTCTCCCACTGCACCACCTGGTTCTAGACTCAGCTAATCCACACTACGTGTCAGATCCGCTACCACAGCCGCTGTGGGATCATCGTAGCACCGGACAGCTCTGAACCTTGATTCCGAGAGGTTATCTCGAGTACTGTAAAGTGAGCGGGCTACGCCAGCTCATCTTGGTTTGAGCCAAAAAACAATACGACCCCACATAGTCTGTGTGTGCCCGGTCCCTCTGTTGCTCTGGGCTGGCACGGGCAGTGGGGGAGGGTTAGAGGGAAACGAACGCGCGGTGCGCGCGGTGCTATGCGCGGTGTGCGCGCGGTGCGCACGGTTTGGCGCGCGTTGTTTTATTAACCCACCATTTTTTCATTTAGTCACTGCGGGCTGTAAACACCACTCTCCCACAAGCATAAGTACAGCTTGTGGGAGGGCAGCGGGATCAAAAATTTGTGATCATCCACCTCCTTCGGCAAGGGCAGGCACACCCGGAGACCGTCGCCCCTGACGATGATGGGTGTGGAGTTGTGAGCCCAGCACCGCAGAAACCAAGGTGCTGAATCCTACTTTTCAGATTGGCTACCTTCACTCCTTTGGTTCTTTGCATTACAGCTCACATCTCTTTTTTTGCTATTCTTGTGCAATGCCCCAACATTGTGAAACGAATGCTTCATAGGATTGGGCACCCTATGGGGCACCTCACAGGAATGAGCACCCCGTGGTTCGAAACGCGAAACGTGTCGAAACGAATGCTCCGCAGGTTTGGGCACCCATGCGGGGCACCCTCCTCGGTGGTGGGCCGTGCCGAGGAGGTCTCTTTGAGCTCAACGCCCCCCCCCGGCAGGGGGTGTGGGCAGCTACAACCACCATTGCAATGGTGAGGAGGATGGAGTGGAGGCCTCCGTTGTTGTATGTGAACCCCTGAAGCCACCGTGTTTCTGCCACACTGAAAATCAGCCAGAAGTGCATAAAACAGCAACCCAAAAACGAGCGCGCGGTGCGCGCGCGGTGCTATGCGCGGTGCGCGCGGTGCGTTTGTTTCCCTCTTAGGGAACGGGTAACCCCTTGCCTCAATCGCTCAGCCTCCCTCTTGGCACACGAGGGACGGGGATCTTAAGAGACTCTTGCCTTCCTGGCTGCCCAGTGCTGGGCCCTGAGGGCCAATCGGACACGGCCGTGCTACCCCGGCTGCCCCCCTTGTGATACCCCCCGCCGGGACACACACGACACATTGTGCTACTTGTGTTGCAGGCGTGCCCCCTTTTCAACGGAGAGTAGAGGAGTGTTGGTTATCGATGCCTACGAACGCTTTACCCTTTACTCGTTCAGAAAGATGTACATAGATCTTCCGAAGTAGCTGGTTTGCTTTGGGCATTCCAGCCACATTTTTTTGTATCATATGGCGCATCACGCAACGCTCCTTGCCCCCGCCACCCCCCACAAGGGGGCTCCGTTGACCAGACCGACTCCATTACAGTAGTGAGACGACCTCATCCAACACCCTGCACAGTGCGCACGCCACCTCCCTTCCTCCCTCTCTCCCTCTTCCTCCCCCCACCCCCCTTCCGTCTCCCTCCCTCCCTCCCTCCCTCCCTCCCTCCCTCCCTCCCTCCCTCCCTCCCTCTCTCTGTCTCTCTCTTTGGTGCGGCGCCGTGAAAATTATATATGGCGTGCCGAATCTGATGCAGGCAGTTGTGCGTGACGGTGGTGTCTCTTGCAGGGGAGGCGGAGCAAGGGTGGCATGCTGTGGGCAGAGGGTACATGGGACAGTGCAGACGCTGGATTGTTTTGGTTTTTTTGGGGGGGGGCGAGCGCTACAACGGAGCTCCAATGAATGCACTCTGGACCGAGACCTGGCGGTGATGCAAAGGCTGGTAAACCCCAGCCCCCACTTAGCGTACCCCTGGGTACAAGGCTAAACTGATTTTTTTTTGCCCCCCCCCCCCATCCAAGCACGGGCTTGTCCAAGCACGAAGACCCCGTGTGACCGTTGTTTTGATGGTTTTTTCCGACCATGGTTTTTATGGTCAGAAATTCAACGCTTGGTGATTGTGTGCTGACTGTAGAGGGAAAGAGGGGCTGGGTCATGTTTGTGATGGTTCCTCTTGCTCACAACAACATTCTGATTGGTACTGCAACCCAATGCTGGTGCTGATAGTGTATGAAATACAACCCGCTGATTCATTGCGGCCTTCAGTCCTCACACTGCTGTCTTTATCAACCTACAGTCTTTGTGCCTTGTGCACACTGGGAAGCCTACGGGCGTGGCGGTCTCCCACTGCATAACCTGGTTTCAGACTCAGCTAATCCTCACTACGTGTCAGATCCGCTACCATGCCATTGTGGGATCATCGTAGCACCGGACAGCTCTGAACCTTGATTCCGAGAGGTTATCTCGAGTGCAGTGAAGTGAGCAGGCTACGCCAGCTCATCTTAGTCTGAACCCCCCCCCCCCAAAGAAAAATTGGTACTGCAACCCAATGCTATCTGTTTTGCTGTGGTTTCTAACCATGAATAAAGTTGCTATCGCTGGCTTGGGTGTCACGTACATGAGATCCACCGGTGAGCATGTGCCTGCCACCATTGTTGGTCCTTCGACGCATGGGGATGACTTCATTCATTTGAAGTACACGAGGAATGGTCATGAGCTTGAGCATTGTGTCCCTTTTGATCGTGTTTGCTTCCCAATTCGCAGGCAGGTTCGGAGGCCTCACCAACACAAGGGCAGCACAACCTGCAGCCAAGCAGCCAAGCCTGCTCCAAAGCCTACCCCGAAGGGGAAGCACGTGCAACTGTTTAAGATGAACTGCAAGGTTAGAAAGGGCTTCTATTCCACACCTGTTGATGGGCAGTAACTACACGAGGACCATGCAGAATTTTGCCTACACATCGTGTTCTAGTGCCATTTTTGTGAGAATTGTGCTTGCTGTGGGTTTTCTATGTGTAGTGTCTTTTTGTGTTGCACGTTGCGCGCAAGCACGGGCTTGTCGCCGTGTGACTGTTGTTTTTCTGACCTTGGCCGTGCTTGGACAAGGGGGGGGGGGGTGCGATAAGTGGGGGAGGTACGATAAGTGGAGGATCAGAGGTTGCAAATGTTGACAAGAACCTGAGTGCTTCACAGAATCGCATTTTGCTTACGAAATTCTGTGCAAGAGCGTGGGAGCTGACATTGCCAAGTGTGCACCCGCAGGCCTCTTTTAGCAAATTGGGGTGTGTATGGCCCACTGAGCTCCCACATTCAGCTTCGTGCCCTGCCTGAATACAAGTATCCCAGCGCAGAGTTGATTCAATTTGTAAATCCACCTGAGCCCCCTGTGGCTGAGGAGCGCCCTGGCAAGAAGCAAAGGCAACTTGGCATTCGCTCCTTCTTTGAAGCAAATGCATAATTTCACTTACACAGCCTCTGCCGATGGCTCTGGCGAAGGAACCGCTGTTGATGGCTCTGATGAAGGAACGGCTGCTGATAGCTCCGACGAAGGAACCGCTGTTGATGCCTCCACTGAAGGCCGCGATGATGATGGTGCTCCCGAGGGCCCCAAAGTCGGCAAGGTCAAAACAGGGACCACCTCAAGCATGATGATCCTCTCCATAATGAGCAAGGCAACGCGATCGCCACAATGGATGCCAAAGTCCTCCGTCAAGTGATTGAACAGGACAACCGCCACGTTGCCAATATACTCCCGGTCAACCGCCCCATCGCCCACCTGTATAAAGTGTTTCCAAGCAACACCAGAGAGTGGATCGAGGCACGCGTAGGTGCCCTCAGGGATGGCGATCAATCTTCACTAGCGCCTTGCCCAAAGCAGGTACGACATAGTCGTAGGCACTAAACAGATGGCAACCAGCAGGGGGGGAAACCGGCAGCATGACCACGTGAGATGTAAGCGGACGGACAAACAGACACGCCGAAGGCATGGAGGCCTGAGGGTCGTCGAGTAGAAGAGGTGGTGCAGCGCCGCAATACTGGCGGCGTGAAAGAAATTTGCAGTCTTGTAATGCCTACACCTTGAGAACACCCATGCAAAATAGCTTTTGCATGGGTAAACCAGTAAATCCAAAACTCGCACATAGCACTGCACCTTCCTCAATGCATCGCAGAACCCAATGATGATCGTTGACAAGGTTCAGACTGCAAATGAAATCCTTCACATCAATGTCTAAAATACAATGTGCAGCAAATGATGAGATAATGTTCAATCATGGCAATTCAATAGCACAAAAATGTGTATGCCTGTTTAGTCTCTGTGCGTACGAGCGATAGCAATACAGGGGCGCTCTGGCTCAATCACACGTGCGTCCTACCGCCAAATGCAGCATGTGAGCAATGCTCCGCATGGGACAATGCATGTTGTACTTAGTCTATCATGCTTGATCCGGTCCGTCTGACCGAGCACTTACAGGACACACGTGAGTCTGAGTCCAAAAAAAATATTTTCAGCATCTTTTCAGATTTTTGGGTGGTTGTCCACCCCGCCCGCCCGCCCGCCCGAACACTCAGTTTTCAAGGGTGGATTTGATCACCCACCTACCGAGTCTATGATGTGCAATCACCTGCTCTTGAGTTCAAGTGGTCCGTGATGAAGTAAGCAATGCCTCTAACTTGTGCTCTGCTGATGGAAAGGACAGGGACTGGATGGGGAGAAATTTGCCTCCCGCAATTTTTTTGGGATGCAAGATTCCCCCCCGTCTGACCAAATTTGCCCCCCAGACTTTTGGGAGGCAAGATTCCCCCCATGTGGCCAAAATTGCCACCCGGATCTTGGGGACCCAAGATTCCCCCCGTTTGGCCAAACTTGCCTCACAGATTTAGCGGAGGCAAGATTCACCCTGTCTTGCCAAACTTTGCACCCGGTTCTCAGGGAGCCAAGATGCACCCCGTTTGGCCCAACTTGCCTCCCGGACTTTTAGGGGATGCAAGATTACCCCCACCCGGCCAAACTTGCCTCCTAGATTTTCTGGAGGCAAGATTCCCGCCGTCCGGCCAAATCTGCCTCCTGAGTTTTTGGAAGGCAAGATTCCCCAGTTTGGCCAAACTTGCCTCAGGAAATTGGGAAAGCAAGATTCCCCATGTGTGGCCAAACATGCCTCTTGGATTTTGGAGAGGTAAGATTCCCCCATCTGGCCAAACTTCCCTTTTGGATTTTTGAAAGGCAAGAGTCCCCCTGTCTCGCCACACTTGCCTCTCAGATTTTGGGGAGGCGAGATTCCCCTAGTTTGGCCAAACGTGCCTCCCGGATTTTGAGTAGGCAAGATTCCCCGTGTCTGGCCAAACTTGTCTCGTGGATGTTTGGGAGGCTAGATTTTCCCCAGAGGACAGGAGCATGATACAGAATAGCCATCAAGGGCCTAGATGACACGAGTATCATTTAGAACAGCCATGAAGGGCCGACAAGACACGAGTATGACACAGAACAGCCCCCACGGACCCAGAGGACAGGAGTATGATGTAGAACAACCATCAAGGGTCTAGAGGACACTAGTATGATATAGAACAGCCATCAAGGGCCAAACAACACGAGTATCATATAGAACAGCCATCAAGGGCCTACAAGATATGAGTATGACACGGAACAACCATCAAGGGCCTAGAGGAAAGCACTATGATATAGAATAGCCATCATGAGCCGAGAGGACACGAGTAAGATATAGAACAGCCATCAAGGGCCTAGAGGACATGCGTATGATATCGAATGGCCATTAATGGCCCAGAGATATGGCCTAGAGAACTATTTGGGGGCCTATTAGGGGCCCATTTGCCATTAGGCGGCCTATGAGACGGCCTATTGGGAGGCCTATTGGAGGCCCCCCGCTGGTGTGAAACATTGCTGTGCATTTCGCAAGGGGGGGGGTAGTTCTACTAGATGTTGAAGCTCACCTGAGTCCACCTCCACCCCAAGCGGCACCCCCACTGGGCCCTCACTGATGCAGATGCCATACGACCTGCCCTTGGAACTGAGATAGCCCCCGCTCTTTACACGGCATTTCCTCAACAATGCAGTTTCACCACAGATGCGCCATGTGTCTGCAACAAAGTGTATTTGGACCATGACAAGCCTGTGAGAAAGTACTCCCCCCCCCCCCCCCCGCCTCGTATAAGCTACGGCCTTGTCCAAGCTACAGTAGGCTTAGGGACCGCATTCATTTGGGACCTAATTTGGTTTGGTACAAATTTTGTGCAGCCACATAAGACATGGGTTTGGTGACAAATTTGCCAGCTACATGGGGTCGTGGACACATTTGTTGTGAGTGTTTGCCGACTTGAACCCACATAGCTCTGATTTTGGAGATATTTGTGCATTACATCCCCCTTTCTTGAACCAGCTCACCATGCAGTCTTCTCTTTTTCAACCTTGGCATCTACGGCCTTCTCCAAGCTACAGTAGGTGTACTATTGATTTGGGACTGTTGCGTGGCTTATACAAGGGGGGCGAAGACAACGTGAAAAGTGCAGCGTGAGTGTCGTGCACTTTACGTGGTACCCAAACTGTCACAGCGGCATGACGTTTGGAGCATGTTTTTTTTGGGGGGGGCGTCACCGGGCAGGGCGGGCCCTGGGCAACTTCTTGGGCCTTATGCCCCCAGCTCTGCCATCCCGTGCGCTATGTACCACGGCCCCGCCTCGGGGACTCGCAGGGCAGCGGTTGTGTAGCCATGTGAGTCTGGGTGACTGCCCCGTAGCGCGCCGGCTCCGCTCCGGGCAAACCCTCGCACGACGACCACCGGGACCGGTGTGCACGGCGGCTCCGTGCCCGCCCCAGACCCGCCACGCCCCCAGGCCCGTGACACACACACAGGCCCGGCGGTCCTCCACAGACCTCCCTTCACTGACACGGGCAGCACCGGTCCCCCGCAGGCGACTGCCTTCCGGCCGCGAAGGATAGGGTCCGTTGTCCTCAACCGCCCCTGTGCCCTCCGCTGTACTTGTCATGTGCAGCCGCGCCCACTTTTTTATGCGACGCGTGTTGTCTGCCCAACGACGTGTTGTGGGCCGCGCCATGAGTTCCCCTTCAGCGGCGGCTGTTAAGGCCTCGGACGGCTTCTCGAAAACCGCAGGTGACGTCGTCCAGCCTAACCGCTGCCGCCCAACCCCCAGCCGCTGTGCCCAGGGACGCGCCCCGTGCGGTCCATCAATGTGGTGAGGGGGAGCGGGGCGGGGGCATGGGTGACAACCCTCGCCCTGAGGGTTGCACTTGCTTTGGGTGCCGCCGTGCCCTGCTCGGCCGTGCGCAGCGGTGGCCGTGGCTTCGAGTCACCAGCCGCCGCTGTGGAGGGGGGCAGTGCTTGGACCTGGAGGGACCAAGATGATGCGACTCTCCCGGCACAGTCCCGAAGGCCCAGGGGCCTGCAGAGGTTAGGGCAGGGAGGGGGCATCATCACAGTGTACCGTTTTATACGATTGAGAGTATGTTAGCGTGCTGGGCAGGCACCGGGTGCACCGGGCAAAGTTTCCCCCTTTTTTCCCATTTTTTTGTCCCTGTGTTGGGGACCACCGAGAAGGCAGCTGTGATGTAGCTATTCCGTCCACACCTTTGCCCCTGAGACTGCAGGGGTTAGGTAGCCTGGGCTGGAGGAGGGAGTGATGTTTGGGGGTAAAGCATTGGGACAGATGGCCGGAACATTGAGTTGGATGCGGTGCCGGGCCAACATACCCTCATTGTGTGCATTCTATGCCCTTGCCCTTGCGCATCTTTGTGTTCGCCACGTGAGATTTTGTGTGGTGCCCACACAACACTTTGAATGTGAGATCCCCCCACACCACCACCGACGACACCCTTTCCCCTCACAAACTACTGCCCCCTTCACCCTCACACCCCTTCAGCCTTTATGGCACCCCCCCCTCACCCTCCAGGCATCAGCCTGGCTTGTCCAACGGTAGACACAGTTGGGGTCCACGTCTCCATCAGGGGACACTCCGGGACCGCTGGGTGTGGGGTATGTGCGTTAGGAGTGTGTGGCTGTGAGCAGAGGGACCACTGTCCCACTGCTCACCTACTGACAGTGCGGTTGGTAGTGGCTTGGACCAAAGAGTGTCAACAAATCAGTTCTTAGACTGAAGTTCAGCAATAGACATTAGTTGAAACCCGCCAGCGACAGGTCGGGTCCTTGTGTGTTGTGTCAGGGGAGTGTTGTGTCACCCCATATCATTTCATTTTCGATGATTTCTGATCCGCTGCTTGTGCTGGGCCTTCGCATGAGCCACGCACCACGCCCCAAGACGCACACCAAACGTGAAAGGACACACAGTGCTGATGTCCGCAGTGCACGGCCGGCCAAGCGCAGGCGCTTGCCGGCCGAGGGACACACTGATGTGGCTCCAATCCAGAGCCCACTCAGCAAGAGAGTACCAACGCCGCCTAGGGCGCCCATGACGGCAGGGGCTGTACAATACCTCATGCGATTGGGGTTTCTGACCCCTGAGACGGCAGGGCCATGGAGGAGACGTAAACAGGGCCATGGCAGGGCACCACCCAGAGCCATAAAGAAGCAGGACACAAGCCTTTGGGAGGGAGGAGTACACAGAGCCAAGGAGGCTGGTGTACCGATGGCGCATGGTCATGTACTCCGTGAGATCGCACTGTACTGCACCCCAACCCCTTGGACAGGGACCCCTGGGCCTTTGTGGGAGGCGGGGCCTTTATTACTCAATGGACAGGTCCTTTGGGCAGACACCCACGGCCTCCGTGGGGCTTTGGTTGGGGCCCGGGGGGCCTTGTGTAGTGCTGGTGTGGGCCTTGGGAGGGGGGGGATACCCAAACACCTCCGACCTTCCCTCCAGTGTGGGTTTGTCTCTCTTGTACCTCTGCTCCCCTGGAAGCCAGTTGTATGGTCAGGGTGGGTGTTGGGGGCTGTGGAGGGTAGTGGAGGACTGTGGGGGAGTTAGAGATGGGCCAGTGCGATGCACCACTGCATGGCACTGCCCCCCCTCCCCCTCCCATTCCCGGGACCGCCCTGTGGTTGCGCACAGCACTGCCTGTCGCCAAGTACCGGGCTCTTGGGTGGTCTCGCTGCCTGTGTCTCCAGAGAGCAGCGCCGTTGCCAAGCCGCAGTGTACGATGTATTGGGATGGGTCCTGTGAGCTTTGTAAGCTCGAGGTTGGGCACTACCAAAGCATTCGGCAGGACGATGTCCGGTTTGTGGACATTTCGCAGCTCTCGGACGCGGACCTGCAGGTGTGTGCCCGACTGCCAGACCCACCGGAATCCACGTGCCCACGCCGGTCCCGCGCCTCATGTTCGGCCTCAGGCGCAGCATGGCCTCGACAAGGACACCGCCATGTTTCGGCTGCACGCAAGAACGAAGGACGGCAAAGTGGTGACGGGTGCTGCTGCATTTATTGAGGTTTCTGGGCCTGGGCCAGGGCGGGGGGATGACCACTGACGAGCCAAATTTCTGTCTGTGCTTTTGTGCTGATCGCCTCTTGTGTGCACGTGCAATAGCCCAGAGTTCCTCCGGGGGTGCCCCGGCCAAACCAGGGCCTGCCCAGCCCCTGTGCAAGCGCACGCGCGTGTGTGGGGGAGGGGGGGCAGTGATGTATTAGAACGGCCGTACACCGTAGGAGGAGGGGGCGTAGCCCCCCCTGGATCCCCCTCCTCCCCTTCCAATATTTGAGGCTGACAGCCAAAAGTTTGCTTCGGCGCCTTCGGTGCCGAGATGATTTAAGCTTCGGTTTGGCCCGCCTTCGGCGGGGACCCCCCCCCCCCCCCCCCCTCCCACTCTTCGAATACATCCCTTGGCGGGGGGCGGGGGCTGACGACGTGTTTGAAGACCATTGACCGGTTGACCACTGTGCCCTGCCGTGCCAGCTATTGTCCACACGGGGTCTCTTGGTCGTTGGTTCTTGGCTTTCCTCACGACGTGCGCGCGCATGTGTGTGGGGCGGATGGCTCTGTTAAAACAGGGGAGGTCTGCAGGAGGTTCCATCCGCACATTCCGCATTATTCTGCCCCTACCCCGACACACGCAGAAACAGCGCGTGGCACGCCACTGGCAGCTTTGTCTGACTGTGCGGCTGCCAAGCACCGCCTCAGATCGTTCCACCGTGTCCCCGGTGAGCTCATTGCACGCCCCTGAGTTTGCCGCGCCACTGACCACTGCATTGTCCCGCTCGCCCTGTTTCACTGAGCTGCCATTCCCGTGAAGCGGGTGGCAGGCAGTGGACTTGACAGTTTTTTTTTTTTTGCATTATGTACCTCCGAGTGTGTCGATCCCAGTCAGCACCCGGTGGATGGCTCTGTTGAACGGGGGAAATCTGCCGGAGGCGCGATCTGCCTCTAAACTCCCTAACACACGTGGGACCTGGTGTTATCTACATCAGTGGGTGTGCGTGTGTGCTCGCCCCACCCGCAGGACTGCAGTGGTCCGGAGTTGATGATCAGCGTAGGACGAGAAGGCACAAGGGGGGGCCTGTTGGACGGGGGCTGTGATGCCGTAGAAACTGTGGGTCCAGAGGATGGGGCCGTGGGGCTGTGGGTCTAGGGGCTGTGGGGCTGTGGGGCTTTGGGGCTACTGGACCGTGTGAGTGCTGAGATGTGGGACTGCGCCCCAGGGGCTGACGAGCAACGGGACTGTGGGATGTGCAACTCTCCGTATGCGGGGCTGTGGGGCTGTGGGGCTGTGGGGCTGTGGGGCTGTGGGGCTGTGGGGCTGTGGGGGACGGGGGCTGTGGGGCTGTGGGGTTGTGGGGTTGTGGGACTGTGGGGCTGTGGGGCTGTGGGGCTGTGGGACTGTGGGGCTGTGGGGCTGTGGGGCTGTGGGACTGGGGGGCTGTGGGACTGTGGGGCTGTGGGGCTGTTGGGCTGTGCGACTGTGGGGCTGTGGGATTGTGGGGCTGTGGGGCTGTGGTGCTGTGGGGCTGTGGGGCTGTGGGGCTGTGGGGGACGGGGGCTGTGGGGCTGTGGGGTTGTGGGGCTGTGGGACTGTGGGGCTGTGGGACTGTGGGGGACTGTGGGGCTGTGGGGGACTGTGGGGCTGTGGGGCTGTGGGGCTGTGGGGCTGTGGGGGACTGTGGGGCTGTGGGGCTGTAGGGCTGTGGGGCTGTGGGGCTGTGGGACTGTGGGGCTGTGGGGCTGTGGGGCTGTGGGGCTGTGGGGCAGTGGGGCTGTGGGGCTGTGGGACTGTGGGGCTGTGGGACTGTGGGGCTGTGGGACTGTGGGACTTCGGGGTTGTGGGGCTGTGACGTTGCGGGACTGTGGGGCTGTGGGACTGTTGGGCTGTGGGACTGTGGGGCTGTGGGAATGTGGGGCCGTGGGGCTGTGGGGCTGTGGGGCTGTGGGGCTGTGGGGCTGTGGGGCTGTGGGGCTGTGGGGTTGTGGGGCTGTGGGGCTGTGGGACTGTGGGGCTGTAGGGCTGTGGGGCTGTGGGACTGTGGGGCTGTGGGGCTGTGGGGCTGTGGGGCTGTGGGGCTGTTGGGCTGTGGGACTGTTGGGCTGTGGGGCTGTGGGGTTGTGGGGCTGTGGGACTGAGGGGCTGTGGGGCTGTGGGGCTGTGGGGCTGTGGGACTGTGGGGGACGGGGGCTGTGGGGCTGTGGGGCTGTGTAGCTGTGGGACTGTGGGGTTGTGGGGCTGTGACGCTGCGGGACTGGGGGGCTGTGGGGCTGCGGGAATGTGGGGCTCCGGGGGGTGTGGGGCTGTGGGACTGTGGGACTGTGGGATTGTGGGGCTGTGGGGCTGTGGGGGTGTGGGAGTCTGGGGGTGTGCGGCTGTGGGGCTGTGGGGCTGTGTGGCTGTGGGACTGTGGGACTGTGGGGCTCTGGGGCTGTGGAACTGTTGGGTTGTGGGACTGTGGAACTGTAGGGCTGTGGGGCTGTGGGGCTGTGGGTCTGTGGGACTGTGGGGCTGTGGGGCTGCCGGGTTGTGGGGCTGTTGGGCTGTGCGGCTGTGGGGCTCTGGGGGTGTGGGGCTGTGGGACTCAGGGACTGTGGGGCTGTGGGACTGTGGGGCTGTGGGGCTGTGGGGCTGTGGGGCTGTGGGACTGTGGGACTGTGGGGCTGTAGGGCTGTGGGGCTGTGGGGTTGTGGGGCTGTGGGGCTGTGGGGGTGTGGGGCTGTGGGGCTCTGGGACTGTGGGACTGTGGGGGTGTGGGGCTGTGGGGGTGTGGGGCTGTTGGACTGTGGGGCTGTGGGGCTCTGGGACTGTGGGGCTGTGGGGCTGTGGGGCTGTGGGACTGTGGGACTGTGGGACTGTGGGACTGTGGGGGTGTGGGGCTGTGGGGCTGTGGGGCTGTGGCGTGTGGGGCTGTGGGCCTTTGGGGCTGTGGGACTGTGGGACTGTGGGACTGTGGGGCTGTGGGGCTGTTGGACTGTGGGGCTGTGGGGCTGTGGGCTGTGGGGCTGTGGGCCTGTGGGGCTGTGGGGGTGTGGGGCTGTGGGGCTGTGGGGCTGCGGGGCTGTGGGGCTCTGGGACTGTGGGGCTGTGGGGCTGTGGGGCTGTGGGGGTGTGGGGCAGTGGGGCTGTGGGGGTGTGGGGCTGTGGGACTGTGGGACTGTGGGGGTGTGGGGCTGTGGGACAATGGGGGTGTGGGGCTGTGGGACTCAGGGACTGTGGGGCTGTGGGACTGTGGGGCTGTAGGGCTGTGGGGCTGTGGGGCTTTGGGGATGTGGGGCTGTGGGGGTGTGGGGCTGTGGGACTGTGGGACTGTGGGGCTCTGGGGTTGTGGAACTGTTGGGTTGTGGGACTGTGGAACTGTAGGGCTGTGGGGCTGTGGGGCTGTGGGACTGTGCGGCTGTGGGGCTGTGGGGTTGTGGGGCTGTTGGGCTGTGCGGCTGTGGGGCTCTCGGGGTGTGGGACTGTGGGGCTGTGGGGTTGTGGGGCTGTGGGTTTGTGGGGCTGTGGGGCTGTGGGGCTTTGGGGCTGTGGGCGACGGGGGCTGTGGGGCTGTGGGGTTGTGGGGTTGTGGGGCTGTGGGGCTGTGGGGCTGTGGAACTGTTGGGTTGTGGGGGTGTGGGGCTGTGGGGCTGTGGGGCTGTGGGGGTGTGGGGCTGTGGGGCTGTGGGGCTGTGGGGCTGTGGGGCTGTGGGGCTGTGGGACTGTGGGGGTGTGGGACTCAGGGACTGTGGGGCTGTGGGCGTGTGGGGCTGTGGGACTGTGGGACTGTGGGGCTTCGGGAATGTGGGGCTGTGGGGCTGTGCGGTGTGTGGGGCTTTGGGGCTGTGGGGCTGTGGGGCTGTGGGACTGTGGGACTGTGGGACTGTGGGGCTGTGGGGCTGTGGGACTGTGGGGCTGTGCGACTGTGGGGCTGTAGGGCTGTGGGGCTGTGGGGCTGTGGGGCTGTGGGGCTGTGGGGGTGTGGGGCTGTGGGACTGTGGGACTGTGGGGGTGTGGGGCTGTGGGGCTGTGGGGTTGTGGGGCTGTGGGGCTGTGGGGGTGTGGGGCTGTGGGACTGTGGGGCTGTAGGGCTGTGGGAATGTGGGGCTGTGTGGCTGTGGGGCTGTGGGACTGTGGGGCTGTGGGGCTGCGGGGGTGTGGGGCTGTGTGGCAGTGGGGCTGTGGGGCTGTGGGGCTGTGGGGCTGTGGGGCTGTGGGGCAGTGTGGCTGTGGGGCTGTGGGGCTGTGGGGCTGTGGGGCTGTGACGCTGCGGGACTGAGGGACTGTGGGGCTGTGGGGGTGTGGGGCTGTGGGACTGTGGGACTGTGGGGCTGTGGGGCTGTGGGGCTGTGGGGCTGTGCGGCTGTGGGACTGTGGGGCTGTGGGGGGTGTGGGGCTTTGGGACTGTTAGGCTTCGGGGCTGTGGGGTTGTGGTGCTGTGGGACTGTGGGACTGTGGCTGTAGGGCTGTGGGACTGTGGGGCTGTGGGGCTGTGGGGCCGTGGGGCTGTGGGGCTGTTGGGCTGTGGGGCAGTGTGGCTCTGGGGCTGTGGGGCTGTGGGGGTGTGGGGCTGTGGGACTGTGGGGCTGTAGGGCTGTGGGAATGTGGGGCTGTGTGGCTGTGGGGCTGTGGCACTGTGGGGCTGTGGGGCTGCGGGGGTGTGGGGCTGTGTGGCAGTGGGGCTGTGGGGCTGTGGGGCTGTGGGGCTGTGGGGCTGTGGGGCAGTGTGGCTGTGGGGCTGTGGGGCTGTGGGGCTGTGGGGCTGTGACGCTGCGGGACTGAGGGACTGTGGGGCTGTGGGGGTGTGGGGCTGTGGTACTGTGGGGCTGTGGGGCTGTGGGGCTGTGGGGCTGTGGGGCTGTGGGGCTGTGGGACTGTGGGGCTGTGGGGGGTGTGGGGCTTTGGGACTGTTGGGCTTCGGGGCTGTGGGGTTGTGGTGCTGTGGGACTGTGGGACTGTGGCTGTAGGGCTGTGGGACTGTGGGGCTGTGGGGCTGTGGGGCCGTGGGGCTGTGGGGCTGTTGGGCTGTGGGGCTGTGGGACTGTGGGGCTGTGGGGCTATGGGGGTGTGGGGCTGTGGGGCTATGGGGGTGTGGGGCTGTGGGGCCGTGGGACTGTGGGGCTGTGGGGCTGTGGGGCTGTGGGGCTGTGGGACTGTGGGACTGTGGGGCTGTGGGGCTGTGGGACTATGGGGGTGTGGGGCTGTGGGACTCAGGGACTGTGGGGCTGTGGGACTGTGAGGCTGTAGGGCTGTGGGGCTGTGGGGCTGTGGGGCTGTGGGGCTGTGGGGCTGTGGGGCTGTGGGGCTGTAGGGCTGTGGGGCTGTGGGGCTGTGGGGGTGTGGGGCTGTGGGACTGTGGGACTGTGGGGCTCTGGGGTTGTGGAACTGTTTGGTTGTGGGACTGTGGAACTGTAGGGCTGTGGGGCTGTGGGGCTGTGGGACTGTGCGGCTGTGGGGCTGTGGGGTTGTGGGGCTGTTGGGCTGTGCGGCTGTGGGGCTCTGGGGGTGTGGGACTATGGGGCTGTGGGGTTGTGGGGCTGTGGGTTTGTGGGGCTGTGGGGCTGTGGGGCTTTGGGGCTGTGGGCGACGGGGGCTGTGGGGCTGTGGGGTTGTGGGGCCATGGGGCTGTGGGGCTGTGGGACTCAGGGACTGTGGGGCTGTGGGGGTGTGGGGCTGTGGGACTGTGGGGCTGTGGGGCTGTGGGAATGCGGGGCTGTGGAGCTGTGCGGTGTGTGGGGCTGTGGGGCTGTGGGGCTGTGGGGCTGTGGGACTGTGGGACTGTCGGGCTGTGGGGCTGTGGGGCTGTGGGGCTGTGTGGCTGTGGGGCTGTGGGGCTGTGGGGCTGTGGGGCTGTGGGACTGAGGGACTGTGGGACTGTGGGACTGTGGGGCTTTGGGGCTGTCGGACTGTGGGACTGTGGGGCTGTGGGGCTGCGGGGCTGTGGGGGTGTGGGACTGTGGGGCTGTGGGGCTGTCGGACTGTGGGACTGTGGGGCTGTGGGGCTGTGGGGCTGTGGGGCTTTCTGGCTGTGGGACTGTGGGGCTGTGGGGCTGTGGGACTGTGGGGCTGTGGGGCTATGGGGCTGTGGGGCTTTGTGGCTGTGGGGCTGTGGGACTGTGGGGGTGTGGGGCTGTGGGACTGTCGGGCTGTGGGGCTGTGGGACTGTGGGGCTGTGGGGCTATGGGGGTGTGGGGCTGTGGGGCTATGGGGGTGTGGGGCTGTGGGGCCGTGGGACTGTGGGGCTGTGGGGCTGTGGGGCTGTGGGGCTGTGGGACTGTGGGACTGTGGGGCTGTGGGGCTGTGGGACTATGGGGGTGTGGGGCTGTGGGACTCAGGGACTGTGGGGCTGTGGGACTGTGAGGCTGTAGGGCTGTGGGGCTGTGGGGCTGTGGGGCTGTGGGGCTGTGGGGCTGTGGGGCTGTGGGGCTGTGGGGCTGTGGGGCTGTAGGGCTGTGGGGCTGTGGGGCTGTGGGGGTGTGGGGCTGTGGGACTGTGGGACTGTGGGGCTCTGGGGTTGTGGAACTGTTGGGTTGTGGGACTGTGGAACTGTAGGGCTGTGGGGCTGTGGGGCTGTGGGACTGTGCGGCTGTGGGGCTGTGGGGTTGTGGGGCTGTTGGGCTGTGCGGCTGTGGGGCTCTGGGGGTGTGGGACTATGGGGCTGTGGGGTTGTGGGGCTGTGGGTTTGTGGGGCTGTGGGGCTGTGGGGCTTTGGGGCTGTGGGCGACGGGGGCTGTGGGGCTGTGGGGTTGTGGGGCCATGGGGCTGTGGGGCTGTGGGACTCAGGGACTGTGGGGCTGTGGGGGTGTGGGGCTGTGGGACTGTGGGGCTGTGGGGCTGTGGGAATGCGGGGCTGTGGAGCTGTGCGGTGTGTGGGGCTGTGGGGCTGTGGGGCTGTGGGGCTGTGGGACTGTGGGACTGTCGGGCTGTGGGGCTGTGGGGCTGTGTGGCTGTGGGGCTGTGGGGCTGTGGGGCTGTGGGGCTGTGGGACTGAGGGACTGTGGGACTGTGGGGCTGTGGGGCTTTGGGGCTGTCGGACTGTGGGACTCCGGGGCTGTGGGGCTGCGGGGCTGTGGGGGTGTGGGACTGTGGGGCTGTGGGGCTGTCGGACTGTGGGACTGTGGGGCTGTGGGGCTGTGGGGCTGTGGGGCTTTGTGGCTGTGGGACTGTGGGGCTGTGGGGCTGTGGGACTGTGGGGCTGTGGGGCTATGGGGCTGTGGGGCTTTGTGGCTGTGGGGCTGTGGGACTGTGGGGGTGTGGGGCTGTGGGACTGTCGGGCTGTGGGGCTGTGGGACTGTGGGGCTGTGGGGCTGTGGGACTGTAGGGCTGTGGGGCTGTGGGGCTGTGGGGCTGTGGGGCTGTGAGATTGTGGGGCTGTGGGGCTGTGGGACTGAGGGACTGTGGGGCTGTGGGGGTGTGGGGGTGTGGGACTGTGGGGCTGTGGGGCTGTGGGAATGCGGGGCTGTGGAGCTGTGCGGTGTGTGGGGCTGTGGGGCTGTGGGGCTGTGGGGCTGTGGGACTGTGGGACTGTCGGGCTGTGGGGCTGTGGGGCTGTGGGGCTGTGTGGCTGTGGGGCTGTGGGGCTGTGGGGCTGTGGGGCTGTGGGACTGAGGGACTGCCGGACTGTGGGGCTGTGGGGCTTTGGGGCTGTCGGACTGTGGGACTCCGGGGCTGTGGGGCTGCGGGGCTGTGGGGGTGTGGGACTGTGGGGCTGTGGGGCTGTCGGACTGTGGGACTGTGGGGCTGTGGGGCTGTGGGGCTGTGGGGCTTTGTGGCTGTGGGACTGTGGGGCTGTGGGGCTGTGGGACTGTGGGGCTGTGGGGCTATGGGGCTGTGGGGCTTTGTGGCTGTGGGGCTGTGGGACTGTGGGGGTGTGGGGCTGTGGGACTGTCGGGCTGTGGGGCTGTGGGACCCAGGGACTGTGGGGTTCTGGGGTGTGTGGGGCTCCGGGACTGTGGGGCTGTGGGGCTGTGGGACTGTGGGGCTGTGGGGCTGTGGGGCTGTGGGGCTGTGGGGCTGTGTGGCTGTGGGGCTGTGGGACTGCGGGGCTGTGGGGCTGTGGGGCTGTGGGACTGAGGGACTGTGGGGCCGTGGGGCTGTGGTACTGTGGGGCTGTGGGGCTGTGGGGCTGTGGGGCTGTGGGGCTGTGAGATTGTGGGGCTGTGGGGCTGTGGGGCTCTGGGGGTGTGGGGCTGTGGGCGTGTGGGGCTGTGGGGCTGTGGGGCTGTGGGGCTGTGGGGCTGTGGGGCTGTGAGATTGTGGGGCTGTGGGGCTGTGGGGCTGTGTGGCTGTGGGGCTGTGGGACTGTGGGGGTGTGGGGCTGTGGGGCTGTGGGACTGTGGGCCTGTGGGGCTGTGGGGCTGTGGGGCTGTGGGACTGTGGGGCTGTGGGGGGTGTGGGGCTGTGGGACTCTGGGGCTTCAGGGCTGTGGGGCTGTGGGGCTGTGGGGTTGTGGAACTGTGGGGCTGTGGGGCTGTGGGACTGTGGGGCTGTGGGGCTGTGGGGCTGTGGGGGTGTCGGGCTGTGGGGCTGTGGGGCTGTGGGGCTGTGGGGCTGTGGGGCTGTTGGGCTGTGGGGCTGTGGGGCTGTTGGACTGTGGGGCTGTAGGGCTGTGCGGCCGTGGGGCTGTGGGACTGTGGGGCTGTGAGATTGTGGGGCTGTGGGGCTGTCCGGCTGTGGGGCTGTGGGACTGCCGGGCTGTGGGGCTGTGGGGCTGTGGGGCTGTGGGGCTGTGGGGCTCTGGGGGTGTGGGGCTGTGGGACTGTGCGGCTGTGCGGCTGTGGGGCTGTGGGGCTGTGGGACTGTGGGGCTGTGGGGCTGTGGGGCTGTGGGGCTGTGGGGCTGTGGGGCTCTGGGGGTGTGGGGCTGTGGGACTGTGCGGCTGTGCGGCTGTGGGGCTGTGGGGCTGTGGGACTGTGGGGCTGTGGGACTGTGGGGCTGTGGGACTGTGGGGCTGTGGGGCTGTGGGACTGTGGGGGACGGGGGCTGTGGGGCTGTGGGGCTGTGGGGCTGTGGGGCTGTGGGGCTATGACGCTGCGGGACTCCGGGGCTGTGGGACTGGGGGGCTGTGGGGCTGCGGGAATGTGGGGCTGTGGGGGGTGTGGGGCTGTGGGACTGTGGGACTGTGGGATTGTTGGGCTGTGGGGCTGTGGGGCTATGGGGCTGTGGGGGTGTGGGGCTGTGGGGCTGTGGGGCTCTGGGGCTGTGGGGCTGTGGGGGACGGGGGCTGTGGTGCTGTGGGGCACCGGGGGTGTGGAGCTGTGGGGTTGTGGGGCTGTGGGGCTGTGGGGCTGTGGGGCTGTTGCGCTGTGGGGCTGTGGGGCTGTTGCGCTGTGGGACTGTGGGGCTGTGGGACTGTGGGGTTGTGGGGTTGTGGGGCTGTGGGGCTGTGGGTTTGTGGGGCTCTGGGGCTGTGGGGCTGTGGGGCTGTGGGGGACGGGGGCTGTGGGGCTGTGGGACTGTGGGGCTGTGGGGCTGTGGGGCTGTGGGGCTGTGGGGCTGTGGGGTTGTGGGGCTGAGGAACTGTTGGGTTGTGGGGGTTTGGGGGTGTGGGGCTGTGGGGCTGTGGGGGTGTGGGACTGTGGGGCTGTGGTGGTGTGGGGCTGTGGGGCTGTGGGGCTCTGGGGCTGTGCGGCTGTGGGGCTCTGAGGCTGTGGGGCTGTGGGGCTGTGGGGGGTGTGGGGGTGTGGGGCTGTGGGGCTGTGGGGCTGTTAGGCTCCGGGGCTGTAGGGCTGTGGGGCTGTGGGGTCGTGGGGGTGTGGGGGTGTGGGGCTGTGGGGCTGTGGTGGTGTGGGGCTGTGGGGCTGTGGGGGTGTGGGGCTGTGGGGCTGTGGGGCTGTGGGGCTGTGGGGCTGTGGGGGTGTGGGGGTGTGGGACTGTGGGGCTGTGGGTGTGTGGGGTTGTGGGGCTTTGGGGCTGTGGGGCTGTGGGGGTGTGGGGCTGTGGGACTGTGGGACTGTGGGACTGTGGGGCTGTAGGGCTGTGGGACTGTGGGACTGTGGGACTGTGGGACTGTGGGGCTGTGGGACTGTGGGGCTGTGGGGCTGTGGGGCTGTGGGGCTTTAGGGCTGTGGGGCTCCGGGGCTGCGGGACTCTGGGCTGTGGGGCTGTGTGGCTGTGGGGCTGTGGGGCTCTGGGGGTGTGGGACTGTTGGGCTGTGGGAGTGTGGGGCTGTGGATTTTTGGGGCTGTGGGGCTGTGGGGCTCTGGGGCTGTGGGGGACGGGGGCTGTGGGGCTGTGGGGTTGTGGGGTTGTGGGACTGTGGGGCTGTGGGGCTGTGGGGCTGTCGGACTGTGGGGCTTTGGGACTGTGGGGCTGTGGGGCTGTGGGGCTGTGGGGCTGTGGAACTGTTGGGTTGTGGGGGTGTGGGGCTGTGGGGCTCTGCGGCTGTGCGGCTGTGGGGGTGTGGCCTGTGCGGCTGTGGGGTTGTGGGGCTGTGGGGCTGTGGGGCTTTGGGGCTGTGGGGCTGTGGGACTGTGGGGCCGTGGGGCTCTGGAATTGTGGGGCTGTGGGGCTGTGGGCTTGTGGGGCTGTGGAACTGTTGGGTTGTGGGGTTGTGGGGTTGTGGGGCTGTGCGGCTGTGCGGCTGTGGGGCTCTGGGGGTGTGGGACTGTGGGGCTGTGGGGCTGTGGGGCTGTTGGGCTATGGGGCTGTAGGGCTGTGGGGCTGTGGGGCTGTGGGGCTGTTGGGCTGTGGGGCCGTGGGGCTGTGGGGCTGCGGGGGTGTGGGGCTGTGGGGCTTTGGGGCTGTGGGGCTGTGGTGGTGTGGGGATGTGGGACTGTGGGGCCGTGGGGCTGTGAGGGTTTGGGGCTGTGGGGCTGCGGGACTGTCGGGCTGTGCGGCTGTGGGGCTGTGGGGCTGTGGGGCTGTGGGGCTGTGGGGCTGTGGGGCTGTGGGGCTGCGGGACTGTGGGCTGTGGGGGACGGTGGCTGTCGGACTGTGGGGCTGTGGGGCTGTGGGGCCGTGGGGCTGTAGGGCTGTGGGGCTGTGGGGCTGTGGGACTGTGGGGCTGTGCGTCTGTGGGACTGTGGGGCTGTGGGGCTGTTGGACTGTCGGGCTGTGGGGGACGGGGGCTGTGGGGCTGTCGGTGATGGGGGCTGTGTGGCTGTGGGCCTGTGGGGCTGTGGGACTGTGGGGCTGTGGGGCTGTGGGACTGTGGGGCTGTGGGGCTGTGGGGCTGTGGGGCTGTGGGGCTCTGGGACTGTGGGGCTGTGGGGCTGTGGGGGTGTGGGGGTGTGGGACTGTGGGGCTGTGGGGCTGTGGGGGGTGTGGGGGTGTGGGGCTGTGGGGCTGTGGGGCTGTCGGGCTGTGGGGGTATGGGGCCATGGAGCTGTCGGGCTGTGAGACTTCGGGGCTGTGGGGCTGTGGGGCAGTGGTGGACGGGGGCTGTGGGGCTGTTGGTGACGGGGCCTGTGGGGCTGTTAATGACGGGGGCCGTGGGACTGTGGGGGACCGGGCCCGTGCTACTGTGTGACTCGACCAAAAGCAGACCGTCCCATTGGTTTTGCCCCTGATCAGATCGGGGGGGCAGGTGTCAGGAAGGCGCCGGGTGACACCGAGCCTCCCTAATTATGGTCCGAAGTTCCCTGAGTTGCCTCTACGAGCCTCGAGGGGAAGATGCCAGGAGGGGCGAGGCAGGGGGACGCCAAGGGAGGGGCCCCAGCCCACCAGCTAAACCGCCCAATTGATTTTGCCCCCGATCAGATCTGGAAAGAGCTGCCGGGCTTCCGGTTCCTGGGCTGGATCTGCGAGAAGGTCCCCGGGGTAGCGTATGTAATGGAGCTGGGCTACAGTTGGTGGGCCCCGCGCCGCATGCGCCTTGCGGCCGCCTACACCCGCTGGATCAAGGAGCGCGAGCGGAGGGCCGTGAGGGCCATTACAACCGCAGGATTTCTGTCGCGGTCGAAGGAACTTGTGGCCCGAGTGCAGCTGCCCAACAGTACTCCGGAGGAGGCCTATGCCATGATTGCAGGTTTCTTCGGCTTGTGTGATGGTGTGAGTGAGTGGGTGGGTGGCTGGGTGGGTACGTGCGTGAGCGAGTGAATGGGGTGGGAAGCGAGCGAGCGGGTGAGTGAGCGAGCGACTGTCGAGGTGGGTGAGTGTGTGCCTTCCGGTGCGTGCCTTGGATGGAAGGGTACGTGCGTGCGTGCGTGCGTGCGTGCGTGAGCGAGCGAGTGAGGGAGGGAGTTGGAGCAAAAGCACGTTCTACGGTGCGCACACGGCCTGTCCAAGTACCGTTTGTGTGGTTGCTGTTTGGATTCGGGACATTACTGAGGGCTCTTGTGTGCCCACGTAAAAGGGGTGGCTGGACCCGGTCCCACCGCAACCTCCCCAGAGGGGAACGGCCATCCCGGAGTGATGTACGGGCAGCAGCCCGGGGTCAGGGGCAGCGGAGTGACGAAACATGGGGCAGGACTAGGTTTTACGAAACGTTTTAGGGTGAGTACGAAGCAGAGGTGCAGCAACCAGACCAACCACCAGCCCTGGAGCGGAACGGCCACCCTCTCTTCCAACACATCCCTGCTGACGCTAGGGCCTCTCAGCTGAGGTGCTGGCGATCCCTGCCCTGGACAGGCCCTAGTGCCTGGCTCGGGGCAGTCTGCCGGGGTGGGGTCAGCTCGGTACCCTTGTGCCCTCTCGCTGCCGTGTCCCTGTGTGCGTGCAAGCTAGCACAGGCGCCAGGTTGGCAATTGCCGCATGGAATGAGGCGCCAGACACGTTGATACGCATCGACAGTGCCTCGCATGAATGGCCCGGGTTCGGCCAGAATGTGCCTGAGGGTGGCGTGCATATAGCCCTCTGGGATATGTCCGATATGCCCCAGGTATTCGTCGTCCATGTCCGCTTCGGCCTCCAGATCCATGTCCTTGGGCTACCTGAGACTTTTGCTCTCTTGAGCCCTGTTTTTCTGGGCACCTTTACTTTGTTTTGGTGGCATGAACCCGCCCGCAGAGGTGCTGTCTTGGGTCCACATTGGTTGACCGGCCTCCCAGTGCATGATCTAGGCGAGTGTAGGCGTTCGTTGAGTGTTGTTTGGTGTATATGGCAGGGTGTGGTGGTATAAACCGAGTTGCCCAGGGGCCGGCTGAGTGACGGCTTTGCACGTGGGCTGATAGTAAACAAGGGTACGTGAGTACAATGCAGTGCATCTAGCGCGAGTATTACATGTGGGCGGAACATGGTGTTATGACTTGTAGTTTGCGTTGGATTGAGCTTGCACACTGCAGAGCGGAAATTGCGCGCAAGGTCCCATGTATTGGACGTTGACAGGGTCGTCCAACTAGGGGTTGTGAGCCATTGGCTTGCCCGCCACGAAGAGGGAACAGGGAAGAGGAAGAGGGAAGAAGGGCTGGGGTGGGTGCGGGGTTGGTTTGGGGGGATGGGTGTGTATCGGGGGCTTGGCTTGGGGGTTTGTGTAGGGGGTAGGGGCCCTGCACCACCCACGACTACCACGTGCAGACCTTAGGGCTATGGGGTTATGCACGCGTTACTCGTACTGGGCTGTACAAATAGAACACAAAAGAGAAGCAACAAGACCACGAACCTCCAAACCTTTTGCAGTATCCACTAGAATAATCCTCAACAGCCCAATAACCTCCATCATGTTCCAGAGGATGCCCTTCAGACAGTTTGTCCCCACCAGCCGATTGACCTCCTAGAGCAGAGGTGTAAGAAGAAGGCCGAAGAGGATGGAGCTCTCCAGGCTAGAAGCTTTGACAGGTGCACAAATGTGCATGTTGCGATGATCTACTCCTAGTTGTCCACAAACCCAACTCTTTGTGGACCTTCTCAGGTCATATTGCATGGCCCCCCTAGGCATCATGCTAAACCCATACAAGTGCCCTTACACAAACGGTGTGGGCAACCTCATCCTCCCCGTGAGCTGCAACACCCCCTTGGCCCGTAGGTGGTCAAAGAGGCTCCCCTAGAAGTCCCCTACCTTTGTATCAGCCTCGACCCCACATTAGGCACGCCTCACTGCCAACCACTTGAGGTGGATAGAAGAGGTAGCAGGCTGTTGCAGAGCCAACTTTGCCCGTTCAACCATTTTCCGTGCGGTTGTCTCATCCATCTTGGGTGGTATCCCCCTTGTACTTGGCTGCCTACATCTCCAACCGGTCACAGACAGCCATAGGTCGGCAACATCATGCACTCGATCGTGACCTCTGTGGAGAATCTTCCCACATGGTTCCTCCAATGTTCTGCGGCACCTTGATGGCCTTGTGGCACTCTGGCGGGGGTGCAAGAGGTGGCCATGGAGATACGAAGCCTTGAGGGCATGTATATGGACATTGTCCTCCCCAACCCTATGCGGGCTTGGACACTTGGAGATACTTGGCCCTGCTGCCTTTCCGCGCTCTTGTGACCCATCTGGTCAGGCTGTTCCTCCTTGGTAACATGTGCTCCAACAATCAAGGGGTATAGGTCCAAAGGGGTGGGCAACAGGTGAGTCCTCTGGTTGTGGCCCCTCCACGGGAGGCACGTATGCGTGGTTGGGACTAGCACGTACTGGCTGGTTGTTCCTGTCCATTTGTGAGGCCGGCTTAGGGACATATCCTGGTGGGGCTCTTCCACTGCGGGCAGAATTAACACATGCGGTGCAGTGTGGCAGGATTGCCATGCTCAAGGAGATCCCCGCAGCCCCCGGGTAGGGGTTTAGGGGGGTCTCAATTGAGGCCCCGCTTGTTCATCCGAAACATTACAAAAGGGACACACAGTCCCTGAAGACCGACAACCAATGTAATGTGTACCTAGTAGGGGTGTAAGACATACGTTTCGGGCACGTGAGCACATTCACATAAAGCATGCAAAGCATAAATTAGTGGAACATCAAAATGCGATACACAACATAGCAGACCAGTGTTTCAAGTGATGACTGCCCACCCAGAAGTAGTGAGATCAGCGAGAGTAAGTTTTCCTCTGGTCAGATTTGCGCTGCCTCACAGCCAACCTTGTGCATATACACACAACTGTTGGTTCGAAGCTTTCCTTACAGCGCCATGAGGTCAATAGCAAACTCTTTACTGATGAGTTTGCCAGCTTCAGGTGACTTCAGACGTCTTAACACTCCCTTTGCCATGTCCTTCCAAATGCCTGTGCCAATCGCCCCTAAAACCATTTGATGCTGTGGCCCTTGGGTGCTTTAGGATACACACTTTTGAATTTGGTGTGCGGAACTAGTTTTGGACATCGGAACCCAGCTTCTGCATATTCTGATGGTTTGTCTTACCCAAATTAAAGATCATGTTGGTGAAAAGGGCTTTGATTGGGTCAGAAATCAGCGCATAGAGGGTCGGCAGAAGAGATGATGAGGGGATGGAGGGGGTCTGAGGGCAGCGATATCAGAAAAGAGGAACGGTGTGGGCTGCGGGACGTCTGTTGGGGAGAACCTGCGCCTGAGGGTGCACGCTGGGACCCCCCCCCCCATTTGGTGGGATTCACACGCCCAAAGTGTACCTCCGAGGATTGGCGGTGCCGAATATGGCTCGTGCCTGATACCCTTCCGTGTGGTCTGGGGCAAAGAGCAACTGTTTGGTAGTTCTGCTGGTGTGCCTTCTGGGCCTGTGCCGATTTCTCCAGTCCACGTCGACAATCCTCAGCCTCCCTCAGGCCTACCCTGGTCTTTTGTCTCCCAGTCCATCGCGTGCTTTGTCACAGACCCTAATTATTTGTCTGTGGTGTCGCCCATCGATGTCCGGCCATCCACATCGCCCATCCCCGTCCCGGTGCATGCGGGGCAGGAGATATCATACACAATGCGGCTGCCGTTCATGCCGTTCATCCCCTTCGGATGGACCACGCGAGTCACCGTCGTGGACCCGCCGACAGAGGTCGTCATGCATGTGCCCTGAATGCGGATGCAGGCACAGGGCCCACTCATAGCACAACCTGGCGCACGATGGTACAGGAGCACTACACGGCCCAGCACAGTTTGTCAGCACAGCACAGCACGGCGCAGCACAGCACAGCCCAGCACACCCCAGCACACCTGAGCACCAGCACCAGCACCAGCACCAGCACCAGCACCAGCACCAGCACCAGCACCAACACCAGCGCAGTATAGCATAGCACAGCAGAGCACAGCACAGCGCAGTGCAGCACAGCACACAGCACAGCACAGCACATCACAGCAAAGCGCAGCACAGCACAGCACGCCCCAGCACCATCACCAGTGCCAGCACGACCACCAGCGCCAGCACCAGCGCAGTGTAGCATAGCACAACAGAGCACAGCACAGCGCAGCACAGCACAGCACAGCGCAACACAGCACAGCACAGCACAGCGCAGCACAGCCCAGCACAGCACAGCACAGCGCAGCACAGCACAGCACAGCACAACACAGGACGGCACAGCACAACACAGCACAGCGCAGCGCAGCACAACACAGCACAGCACAGCACAGCGCAGCGCAGCACAGCGCAGCACAGCACAACACAACACAGCACAGCACAGCATAGCACAGCACAGCACACAGCACAGCACAGCACACAGCACACAGCACAGCACAGCACAGCACAGCATGGCACATCACAGCACACCACAGCGCAGCGCAGCGCAGAGCGGCAGCGCAGCACAGCACAGCATTGCACAGCACAGCACAGCACAGCACAGCACAGCACAGCACAGCACAGCACAGCACAGCACAGCACAGCACAGCACACAACAGCGCAGCACAGCACAGCACAGCACAGCACAGCACAGCACAGCACAGCACAGCACAGCACACAACAGCACACAACAGCACAGCACAGCACAGCACAGCACACAACAGCACAGCACAGCACAGCGCAGCACAGCACAACACAGCACAACACAGGACGGCACAGCACAGCACAGCACAGCGCAGCGCAGCACAACACAGCACAGCACAGCACAGCGCAGCGCAGCACAGCGCAGCGCAGCACAACACAACACAGCACAGCACAGCACAGCATAGCACGGCACAGCACACAGCACAGCACAGCACACAGCACACAGCACAGCATAGCACAGCACGGCACATCACAGCACACCACAGCGCAGCGCAGCGCAGAGCGGCAGCGCAGCACAGCACAGCACAGCATTGGACAGCACAGCACAGCACAGCACAGCACAGCACAGCACAGCACAGCACAGCACAGCACAGCACAGCACAGCACAGCACAGCACAGCACAGCACACAACAGCGCAGCACAGCACAGCACAGCACACAACAGCACAGCACAGCACAGCACAGCACAGCACAGCACAGCACAGCATAGCACAGCAGAGCACAGCACACAGCACAGCACAGCACATAACAGCACAGCACAGCGCAGCACAGCACAGCACAGCATTGCACAGCACAGCATAGCACAGCACAGGACGGCACAGCACAGCACAACACAGCACAGCGCAGCACAGCACAGCACAGAACAGCACAGCACAGCACAGCACAGCACAGCACAGCACAACACAGCACAGCACAGCACAGCACAGCTCAGCACAGCATAGCACGGCACAGCACACGGCACAGCACAGCACACAGCACACAGCACACAGCACAGCACAGCACAGCACAGCACAGGACGGCACAGCACAGCACAACACAGCACAGCGCAGCACAGCACAGCACAGCACAGAACAGCACAGCACAGCACAGCACAGCACAGCGCAGCACAACACAGCACAGCACAGCACAGCACAGCACAGCACAGCATAGCACGGCACAGCACACGGCACAGCACAGCACACAGCACACAGCACACAGCACAGCACAGCACAGCACAGCACAGCACAGCACAGCACAGCACAGCACAGCACAGCGCAGCGCAGCGCAGCACAGCACAGCACAGCACAGCACAGCACAGCACAGCAAAGCGCAGCACAGCGCAGCGCAGCACAGCACAGCACAGCACAGCACAGCACACAACAACACAGCACAGCACAGCACAGCACAGCACAGCACCGCGCAGCACAGCACAGCACAGCACAGCACAGCACAGCACAGCGCAGCGCAGCGCAGCACAGCACAGTATTGCACAGCACAGCACAGCACAGCACAACACAGGACGGCACAGCACAGCACAACACAGCACAGCACAGCACAGCACAGCACAGCACAGCACAGCACAGCACAGCACAGCACAGCACAGCACAGCACAGCACAGCACAGCACAGCACAGCACAGCAAAGCGCAGCACAGCGCAGCGCAGCACAGCACAGCACAGCACACAACATAGCACAGCACAGCACAGCACAGCACAGCACCGCGCAGCACAGCACAGCACAGCACAGCACAGCGCAGCGCAGCGCAGCACAGCACAGCATAGCACAGCATTGCACAGCACAGCACAGCACAGCAAAGCGCAGCACAGCACGCCCCAGCACCATCACCAGTGCCAGCACGACCACCAGCACCAGCACCACCGCAGTATCGCATAGCACAGCAGAGCACAGCACAGCAGTGCACAGCACACAGCACAGCACAGCGCAGCACAGCACAGCACACAGCACAGCACAGCACAGCACAGCGCAGCACAGCACGCCCCAGCACCATCACTAGCACCAGCACGACCACCAGCAGCAGCACCAGCGCAGTGTAGCATAGCACAGCAGAGCACAGCACAGCACAGCACAGCGACGCATTGCACAGCACAGCACAGCACAGCACAGCACAGCCCAGCACAGCACAGCACAGCACAGCACAGCACACAACAGCACAGCACACAGCACAGCACACAGCACACCATACAACACAGCACAGCACAGCAAAGCGCAGCACTGCACGTCCCAGCACCATCACCAGTGCCAGCACGACCACCACCACCAGCACCAGCGCAGTATAGCATAGCACAGCACAGCACAGCACAGCACAGCACAGCACCGCGCTGCACCGCACAGCCCGCAACACGCATACATGACCCACAATTTCACAACAGATGACGTATGAGCAGAAGCTGGGGCCCTACGCACACTTCCAGCATATCCACCGGTTGACAGCGCAGGAGCAAGGCACCCTGGTGGAGGACATCGTCCGCTACCAGCTGCCTGGCGGGCTTGTTGGAGCTCTGCTCGGGCACCACATTGTCAAGCACTGGCTGCAGTATATCTTCCATTACCGGAACTCAATCGTGTCAGCTGCGGACACTATGAAGCGTATCGGTGACCAAAGGCCATGAGCGCTGCACCTTCCAAGGCAGGGCCACGCCCACCACACCGGGCAATGGGTTCATTTTAAGGACCCACCCACCCCCCTCTCGTTCCTCTTACGTCAGGCAAGCCCGCCGTCTACATTGCATTATTGGCTGACCGGCCTAAGGCATAAGGCGCCGCCCTCAAGACCTCCCATGGACAGCAGGCTGCACACTGGGCACTTCAGTTCTGGTTTCCTTCACGAACTGCGTGCGTGTGTGCGCGTGTGTGTGTGTGTGTGTGTGTCAGCAGACATGGTCCACACAAATCCTGTCTGCCCTCGCATTGACACAAGTAGGCCTGACCAGTGATTACACCCGTATGGTAGTGATGCGAGCAATGCACAAAACTGTGCGCCGTGTGTACTACGCAGCACCCTGGTCTGCTGAAAACACTATGCGCGCGGTATACGCTGTCGCCTTCCACCTGAGGCAGATGTGGTGGAGATTGCGTGAATGAGTTCGACAGTGGACTGCTTTGTGGAGTGAAGGTCTGGAATCAATGCGGCAAGAAGCCCGAGAACTGCAGAGGTGCGTGACCAATCGCGACCAAGAGTTCCGCGCGCTGGCGCTGGCGCGGAGCAACGACGAACTTGGTAGGAGAAAGTTGGGACACAACAACATGCATGCACATGCCTGCTGCACTGGCTGCGAAACAATGCACAGTGGGACAACAACCGGTACACTGACACCGCCATCCCAGCTGAATACCAACCTGAAGGTTACACACCAGCGTGGTGCACCGACTTGCCGCTGCTCCTCATGCGCTTGACATTTTTCTGTGTGTGTGTGCGATTGGGTGGTCGCACCTAATACAGGTTTTGCCTTCCCTGGAACAACACTAGGCACAAACTCCTCCATGGATATTCTCCTGGTCTGTTGCTCAAAATCACGTGGCACTTAACAGCGTGGCTGCAGCAGCAGGGGTCAGGGAGGTTTGAGGATACTCTGTACTGCATTGCATCTGCACTGACCAGTGCCCCACATTGCGCTGTTCCAACAGACCAAAAGACTTCTAGGGCTGCCTGGCAGCTCCTCAGGAGTTTTATTTCACCGCTTTCTTGCTTTGTTCTTGTTTGCGGTTCCCATTGTGTATATGTGTGTGTGTGCGCGCGCGTGTGTGTTTCTGTGTGCGTGCGCGCGCATGCGCGTATTTGCGTGCTTGTGCCCCCACAAGGCTGTAATGGGGAGTCTCTGACCTCCTGTGGGTGGCAAAGCCGCGGGCGGCTGGCTCGTAGCGTCCAGGGGTCAATCAACAGCGAATGGTCCAGGCCTCTGTGTCACGGCCGTCCTGAAGTGCGGCATTCCGTTGCATCCAGGTGTCCCCCGTGTTGTCGGTGTGTCTCAAGGTTTGATCATGCCGGCCCAGCCCCGCTGTCCCGTGCGTTCGGCGTGCGTGTCCCACTTTCATGCCCCTCGTCCCCACGGGCACCCTACGAAGGACCGTCATTCACCAATGCCTGATACCTCGTTCCGTCCACCTGGCGGCGGAACCCTCGTTTCCAGCTCTCAATACTGCCAGCCAGGCGTCGGCCAGCGCTCCTTCGAACCGCGGCGCCTCGGTCCTGGCGGCAAAGGGGAAGTGCTGCCCACTGGCCAACCAGAGCAAGTGCCGGCGTTGGGCAGCGCCGCAAGGACGGGCCGCTGGGGCTGTTTGGTGGTGGGACCCCCACGCAATCGGTTAGCACTGCTGGACCATCTACCCCCCGGTCGTGCACGTGGGTCCCACATGTCGCTTGTTGGGCAAGCGCAGTGTTCCACTTGGTCGCGCGTTCTCCAATCCTACAACTACGGTCGGCGGCATCACCGTGCGTGACTTGTTGGCACTGCCCGAAGGCACTGCCAGCCCAACCACACTCAACCATGCAACTGCAAAGCCATCCCCCCCAAAGTGGCGCCTCTCGTGCGTTTCGGGCGTATGAACACCATCATCCACCGCCTCCAGTGGGACTGTGCATGCGTTCGGCTGCGAGAGAAATGGATCAATGAATGACCGACAAACAGATGTGGACCAGCATCCGCCCCATTCCTGCCATTCTCATTCCACTCCCTCATGCCAATTCCCATGCCCATTTCCCCATCTTATGGAGCTGGAGCGCATGAGGAATCATTGCGCACACCAGACACACGGTTTCATGCAGGCCTCATGCGGGCTGAGAAGGTGCCAATGCCATGAAATGAAGAAAGCGCCGTTGTAACCTTGATCAGCCCAGTCATGTGCGTCGGCCCACTTAGGTCAGGATTTCATGGCGTTTATTGTGAAATTCTACGTCAACATTCAGGATTGTCGCCCGGCACCCTCAGAATGCACTGCTGCCAACCGTTGCATATGACCATACCCCTCTTTTCTGTGCATTGCTGCCTTTCTTGTTGTCATCACCGAGGTTATGTTGCGTCATCGTATGTATGGCGGACCCCCCCCGTCCCCCCGCGCAGCGATTGAGCAACGCCGCTGTCAGATGGCGCTTTTCCTGGCGCTACTTCTTTTCGGACAGACTGTTTTTTCTAACGGCCGTCGGACGTGTTGTGTTGGCTGTGGGACATAAATCACCTCAAAGAGGGTTGTTACATCAACCACAGGCACTGGCGCCATACACCCATGGCCCCTAACCCATTGCGGCGGTCCTGGGTCCAAACTCTGGGTACCACTGGCCGGCCCCCCCATGGGCCCTTGCTGGTAAGGACTTAGCCGTATTCACACTGGATAGGCTGTTTCGTCGCACCTGAAAAAATTTCGAAATTCTACTTTTTCCGAAACCCCTCTGTCGCCCCTGGGATGGGTTTGGGTGATCATTTGGTGACTGGGTACTTGAGTACCCACGGGCCCCACGTAGTGGCCGCTTGGCCCATATAGCTCGAGCCATGGCCCCCCGAAAAACCCAAAAATTACGGTCCTTTAGGCGATTTAGTGGCACCTGAAAATCATCTCGAAGAGAGGTTGTTAGATCAAGCGCAGGCGCGGGCATCATATAACCCCCCTTTTTTGGTGTCGTTCGCGTAGCATTCGCCAACATATGGTTTCTGACGTCTAATCCCTTGTAAAATCATCATTTTAGGACCAAATGTGATTCCCCAATGATTTTTGGATTTTGACCCCTGTACCCCCCTTGCACCTGGGTACCTGCTGTTTGGGGGGGGGGGGGGGCGGTCAAAACTTCTTTGCGTATTGTGACCGTTGTGTGTGTATTTGGACCTGGGTCTTGAAGAACTTTTTTCTTGTATATGGATCCCCTAACCCATGGTGGGGTCCCGGGTCCCAACTCCAAGTACCCCCAGTCGGCCACCCCCTTATGGCCCCTTGCCAGTGAGGACTTAGCCGTTTTCACGCTGGGCCGTTTTCACGCCGGATAGGCTGTTTAGTGGCACGTGAAAATCACCTCGCAAAGGTTGCTAGATCAACATGCGCTCGTGGCAATTCATAGCGAAGGTGTGCGGGTAACCAGAGCTGTGAAAATCAATCGCCGCATTTTTTTCAAATTCCCGACTGTCACTGACTCACGCATCGTATTCTGCATGATCGCCAGAATATTTCAAACCCCGAAGAGTTGACTGCCGAGAGGACCCGCAGCAGCTTGCCCACGAAATCGTGTTTTTTGGATTTCATTACCTATTCCCATGGGGCGCAACAACCGCGATCGCATTGGCGGAGTCAAGTCAGACACGGTACGTGATAGAGTGCAACGAATTGAAGATACTCACAAAACTACCGCCGAAGCACAATCCGAAAAGAGAAACCAACAAATTGCCCAACGTAGACTTTCTCCGCCGGCTCCTATGGTAGACCCACCCGACCACTCGGACCGCTCGCCAACTAAGGCTAAGGGTGCTAACGACTCGCGAAGCTCTTCTCTCTCTCAACCCGCATCCTCTAGTTCGCCGGAAAAAAGCCCCTCCCCTCACAACACGCCCAAATTGAAAAAAGGAAAAGACACCGCTCCTCCACAATCACCAACACCAACACAAAAAAGCACCCCACTTTTTTCCTCTCCATCACTACCAAAACCCAACGATGTACACTCCACATCCGCCTCATCGTCTTTCTCCCCTCTGCTCCACCTCCCCACTCCCCGCTTCTCCAATCCAACCGAAATCCACCCCTCAAACAAATCACGCCTATGCAATGAACTCGAAAACAACAACCTCCCCGACGTCTTTGACTTTCAACAAGCCTCTAACAATGTCTACTCCGACAAACAAATGGCATATCCCCCACAAGAAATCGGAAACCTCTTCAACGAACTCGATGGTTTTGAAGTAGCCATCTTCCAAACGGATTGGGAAAACCCCTTCGGCAACATGTACAAGCCATACTACAAGACGGACACAGCTAACAAGAAAAACGCACTCCAAAATGCCAAATATGTCACCGCTGCCGATGGATTCTCTCAACAAAACGTTGAAAGTGTCTTGCAAGCTTCCAACACAAAAACCTTCATTGCCACGCCCATCCTCTCCGAAATATACGACAACGACGCCAAAAATAACACATACGCCCAATGCCTCACTCTCTTCAACGCCTTACACAACCAAGCGCAACAAAATCACTACTACCGTGGATACCTCATCGTAAACCAACCCGACCCTCTCACCACACCATCCAACTTTAACATATGGGACTACCGCTCCTTCGTTCTCAAATTCCACCGCTACCTTACCGACGTCGACATCCGACACACCTATATTCCTTGGCTCCCTGACACAACCGAGAAAAGTTTATAGTGTTTTCAGCACTGTGTTTTGCCTCTCCTGCTGCTTGCTGTTGGTGTAGGGTTTTCTGCTGCTTGTTTTTGGAGATGAAAAGCTTTGGTTTTGATGAAATACAGTCACTCCAAGTCACTCCAGGATTGCCCAAGCCAATAGTATGCAAAGAGAAGAGGATTCAGAATCAAAGCATGAAGGGCTGCAGTGTAGACAGTGAAAGATGATTGGATATTCACAGAAACTGCAACTCAGGTCACAAATGAATGCATATTCACAAAGATAGCTGAAATGTTTTTGGAAAAGAGTTAGAAAACTGCCCCATGGTCACTCTCTCTCCATAGTGCCATCTCAGGAGATGTGCACTCTTTGTTTTGGGTCCCATATGTGCTGAGGTGGCAGGGCATGTGGCGATGAGGTCACTGCCATGTCACATGGGATCTTCCTACTTAGCTAGGCTGACCGGGAATTGAACCCAGGACCTCTCAAAAAGAGGTGCTCAGCCCCCTAGGGTGCATACCACTAGGATAGCTAAGAATTCAAGGAAAAACATAGATAAATCTATAGGCTCTACTTTGGATATGTCAGTTCTCAGTCAACTCAGGAAAAGATGTTTTACTTCACATTGAAAGGGGATTAAGGGGTCCACTCCATATCCTGTTTGGGTGTTTGGTTCCATAGGTCAAAATGTGTTATCACCACTTTTGGTTGGACCAATACTAAGATAAAAATGCATGGATGCTCAGTGCATCTCTAATACAACCAGAGTATGCCTCAAAGCAAAGGAAAATCGCTTTTTCTTACTCCCCCCTTGTGCTGTGGTGGCCACCACTGTCGCATTTTAGGAAAAAGGGAATTTTTCTTGGCCTTTCCTTGGTTTCCACATCTACTTTAAAATACCTACAGTTTCCCTCACACTGAAAAATGGGCGCTCACCATGGCTGGCGCTCTTTTGTTGCTATGATTGTATCATATCCTACAGAAGACTCAGCGCTCATGGCGCTGTCGGGGCTCCTGTGGCTTGGTTGGGTTAGTATGGGAGCATGCCAAACATGTGCATATGCATCCCTCCCTCCAAGACGCAGCGTCGACACAAACCCAACGCAAGACACATTATACACACTCGCATGGGTTCTCGTAAACCTGCTGGCGAGCTGTGACCTGTGTTAGGGCGAAGGGAGTCGAAAGAAAATTAAATTTGCCCCTTGGTGGGGTCTTGGTTCTGCTCAGTCTCTCCAGGCACCTGCGTTTCGGCCCGAACACGGCCTACTCAGCGAGGCTGCGCGTGGGTATCTGCAGAGGCAGGAATGGGAGAATTATGGACGAATCCACGCAAAAACGAAGCGACGACACCAAAATCCGTCAAATGACGGCGTAGAATTTTTCTGAAACGACACACGTGAGCAGAATCCAATTGTGCATCAGAAGCACATTTTTATAGAAATTATAGTCATCTCTGGATTTTTTAAATCCAGAAATTCATACGCATAAAATGGCGGCGCGCAGGAGCGGCTCCTAGCGAACCGCCGGAAAATGGAGAAATAATGGAATTATAAACGTATGTCTCACGTAGTCTTGAAAATGACGAGACACACATTAATAAACAAACATACAGATTCCACCCACACTAATAGAAGCTTCAAAAATTCAAGAATTCGAAAATCAATTGAAAAGACTTCAATGAATCAGGTATAAACTACAGGTATGCTCGTCTCGTATGCCGCATACACATTGCTCGTCTCGTGTCTCCGTGAACGAGCCTTGTAGCAGCGCTAACAAAGATAGAACGCGATAGAGGGATTGATTAGAAAGATTGCAGATGATTAGCGGTCAGATCAGGGTGATTAGACATACACACAAGTGCATTGCAACGTTCTTCGCGTGCGCCCCTCTCTTGCTCTCACTCTCCAGCGGTAGGTAAGGTGAGTAAGCCCAGGCGGGGCCACCCCCTGGTGGAGTTCGTGATTGAGCGTCAGATGGGCAGGTTTGCCCAACATCGTTGCGCATACTCGTGCATGCACACACGCATTAAAGGGTAGGCCACGCGAAGTGCGCACGGTAAACCTTGTTTAGGCTACCCAGGGGCTCCTCGGTACGTTCTTTAAGAGAACCTGAGGAGTCCCTTAACGCTTGCTTGCTTGACAAGGGTAGCTGGTCTTCCAGCGTGTTTGCGGACAGTGTATTATAGGTCACACTGAGAAGGGTATAATACCTGGAGTGTGGCTTGGTTCCTCCGCCGCAAACGCCCTTTCATTTGCCTTTGTTTTACAGGTGGGCAGGTAGGGTGATTGGTGCAGCAGCCTTTTTTTTATTTATGCCCTGCTAAACAAGGGCGCAGATCACACAAAAAAGTAACTCCGCTCCGCCTGTGGCAGAGCAGGGAGTCCGACTTCATCGACATCTGCGCCTTGCACGCGAGAGCACTCCTTCCCTCCAAGCCCTAGCAGGGGAAACGCGTTGTGGCGTCCCCTGTTAGGCCACAGTTGCTTAGCAGCGCTGTGTTCTCTTGTCATTTCACAGGAGGGTCGCTAGGACCCACGACACCTTTGACTTCGCAACGCCCAGTAGAGTGTGCGTGTAGGAGTGGTAGTCCTGAGTGGGGGCTTGAGCCAGTTGCCCCAGTGCTCGCCCACCAGGATGGTGCCACTGTAGGGTGTGTAGGACCTGTAGTGCGTGTGTCACTGTCCCACCTGTTTCCTGCAATTTTAGCAGGGTTGGTGGGCTGTGGCAGTGGTTAGGTCAGTGTTTTGGCCACATAGCAAAACGGCGTTTTCATGCCTTCATAGCTTTTGGCCAACCCTCCCTGTAGTAGACAGATAGGTAGGGAAAACAATACCTGGATTAGCACGCTGGGTATTCCCCCAAGGTTTTGCGCCAGCACAGAAATTGGGCGCATAGGGGAGGGGAGACCCGGGGCGTACCCCGTGGCATCAATAAGCCAACCCTCCAGGTTTATCAAGGGCGCAGACTTGGGTATAATTAGGACACCACTTCTGCGGCTTGCTCTCAGGACCTTAGGACTAGCACACTCACACATACGCTTTGGCAGGTAAGGGTAAGGTTCAGTCCCTAGCTTTAGTCTTGGAGGCAAGCGTCTCAGCGAGCCTCAGCAACTCACCAAGGTTGTTCTGGGACAAGTAGTCAACCAGAACTGAGTTTAGGCGTCCCTCCGGTAGAACAAATGCAGAGAAGGGCTCCCAGGTGGCCTCTTCGACTCCAAACCCTTCCCAGAGGGTGAGGAAGCGCCAACCCTGGCGATAGCGGTGGCGTAGGACAGACTTCACCAGGTAGAAGCCCTCCTTAGCCATCTCCTCGGCGTTCATGTCGGGGAGTTCACCTTCAACTTCCATAGGGCTGGCAGCCCCTTGTAGGTCCAGAGCGTCGATTTCCTCGTCGTTCAGCTCCCACTCCTCCCCACTGAGGTCTTCAGGATCATGGTAGCGCTTCAGGTGTTGAGCAGCGCACACCAGGGTCCCCCCTAGTCGGGGAGAACACCGCACAGTGATACGGTGTCCATCCACTGATAGGATCTTGTACGGCCCGAAGTATGGGTCATCGCTGGTAGAGCGTGGCCAGGCGGGTAGTCGACTGTGGTGCACCAGCACCCAGTCCCCCTCTTGGTAGGTGGCCGGTACTCGGTGCTTGTTCTTCTTGTTCCACTGACGCTCCCTCACTCTCTGGAGCATAGCCTTGGCCTTGTCCACCTTCGCTTGCTGCTCTTGGACCCATTCACCCACAGAAGAATGGGTGTCATCTGGATATGGTGTACCGTCAGCCGTAGTTGACTGAGGTAGGTCCACCAGCGTCGTAGCTTGGCCTTCTCAGGTGGGGGACCCTTCTGGAAACTGCGGACCGGTTCTTGGTCGCATAGCCAGACCACAGGGTTACTCCCCAACAGTCGTGCTTGTGAGGATAGCACCAGCATACCCGCGAGCAGTTCCTGCTCATAGGTGGAGTAGTTCCCCCTGGCCTGGTTCCACTTCCAGTTCCAGTGGCCCAGAGGTACTAGGACCCACTTGTCGTCAGGGTAGCTGTGCTTGAGGGTTCCATCTCGGTTGAGACCTTCAGTCCCCCATTGGGAAATGGCCGAGTCGAACTCGTCCTTCTCTAGTGCTTGCCATTGGAACAACGTTCCACCACCGCCCACATTGCTGGCGTCGGTCACCAGGATAATCTTCCCTTGTGCCCTAGGCACGCCCAAGCACTTAGC
The DNA here is from genome assembly GCA_964036045.1 of Eutreptiella sp. 'Long Island Sound 2002'. Classification (NCBI taxonomy): domain Eukaryota; phylum Euglenozoa; class Euglenophyceae; order Eutreptiales; family Eutreptiaceae; genus Eutreptiella; species Eutreptiella sp. 'Long Island Sound 2002'. The sequence continues at coordinate 37,991,284 of OZ038400.1, read as the reverse complement.
GTTGGCTACCTTGTCTTTGAGCTCGTCAAACGCTTGTTGCTCTTGTGGGCCCCAGCGCCAAGTAGTACTCTTCTTGATCAAGTCCGTCAGAACGGCGCTGGTATAGGTGAAGTTCTTGATGTGGCGGCGATAGAAGTTGCACGCCCCAATGAAACTGCGTACATCATGAAGTCCTTTCTTGGGGTCTTCGTGTCGTACCTTGGCATCCATCAGGGGTTTGGCCTTAGAGGCCGCTGGGGTCCACCACCCATAGCCAACGTCAAACCCCAGGTACTGCATGGTCTCCTGCATGAACTCACACTTCTCCAGCTTGAGTCGAGTGTGGTTCTCCTGGCAGACCGCAAAGAACTCACCCAAGAGGATTAGGTGATCCTCCTGGGTATTGGTCCCGAGGCATACATCGTCGATGTGAGCCTCCATCTGGGCCCCACGGGATATGAGCTCCTGCACCTTAGGTCTCCTTCGTAGGATGGGCAAGATCTTGTTCATCAGCTCTTGGAACAGAGCGGGTGCGTTAGCCACGCCAAATGGCATGCCTTTCCACTTGAATACCCTCCCCTGAGGGGTGATGAAGGCCAGTAGTTCCTGTGCGTTGGGCGTCAGGTCCACTTGCCAGAATCCACTTCGCTTGTCCATCTTCGTCTTGTAGCGACAGGAGGCTATCTTCTCCAGGGTAGACTCCATATTGGGAATGGACCCTGAGTGGTTCAGCGTCTTCTTGTTCAGCTCTCTGTAGTCCACTACCAGCCGTTTGGCTGTAGACCCAGGTTTAGCCACCAGGAAACAGGGGCTGCAGTGTGGGGGGTAGTCCCCGTCCTTGTACTCCAGGACTAGGCCAGCGTCGATACATTCTTGTATCTGTCGCTCGATCTCGTCGGCCTGCTCTTTAGGAGCTGGATAGGGTCTCCTCCGGATTTTGTGACCCACGAACTCGGGTTTCAGCTTGAGGTCCATCTGTACCAGCTTGTCGCATGAGGCTGGAGGGGGTAGTTCTCCGAACACCTCCAGGTAGGTCCTTATAAGCTTCTGTACCCGCGGGTCCAAGACCTTGATCTTGTCCTCCATGTCCTCGTCGGAGTGTAAGTTGCTTGCCCCTTGAATAGACGTCGGGAGGTGGTCCTCCACCGACTCTTCGCCCGTGGTAGTATCCTTCAGCCCTTGGTAGGCATACAGAAGGTCTTGTTCAACCATCTCCGGTGGACGATGGCAGCATAGGCACGCTCGAGGATGTTCACATACACATTCCTCCGAGAGGTCGTCCTCCTCGGGGGTCCTCACATGGGCGCCCCATACGCTCTTCATGAGCTTGAGATCTACCTCCCTTTGCCAGGTGGTGATCTTCTGTTCGAGGTCCTCCTTCAATTGGGATAGGTCTCCCATACGTCCTTGCTTCAGTGGCCACGAGCTGCGGGTAGGCTTCGCGTAGCATAGCTTTTTCGCCACCAACTTCCTCTTGAAATCCACATACTCCCTGAGCCTGGATCGAGGGTCCAGCTCCTCATCCACGGGGTCTTCCACCCTCATGGAGAGTAGGGGTTTCAGTGGGGCGACGTACTCGGCGTTTTCCACTTCCTCCACACAGGTCTGCACGAAGAAGGCGTCGTGCTCAGTTTCGTCATCTGAGTGGATAGAGCTAGGTAGCTCAGATAGTCCACACTCAGAGACTCCGTCAGGAACAGGTACATGACAGGGAGAGTTGGGGGCGTTAGTGTCAGTCACGACGTACTCATCTCCTCCGGGTGTAGTCTCAACAGCATCTTGAGGTCGTAGTCGATCCTTCAAGTCACCCAAGGCGAGTCCGTCGCTTTCTCGCTGTATAGCCTGGACCAGAGTCGGGTCCAGATCCTCCCAGGGAATGGAGGTAAGACCTCCGTCCACCACGCTTAGCATACTCCCCCATCCGGGCTTCCCAATGGGCGTCTTGCGTCCCAGAGGCACGTAGATGGCCTCATCAGGTAACCGCACAGAGCTGATAGTCAGCTTGTCAAGGAGGGTTCGCCAGTACTCATTGCCCCCATGGGCTCCCCAATCGGGGGAACACAGGACCATACGGGAACGTTCCAAGGCCACCTTGGTCAGCACCTTCCCCAGTTCACTGAATCGGGGGTTCCCGTAGGCCATCCCGAAAGAGGGCCAGTAAAATTTGTAGCTGCAGTTCTTCCCCTTGCTGCAGTACAGGTCCAGTACATGTTGCTTGTCGCTGGCGAACAACTCCACACTTAGGTCTTCTCGAGAGTAACCCAACTCCTTCAGACCTTGGTCTAGGACTTCCCCCAATAGTTGATAGTCCTCAGTTTTGGAGGCCGCCATCATGTTCGAGGGCTCCTCCTTCGATAGTCTCAGGTAACTCGAGGTATGTTCCGACTGCTCCAGTGGCACAGACTCTCTGCCACTGCCGTGGTCAACGTAGAGGAGGTAGGGCGCTTGCAGCGTCAGGGATTGTATCTGGGAGTGCTGCACGAAGAAGTCAGTCCCCAGTACAAAGTCGAAGGCATCAGTGTCCATCACATAGAACCGATGGGCGATAGTCCTGGAGCCCATAGGTACCTCCACTTCACAGTCCCCGCAGCTGTGCACCACATGTCCATCCCCCATGCGTATAGCGGCGGTGGTCATGGTGTTCTTCAGGCTCCCACAAGGTAAAATTTTCTTGGCCACTATCGATATTGTGGCGCCAGTATCCAGTACCCCCAGGTATTCACGTCCCCCTAGTCGGATACGTACCCAAAACACCAGGTCTTGGGTGCCACCAGAGCGTCCCCGTCGGAACTCCGCGGGACAGGTCACCTCGAACCCCTTGTTCCGCAATTTGCGGGCCATCCTCATGAAACGGCTCCTCTTCTTAGCGTTGCCGTCATCACCACCTTCATGCTCACGCTTGGCTCCTTGTTCTTGCTGGGCCTGCGTTTGTGAGCGTGTGGTAGGTCCAGACTGCCCTCCAGAGGGCTCGGAGTTCCCCCCTGGATTAGGGTTGGGGTTGCCTCCGTTCTTGTCCTTGTTCTTGTTGTCGGTCTGGCGGTTAGCGCCTCCTCCTCGTCCACCTTGACCCTTGTCTTGACCACCTTGACCACGTCCTTTCGACTTGCCCTTGCCGGAGTCGTTGCCTTTGGCCTTGCCTCCACCTTTGCCTGAGCCTTTGCCAGGATCTTCCCCCTTAAGCTTCGCCGATAGGCGTTGCTTATGGTAGCACTCATCCTCGTAGTTCTTCCGCTTACCGCAGAATGCACACGTGATGGTGCAGCCGTAATGATCCGGCAGCTTCGCTTTGGCGCCGGTGTTCTTCTCCTGCTGCTTCCCCTGGACGACGAAGCAGTCTCGCTGCTCGCAGTCAGAGGCGTGCTGCAGGTGGCCCTGCTCATCTCTGGCATCACACCAGAATAGCTCCTTCACGTTCTCCATTAGACAGGCGTGGGCGTGTTTGGGGGTAGTCCCCTGCCCAGGTCGGGACCCTTGGTACCCTTTGCCTCCAGAACCTCCACCACCAGGACGGTAGTTGTTCAAATGCTGGTCGCTCTCCTTCTCCAGCGCCATCTCCAGGAGCAGCACGCATAGATCCTCGTAGCGGAGGGATCTAGCCTTGCGCTCAGCCGTCAAACGGCACTCGTCCCATAGCTCTCGGGGGAGCTTGGCGCACAACCAGAACAGCAGGTCGTCGCTGCTGTAGGAACCGGGCGTCAGTCGTCCAGCCCAGTGATCCAGGTCAGCCAACAGCTCGGAGACCCTGCCAGGTTTGGGGTTGTTGGGCAGCACGGGCAGGTTCTGGATCTCGGCCCTGATGGAGAGGTCGGTTTCGTAGGTTGGGTACTGCCTCTCCAGGGCAACCAACACATCGGCAAAGGTGGCGGAGTTAGTTACCATCTGCCTGACCTGCTTCTCCAGGTACTTGGTCTTGCAGCACTGCAGGAGCAGATCGCACTTCACTCGCCCACTCGCGTGGGTTTGGCCGGTCAGTCGTAGGAACCGGCCAAAGTTCTCAGCGAACTCGCTGAGGTCCTTGCCTGTGAACTCAGGCAGGTTCACCACTATCTTGGAGGTGGCAATAGCCTTCGCCTCCTGAGCTCGGCGTCCTTCAGGGCGTCGGGTCTTCTTCTTCTTCTTCTTCTTCTTCTTACCCTTGGGGTCCTCGGGGTCCTCAGGGTCCTCGTCATCTGAGGGCGAAGAAGAGTCCATCGACGGCGGCTCGTCATTGGAGGGGTCACCGCCAAGATCACTAGAGCCATAAGGCTCTACGTCCACCATAGCCCTTAAGGCTGTCAGCCCCAGCTGGTCCAGCTCGGCCCTCGTCGAGTTCGTCACGTGGCTGTAGGGCGGCTGGGCCGCTCTCGGGACGAATGGACTTCTCGGTATTGCTGCAGGAGTCGGCATCGGTCGGCTCCTCAGGCTCCCCAGGGTATTTGTCAACCCTGCCGCCAGGTGGTTAGCCTGTACTCGGTGGGGCGACATTCCCACCGTCGTAGGTGACGCATGGGACGGGATCATCAGGGGCTCCAGCTTCTCACGGATCTCTTGAGTGAGGTCGCCCACGATTTTTGAATTGGCTCCTCGGAGCACCTCATTGATCTCCGACCGCGTCAGGGACCTGTTGGAGGATCTTCCCGATCCTCTACTCCTGCCTCCCAGAGACTCTGGTCCTCTCCTCAACCCACTCAAGGGTGCATACCCAGGTGCATACCCAGGAGCATACCCAGGAACATCCATATAGGTTCCAGTGGCGTGGAGTGGATGGGGATAGTCAGCCGCATACCATCGTGGCGCAGAGCTGGAAGCCACCGGCTCACTGGCAGTAGTTGCCTCATGGAGCGCAGTGGTAGGTGGGCCCATACCATAGGCGGGGTAGGGAGGCATGCCAGTAAAGCCTGTGCCCTCTGCCATAGGCAGGTTGGTTGTGGAAGTGGATGTTGCGGCGGCTGGGAGTGTGGTGGTTATGGGAGAGGGTGATGCGTGGAGGCCAGAAGCGCTTGGTGCGCCTTCGAAGGTAGGGATACTCGTCAGGTCTTGCCCTTGTTCCTCTCCTTCGCCTGCTTCTCCTCCAGCATCCTTCTCGCTCTCGTTCTCTCTCTTCCTCTTCACAGGCTGAGGCTGAGAGACCACTTCTTCGACAGACAGGGCCCCGAAGGCCGTCTGAAGCCCATCCAGGGAGTCCTCAGCCGTATCCACTGGTCCATGTAAGGGCTCCGCCGAAGGTACAGCGCCAGGTGCCGGCCTTGCCGGTGCCTCAGGCGCTGGCGCTGTCTTCACGTCAGCGTCCTCCTTTCCTGGATCCATCTTAGTCCGCCCTTCTGCTTATGTTTGCCTGTACTCGGAGCACTGGTTGTACGGCGCGGGGTCGCTGCCGGTGCACAGAGACAGGCTGCCTCTTGCTACCAGAAACGTTTATAGTGTTTTCAGCACTGTGTTTTGCCTCTCCTGCTGCTTGCTGTTGGTGTAGGGTTTCCTGCTGCTTGTTTTTGGAGATGAAAAGCTTTGGTTTTGATGAAATACAGTCACTCCAAGTCACTCCAGGATAGCCCAAGCCAATAGTATGCAAAGAGAAGAGGATTCAGGATCAAAGCATGAAGGGCTGCAGTGTAGACAGTGAAAGATGATTGGATATTCACAGAAACTGCAACTCAGGTCACAAATGAATGCATATTCACAAAGATAGCTGAAATGTTTTTGGAAAAGAGTTAGAAAACTGCCCCATGGTCACTCTCTCTCCATAGTGCCATCTCAGGAGATGTGCAGTCTTTGTTTTGGGTCCCATATGTGCTGAGGTGGCAGGGCATGTGGCGATGAGGTCACTGCCATGTCACATGGGATCTTCCTACTTAGCTAGGCTGACCGGGAATTGAACCCAGGACCTCTCAAAAAGAGGTGCCCAGCCCCCTAGGGTGCATACCACTAGGATAGCTAAGAATTCAAGGAAAAACATAGATAAATCCATAGGCTCTACTTTGGATATGTCAGTTCTCAGTCAACTCAGGAAAAGATGTTTTACTTCACATTGAAAGGGGATTAAGGGGTCCACTCCATATCCTGTTTGGGTGTTTGGTTCCATAGGTCAAAATGTGTTATCACCACTTTTGGTTGGACCAATACTAAGATAAAAATGCATGGATGCTCAGTGCATCTCCAATACAACTAGAGTTTGCCTCAAAGCAAAGGAAAAGCGCTTTTTCTTACTAACCGCCCCAGTCACCACACTCAAAGAAGCCACCTTCCCCCGAGCCCAAGGTTTCATGGTCCTCACCCTAGACACCACCAAAAATTTCTCGTTCAACCCACCTCCATCACTCCCACTGGTCGACACAAGCATTCAATCTTGCTCCCATAACCACGACTCTCACGACCTCCTCCAAGGACTCTCCATTGCCGACAACATCGACCCACTCACCAAAACATTCGAACCAGTAGAGTTCCTCCGTGTTGACATCCAAAAAAAACACCTTGACAATGGAACTCCCGAGGACGCCTATAACTTTTTCAACAAACACTTGCTAGGCCGACACGGCGACACCGCCACCGTAGCAACCAAGGATGCTGACTACGGAAGACAGTGCTTCCGCAGACGACCATGCCCCCTAGGCCGAGACTCAGACAAAGACAAGGACAACGAGTACTGGCGCTACGACATCACCTGCCACCCCCACGAAATCGACGAACTCTCCAAACAACTCCTTAAAGGACACAACAAAGAAGCATCTTCACCTCCAGTCTTCACCTTCCCCATGTCCCGTTCTACCAATGACAACTCCTTCCTCATTGTCCAACGCAAAGGCCTCCCCACGCTCCACCCTTTAGAATTTTACGACAAGTTAATCAACACTCCAACTCTCACTGACTACCTCTTCTACATCATCATGCGCACCAAATTCTCCGCCATCATCAACATCAACCTAACGAAAATGCCGTCCAACTCTAACTCGAAAAACGCACAAGTGAAGTGGCTCAACAACACACTTTGGCAAAACCGATTTCTCCTTCTCTACCCAAGTGGTGCATACACTCCCAACTCACGAACAGCCCCCATGACTAAAAACGAAGACATCATTCAACTCATGAATGAATCTTCCATCCTCATCACCGCTCCACCGTCCATCACATTCAGAGACATCACTTGTAGCGGCAGTAATCTTTGGTGAAATCTCCGACATCAAAAACCACAACACCAAAAGCGCCCATCTCCACCAACCCCAATGCTTCGAAGCTCTTTACTCCCACAAACACTCCGCCGTCATCGCCCACAATCAAACAATCGGAGCAATCCACTTCACCCAAGGCACCAAACTCAACCTCCAACTCAAAAACCACCTCATCACCAAACACCGCACCAACAACCCTCACCTTGCCCATCACTCAGAATTCCACATCATCACAGCCTTAGGACACCACCTCGGGTCCCACTAAAAACGCAATAACAAATGGACTTCTCACCAACCCCGGAAAAAGTACCTCAAACCAAATTCTTAACTCGTCCCCTAGCATCCTCAAGCCTACAACCATACTTACATGCCACAACACACACACATCCACTTTTCTCTTTTTTTTCCACGATAAATTCCTCTCGGGCGTGTCCCCCCATCTTCCGGCGAACTCCATCCCCCACATTCTCATTGGTTTCCCCCCCATCCCACTCCTTTTTTATCGTTACGTATTTTCACTGACTTCTCGTCCTGTTTGCATGGATTGCTATCTTCCTTCGCCCATCCATCTCTTCCACTACACCCACTCTGATACCCAGAGTGCTTCTCTTCATGCTTTCGTCTGTGCCGTCGCCAAGCTATGGACCTCCGTAAGATCGCTCCGCAACGACTTCAACAAATATAACGAGTTTCAAGAACGCCATCACCGTCTTACCTTACTTCCTTCATTTACCAAGACCTACTTCCACAATGCCGCAGCGCCGAACCAGTCCACAAATTACGGGAGATTGAACGATGGCCCTTCGCCGAATCGTGTTTGGAATGCTCGGTGTGTGGACGTTGGATATGCTATGCACCGTGGCACCGCTTCGTTGACACGCGCCTTACTTTACGGGGAATTGGATACAAGACCCGCCATCACTTCCGATGAAGGCTCCTACATTCCTAAAGTCTGGATTTTGGACATTGGATCTATCGTACACCGGAGCACCGCCTCGTCGTCTCACGCCTCGCTTTACCGGATCCCGATCAATGGACCTAATGTTATTCACGATGAATGCTTGTAATGGTACTGATCCTCTGTTATTGATTTGCGATATCCTGCAATGCTTTTTCAAAATCACTCAAATTGTTGAACTCCTTGAATCCTCTTAATATCCCTCAGCGAACACAACAGAAGACCGTCCCAAAACGTAATGTCATCCCGTTCTCTGTATAACAATAAAAATTCACATATGCACTGCAAAATACCTGGATTGTTTCTGATTGTCTATTTTATATCGCTGTGCTCCCTGTTACGCATCTGCACGTACTCGCTGCGCATGCGCGACCCATCGCGTTAGCGATCTTTACACCGTGTCCTATTACACTCCCTTCCCAAGCTATTTGCTGGGGTTTACCTCAGCAAATGGCTGACTAAGAAAAATAGACACTCAGATCTTTACACTAGTGTGGGGGGGGGGGGCTGAGCTGCTGTAGACAGCCCAGAGCAGGGTGTCAAACAAAAAAGTCAAACACACACCCCAAACAAAAATTTACTGTGGTGTGCTGCAGTGCAAGAGTGCACTGCAGCCCTACATGCTGGTTAGAGTGGGTGTGGGGGTAGAAATGTGGGTGGCCTAAGTTGCACAGCAACCCTACAATACTAACCTCCCTACAAACAGCTAACTGCCTGCAGCAATGGCTAAGCAGGCATCGCACTGCACTAGACCTTGTGCAGAGGTGGGGGGGGGGGGGGGGCTGTCAGAAAATCTGTAACAATTTTCTGCTTGCCTGAAAAGGTTAGAACATTTTACAAATAAAAATTTGTATCCCTGCACCTGCAACCCTGCAGACAGTAACAGCACCACATAAAATTTTTTTTCTCTTCTTAAAACTTCTCAGAAGTTTTTCAAACCTGAAGTAAAGTACAAAAACCCATTAACCTGATTAACCTGACTTCCGAGTTCTGTCTTCACTTGTTTTCTGTCTGCATTGGCGCTGTAGTCTGCAGAGCAAGCAAGGCAAAGAAACAAGGAGAGAAGAAAAAAGCGAAGCGAAAGCGAACCGAAAGCGCAGAAAAGCGATGCAAAGCAACCGCTCGCGCACAAACGACCAAACACTGCAGAGCAGCAGAAACACACCTGAGGTGCTCTGCTCCCGCGTTCTGTGTCGCTCGTTGTCTTGAACTTCTTTGCACCTGTGCAAAGCAAAAGAATGGAAAGAAAACACACATGTCATATAAAAAAACGACGTGTCAGATCGTCAGTCATACCTGATGAAAATTCCATACTGAAACTCCTGATTCCCACCTCTGATTCCTGAACAGCCTGCAGAGCACACACAGAGGTGGTAAAATACACACACGCAAACGACAACTATGCCAATGCACACGATGTATAAAAACGCAAACGAAAGCCTACGGAAGCGCAGTCTGAAATATTTTTATCATTGTATCCTGTTGTCAAACGGGTAACTGTATATGTAAAATCTATGACAAAAACTAATCAAGCTGGACTGCGCAAACCTACGCCAACGCTTTGCCACACCTAGCGCACGCACAAATGCACACACATACTTGCAAGAAAAAGCGAAAGACCAACACAGACAAAATTTTTTGAAATGCAAAAGAATTAAAGTAAGAAGTAAAAGTATACTGAAACACAAACAACAAAGAAAACTCACAACTCATGACACAACTGACATGAACACACAAAGGGTCACAAAAGATATAATACAAAAGCGGGCATACATTCCCTGCGCACTGACCCACAGTAACTATATACCTCAGACCAGGCCCTGTGCATCGCGCACCACGGCCAGGGAGCGGGGCAAAACACACGCACCACTCCGAAGAGAAAAATCACCCTAGAAAAACTAACCATTCACAGGGAGGGGTGTCCGGGGGAAGCATCGCGCAACCCCAAGGACTGGGCGCTTCGCACGCCACACAAAAAAATCGCCGCATCACGCAGCGCGGGCGGGGTGCCTTACACACCTCCAAGCGCATCACACGCACACCCTCGGGCTTGGGGGTTTGGAGCCTCACGCTCCTTAGACAGTAGGGGGTTTACCGTACCTCTAATCGTCGCCCACGATGGGCAGCAGCCGCCGAAGGCAGGAGACAGAACAACAGCACCCATCCGGAAATGTAGAAATAGAAACCCAGAAACACCTACCAACTCACCATGGAAGGTTGCACCCCTAACAATTGAAATACAAAGTGAAAATCAAAAATGAAATAAGGGTCGTGTCTTTGCCCAAAGGAGGCAGGCAGACAAACAGTCCAAAAATAGGAGCGGAAGATGGGGTTGATACTCCCATCTGGTTGTATGAAGGCTGACATAGGTTCCCAGGTCGCCTCAGATAACCCATAGCCATCCCACAGGGTTGGGAATTTCCAGCCCTGTTTATACTCGTGGCGAGGAATACCTGCAACCACGTAGTAACCGTCGACTACCATCTCATCGGCAGTCATCTCTTTGAGTCCGTCTGCCTCCTCTAGGCTGGCAGCGTTCTCTAGTTCTATACGCTCGACCTCACTGTTGCTGAGGCGCCACTCATCCCAGGACAAATCGTCAGGGGAGTGATAGTGCCTCAACTGTTTAGGTGCACACAGCAGTTCACCACCTGGACGTGGACTGCACCTGACATGGATCCTGGATCCATCTATCCTGATGATATGATAGGGTCCAAAATAAGGGTCCTGTAGGCAGTTACGTGGCCAGGAGGGTAGGCGTGAATGGTGAACCAAGACAAGGTCACCAACCTTGAAGCTGGCAGGTCGCCGTAGGCGGTTCCGTCGGCTCAGTTCACGGTCACGAGTGTGTCTCAGGTTAGTCCCAGCCTGGTTAGCCATAGACTGCTTGTGTTCCAGCCAATCTCCCACAGGGCTCTTGAAGTCCTCAGGAAAGGGGGTTTTGAAGAACCAAGCAGGTCGTCCTCCATGGAACAGTTCGTGGGGGGTGAGACCCGTAGAAGAGCTCCGCTGTGAGTTCATGGTCAGCACTGCCCAGGGCACGAGGCGTACCCAGTCTTTGGTACGCTCCTGTTTCATCAGGATTCTCAGGTTCTGCTCCACCACACGGTTCTGTCTCTCACAAAGAGGGTTAGACGTGTGGGTATAGGGCACATCTGTGATTACCTCCACGTCGAGGGCATTTAGCAATCGTTTGTACCACCCAGTGTCACTGCGGATGCGTACATCTTCATCAGAGTGCACCTGTTTGGGTGCCCCATAGGGTTTGAACCATTGTTCGACCAACATTTTCACAGTCTGCTCACCCGTGATTTTGTTATTGCAAGGGAACACACGGGTGAAGCGAGATAGGCCACAGGTGACCACTAGGCAACTATCATAGCCGCCGAAGCGTGGTAGGCCGTGGATGAAATCCACATAGAGAAGAGAGTTAGCACAATAGGGTATGGGTAAGCTGGAAATCAGTCCCCTATACCTACTTTTGCTCTGCTTGCTAGCATGACAGCCACAAGCATCCACAATGGTCTGCAGACGAGACGTCAGTTCAGTCAGGGTTAGACTAGAGTAGAAACACTCACAGAAGAAGTCCACTCAGCGATTAGCGCCAGTGTGACCAGAACTGAGATGGGACCACTGTAGGCACCCATCCAGTCGTGCCTCAGGCACAACAATACCGTCCTCGTAGAAGAGGTACTGGTTGTTATTATACCACTGGTGCCCGTCAATGACACGGGGTTTGAGACCAGTGCTGAGGGTTTGGAGAATTTCTTTATACTCTGACTGATAGTCGGTTAGGCTCCAACCCTCCAGGATTCCAGCAGTGCGCATGGACAGGTCAAGTTGGACATCCATACGCTTGAAAGCCTCTTTGGCGAGTGCCTCAGAGCTCTCACCTATAGACGCATCGAAGTTATTGCGCGATATATAGTCAGACAGTTCATTTTTTATACCGGAGATATGATGAACTGTCAGCCTGACCTGGCTCAGGTAAGTCCACCACCGCTTTAGTTTTGCTTTCTCTGGTGGTGGGCCCTTCTGAAAAGACTTCACAGGTTCCTGGTCACAAGACCAGACAATAGGGTTAGATCCCAGGAGTCGGGATTGTGACGAAAGCACTAACATACCGGCCAGGATTTCCTGGTCATAGGTGCTGTAATTGGAACCCGCTTGGTTCCATTTCCAATTCCAGTGCCCCAGTGGCACCAGCCGCCACTCACTGGTAGGATAGTCATGTTTCAAGGAATCATCACGGTTCAGTCCACTAGTACGATAATGGCAGTGGGTTAGTTCAGCTGGGTTAAGCTCCTGCCATTGGTACATCGTTCCACCCCCCCCTACATCACTGGCATCAGTGATCAGGACTATCTCGCCCTTAGGGCGGGGTACTCCCAGGCAGTTGGAGGAGGCAATGTTCTTCTTCAGCTCCTGGAAACACTCCTCCTCTCTGGCGGTCCACCTCCAGGGAGTAGTTTTCTTGATTAGGTCAGTGAGGGGGGCAGAGGAATAGGTAACATTGTGGATGTGACGCCTATAGAAGTTACAGGCGCCCACAAAACTCCTCACGTCGTGTAGATCCTTCTTAGGGTCATCGCGAATCTGCATGTCCTGTAGGGGCTGCATCTTAGACGCGGCTGGTTTCCACCAGCCATACTCCACGTCGGAACCCAAATATTCCATCTCCTCTTTCATAAACTCACATTTTTTCGAGTTTGATTCGGAGATGGTTTTCTTAACAAACGATGAAAAATTCACGGAGGAAAAGGACATGGTCCTCTTGGGTATTAGTACGCAAACTCACGTCGTCGATGTGGGCCTCCATTTCTGCACCCCAAGAAATCAACTCCTGTACTAGAGGTCCGCGCCTCAGTATGTACAAAATTTTATTCATCAGTTCCTAAAAGAGCGGTGGGGCATTAGCCACCCCGAAAACCTTGACCTTCCACTTAAACACACGACCCTTAGGGGTTATAAAAGCCAGCAGCTCCTGAGCTGCGGCGGTTAGGTCTACCTGCCAGAAACCACTGCGTTTGTCCATTTTGGTCTTGTATCTGCACTTGGCAAAACACTGCAGGGTATTTTCCATGTTAGGAATACTCCCTGAGTGGTTCTGGGTTTTCTTGTTGACCTCACCATAGTCAACAACCAGTCGTAGGGCAGTCGACCCTGGTTTAGCAACCAGGCAACAGGGACTGCAGTGATGGGGGTAGTCCCCCTTCTTATATTCCTCTACGAGGCCAGCATCAATACATTCCTGGATCTGGCGCTCGATTTCTTCCACCTGGTCCTGTGGAGCGGGATAGGGACGACACCTCACTCGCGTCTTTTCAAATTCAGGTTTCAGTTTCAGGTCCATCTGGACCAGTTTTTTACAAGAGAGGGGGGGCGGCAAGGCGCCGAACACCTCCTCATAGGTTAGCAGCAGTTTCTTCAGTCGGGGATCAAGGTTAAGACTCTCGAGTTTCCGCAGGAAATCCTCCTCAGCATGGATGTTGCTCTTTCCATGTTCTTTCTTTTTCTGCCGATCAGCAGTTTCGGCAGGTACAGAACCATCGTCCCACTCAGGGGAACATTGCTGCCCATAGTGCAAAGAATACACTAGCGGTATCTCACGATCAGGCAGCGTATAGGAATCATCGTCCTCCTCAGACCAGATGGAGGATTTTCAGGTCTGTCTGAGGTATTGCAGCCGCTCTTGGCGCTCGGTACCTTCGGCCTTCAGGTACAGCAGCCGTCTGAGTTCCTGAGTGTAATGCTCAGACAGTGGCATGTTATTAGAAGCAGGCCGCGCTAGGGCATCAGGACTCCGGGCCACGGGTTCACTTGTGTGCATAGGCTGCATGTGTAGCACCGGTTTCCCAACAGGGGAAGTGGGTTCTGAGGTTGACTCTAGATCTACCTCGTCCATGTTTATGCAAAATCCACACGGGTGTGGGCATTGGGGTTTCCCTAATACGACCGTATTCCTGTAATACGCGTATCCTGCCGTATCCTGCCGTATCCTGCCGTATCCTGTCGTATCCTGCCGTATCCTGCCGTATCCTGCCGTATCCTGCCGTATCCTGCCGTATCCTGCCGTATCCTGCCGTATCCTGCCGTATCTGCCGGATACTGCCGTATCCTGCTTTCCCTGCCGTAGCTTGCCGTATGCCAGTAACCGAAACCCTAACCCTAACCCTAACCTTAACCCTAACTGTAATCCTAACCTGGAGTTTCAGTTATTGGTAAAGGTCTCATAAACAGGCGGTGCCTTGCAGGTGTGCGGACGTAATGTGATCCGACCTTGTATGAACCAATGCAAATTGACCTTTCTTCATGCCATATGATGTGATGCCTTATAAGTTGATAGGATGTGGTGTTCGCAACGTGATGTGATGTGATGTGATGCAATGTGACATGACGTGATTCCATGTGATGTAGTGTGAAGGCCGTCATCTAGTGGAGAATGTTTTCAGCAATGTTAAGAAGTGGCGATTCTGGAACGGCCGTGATGAGGCTCCCGGGCGCCCGTATAACTACGACTTCCTTGCCGGCCTGTTCATTTTCTGCTGTAACCTACATAACATGGAGCAGAGGTACACCGAAAGTCTATAACCATAATAGTACAGGCTGCAATGATGTGATTGTCTTTTTTTATGCTCGTGCATCTTGTGTTTTGGGGCACAGGAAGTGTTTCGTACGCAATCACGTAGCAATCATTTTCTTTTTCAAAACCGAGAATTGGTGTGCAGCAAGGCGGGTTGTCAACCTAAACAGAAACAGCACAATGGGCACGCAGGAACAGGATGAAAAACCACCAAGCTCAGGAAGCAGGTAGCAATCTTCTTCTTTTTTGAAACGAATAATTGGTGTACATGAAGCGGGTTGTCAGCCGGGAAAGTCACAATAGGCATGCAAGAACAGTATGAAATACCACCAAACGCTGAATGAACGCAAAATGGTTGTTTTCGTAGTGCAAACAAGCAGATATTTTGGACCCTGTCGTATCCTGCCGTATCCTGCCGTATCCTGCCGTATCCTGCCGTATCTGCCGTATCCTGCCGTATCCTGCCGTATCCTGCCGTATCCTGCGTATCCTGCCGTATCCTGCCGTATCCTGCCGTATCCTGCCGTATCCTGCCGTATCCTGCCGTATCCTGCCGTATCCTGCCGTATCCTGCCGTATCCTGCCGTATCCTGCCGTATCCTGCCGTATCCTGCCGTATCGAATACGCGTAACAGGGAAACCCAATTGCATAAACTCTGCTACCAACAATTCGCCCTCAAGGTGACTTGAACCGAGTGAATCTTCCATTTTTCCCAATTTCCAACCAACCAAATTTCCAACCAATAAAACCAGCAGAGATTTCCAAGCTCACAACCCACTCAAGTCCCTCAGAGCACGGCAATGACACAAACAATTCCAATTGAAAGCCCAATGACGAAATGACCCAAGAATCCAATGAGGTCCAACAATGATCCAACCAAGAGTTTACCAATGGTCCACAAAAACCCACAAATGATCCACAAATGAGCCACGGTCCAACAATGGTCAAACACGGGTCCACAAATGAGGTACGAATGGGCCGCTAGTCCACAAGGGATGAGCACGGGCAAAGGTCCAAATGGTTCCTGACAGGTCCACCCTTAAGAAAAAGAAAAGAATTCACAAGCGCGAGTAAGACTCAACCTACTCTTCCGGTCGGACCACATGCAATGCAAAGACGAAGAGTTCATGGGCACGGGCATTATCCTATGGACTTGAGTCATGCTTGCAAAAGTGTAAACCAAAATTCACCCTACTTCTACCCGTCGACATGGATGGTCTCACCGGGGGTGGAGGAGAGTAAGTAAGTAAGTAAGGGCGGCCGCGTCCGCAGCCTCATCTGACTACTCCTTGTTTGTTTTACATGGTCGCCGCCTCTGGCGGGAACGAGTGCTCTCCACCATTAGTTCCCCTGGCGACCCCTGTCTCACCTCACGGCCGAGAACTTCAACCAGGTTCCCTTGGGGCATGACCGGTGGTAGGCTCCCTTCAGTCGCTGCCCTCACGGTTTCAGCTCCTTCCGGTCACCCTTTGAAGGATCCCCCGGCCTTCCCCCCCTAGCACAGCCTATTGGGCGCCTGCAGGCGGGTTTCCTGTGGATAGCCCTCGCCGACACCGGAGCATTTCTCTCTGTCAACCACATTCCACCACTCCCCATCCCTCACGGGCTGGAGTACCCACTCGGCTCCCGGATGCACTTGGTTTTCGTCCATCCACGGCTGGAGGCCAGGGGGCGACCCTTTCCACGTTCCCCCTGGTCCCGCTCACGCGTGAACCTACGTGTACTCAGGCCATTGACCTGGGGATCTCAACGTCAACCCTCACCCCTGGGGACACCTCACGGCCGTCCCGGAGTTCAGGGCATTTTCCCGACTTCCCGTGGCCAGGCTCCCCATGGTTGGCCCACGGTTCACCACTCCATGGCGACTGGTTTCCCAATCCCATGGGGCTGTTGCTTGGCGCTTTCGGCCTCCCTGCCCTTCCCATGTCCCATTCCCCGTTGCCTCATCCCGGCACCGGCCCGTTCCCAGCGTCCCATGGACTCCCTACCCCTTCGGGCCGTTGTGCGGCCCTAGCCAGACGCCCTTCCCCGCCCCGTCCTCTTGTCCCTGCATCCCGTGTTTATACCCCAACGGGTCGCCTGCTACCCTGTGGCGCTGGCCCACTGGGGCCTCTTCCTTCCAGGGACCGTTTCGTGCGCCTAGCACGGGTCGCTCCCTTCCCGCCCCCGTCCCTTTCCCCTGTGCCGCGGCCCTGGCCTAATCCCCCGGGCTGTCTTGCGGCCCCATCCCATCCCTCATCCCGTGTTTATACCCCACCGGGCCGCCAGCAACCCCGTGGCGCGGGCCCACTGGATCCTCATCCATCCGGGGACCGTTTTGTGCGCCTAGCACGGGTCGCTCCCCTCCCTCCCCCGCCCCTCTCTCCTGTGCCGTCTCCCTAGCTGTCCTAGTCACCTGGGGCCGTCGCGTGGCCCTAGCCACTCGTCCTTTTCTGTCCCGCCTCCTTGTGGTGTTGTCCGCTTTTGTTTCCCCCTTTTTTATTCTTTTTTCCGCCTTTTTTTTTTTTTGCTTGGTTCCCTCCTCCCTGCATGCACGCACAACATCACTGCAACGCCATCTCGTTTCTGTTCGGTGCTCACGTCCAGTCCCTCCGCCATCCTGTGGCGTTGCCTCTGGCGGTCCCCGGCCATGCCGGGCGACCCAGCCATTCAGCCCGCGTTGCTGTACAAGTTTCCGCTCTCTCCCCTCTCTACCCTCCCCTCCCCTCTGTCCTCTGCCCGCCCTCTTTGTGTCGTTCCCCTGCTCCGTGTGCTCGCCGCTGGTCGTCCTCGCGCCAAGGCTGTGTAAGTGCGGCTAGCCCCATCTGCTCAGATTTTCAGACATTCTGCCCAGATTGGCTACATTTTGGTCATTTTCTTTGCTTCGGCGGAATTGCCGCCTCGCAGCTCAGTCACAGGATATTTCCTATATATTTCTGATATGCCGGATTTGATTCCGCGGTCCATTTCCCGTAAATCCGCCGCATTCCGCTATTTTAGCTGGAATCGCCATTTGCCGCTGACGCGCGCTCGCGGGCCAGATCGGCCAAACCTTTTTACATAAATGGATTATTTAAATTCTTTCAGACAGTTTTGGACACTCAGATGTATTTAGAATAATACCCCACAATTTTCTTCATAGACTGGGATTTTCTGCCGGACCACAATCAGCATGGATCTTGCTTCTGTTGTCGCTGCTCTCGCCTCCGTTGGTGTCCGAGTGTCCGGTTCTACCCCCAATAACAGCATCCAGGGAGACTCCTCGCGTGCCTGCCCCACTGGTCTTGCCGGCCCCGAGCCCTCCGGCACCCACAACGACCCAGGGCAGCACTTTCAGGCTGTATCTCGCGCGCCCTCACGTGCCTCAGGGCCTCCGCCCTGTTTTCTGACCTGTAGGCCGTCCTCCTGACCTTCGGGGGGACTCCCCCGTCGTCCTCTCCCGCCGGCCGCCCCTCCATCAGTTCCCTGATGGTTGGGCGGGGCGGCCGGTACGGCTCTATGCGGGTCAACGGCATGTTGCTTCTCTGTGAGAGACATTGTGTTCCTTTGCGCCCTCGTTGGCCCCCGTGCCCCCCGGCTCCCGCGCCCTGCCTCCTCTTTGTGCCCTTCCTGTGTGTCCGCCCGTCCTGCCGTTGTTTTTTTTTTTTGGTGCTCGCGCTCTTTGCTGCTTGCGCGCGCCCTGCATGTGACCTTTGCTCTTCTTCGTGTTACCCTGGTCCCGCTGCCCTGCGCCCCCTCTCTCGCCTGTCTCCCTTCCCAATCTCATTCTCGCAGTCGCCCCTGCCTGCACGTCTACCCTCCCTGCCCGTGCATCGCTGTCACTCGGTTGTGCCACTCGTGTGCCCTACCCCTGCCCCTCCCTCTCGCCCCTACCCTTTCCCCTGGGTGCTCCCTCAGTCCCCGCCTCCCACCCCTTCCTGACTGCCGGGCGCCCTGTGTGGGGGGGGGGGGGGGGCTCAATTGGTCAGGTGTGTACCCGCCACTGTGCTCCAGCCGCGTCTGCCTCACGAACCTCTTCGCCTACTCAGATCCATGCTTGTCCGTGTCACGCAGACAGTTCGTCCCTTCCCTCGTCCCTGGATGGGGTAAGAGTCGGGCTGCTTCTTCAGGGTTCAGGGCATTGTCGCCTTCGGACCGAGGTTGGGGCGTAGCGTTTGATGTGTCTCACGTTGGCTTCCTCCTTCGCACTGGCATGCTCGCTTGCGCTGGCTCCCCTCGGTCACACACCTGTGTTTCAGGGTCACCTGGTCTTGAGGGGTGGGGCGGTCGGAGTCACCCTTGTGGGCCGCTGCCACCGGCCCTGGGTTATTTAGGTCCTTAGGATTTCAAAAACCCCAGTGGGTACTGGCTTTTCAGAGGTCAACATATTGCCACACAGGGGAGGGGTGTGGGCAGCGCCTGGGCGCCTGCATGTGCAGTCTGTGTGTGCGCTGGTGCATGCAGGGTGGCCTGGCGGAGTAGGTGGGGGGTGGGTGTATCCGTGGTCTGGCCTGTGGCCCCGTACCCCCCATGTGCTGGAGACGCTTGCCGAATTCCCGCCGCTGCAGGCCTGGCGTGGTCCACCCCTCTGCGCACGGCGCCCGTAAGCTCATTGTTTTCCACGCAGCACCTTCCTGCCACGCAGAGAGCTGCAAGTCCGAGCCCTGGCGCCGCGCTGCTCCCCTCCTTCGCCGGCCGTTCTCGCCTGTCACGACCTCGCGCTCCGCTCCGTCACCGTGCCACGATACTGCTCCCCGTCTGCTGCCCTTTCTGCCCCACGCTGTTCGCCGTACCCACGATACGTCGCGCGTCCCACTGCCCGGTTGCCTCCTCCGCACTCGCCTGCGCCCCCGTACTCCGCCGCCCCTTGTCCCCTCTCCCCCGCCGCTGGTCCTGTGCTCTCCGCTTGGGGTTCTCGTCCGCGTCCTCCATCACCACATCCCCCTCCACTGTCAGCCGTGTCCCTGTCCTCCTCCGCGCACCTGCACCTCTCTGCTCCCCTCCTCCTCTCCTCTTGTCTGTCACATCCCCTCCTCACCCTCCTCCACCTCCGCCGACCCCCTGCGTGCGCCTCCCCGCATCCCATCTGCCCGTCCCTCCGCACGCCCCTGGCCCCCTGCCCCTAGCGCTCCCCGCTCCTGTCCCAGCCCGGCCCTACGCGTCGCCACCGTACCGTCCCTCCCGCTGCAACAGCTCTCGCAGCTTCTGAACCCTGGGCTTCTTCCCCTTCTCCTGGGGACAGTCCAGGCGCACCCCCGGGAGCGCCGCCCCCAGCATCCTCCTCCACCGCCACTCTTCCATCTCCGGCCCCCTTTCCCCGGGCCTCCCCGCCCTGCTGACCAGGTCACTGAAGGGGCGGGGGCCCCTCTTATCCCGCCTTCCCCTCGTCTTCCCCGCCCACTTCACGTAGCGGGCAAGCTCCGCCACGTCCCCCTCCGCCCACCCCGCGACCGTCCCGGGTCTCCTCCGCGGCGGCGCATACTGCCGCGGCGGCGGGGACTCCGAGTCCCAGGCAGTCGGCGTCGGCTCCGGACTGGGGCTGGCCGGCCGCGGTGCCCCCTCCGCCTCCCCTGCCCCTCGCTCCTCCCCCCTGCGCCGCTTCCCCCTTTCCCGCCCTGCCTCCTCGTCCTCCTCCCTGGCCCTTTTCCCTGACGGCGACTGCCCCTCCACGTCCGTGGAGGGGGTGTCCCCTTCCGGATCCGGGAGGACCCAGCGGGCCCCCCGGGCCACCGCCTCCTCCTCCTTCCGCACCCTGCGCTCCCGCGCCGCCACCGCCCTGTCCCTGTCCGCCAGCCTCGCCGCCTCCCCCCCGATCCGCCTCCATGCCCTCTCCTGCATCTTGAAAGTGCTGCCCTAGGTCGTTGATGGTGCCGGAGGGCTCAGGGCCGGCAAGACCGGGGGGGCAGGCACGCGAGGAGTCGACCTGAACGCTGCTGTTGGGGGCAGAACCAGATACACGGACACCAACGGAGGCAAGAGCGGCGACAACGGAGGCAAGATCCATGCTGATTGTTATCCGGCAAAAAATCCCAGTCTATGAAGAAAATTGATGCGGATTATCCTAAGTACATCTGAGTGTCCATATCTATCTGAAAAGATTTATATAAATCCGATTGTGAAAAAATATTTGGCCGATCTGGCTCGCGCACGCGCGTCAGCGGCAAATGGCGATTCCGGGTAAATGATCGGAACGCGGCGGATTTACGATGAATGGACCGCGGAATCAGATCCGGCACATCAGAAATATATAGGTCTGATCCTGAGACTGAGCTGCGGGGCGGCGATTCCGCCGAAGCAGAGAAAATGGCCAAAATGTAGCCAATGTGGGGCAGATCTGTGAAAATCTGAGCAGATGGGGGTTAGCCGCACTTACACTCCCCCTCCAAAAACACACTGGGGTGTGTCGCTACGTCAACGGAGAACGTAGTGCGGGTAAGTCCCAGAAAAAAATAGCAATATAGCCTCGATGGGGCGAAATCTGCTTGATCTGACCTGATTTGGGCTGAATTGGCACTGAATCAGGATGGATGAACCTGAAATGAGACAGAATGAGGAGTGACGAACAGTCCTCCGGGCAGTAAAACATTAGGTTAAGGGCTAAAAAACATGTAAACGTATCGAGAATCGATACCAAACCATGCCCAGGTTGAGAATGAGGTAGATTATTGGTGGATTGAGTGGGAGAATCAAGAAATGGTGTGACATCTCGGCGGTCTGGCACAGTTTAGCTGTCGCGGGCACGCTACGGTGTCCTCCACGTACTCTACATCGTGTTACTCCCGCTTTTCTCGTTCTGAAAAGTGCAGCATGTGCTTCAGATTTGGCGCATCTGGTGGATGATCACAAGATTCAGCAAGATTGAGAATCAATTTGAGCAGAGATGAAGGAGATGAAACAATCACAGAGAGGGAAAACAAATACAAATGTAGTCTGCAGGCCCTAAGTGAACAGAAAAACATCAGCGTCAACGAGGTTAGGCAAAGCCGTAAACAGATCTTCGAGGAAAGAGAGGAGATGACAAGGAAATCAACCTAAACTGTCCTAAAATGAGGAAATTCCCTAAGATGAAGGTGAAATGAAGCGGAATGTCTAGAACTGAAACTACTAACACCTTCGTTTAGACTAGAGTTAATATATATTGTCGTTTATTCAGCTCAATTGTGCTTTCCGGCACGTTGGTTCGCGAGCATCCAACAGATTCCATAAAAATGTGGATCATGTGATGATGCATCATGATGGGACATGCTGGCCCTGGATCCTTGGCATGTAACGCGCCGAAGGTTCGCTGAAGGCGCTTTACTGACAGTATATACCTGAGAGACACCGAATAGCCCTTTATTTACAGTGGCGGCGGTGTCAATCGACTTGGACAAGGCCCATCTTTCGATTGAGTCCCACAAGACACTTGGATTCACCATTTTCGACAGTTTCAGGTCGGATTGAGCTCACATTGGCGTGTGCCAAAAATACACCGAAGCTTACGGACCTCAGAGGTTGCTGTTAGAAGTCCCTAGAGCTCCTATGTGAAGGTTGTCTGAACAATGGACGTTGGGGTTTTGCGCAACAGTGGCAGAATGATGGACAAACCTGAGGAATTCAAGGTAAATTCAAGGAATCTGGATCTGAATCTGGACTTTGGCTTCAGCATCACGGCAAATGAAGGTAAGATCTGAGTTCCTGGCGTCGCATCTAGTGCCGCCAGTACTACAGGGGGTGCCTGTAGGGGTGAATATCCCTGGCCAGGGTTTTTACTATGTACATTTGCTTCCATCTGCACGAGTAGCCAAATTCCAAAAATGCACAGACCAACAGAGACAAGATTACCCCGAATCTGCCTGAATTAAGCCTGAGTTTGGTTTATTCTGGACACGGCAGCACACTCCGTGGCCTTCGGCAGCGTATCTACGCCTTGTCTGCCGAACGGAGACCAAAGAAAAGTTGATTGACGTCAAATTATCAAACATTCGCAGTTCTCCACATCATGTCGTAATCAGGAAGAATGAACAGTGGATTGAGCAGAATGTGGTTTTTTCAAGTCGTCAGAACACTCACATTGGAATAAGTGGTCGACGGGGCGAGGCTGGAGCTTTTGTAGGAGTTGGACATGCAAGGGTTTCGAACCTACACCCTTGAGCCCTAGCGACGAGTGCCATGACGCCCTGGACTAGACGACTGTTACCCAGATTATGGCGTCGGCGACTCAAGTCACGACAGGTCTCCCTCAATTCGGCCAAGCACGAATACATGTGACCACCAACCTGTCTGGTGGGGCCCTCGTACGGCTTGGGCGCTGTAAATCAGCGGCCGAACTCGAAGCTTGGTCTTCATTTGGCTCCTGGGCTGGCCTGACCGCAGGAGGGGGGATCGACGGATCAGCCTTGGAATGTGGCTGCTGAGGGCCGTAAAAGGCTGGATCTCGATTCACCACAGGTCTTTTTCCGTCGCTCTCCACCTGTCTGTCTGGTTTCGACAGACAGTCTGTCAGGAGTACGCCAATTTCGGGGTGCTTCTTGAGAAAGTCGATGAACCCCTTGGTGTACCCATGGACAAAAGAATGGGCTGGTTCCCAGTTGTTGTGACTGGAATCAAAGCCCCTCCACTCACAAAGAAATTCCCATTCGCCCTTTCCGTCACGTCTTGCTTCTAAAATCCTCTTGAGTTCGTACTTCCCCCCTTCGATGACCCGATCGGACAAAAATTTCGAAGTCCAAAAGAGGGGTTTAACCCGATCCTTGGGGGAGGGGATCTCTCTCTTGAGGCGATCGCCCGAAACATCAATTTCCCTGCTGACATCCACACGAATCCTCCACCTGTTCTCACCTAGACGCGCTGTAACAGCGAATGGCCCCTCCCACAAGGGAAGAAGCTTATCATCTCCGTCGAGGGTGGTTTCGGATTTTCGAAGCCAAACTCGATCATCGACTTCAAAATTGTGGGGGTTTTTTCGGCCTTGATTCTGGACCCAAAGCCAGTCAGCTTGATGCTTATCGATTAATTTCGAGACAGTTTTTTCTGCTCGTTGGATTTCGTCCAAAAACAACGAAGCATCTTTACAAGGGCGAGGATTATTCAACGGCATGTTCCACCAACACTTCTTTCGTCCAAAGACAATTTCATTTGGAGAAAGGCCATGGTACAAAGGCGTGTTGTGGTAACGGCGAAGCAATGCGAAGAGAACTTCAAGCCAATGGAAGTCTTTCTCACTGGCGAGCTCCTTACGAAGCATATTTATTATAGAGCGGCCGGCTCTTTCGCCAGGCAGCGCTCGATGTGAGTGGATCTCGCATCTCAGGTGGTGGATTCCAAGGCGAGCACATAATTCCTTCCACCATTCGGAGGTGTACTCTTTGCCTGAGTCTGTAACCACCTCGGATGGGACGTCCCAACCTCCCATCCAGGTCTGCGCACACCATTTGGCGGCAGCCTTGCCAGTCATCGACTCGATGTTACAAGGCAACACCTGAATGTAGCCGGAATGACGGCACTGAATAAGGAGCACACCATTGACTTTTTTATTCGTCCAATGGCACTCTTCGTCATCGAGCTCACCAAGATGGAAAAAATCACTGGTGACTCTGTTAAAGAGGCTCTCCGGAATAGGGTGTGGCCTCAGATGGCCGTGCTTCTTCGCGCTGGGGGGCGTCGAGACAGCACATTGGGCACATCCGGCGGCTACTTTCATGCAATGAGTATATAGCCTTGAGCCAAACAACCTATGTTTAATCATCGACCATAATCTACGGCCATGCGCGTGGGGGGACTCCCATTTGTGCCACCAGTTTAACACTCGGGGGGCCAGGGCGTCTGGTACGCACAATTTACCCTCCATCCACAGCTTCCCCCCATCCAACGAATATTCAGCATAAATTCCATCCTTGTGAGCATATTTGGATTTGAGATTCTCAAAGACCTCTTTAAACATGGAATCATGCAGATAATCGTTCGTCCAGTCACGGATGATAAGGGAATCTTTCGGCAGGGGTGGAGTTTTGGCCGGATCTCGACGCTTAATGCCCTGAATCAACCGAAATCCACTTACTGGTCGGGTATAATCGAACCGTTTCACACTCCCTGAGGAGGGATCGGTGACTTTCTCCAAGACTTTCAGTGATTTGGTGACGATCTCATGGGCATGCGCCGGATCTGAGAAGGTCGTGATGTCGTGACACGGTAATGCATGCTGTTTAACAGAGCATTGCATGCATGCACGTCGAATGAGCTTTTTTTCTTCTTGATCCCACTCGATTACGACGTGGCGGTCCTGCTCCGTACCATGGATGTTGGTACTTTGCAGCCCCTCTGGAGCGGGGTAAGCCCATCGGCTCAGAGCATCCGCTACCGTGTTGTGTTTTCCAGGCAAATACGACACATGGAGGTCAAACAGACTGAGAAATTCATGCTATCTGGCCCGTCGACCAGCTGGGCTCGCGACAGTATCAATGTGTTCGGTGGCCCAATACTGCAGAGATCGATGATCCGTCAGGACCTCGACTCGATTGGTGCCAACCCACGATTGGTACTTTTTCAAAGCGCAGATTATGGCGTAGGTTTCTTGCTCACGCGGCGACCATTGCATCTGGCGTGGAGCTAGCTTCCGCGACCAAAATGCAAGAGGGTAATGATCACCTGTGGCTTCATCAACCTGTTCAAGGACAGCTCCGATCGCGTACCTAGAAGCGTCGGTTCTTATGTAGAAGGGTCGGTCGAATTTCGGCACATGCAACGTGGCGGCTTCGCAGAGGGCCGCCTTCAAGTGATGGAAGGCCTCCTCGCACTCGTCAGTCCACTTGACACGAACTTTTGAACCTGCCTTGCCCGCATCTCTCCCTACCTTCAATAGTTCAGTGAGGGGGGCAGCAAATTTGGCATAATTCGGCCAAAAAGTGTGGTAAAAATTGCAACAACCCAGGAATCCTCTCAATTCCGTGATCGTCTCAGGGCGCTTCCACTTCTGAATAGCGACGAGCTTCCCTGGACTGGGTCGTCGGGTGCCATTCTCAAGGAGAGAACCACAAAATTCGACTGATTTTAAAAATAGTTTTCCCTTCTTTGGCCCACAAATCAGCTGATTGGCATCAAGAATGTCCAAAACCTGGTTCAGCTGCTTTTCATGTAGGGCCACCAGCTCGGCTTCGGTCAGTCCCTCCCCCTCTGTCGCGATGATTATGTCATCTATGTACACACTCACGAAGGCACGAAGCTCAGGATGAGCTGTAAAAAGTACATCCTCCATCATTCTTTGAAAAAACGAAGGGGCGTTCTTCAGGCCCATGGGCATGACCGTCCACTGGACTGGGCCACATGGCGTGCACATACAGGTGAGAGGTCGGCTGTCCTTCCTCAACGGCATTTGGTGAAAGCCGTGACGGAGATCCAGCACAGAAAACAAACGACCTCTTGCCCTCTTGGCGATTTCCTCCTCAATGAGGGGCAGGGGGTGTGAATCCGCCTTGGTTTCGGCGTTGAGGTTGCGAAAATCAACAACCATTCGCCAACCATCAATAGTGTTCTGGTCTGCAGGCGGCGGCTTCGGGACTGTGAAGGGTGCACAGCACCACTCGCTGGTCATACAACCCTCAAGCCAACCAAATTCCCTGAGATTTCTCTCGATTATTTTTCTGAGTATCTCATGTTTCGGTCCATGGTTCTCATAAGGACGCTGTTTCTTCGCCTTGTACCCTTCACGAAGCTCGATGAAGGCTTCACCGAACTGCCCACGGACAGGGGGGTCTTTGATCAACTTCCCCGAAAGGGTTGTGTCCTTCCGTTCCTCAAAAATCGTGTCTCTTTTCTTGGAACACAACTCAGTGTCCACCTGATCGCCAGGAATTACTGTCGAAAAAACTTTGGCGATTTCTTCGGCCTTGGCAGGAAGAATCTTCTTACGGATGTCCCTAAAAAGGTCCGTATCAACTGCCTCTTGAAGATAGGTGGGTCGAGTGTCGACATTCCAGAGATTCTCTTCGTGATCCAGCTCCTCGAAAGGATCTATGAAAGCTTCCACACAGGGTTTTTCATAAAAAACTCTGAATTTGCGGCGCGAAGAAAATTTTTTTGTCGTCCGTGCGCCGTAGATTCTTTTGGATGTAGATCGTATTGGGGAAGAGGGAGACGAGGCGGATCCATTTGACGTTGGATCACCTTGGGCATCTGACGGACAAAAATAAGAAAAAAAAGATTCATCATCAGTACCACGCTCAACCTCAGATTCAGACCCAACACAGGAATCAGTACCAGAATCAGCAGAATCAGAGTCAGAAAGCTTTCCATCCACCAGGAATGCAAGCGAACTCCAGGGCCGCTGTGGCAGGGGACCTGTGTCGTCCCTGGCATACAGCTTAATCTTCCTGGGAAGTTCGATGTAATCTACACAAATGTCTTGCAATTCCTGAAACCAAGGCTTGTCGTCCCACAAGGGCACAACTAAAATCGCCTGGGTTTTATCTTGCTTGATTTTGTGGATGACCTGCTGGATTAAGTGAAACGGAGGATTAATCCATAACTTCTTGTCCCATTTATGGGTCCAAGCGTCGCGAAAGTGCTTGTCAAAGCGCTTGTTCTCGCGGTTAGCAAAGGCATCATACTGTGGCCAAAAAGAATGGTGTTCATAAAAATATTCACAAATTGTATCGCGCCATTTGTCGACAACTCTGTAGGATGAAGAGTGCCAGCGCGAAGGGCGTCGTGGCTGGGAGTCCCTACGAAGACATTCTAACTCTCGGGAGTAATCGGCACTCCCATTCACCTCTGCAATGGTGACATCTTCGCCAAACTTTGGTGTAACCTTTTGCTTCAAAAATTCTTCTGCACTTTTAAACCCTGCGTGCAAAAAACGAAATTCAGGACGCTCCAAGGGACCTGACTCCAGCAAAAAACAACGCCGATGACCTACGGGCGCCACCCTGTTCTTGCGAAGCCAAGGATGGCCCAAGTAAAGGTCATACTTTATGTCGGCACGATAGAAGTAGTCATCCTTAAGGATAACTTCCTCCACATTACCATCTTCCCAAAGGTCTTGAGCGACCAAATGAGTTGATATATAACAACCGCGTTGCCCACCTGCGAGAGAATGTCCAGAAACTCCCTCGAGGGTAACAGGATGAGGCGAATCAAACACGCAGTCGTCGGGTAAGAAAGAATTGGATTGGAGATTTACCTCCGATCCATTGTCACACAAACAAGTGGCGAGGTGGAAATTGCCCTTGCAATCAGAGACCCACAGCTTTGTGACAGACTGACGGGCCCTGTGCTTGGACTGTACACCAACCTCGTCCACTACAACAGAAGGATCCGCTGCCGGATCCAGGGGAGAGGAGACAAGCGACCCTACATCAAGTAGTGGTCGTGAAGGAATCTGGAGATCATGCCTGAAATCGCCTGGGGAGGGGCGATTTTCGTGGCTCCCCTAGGCGTTCTGACCTCCAGTGGCTGCGTTAACATTGTGGACACACCCTGATTTGTCGACCCACTCATCTTGGAGCGGATCATCTGCTGGATTCAAGGCATTTTCAACGTAATCTCGATCCGCATCGGACACCTGATCTGCACCTGAGACCTGATCCACACGATGGTTGCCCTTTCCACGTCCACGGCCACGGCCGCCGGATGATGGACCTCCACCGTCGCCACGCCCTCTGCCCTTACCAGAGAAAGGGGTTCCCGAAGGATTTCCCTTACCTTTACCCTGGGATCCTGGAGCATTTCCCTTGTTTGTACCGGATTGAGGGGTTTGGCCTGGATTTCGATTTCCGCCTCCGGCGTTGCTATTCGGATTTTTCTGGCCGTTCGGCTGCCCACCGGAGCCGGATGGAGTCCGATTTCCTGTGCCTTGGGACCCGCCAGGGCCTCCAGGATTTTTGTTTCCACCGGAGGGGGTCGGATTCCCTTTTCCAGCCTTCCCACCATGCACCTGTCTGTCATTCCTGTCTGAATTCTGCGAATTACTGATATTTTCACCAATCACCTTGTGATCGTAAGGAGACCATCGGTGATTATCAGTAGAATGCGTCTTAGCTCGGTTCGTAGAACCTAAAAGAAGGCAGATGCTACAGTGCTGCTGAACATTCCGGGTGTCATTCACCTTTTTGTTGCCCTTTTGGGCCCCATTTTGGGTGTTTTGCTTGGTATTCTTGTTTCCCCCCAGACCCTCATGGAAATTCTGGTTGGCGGCGTCGGCGAGACGCTCAACCTCCTCCCAGAGTTCCTTCGGGGTGTACAAAAACACCCAGTTTCTGGCCTCCAGGCGATGGCCATGGAAGCTTACTCCCCTGTTGAGGACTTGGACAAACAAGTCCCGATCCTTGTGTTCATGAAACTTGATTTTCCACGTCTCCTCAGTGAATTTCACCTTGGAGAAGGACGTGGGGGAGCACTTTTGAAGTGCCTCCCTGACGGAGAACTTGTTGGCAGAGGCATCGAAGCCTTCCACCTCCGCCCACCAGGTCTTGACCTTTTCTTCGGACTGTTTGTTCCGAAGGGTGGCGGCAGTTTCGGAGGGGATCTTGTCAAAAATCAGACTTTTCAGCTCGGCACTAGAAAATTTTTCGCCTGAATGTTCAGCTTCTTCCACTAAATTCCAGAAGCGCTGTTTTTTGTCTTGCACTTCGTGCAAGATTAATCGCGAGAATGAAGGAAAATTCTTCAACATTTGGTGGTAGTGGTCCTCTGGCAGCCGGGATCCACGTACCTCCAACTGTTCCCACACCTCATCAAAGGTAAGGGGGGAACTTGTATCCTCGCGATCACTCCAAGTCCTGAGCCAAGTGTTGGCCGGCGCTCCCTCAAGGCAATCCAAGAGGGCCATCAGGAACTGATCATCTTGGAGTTTTTGAGTCTTAACCCACAGTTTAAATTCCCGTTGGAACTGAGGCCAACGTCCGGGGTTCCCATTATACTTCGGTTGCTTGGCAACCTGACGAAGTCGCAAGGAAGTAGGATTAAGAAGCGAATCCAGCCCAACACCGGCCGTAATGGCAGACACCTTGGCGGCATCATTCGCCACACCAGCTCCGGCGAGGGTCTGGGCGAGCAACAGCTGGGCTAACGTATTGGAATCAGCAGCAGGCGGGGCAGTACGGGAGGCAGTTCGCTTGGCATTCTGAGCCTCAGTCCTAGCCTTCGCCGTCCTACTCTCAGAACGAGAGATTTTAACCCTTTCCTTTAGCTTGGTCCTGCTGATCCTTGCATCAGTGGTCCTGGAGTCCACCGAAGGAGCAATTGAAAAAATTTCTGTCGCCTCCTCCGACGGCTCTGTTGCTTGTTCCACCGATGAGGCGCCCTCAGACCGCATGTGCGTCTTGAAAAGATTTTTTATTCCCAGCGTTTCAATGATGAGGTGCATTTGATCTTTGAGCTGTTGGAGCTCAGCATCTCGCTGGAATCTGCAGGAGCAGTCGGCAGGACAGTACATGCCGTGTCCTGAAGGGCCTGAGCAGGCTGTCGGACCGCTGATCTCGGTGTTCCGCAGCCAGGAGTCCACTTGGGGAGCTCCTTCAGCCCTGATTTCCAGGCTTGCCTGCCTGGCCGCCTCTAAAATTCCCTCCTCAACCGCGGCGGCTAGATCGTCGCGGATGGAAACAGGGGGATGAGGGGCGGAGGGCCCGGGAACAGGTGCGCAGCCCTTCTCCTTCGGGAAGGGGCTTGCCTCCCAGATCTGCAAAAAAATGGCAAAAGAGTCATCTTCTTGAGAACGCCACCACATCCTGGTATTAATTTCGTCCTGAAGGAGGAAAAAATATTCCGTTAAAAAATCAGAGGCGATTCTTTCTTGTTCGATCAGCTTAGACGTGGCTAAGAGACAAAGGGCCTCAAAGGCCTCAAGGTTACGGGTCACTTCTGGGGACAAATGGTCGCCCCAGTGTGCCCAAGAGGCTGGTCGATTATAGCTAGGTACCTCACCTGGACCACCCATCTCAATGTCGTTCAGATCGGCGTCCAGGGTCTCAAATGTTGGACACCCGTAAGGAATGTTGGTACCTGCCAGCTCCGCAAGCTCTACCGGAGCATTGCCATCGTCGTAGGCCGGCGGATTCCAGCTGCTCGATGGCCAATTTCGACTGGGATCATAATGGTAATCTGGGTCTCCACAGCTGCTGATGTGCGCCCTTCTTGGGCAGCTTGGGCTTGCGCAAGGCATTCCTCTCAAGGCCTCGTTCGCGCAGCACCATGGCAGCGTAATCGTTACTTCTCCAGAAGCGGCGGGGTCTACGGGGCCGTACTGGGGAGCGGGCTGTGGACTGAAGGGCTGTGAAGCAACATTCAGGTAGCCTCTGCTACCATGAAAGTGCTGCCCTAGGTCGTTGATGGTGCCGGAGGGCTCAGGGCCGGCAAGACCGGGGGGGCAGGCACGCGAGGAGTCGACCTGAACGCTGCTGTTGGGGGCAGAACCAGATACACGGACACCAACGGAGGCAAGAGCGGCGACAACGGAGGCAAGATCCATGCTGATTGTTATCCGGCAAAAAAATCCCAGTCTATGAAGAAAATTGATGCGGATTATCCTAAGTACATCTGAGTGTCCATATCTATCTGAAAAGATTTATATAAATCCGATTGTGAAAAAATATTTGGCCGATCTGGCTCGCGCACGCGCGTCAGCGGCAAATGGCGATTCCGGGTAAATGATCGGAACGCGGCAGATTTACGATGAATGGACCGCGGAATCAGATCCGGCACATCAGAAATATATAGGTCTGATCCTGAGACTGAGCTGCGGGGCGGCGATTCCGCCGAAGCAGAGAAAATGGCCAAAATGTAGCCAATGTGGGGCAGATCTGTGAAAATCTGAGCAGATGGGGTTTAGCCGCACTTACACATCTCTCCCTCTTCCTCCGGTGGGATAGCCGGCCGTCGCAACGGCACCAGCGGGGTATCCTCCCGCCCCTCACCCTCCTCCTGTCGTCCTCCCTCCCTTTCCGCCCTCTCATCTCCCTCCTGCCTCCTCCGAAGGTCCGCCCCCGCCTTCTGCGGCTCCTCCACTGCCTGTGCTTCCCCTCCCTGCGGCCTGTCGGTCCCCTCCGTCCTCCCCTCCTCCATTCCGCCGACCTCACCCCTGTCTCTGGCCTCCCTCTCCCGCAGGCTCCTCCCCGCCTCCCCGAACCTCTCCGACGCCCTCCTGTGCTCCTCTCCCTTCCCTTCCTGCGCTCCCCACGCTGTCCCACCGGCCTGCTGGTGCTGTTGCATGTGCGCCTGTGGCTGCATGCCTGAGTACATCGGCAGGGGCGGGTACATCATCCCCATCGCCGGGTATGGCGGCGGTGGGAACGGTGGGACGATTGGTGGGACGGCTGGTGGGACTACACCTCCCCACCATCCCAATCCCGCCCCTGAGAACACTGGCGAGCCCATGTACCCAAGGCCACCCCCTTTCCCCTGCCCTTTGCCTTGTTGCCCCGTCGCCCCGCGTCCCTTGCCGCCAACTCCGTGGAGTCCCGCCTTCCCTTGTCCCTTCCCCTGTAGCCCTTGTTGCCCCGCCCCTTTCCCCTGCTTGCCCCTGCCGGCCTCTACCTGTTCCGCACCACTGCTCTGCACCGCTGCGCTGCTCTGCTCCGCCTGCCCCCCCCTTATCCCCGTCCTCCCCGGCTCCATCTCCAACTGGTAGATGGTGTCCGGCCCTTGCCCTGGGGGCTGGCGGCGACGGCGCTGGTGCTCCACGTGCGCCAGCGCCTCGTACCGCGCCGCCTGTGCGGCGCGCCTCCCTCTCCTCCTCCGCCCTTACCGCCGCACTGACCCCTGGGGGCGACCTCGGCGGCGGCTGCCTGAACGAGTGTTGGGGCTGCGGCCACTGTCACCCCCATCCACTCCCTTTTTCCCCCCTTTCCTGCCAGGTGTCCCTTCGCGTGTACAGCTCCCGTCGCCCCTGCCTGCCCTTTCCTTTTCTTGCCCGTCCGCCCTCTCCCTCCGTTGCTCACGCTGCCGTCTCCGCTCCCTGCCGCTCCCGCCTCTAGCTGCCCTCGTCCGCCCTTGCCTTCCTCCTTCCTCCGCACCTCCGGGAGGATGGACTTCATGGCAGCCGCCGGCACATTGGGCGCCGACGGCTGTCCTGGGCCTCTCTCCACCGCCATCCTCCCCGCCCCTTCCCCCTCATCCTCCGACACCTCGAGGATGTCGGCGATTACCGACTCCCTCTGACTCCTCCCCTCCCTCCTCCTCACTTCCACGTCCGTCCTCACATCCCCGACACTGAACGGGTCCACCCCTGGCCCTTCCGCTGCCCCTTGCCCCTGCCCCTCCCCTTGCCCTTCCGCCCCCGCCGCCACCCCCTCTGCCCCGCCCTTCCCCGCCTCCGCCTGTCCTCCCTTTTCCTTCCCCTCTCCCTTCCCCACCACGGCTCCTTCCCCCCTTCGTCGCCCTGTAGCCCCCGGCCCTTCCTCCCTGACCGTCTCCGGGCTCTCCGGAGACGAGGGCGACGACACGCCCGTAGACGTCGCCGATGACGCCGGCGAGGGGGGCCGCGGGGCTGCGCCCGCCTGCATGCGGGCCACTGCTGCCCGCACCGTCGGCGGCTGGCTGGGCTGTGGGTTAGGCATTTGTGACATAGCGCTGCACATGGGGTCACGCTTGAGCCCTGCGCCCTGTCGCCGTTGTCCCCCACCTCCCCCGCCCTGTACCCCCGCCGTTCGCGCGCCGTACGTGTGGGGTGTTCTGTCATATTCTCCCTGTTGCCTCGGACGCTCCAGTCCGTGGTACCGGGTTCACCCCCGGACGGTCCACCTCTGGGGCTGATGCCGTGCTTCTTTCCGCCCCGGATGCTCCAACCCGGGGCGCCTTTTTTTTTTTTTGTATTCTCTCAGTTGCCTCGGACGCTCCAGTCCGTGGCACCGGGCTTACCCCCGGACGATCCAGTCCGGGGGCTAGCGCCGTGCTTCATTCCTCCCTGGATGCTCCAATCTTGGGCGTCTTTTTGTCGCACTCTCTCTCTGCCGCAGTCTGCACTGTCGCCATCCTCGTCCCCGCTTCACTTTCCCCGCTTCTTGTTCCGCCCTACGACTCTGCGTGCCCAGTCCCGGACGCCCCATTCCATGCAACTGGCGCTTCCGCCGTCCCTTTCCCTCCGGTCCCCTTCCTGACGTCCCTCCTTGCGGCGAAACCGTACACTCGTCCCGCCTCCATATCTGCCGGATTCTCTTTCGTCTGCGTGCCATCAGGCGCTCCCTCTGCTCGTCTCCCTCTCTGTCCTCCATTCCCATCTCTCCCCCTGACCGCCTTGGTCGCCGATCTGGCCGCCTCCGTACTTCCATCTCCGTGATTTTTGGGTTGTACCTGATCAACGCCATCTACACCCGCTTGGTGACTGGATCACTCATGTCTTCCGCCCGCGCCTCCAACTGCGTCTCTCTGCACGCCATGCGTTCCTGGAGATGCTCCACCATACGCCGCAACAGCCTGTGCGCCATGGCCTCCGGCGCCACTGTATGGTCCTGGAGCGCCCGCCACAGCGGTTTCACTATCACAATGTGTGCCAGAGTCCCTTGCGGTGCCCCTCTTTCCCCAGCTCTCTCTCCACCGCGCTTCTGCCTCTCGCACCTTTCTTGAGTAACGGGACCTCCTGATCCCGAACCAGTGGTTCCTCGTGAAGCCGGTTCGGACCCCCGTGGCCATCTTGGGGTCACTTGGGGTGTGTATCTATGTGCCGGCAAGCCGCCATTGGCTGATATCATACTCTCCCATCCACCTGAACTAACCCGATGTGATAGTGTGATAGGTTTGGCCATTCCGGCTATGAGCGGCCATATTCAGAACCGAGGCACCGCCAGCGGAGATTTATATAGCAGAATATCAGGAATCAACAGGGTTTTATTATCATAATGTTTCCGTAATTTTTCAGCCTTTCGTTCTGATAGTCAATGTATCGGCGACTGTCAGTTGGCTCGCGATTTTGCGCTAACCGATTGGTTAACTGTTATTTCCAGATATTTTGGCGGAAACGTTTCTGAAGGGTCAGATTTCATCTGTAAAGGGTTCGTTGCTTCCGCATTTTTCTAAATAAGCACTCGAAACTTTAATCCGAATTTTTCGTGATGTCGAAATCGGATTTTCGACTTCGACATCGCCGCACTTGATTTGGACTTCTTCGATTGGTCATACTCCTTTCCCTATGCCCGAATCAGGTTTCCCTTATACTTGCCACCCATTTGACTTAGAGATATAAGGGAAACAAAATCGAATTGTGGGATCACTTTGAAGAGCCATATCTACGCGCGAGTGTGAGGAATGAGAATAAGGAAGGTTGGGTTGGAACTGCCTTGGTCTCAACTTAATTTAGGAAGCATCAAACGCCTTTGGTTCGCACACATGCCCGGTGTAGCAAGGGAAAAGGGTCAAGAAGGTATAAAGTGATATATAACTCTTGGACCGTGCAACCGAATATTTTAATGCGACTTTCGAGTGTGCCGCATGGGTGTTGGGGTTGCATAGCAACTTTTCTTGGGTTCCTACGTATTTTTAACGTGAAGTTATGTCAATGGAGGGACATGGCATATCATGGTGGGAGCCACATTTTGAGGGTATTTGTTATATGCATGGTATATGTTTGATATGCTCACGTCCATGTTATATATCTTCGTGTGGCCGAAGAGATGGGGAGCCATACGTGACAAGGGCTTTGCCCATGTCCCAATTGTGGAATTCAAAGCGCTAGACCAAGTCTACCGCGTATGTATTGCTCGTGGTATGTTTGACAATGAGATCCATGGGTGCACTCCCATTTTCATGGGGCATGTAGATATTAGCGGCGAAGGTATCTCCATGCGCCTGATTGGGGATCCAAGTGGGGGAATTGTTCGCAAATGGTTCCAATCATTTGTGTATTGAACCATGGGCGGATATCATGGGTGAGCATAGAGATATACTATCATGACAACTTTGTATTTGGTCATATTTTCATGTTTTTGACCTCAATTTTTGCTCATTTTTGCGTTTTGTGTACTCACCTGGTCAGCTAACAGCAA
This sequence comes from Eutreptiella sp. 'Long Island Sound 2002', assembly GCA_964036045.1. NCBI lineage: Eukaryota > Euglenozoa > Euglenophyceae > Eutreptiales > Eutreptiaceae > Eutreptiella > Eutreptiella sp. 'Long Island Sound 2002'. Next base: position 37,955,715 of record OZ038400.1, on the reverse strand, counting down.
GAAGCCTATGGAGAGTCGAACCATGGTATGTTGTTCATATGATGGCATATGCTTTGGAGTTGAACACCACCATATGCCGGATCGTGTACTCCATTTGGCTTGGCGCACGAAGGATTTCAAGAATTGGTCTCAAGATCATGGGCTGACTTGGGCAGTGCGTGGCGCCCATATCCGAAAGGGTTTCGAAGGTAAAATGGGGATGTACATGGGCATTGGCCTTTGGTCTCTATCCTCCATGAATACTAGACTTCGATTCCATGCATGCTTTGAGCCTTCGGATAAGTAGTAACTTCAATTTTGAGCATATTTTCGATATATGGCCAATATGATGTGAATTGGCAGTTTTTTGGCATGTTATGAGTTCAAACTCATAGGTCATTTCTCTAAGCCCATTCGACTCCAAGTCCAACCAAGGTTATGTCAGGGTAGGGCGTGGTCCTGAGTGCCACTCTGGGTCATGACACGCCACCTTCCCTATTGGGCTAGGATTTAGAGGCTTGGGAGTGAACACATTTTTGGGGTTTATGTAGTGACTTTTGATATATGGCATTTAACCATCTTATTGGACTGGGTTCAGGGCATCATGTTGATGAGTCAAGGGAAGGTCTTGAGTCCAGGGAATGAGGGGTCTATGGCTGTGATTGTGTAAGTTTCCATCTTTCCCCAACCTTGCTTTATTTGTGTTCATATGCCAATTTCAGGGCTTTCTTCCTTGGTGCAATTCTTGTACATGCCCGCCACCGTGGGAATACCGGTGTGCTGAACGAAAGCCCGCAGCCTGATTTGGATTGTGAATTGGGTTATTGTTGGATTTGTGGGATCTGGTTGCCATTCAGGGTTGAAGGAGGATTGTATTTTCTATTTTCTATATTTTTGGTTTTGGACCCTGGATTTTGATAAATGCAAGCATTGATCCGGAGCAAGTCAGCGGGGATTACTGGCGGAAGGGGCACAGCGGGGGCCGGTCCTGGTAGGGACCTTCTTTATGGTAGCAGAGGCTTACCTGCTGCCCCTACCAACCGCCGACCCGGGGACTTGGGCCCTCATGAGCCCTGCCCAAGTACGCCCCGTATTGTGGACTCGGTGGAGACCACGCCGGAGATTAGAGCCATAGAAGGACCGAGACGTTCAAGAGCATGGCGAACTCCGGAATTTGAAGCCCGAAGAGAAGAACGACACTCGGGAAGAGGAGGACGTGACATGGAGGACCTGGTCTCCATGTGCGAGCGTCGCTGCCGAAAGGCATGCAACCTCCGCTCCGCCGCGGAGGACTCTGATGAGGCCTGCCATTCAGGCAGCAGTGGAGGACGGGCCCGGCGCCACCGGAAGCGCGGGTCACCCAAGTCCGCGGCAAGGGACGCCGGGGCTATGGACACGGACCCCAGCCCGGTCAGGCTGTGGGAATCCGAAGGGCACTCCGAGGGCTATCGGACAGCCCACGAGCCACCTTCGGAGCCGGAGATGTCCGCGCCGATCGCCAGGGCGCATACGGCCCCCGAGCCCGCCCTGCAGCACGACGCCGAGGGCTTGGAGAGGCCAGCCAGGGCCCGGACGGCACCTGTGCCCCGGCACACGGGTCCAGAGACGGACGCCATAGGCGATACGCCTATGGGCGATGAGTCTGAGGTGCCGGGAACCGCGGGATGCGCTGAATCCGGCGGAAAGCACGCTACGTGCCACTGCGAGCACGTGTCCTTCCTCATGGGCAAGTACCCGAAGATGGGGATGGACGCCATCGTGAACCATCTTGACCGCCTGGACAACGCCAAGGATGCTCTAGAGGAGGACGTCGCGGGGATCCTGGACGACCAGTCGGCCGCGGAGAACCACATGGAGGAGCTGCGAGCGGATCAGGCCCGGTACCGGGAGAATCTGGAGCTGGCCCTGCAGAAGCAGCAGCAAGTGGTGGACAGCCTCCTCCACTTAGTGGAGGACATGTCGGGACGCCTGAGAAGGCTCGAGGAGCGACAGCCCCTCGCCTCGGGTCCGGAGCTCCCGGCAAAGCCGGCCGCGGTGGAGCTGGTGGAGCGGGTTAAGACCCTCAGGAGCGCCATGGAGAAACCCATGGGCGGCCCTGCAGAGGCACCCTACGCGCCTCCGCGTGTTGACCCGGGTGCGCTGCCGTTTGTTCCCCTGTTCAGCGAGTCAACAATGCTCGGGGAACACACGGCACCGGCCGGGTCCAGGCGGGAAGGGCACGTAGCCACGGACCCGAGGAGCCTGACGGTGCAGATGTCCCACGCCGCCCAGGATCTACCGCCATCAACGACTACTTATGCAGTTTATGCGGAAGAGGAGATCCAGAACCAGACCATGCAGGGGCAAACCATGGGAAGGGCCGACGGACATGGTCGAGGGCATCCAAGCGGAAATCTGTGGGCGAAGGACCCCAATACGGGGATATGGACGGCCGATGGAAGAAGTCCTTCCCGCATTCCAAACCCCATGGGTTCAGGCCCAACTGGACCGCACTCCATGGAGGAGAGGGATGTGCGGGGAGTGTACTCAAACCCCCCGGCCACAGGTGGTATCCGTCTCGGTGGAGTGGTGGCTGGAGACGTCGGAGACGCCATCAGGATCGACGACCTCAGGGGAATCAGGGTCCCCTATTATGACGGGAACCCGTCCAACCTGGATGACTTCATCCTGGACTGGGAGGACTTCGCCGAGGAGGTCGTCGGCGAGATGCGGGGAGCGCCGCGGGACAAGTGGGTATGCCGGACATTCCCACACCGGCTGGCGCAGGACCTCAAGGAGGAGCTGCGGGATCAGATCCGGGAAGGATTGATCCGCACGGAGCAGGCCTGCCTCCAGTGGCTGGAGGATGAGGAGCGGGTGGACGCTCCTAACCAGAAGCTGGAGGACCTGTGGTCCATTCCACTGCCGCTGGACCGCGGTGAGTTGCGGGTCCGGGAGTGGAACCGGTATCTGCGGAAGTACCGCAGATGCCTCAAGTTGGTGGAAGACTGGAACGAGGCCAGTGAGATCCGCCACTTGCTGAAGGACGTCCTCCCCGGCAGCTGGAAGAGGAGAGTGGAGGACGAGGAGAAGAAGCGCGCCAAGCGACGGGTGGCGGTGAGGATTATGGCGGCGGAGGATACCCATGCGGGTATCATGGAGTTCTTCAGGAGGAACCTGGGCGAACCCGACCGGATGTTGGGCCTGAAGAACGCCGTGTACGTGGAGGTATTCGGGGACTCCATGGGGCAAAGGTTGCTGCGCCTCAACAACGTGGAGTGGAGGCGCGGGGAGCCGCTGAAGATGCAAGTCATCTTCGCTCGCATGAGCCTGGACGAGATCGTGAAGTACATCACGGTGGAGTTGAAGCTCAATGCGAAGAACGAGGCCCACGTGCAGGATCGGCATGGTCATGGACAACGAGGACACCGAGACGATCGCCATCATCGGGAGATCCAGGAGGACACGGCCAACTCCGCGGAGGATGGAAGTGGAAGTGGCCAAGACCACTGGTCCCGGGAGGATCACGAGGAGGCCCATTTCTTCGCGTTCGTGGCGCACAACGTGAAGAACCATGGGCAGGATCGGTCCAGATGGAGCCAGGTGGGACCCAGGAAGAACAGAGAAGGACCAAGGAGGATCGGGAACCCACCGCTCTCGTTCCGAGAGTACAGGTCTCAGCACGATGGGTGCTGGGTCTGTTATGGCAAGGGACACAACCATGCACACGACCACCGTCAGTGCAAGGTGTATGAGGCGGACAAGAAGGCCTACTTCGCCGCTCACCCCGAGAAGAAGCCCAAGGAGCAGCGAATTTCCGACTGGAAGGCGAAGGGCGGAGACGGGGGAAAAGGCCAAGGCAAAGGCCAAGGAAAAGGCGGAGGAAGAGGCTATGGTGGTGGACCTGGCCAAGACCGACGAGTGAGGTCGATCGAGGAAGTTGCTGAGGACATGTTGAGGACGTTGGCGGAACTCAAAGCCCAGCAAAGTGGAGGACAAAGTCCTGGCGGATCGCAGCCGGATGGGGCTGCGGGAAGCCAAGTCTAGAGGAGCCCCCACGGGAGTGGGACCTCGGAGGTCTCTCCTCCGAAAATCAGTGGAATCCCTGAGAAGGCGAAGGCACATCGGGTGCCGAAGAAGGCTCCGGAAGAGCCAAAACCACTGAGTTTCGCCACTCCCAACCCCTGGAGCGCCCTGCCAAGGGAAGTACATGTGGGTACGGGACATGGCAAGAAGGAAGGAGCGACCACGGAGAGCCCCGTGGACGGGCAGGACCAACCCAAGATCTACACCATCCGTGACCATACCCTTGAAGTCCTGATGCACCCGGACGTGCTGGAGTTGCATGCCGTGAGAGTCGTCCATACACCTCATGGCGACGAGCGGCAGTTGCACTTGAAAGTGCGAGTACGGTGCGGACGAGAGGAGAAGGTGGTGGATGTGTTGGTGGATACGGGTGCCCAGGTGAGCCTGGTCCGGAGAGGGTTGTTCAAGGAGGAATTCCTGCAGCCCAGCCGGAGACCGGTCCGCCTGAAGGTCGCCAACGGAGAGATTATGGGTGGTGGCACCCATGAGGCCACTATCAGTATGGAATTCTGGGAACATGAGCGCTTGAACCGCCCTGATCAGGCGAAGAGAAGCACTCTATCCGGGAACTTCTACGTGGCCGACATTACTGATTGGGATATGATCATGGGGTACGACTTCATGGTGGCCAACGCCATTGGAGCCCTTCCCCATCGCGCAACGCTGGTCCGGGAGGACGACGAATGCCTAACATGGCTGTCCACGGATTATGCGTGCGGGTCATCCCAATGGAATGCTGAGGAAGAGGATCGGATCCTCCGAGCGGTGCAAGCTGTGGGTGCCAAGTCCAGAGGAGACCGTGGAGTTCAGCTCACGGAGTATGGAATGGCGCCGCAAGCGTACACCAGGATGATTCAGACGCTGGGAGCTGAAGTGCCCGAGACGGACGTCTTCGCTTCCCGGGATGCCCCACTTCTGCGGAAGTGTAGGAGGCATTGGCATCGAGGAGACTCAGCCTGGCACAGGCATTGGGGTTTGAAGGAGTGGGGACCCATGTATTGGCATGGCTCCCTAGATAACACCAGACGTACGGTGGAGAAGATCATCGCGGATAGGGCGAAGGGGATCCTGGTCATAACCGGCATGGGTTCCACCCCATGTCCGCTGGAGGGTCTCAAGTCGACGCTGGACTCCATCACCCTGAACGAGATGTCATTCGGGCCAGAGGAGGAGTTGTTCATCGACGCCAAGGGTGTATCAATGCCCTCCCCGGGTCAGGCGTGGGGTATCAAGGTTTTCCTGGTGGATGGGGCGCAAGCCCAGCCCACGGGCGATGAAGCATTCATCCGTAGGGTGGAGGCGGTGCCCATGAAGGTCATGTTTGAGCCCAAGGAGGGGACGGATCAGCCAATTGATGGCATTGACGTTCTGTCCCACGCCGAGATCGACGACGTCGTCAACTACATGCGGATGGGGATGCACGACCGTGTGGCAGCCAAGAAGAGGCGGGCCATGGTCACATCTCCGCATTGGTGGGATGACAAGATGTTGGTCACCGGCAAGTACGAGAAGGACGAGTTCGTGGCGAGGGTCATGGATCACATCGCGGACCAATACGATGGTCCGGTTGGGTCGGACCCACCAACATGGGATTTTCCGAGAATGGGTGCCGATAGCGACAGTCACCAGCCCGAGGCCGCAAACTTCCGAAGATTATCGGTGGGAAGAGCTCCCCACGACGATGAAGACGGCATATCGGACGAGGAGAAGTCGGACTCGGACCCAGAAGAGGCCTATACCGCAGTGCGGTCGGTGGTATCTATACCGAAGCAAGCGGCTGAAGAGGCCCAGGAGAACCCGAAGGTCGCCGAGCTGAAGGAGAGGCTGATCAAGGCCTATCCACGGCTATTCAGTGGCGTCGCCAACAAGAACCCTCCAGATCGTGGGAGGTTTGGTACGGCGAAGATCAAGCTGAAACCGAACCCGAAGATCTATCGTCATCGGGAGTACCAACTTCAGGGCGATCGGGCCGAGGCCATGAAGAAGCTGCTGGCCGAGTTCATTGAGCGGGGATGGATCGAACCCTCCGACAGTGAATGGGCCAGCCCAGCCTTCATCGTACCCAAGAAGGAGAAGGGCGAGTGGAGGTTGGTGGTGGATTACAGGGGTTTGAACGAGCAGACCGAGCACGACTCGTACTCGCTCCCCCTGATCGACTCCATCCTCCAAAAGCAACAGAAAAAGCGGATCTTCACGGTGTTGGACCTGAAACACGGTTACCACCAGATGCCGCTACACCCGGACTCCAGGCCCTGCACAGCGATGTCGACGCCGCTGGGGCCCATGCAGTGGAAAGTGGTGCCTATGGGTGCCAAGAATGGCAACGCCGTTTTCCAGCGCATGATGGAGGACCTACTCGGTCCTGTCCGGGACTGTGCCGATCCCTTCGTGGATGACATCATCATCGGGTCCGGCACGGAGAACATGACTGAGGATGAGCTCATCGACGCGCATGAGAAGGATCTGCGCCGAGTGCTCAGCGAGTTGGACAAACACAACATGGTGTGCAAGCCCACCAAAGCCTCACTATTCGTGAAGGAAGTGGAGTTCGCGGGTCACGTGGTTGGTCACGGGCAACGCCGTCCCATGCCTGGGAAGCTGGCGTCCCTGCACCACTGGGAGAAGCCCCAGACCATCAGCGAACTCCGGTCCTTCATGGGGTTCTGCAACTACTATTCGGGCTATGTCCGGATGTATGCAGAACTGTCGGGGCCGCTGCACAAGATGCTGCAAGTGGGCAAGTTCGATGGCCGGAAGGGGAGCAAGAAGAAGCTTGCCTGGACCCCTGAGGCTGAGGATGCGTTCAACCGCCTGAAGGAGCGACTCCTGGGGCAGTTGGGGTTGTTCCTGGTGGACCCGGACAAGGGATTCGTGCTACGGACAGACGCCTCGGACTATGCCGTGGGGGCAGTCCTCGAGCAAGTCCGGGACGACGGGACTCATGTTCCCGTGGCGTTTTGGAGCAGGATCCTGGCCGAGGGCCAACGCCGAACATGGACCGCGAGGGAGAAGGAGACATACGCCATTGTATGTGCGCTCAGGAAGTGGTCTGGCCACATCGGACTGCAGCCGGTGGTGGTTTGCACGGACCACCAGTCCCTACAGAGCTGGCACAAGGAGCATGTCGACACCCCCTCAGGACCAGCGGCTAGGAGGGCCTGATGGCACGAGACGTTCGCCAAGTTCGACCTCAGCGTCGTGTATATCCCGGGGAAGGACAACACTGTGGCAGATTGCCTCAGTCGCTGGGCCTACCCCGCGGGCAAGGCGTGGATGGACATATCCAGCCATGGCGACGCCGAGGAGACCGAGGAGGCCAAGCGCATCATCGAGATGGAGAAGGTCATGGAGCAAGAAGGGGTCAAGTGCTTTGTGGTGATGGCAAACCGTACAGACCTGGCCAAGTTCCGGGGTGCCCGCGTCCAAGCTATTCGAGAGGAAACCCTCGAGCAATGGATGGTGGCCCCTGTAGAGCTAGTCAGGTCGGTGCTCACAGAGGACTAGTCGGATGACTACGCGGCATCCGAGCACTGGGGCAAGTACTGGAATGCCGTGAGCGCCCCGTCGGACGACGAATGGCCTGAGGGCTTGACCGAGGATGGCGACAAGTTGTTCCTCAAGGACAAGCTGCTGGTGCCCGAGAACCGAGTGGAGCAGCTCATTGACCATTGGCACAACGCCCAGCTCATGCATCCGGGCCGAGACAAAATGCAGCAGGACCTGGAGTGGCGTTTCAAGTTCCCTCCGGGGTACTACGCCATCCTGGACAGGTACTGCAGCGACTGTGCCGTGTGTCGGGCCACGAAGAGCCCCAACCACTCCACAGCGGGCAACCCGGTGTATACGGCTATACCGGAGGCCCCTATGCGGTCCGTGGCCATGGATGTGTTCGCCATGCCGGAGGTTACCGTGGAAGGAGAGACATATGATTGTGTCCTCCTAGCGGTGGACAGGCACAGCGGGTATATCGTGGCAGTCCCGGGCAAGAAGTCCAAGAAGAAGGACAAGAAGGACAAGCATGGAGTGGGGCTGCAGGCCAAGACCGTCGCTAATGCCATGATCAGGCATTGGCTGACGATTTTCGATGTCCCAGCTGTCATCTGCAGCGATCGGGGCAGTCAATTCGTGGGGACGTGGTTCAAGACGATGTGCAAGCACATGGGGATTCGGCATGCCAAGACCGTGGCTTACCACAGCCGGTCGAATGGCCGTGCTGAAGTGGCCGGGCGGCAGATGTTCGAGAAGTTCTGCCAGCTGCACATTGACGAACCGGGCCGGAACTGGTATAACTCGCTGTGGAGAGTGCTCCAGGCGTATCACGACCTTCCGGGACCCACTGGACTATCGCCCCATCGCATCCTGTTCCTACGGGATCGAGTGTCACGCACTCTCCCGTGGATGAACCATGGCAAAGTGGCCCGAGATGCGAATGCCATGATGGCTGAGGCGGACGACACGGCGGCCAAAGTGTGTAAGGCACTTCAGGACGAGCATGACAAGAGGGCCAAGTACTTCAAGCAAGGAAAAGTCCAGAAGTATGCTCTTCAAGACACCGTGTGGGTGGAGCGGCACCACAAGGATGTCCTGTCCAGGCATCGGCAGGCATCTTGGTATGTGCCGGGGGTAGTCGTGCGGAAGGTCGGGCAGGACGTGTATGCGGTTCGTGTGGGGGATAACAAGGTCCTGGACCGCGACCATACCCAGCTTCGTCCCCGAGCACCAGACCCCAGCGGACGTCCCGTCACCTTCGAGTTCACAACCGGCGATGTGGACTCGGACGATGAGGGTGAGGACGACGATTTCACCGCGGAGAGGATCCTGGCGGACAAGCCGGACCCGGGGACGCCTGGGGGGAGGCTTTACAAAGTCCGTTGGAAGGGATTCGCCGCATCCAGGGACTCGTGGGAGCCTCCGAGCAGTTTCGTGCCGAGGTATACCACGGTCTGGATGGACTACCTAAAGAAAAAGGGTATTTCTTTGGATGTCAAGGACGTATTGGTCCATTTGGTTGCTGCTGTAGCACCGTAATGGATCCCCCCTTGGCATTTTGTTTGTTTCTGTGAATGGGGAGACAAGTGAGGGCGTTCATCCGGGGATTTTTCGGCCTTGATCGGCCATATACCCCCTTCACTCGATCTCCACATATATATTGCATTGTGGTATACTTATTTAGGTCGACCGACGACGTTTTTCTATCTTTGATCCCCTTGGTCCATGTTGTAGATCAAGAGGAGACCGGATATGGCGTAGGGCGCTGACTATCAGTGTCCTCACCCCTCTCTTGGGGCATGGGGGACGCCTACGACGTGTGTGGGGCCTCCATGTGTCCTTGGGACATGGAGGGGGGGTTTGGAGCCCATTGGGGTCCTCCCGTCCTCTCTTCATTGGTTTCCGAGCGGATACAACGCTCTGAGAAGGGGGGTGAAGCCGGTTCGGACCCCCGTGGCCATCTTGGGGTCACTTGGGGTGTGTATCTATGTGCCGGCAAGCCGCCATTGGCTGATATCATACTCTCCCATCCCAATGAACTAACCCGATGTGATAGTGTGATAGGTTTGGCCATTCCGGCTATGAGCGGCCATATTCAGAACCGAGGCACCGCCAGCGGAGATTTATATAGCAGAATATCAGGAATCAACAGGGTTTTATTATCATAATGTTTCCGTAATTTTTCAGCCTTTCGTTCTGATAGTCAATGTATCGGCGACTGTCAGTTGGCTCGCGATTTTGCGCTAACCGATTGGTTAACTGTTATTTCCAGATATTTTGGCGGAAACGTTTCTGAAGGGTCAGATTTCATCTGTAAAGGGTTCGTTGCTTCCGCATTTTTCTAAATAAGCACTCGAAACTTTAATCCGAATTTTTCGTGATGTCGAAATCGGATTTTCGACTTCGACATCGCCGCACTTGATTTGGACTTCTTCGATTGGTCATACTCCTTTCCCTATGCCCGAATCAGGTTTCCCTTATACTTGCCACCCATTTGACTTAGAGATATAAGGGAAACAAAATCGAATCGTGGGATCACTTTGAAGAGCCATATCTACGCGCGAGTGTGAGGAATGAGAATAAGGAAGGTTGGGTTGGAACTGCCTTGGTCTCAACTTAATTTAGGAAGCATCAAACGCCTTTGGTTCGCACACATGCCCGGTGTAGCAAGGGAAAAGGGTCAAGAAGGTATAAAGTGATATATAACTCTTGGACCGTGCAACCGAATATTTTAATGCGACTTTCGAGTGTGCCGCATGGGTGTTGGGGTTGCATAGCAACTTTCCTTGGGTTCCTACGTATTTTTAACGTGAAGTTATGTCAATGGAGGGACATGGCATATCATGGTGGGAGCCACATTTTGAGGGTATTTGTTATATGCATGGTATATGTTTGATATGCTCACGTCCATGTTATATATCTTCGTGTGGCCGAAGAGATGGGGAGCCATACGTGACAAGGGCTTTGCCCATGTCCCAATTGTGGAATTCAAAGCGCTAGACCAAGTCTACCGCGTATGTATTGCTCGTGGTATGTTTGACAATGAGATCCATGGGTGCACTCCCATTTTCATGGGGCATGTAGATATTAGCGGCGAAGGTATCTCCATGCGCCCGATTTGGGATCCAAGTGGGGGAATTGTTCGCAAATGGTTCCAATCATTTGTGTATTGAACCATGGGCGGATATCATGGGTGAGCATAGAGATATACTATCATGACAACTTTGTATTTGGTCATATTTTCATGTTTTTGACCTCAATTTTTGCTCATTTTTGCGTTTTGTGTACTCACCTGGTCAGCTAACAGCAAGAAGCCTATGGAGAGTCGAACCATGGTATGTTGTTCATATGTTGGCATATGCTTTGGAGTTGAACACCACCATATGCCGGATCGTGTACTCCATTTGGCTTGGCGCACGAAGGATTTCAAGAATTGGTCTCAAGATCATGGGCTGACTTGGGCAGTGCGTGGCGCCCATATCCGAAAAAGTTTCGAAGGTAAAATGGGGATGTACATGGGCATTAGCCTTTGGTCTCTATCCTCCATGAATACTAGACTTCGATTCCATGCATGCTTTGAGCCTTCGGATAAGTAGTAACTTCAATTTTGAGCATATTTTCGATATATGGCCAATATGATGTGAATTGGCAGTTTTTTGGCATGTTATGAGTTCAAACTCATAGGTCATTTCTCTAAGCCCATTCGACTCCAAGTCCAACCAAGGTTATGTCAGGGTAGGGCGTGGTCCTGAGTGCCACTCTAGGTCATGACACGCCACCTTCCCTATTGGGCTAGGATTTAGAGGCTTGGGAGTGAACACATTTTTGGGGTTTATGTAGTGACTTTTGATATATGGCATTTAACCATCTTATTGGACTGGGTTCAGGGCATCATGTTGATGAGTCAAGGGAAGGTCTTGAGTCCAGGGAATGAGGGGTCTATGGCTGTGATTGTGTAAGTTTCCATCTTTCCCCAACTTTGCTTTATTTGTGTTCATATGCCAATTTCAGGGCTTTCTTCCTTGGTGCAATTCTTGTACATGCCCGCCACCGTGGGAATACCGGTGTGCTGAACGAAAGCCCGCAGCCTGATTTGGATTGTGAATTGGGTTATTGTTGGATTTGTGGGATCTGGTTGCCATTCAGGGTTGAAGGAGGATTGTATTTTCTATTTTCTATATTTTTGGTTTCCGACCCTGGATTTTGATAAATGCAAGCATTGATCCGGAGCAAGTCAGCGGGGATTACTGGCGGAAGGGGCACAGCGGGGGCCGGTCCTGGTAGGGACCTTCTTTACTCGATCCTCTTATACTGTGCACATCGCATGAAGTGTTCGTATGTTTCTTGCCCTTGGCCACAGTGGCATCGCATGTACTCCTCCGGGAGGTCCATACCCTTATGTCTGTACCACCGCATGATCGTTTCACGCACCGGCACCTGCCCCGTGATCGCCTGCAGCCTTCTGGTTTGCAGCCTTTTGGGCAGCGTTTCCGGCCTCAGCACATTGGGGTATTGGACCCGCTGTCCCACCTTGCCCTCCAAGTACTCGTTCAGCTCTACCACTTCCGGCCCCCCTCGTACTTGGGCCAGCATGTGCACCGGCTGTGGATACACCCTTAGTTCCTGCTTGCCTCTGTCCTCCTCCACCACCCACCTGGCCTTCTCCCCTTCCCCGACCCTTGGAGGTATATGCACCAAGTGGAGATGTCCCTTGCTCTCTGGCACCCTCCACTCTGGATCCTGCTCCTTATCCACCGCTTGCGCCGCCCCATCCGCCTCATGATTCCCCACTCCCGCCCTGTGTGACTCCTGTTTCACCAGGTGTATGACCAGGGGCACTTTCTTCATCTCCAGCCCGTGCCATATCGCGTACACCTGTGACGACAGTCCCGTGCCAAGGGCCTCATGCAGTGGCCTGCTGGCCAGCCTCCTGAGGGACGCCATGTCCGCCTCCGCGTCCACCACCATCCACACTTCCCGTACGTCCTCCCCTATGTCCCCAACCACGTCCGCCACCGCCTGCACCTCTCCATGGGACGCTGCTCCGTACACCATCTTTTCCACCAAACTCTCCGTCACCTGTCCCTCCCCCTTGACCCTTACCGCCGCTGCCCCCGCCATGGGCGGCTGTCCTTCCACCCCGGACCCGACCAGAAATAGCACCACCCTCTCCTTCGTGGGCTCCGGTATGCGCACCACCTCCCTCGGGTAGTGGCAGTACACTTTGTGCTTCCCAATGCCATACTCTCGTACCCCATCCCCGATGCTTAGCTCTCTTACCCCTCTGTACACCGCCCACTTATTGTCCGTCCTGGCCATCCATCCCTTCGTCACCACCACTCCGTGGCACCATTCCCTGTCCCCTTTCGCCCTGCCCTGCTCTAGGTATGCCTGTACCAGAACCAGGTACCATACCTTGTCTGCTGGCAACCCGTGGACCGTCAGCCTGATCCTCCTCGCACTCTCTCCACACTTGTGGCCCACGGGCACTATAGGCGCCTCCTCGTCGGGCCTCCCCGTGTCTGTCATCCGGAAACTCACCGCCACCCCATCATCCTCTTCTTGTAGTCCCTGCACTGTGTCCCATCCAAACTGGACCCCTGTTCTTTTCCCCTCCCTTTTCTCTCCCCACCAGACATCCACGTCCCCCTGGGCCGCCTCATCCTCCCGCACCTCCTTGGGCAGCCGCAGCACCGGCCCCCACCACTGCCCCCTGGCGTCCGTAGTGCGCATGGTCGCGTTCGGGAACGCCCACGCCGTCATTCGTAGGACTGGCCACGGGATTTGCCCCGCCTCCTTGGTGCATCTCCAGCACTGGTCCCCCTGTCCTGCCTCCTCCGGGATGTTGTCTTTCCGGAACATATCTGCATGGACATCATATCACTGCCCGGTCGCACTCTGTACCTTCCCCCTCGGTCCTTTGAGTCCCAGCGGCGCACACAACAGTATTCCCGGTCTGGCTTTGTCCCTCTCCCCCCTGTCCAGCACCACTCTCTCTTGCTGTGCCCCCTCTTCTCTCCCGCCTCTTGGCTTCCTCTGCTGGATCCCCCACAGCGCCACCCACTCGTTCCACATCGCGCGCATCCTCCTGTTCCGCCTTGCGCGGTCCTCTTGTCCTCTTGCTCTTCTCATTATCCACCTGTATACACCCCATTCCACCACCCTGGTGTCCCGATAGAACTCCGCATGGTGCAGCCCCGCCTTCTTGTACTCCTTCATATCCTTTCTGCGCACGTGCAGCACCTCCATGTTCACTCCTTCCTTCCTGATCCACCGTACCGTCCCATGTGTCGCCCCCCCGAAGTCCGTGTCCAGGACCAGGATTGGCCCCCGCCTACCGCACGTCCTGTTGGTTGCCAGCATGTGTTCTTCCCCCGGCAACACTGCCTGCAGGGCGCGCCACATGCGCTCCTTCTTCCCCGCCGCCAACCGCCTGCGCCGGTGCCACACATAGCGCGGGCACATGTTCTCCTCCTTCTGAACCTCTGCGACCTCGTGATAGCACACCCGTCTCACCACCTCTTCCTGATTGTGGCACATCCTGCTTAGCGTCCTCGCCGTGTGCGCCCTGTACGCCCCCCCCGCCGTGGGCATCCCTTCTCCATAGTAGGCCGTCGGCGACCGCAACACGCACCACGGCACCTCTGTGGGTATCCCCTCATACCCTCTGATGAGCCTCCGCACTTCTCCCTCCACCCCCTCCAACTGCTCCGTCCAGTACGGGAGGTGCATCCCCTGGTACCCTACCGCCGCATTGAGCACCGCCCGCAGGTAGTACAGGGTCGTGTGCACTGACGGGGGGTGATGCCGCAGGACCACCAGCATCGCCCTGAACCCCCTGACTAATTTTTCAGGTAGCCTGACCCCCCTCGCCTCCGTGCCCTGCACATGTCCCAGCACCACCGCTTCCTCCGCCCTCTCCAGCCATGCCACTCCGTCTCCTACATCCAGCGCCATGCCTTCCTCTCCACCCCTCCTCAGAACTGCCGACTTCTCCGCGCTCCAGACCAGGTGGTTATCCCTCCCGTACCTCTGCATCAGGTCCTGTATCACCTGTTGTGCCTTTTCATCCAGCGCCATGGGTACCGCATCATCCACATACGCCTGCGCCGGCGACGTGTGTGGCGCCCGCGCCAGCTGTGGATATTCCCGCGCTATCCAACTCATCAGGGGGAGCATCGCCAGCAAGTACAGGAACGGGCCCTCCACCCCGCCTTGTGGCACCCCGCTGCCTGGGGTTACCCACTCGGTACACCCCTTCCCCGTGGCGACCGTGTACCTCCTTGAGCGCAGGTACTTTTCCACGAAGTCACCATATGGGAGTCCTAGCTGTCGCCACACCTCCTCGATGAGCCTATGCGGCGTGTTGGGGAACGCCCCCTTCACGTCCACAGACGCCATGAACGCCTCTAGGTCCTCATCATCGAGGTACATATCGTACAGGAAGCTTGCTTCCTGTGTGGACCTACCCGGCACTGACCCCCACATATTGTCCGGTATGACCCCCGCTGCATACAGCCGCCGCTGAGGTACGAATGGGCCACTAGTCCACACGGGATGAGCACGGGCAAAGGTCCAAATGGTTCCTGAAAGGTCCACCCTTAAGAAAAAGAAAAGAATTCACAAGCGCGAGTAAGACTCAACCTACTCATCCGGTCGGACGGCATGCAATGCAAAGACGAAGTTCATGGGCACGGGCATTATCCTATGGACTTGAGTCATGCTTGCAAAAGTGTAAACCAAAATTCACACTACATCTACCCGTCGACATGGATGGTCTCACCGGGGGTGGAGGAGAGGAAAAAAATGATCGACACCACCGTTGGGCCATCCCCAAAGAGCAAATGAGTCACACTTGAGTCTCCGGACGCCTTGACTACACCAACATGAGGGGAGGAAGTGCACATGCACATACATGGTCACATGGGGCATGTAAAGGCACCAGCAAAGGCACCAAACCATGACCCGGTTAGCTCTTAGGATCAACAACTAATCTAAAGCAAAATTAGCAAATGAGCAATACACGATTGACATGGAGATCCACCTCTTGGCAAAGAAGCACACAATAGGCCAATGGCCTCCCGGGCTACTCATGGGACCTAACCTCCACCCAAAGAGAGCACGTGCATGGAGAGATGATCCCACCCAAAGAGAGCACGTGGATGGAGAGTTGGTCTCATCCCGGAGAGCCGGAGAGAGTACATGCATCGCCTAACCATGCCCGAGAAGAGATATCTCCGAACCAAATCCCTTGAGAGAGATTTACCTATCCACCATGAGAGAAGGCATGCATGAGGAGAGAGTTTCGCCTAGCCTTGACCAAAGAGAGCATGCATGCACTTGGAGAGAGGGTGGCGAAAGCTCAACCAATGCCTATCCTCGAGTGTAACCACAAGACGGCAAAACCAAAGCATGTCTTAATTGGATAAGTCCCAAGCCACGGGCACTTGAAAAAAAGTGTAAGAGCCCAAGAGTCTCAAAGGATCAAAGACAACGGTCACATGGCATTAAATGCTCAATTTACCTCTTGAGGAGTATGATGAATTGGGAGAGAGCGGGAGAGTGAGGGAAAGCACCAAATCCACCTTGGGGAGAGGAGACACTATATGTTCACCTTGACCGTGGAATCGTGGGCACCACCAAGTTTGAGTCACACCATGAATGAACCATGCATGAATGACAAATGCAACGTCAACTCTTAGAATGAATGCATGAGACCTCAAAACCAAATATGGTGTGGCACCTCAATGGAATCCAATTGCAAGGCAACAACCAATGTATCCCACAACCAGCGGTGCGCCTACCTATGCTTCCCTTGGTCTCACCTCTCGTCCCCTTCGGAAGACACCCCATGTGACTGGTAGGTTTTGCCGTGACTACTAATGCCACCAAGCAGAGATAAGGACGGTCTTGGTTTCCCCGGAGGTACTCCCTCAACACTGACCACAGAAGCGATCAACGTACGTACTATGGCTGTCACATAGTCTTCCTCCGGTTGGATAAGTGATTCCAATTTCCACATGATAGATCTAACACTATTAGCACCAAACTGGAAAGGTATTCGATCGGCTGGCCTGCATTACGGCGCGACCAAAGACAGCGCGCGCGCACACACAGCAGCAGCCAATCGACGAATCAGAAATCCAAATAATGTTAGAAAAAATGCTGGCCAACCGCAGAATTGAAAAAAATCAATGCAACATCAAAAATGCAAAGACAGAACTGAAATCTGCAATGGGAATTAATTCTGGGATCGAAATCTGGGATTGGAATCAAATGCTGAGATCGCATAATAATTTACACCTGAAATGGCACACAAGAAGCAACATGATTGTGCAAAGGAGAAGTGGGCAACAAACATGGATTCTTGACATGGCTATGCCCTAAGTTTTACACCCCCCTCCCTGACTCAGACATACCCGATGCTCTGACACGCCAAAGCCAGAAAACGAGGGTCAGAGCCATGGAAACGAGCACAAACAAGCATCATAGGGCGGGCGGGTGGGTGCAAAATCCACACGGGTGTGGGCATTGCATAAACACCCCCCTCCCTAGCCCTGAACACCCTGCATAGCTCAAATGCCGGTGTTTAGGCGATAAACTACCTATGCAAAGCCCCCACACGTGCCATTGACACCCCCCTCCCTAGCTGCAAATTCCCGGCGACAAGCCAAGCCGCAGCGAAACAATGCCACCCAATGGCGCGAAGGGGAATCAACAAGCAGAATGAGAGCCATACAAGCTGAAATGCACCTTGAGGTCAGCAAAGACAATAAATGGAGGGATTGGGGCGAAAAAAAATTTTTTTTTTGAAAAAAAACTTTTTTTTTTCAAAAAAAATATTTTCATCTCCGAATTTTTTTTCCACCAAATATTACGTCATTTGGGACCCAGGTGGAAGCAGGACAGAAACGGATGCCATCGTTGCATCCGGAATGAGTTTTCGAAATGGATAGGTACTCACGAAATCATCCAACTCAACGATATGTCAAAAATATGGCAAAAACATGGTTTTTGACCCCAGCTAACCCTACCCTAAAAACCTTTTTTTAGGTGGGTCTACCGGGGGCCGCTGGTGCAAATAAAATGCAAACGGACCCAATGGTTGCGTCAGGCATGCCAAAAAATGGTCGAGGATCCGTTTGGAACCTCCCCAGGTGCCACCAGTTCGGAGCTATGAAAAATCAAATTTTTACTAAAAATAGTAACATTTGTTACTAAAAATAGCGAAGCGGAAAAATTGGATCTCCAAATGGGGCAACCCTGGAGGGAAACAGACCACACCAATGCGACAAGCGTTGCAAAAGATGGTCGCGGACGCTGAGGAAACGCGAAACGGGGCCGCTGGGGAGGAGTTCTGAAAATAGAAAATTTGTTACTAAAAATAGCACAAAAATTCTAAAAATAGAACGTGGTGACCTAAAAATAGAAACACCCATTTTTGAAAGAATAGGCGCCCCCCAACCACAATTGGCGGCCGCCATCGCGTCCAGCAACCTCATATTAGGGGCGGGAGCTCAAACAACATAAGAATTCAACGCGTCAAGCTCAAATCTATCCCAAGTGCCCAAAGTGGTGGGCACACCATGGAATAGGCACAGAAACACCCACAACAATACAAAACAATGGCATGGTGCCATCCGGCAACCCAAAATTAGGGGGGAGATACAAAGCAGGTGTGAGGAGGACATCACAATGCAAATGGGAGGAGTAGGTCAAACAAGTGGAAAAGACATGTGGGTAAGAGAGACAACCCTCATCAATCAATGGCAACGGATGAGGGCAAAGGGATCATATGGCAAAGGGTTCAAAGCATCAATGCAAAATTGCCTGAATAAAGTGTGAAGAGATGGTGTTCCACTCCAACGGGGAAAGTTTGATGAAAAAACTTGCTGGAGGGCCAACCTGCCAATAGTTGGTAAAAAAATAGAAAATCAACAATAATTCAGCACAAATCTGACAAAGACACATCAATCCCTTTCCGACGGTTGTACCGAGCCCATGTGTCGTTGATATTATGCAAGAAAGAGCCTGCATAATGCCACTCAGGTTCGGGGAACCCCCGAAATTTGACTCTCCACTGTCGCTTCCCCCTAACGACACGATCCTCCAAAACACGCTCGACCACGTAGTCGTAGGTCTCAATCAACCCTTCCCTATCCGTATAATAGTGCAAAGGCACTTTCTTGTCGTCCTTGTAAGGGACATAGGGCTTCAATCGCCGAGAAGTGAAGATCTCTTCTCTTCCTCGGATATTTACACGGTAGGTGCCCGGTGAGATGCGTCTCAACACTTCACGAGGGCCTTGCCAAACCCTTTCGAGCTTGCCATGCACAGGAGGTTCTACAATACGATTACGTACCCATACACGGTCCCCCGGCATGAACGATTGCTCCGGATGTTTGGCCAAAAATTTGGCAAACTCCTTGGCATGGAGGTCTTCAAGGCGCTTTCGGACTTCAGCACGTTCCTCCAAGATACGACCAAAAAATTGTCCTGCATCCTCGGCCCCATCCTGTAGGGATACGGGCAAACAATCCCCCCAACCTACAGGATCTCTCCCAAAAACAAGTCGATGTGGAAAATACCCACTGACTGCCCCCGGCAAATCGTTCAAAGCCCAAAGGGCCAATGGCAAGCTTTCCACCCAGGAGTGCTTGCTGGAACCCCCACGCTGCTCAAGGTACTGCCTAAGTGAGTTTACAATACTTTGGACAGCTCGTTCAGCACGTCTGTTGCTCTGTGGTCGGTAGGCCACCGAGCTGTGTTGTTCAACTCCACTCATGGCAAACAAATCCTTCAAAAATTCAGAGTTGATAATGGACGCATTGTCAGAAATGAACTCTTTGGGCAACCCAAACATATGGACGCATCGATCCAAAAACAAAGAAGCAGCACTCTTACTGTCCAATCCCTTTTCTTGACAAGGGATTGCCAATACATACCCGGCCTGAGGGCAGACGATGACCATGAGATAGTCCACCTTTTTTCCAGTGGACTTCTGCAAACACTCGGGCAAGTTACAAAAGTCAATCGCAAGGGATGTGAAGGGATACTGCGGAACAGGAGCAAATTCACATATGTCGGGTTGCTTGCCACGCCTTGCCTTCGTGGTTTGACATTCATGACATCGCCCAAGAATTTTAGCAATGTCGGGTGACAGATTACGCCTACCTCTTGGCAAGTCGTAGGCAAGGCACCAAAATTTTCTATCAAACAACTCCACAGTCTTCTCCACCCGAGGGTGGCCATAAGAATGTATTGCCACCACCACGTCTTCAAAAAGAGCTGTGGGGCACACAATCTTTCCCTTGAACCGAATCTTTTTTTCGTCATCGTCCCACCTCATACCGTAATCCCAATAATTCGGGTTTGAGATGACTGGATCAGACTCAAAGTCCCAGTCAGGAAATTCATCCCGATAATGCTCAGTCCAATCCTCATAGAGAATTTCGGACTGAGGTGGTATGTTCACCTTGGACACGGCACAAATGAGTCCTTCCGACTCCGGCCAATACGACAAATGACTCATCCGAGCTTGAAGATGGGCTGCATAGCCAGAAACAGTCTCACTGGACCAATTAGCTGCACATCCCTTTACAGAAGCAATATATGCAGCAAGCTCATTTATCTCTTTGTCCTGTGTGTCCTGAATGTCCTGAGAACTGTCGTGAAAACACTGAAGAATGGAGGGGCAAGGTTGTATCCAAGCTTGATGAGCACTTAGAGCCTGCACCGTGGCATATCCAAGCCATTGGAGAGTTAAGACAGCCCCCACGGCAGTGATGGCGTTGAGAAGTCCTGAATCCAACTGGACTTGTGTGTCTCGAGCCCGCTGGGCCAAAAGATTTCCTTCCGTTTCCTTGAGTTCACGTTCTTGCTTCATGACCCCCTTTTGATCGGCATCACTGCCGTGAAAATTGGTGTCATCCGCCAATCCGGCCAGATATGCCCACCGGGACAACCCGTTGGCGACGGTGTTGTCCTTGCCGGGTTTGTACACCACTTCAATGTGGTACCGGCTTAAAAATTCGTGCCACCGGCCACGCCTCCCCAAAGGCCCCGAGAGGGTACAAAGATCTTCTTTGTACCAACTCTCCAAGGACTTGTGGTCGGTGTACACGGTGACTTTTTGTCCCCCAATCCAACTTTCAAATTTTAGCAAGCAAGAGACTAATGCATAAGTCTCTTGCTCGCGGGTGCTCCAAGCTCTTTGTCCCTTCCCATCCTTGCCTTCAAGCTTGCGGCTGAAAAAAACGCAAGGCATCCACTCCCCTTCAGGGTTTTGTTGTTCAAGGACAGCACCCACGCCATGGTCGCATGCATCCACATGGATGCGATATTCACCGTCGGGTGATGGTATGTACAACTCACACTCAGCACTGAGCGCTTCCTTCAACTGAACAAAAGCAGACTCCATCTCGGGCGTCCACTGGATACAATTACGCTCCCTTGGTACCCTACAACGTCCCTTAGGACCATCTACCCCGGGGACATGCTCATACTTACCTTGCAGCGACGTCATCAACGGGGCTGCAATATTGGAAAATTTTCTTATGTAAATTGAATACCAATTTACAACCCCCAAGAAGCCCTTCATCTGCTTTGGGGTTTTGGGCTTGGGCCAACTGCGTACTGCATCCACCTTGGAAGGGGCGGGACTACGCATTCCCCCATGCAAAACATGCCCACAATACTTGATTCTCTCCATAAAAAGATGACATTTCTCAAAGCGGACTTTGAGATGGCATTCCTCTAACTTCTCAAATAATTTAACCACGTTTTGAAAGTGGTCTTCGAGGTATGCCTTTGAATCAAGTATTTTGCCCTTACCACAAAGCTTGGGTCGTGTCCCCGTGAGTAAATCATCGATGTAAATGTGTGTGTGAGGCTGTAGCGACTTCAAACAATCACTCACCATTCTCTGGAAAGCTTGGGGTCCCACCTTCACCCCCATGGGTAGGACCCTCCACTCAAATACCCCAAAAGGAGTACAGAAGGCAGTGTATTGCCTACTGCACTCACTAAGAGGCATTTGGTGGAACCCATCCTCGAGGTCGAGGAGGGTCCAGAGCTGGTTTGCAGCCTGTTTGACAAACAAGTCCTCGATTACCGGCAATGGGAACTCGCAGCCGCGGAGTTGCGTGTTCACGTACCGATAATCAATGACGAGTCGCCATTTATTTGTGCCAGGCTTTGGCACAAGAAACCCCGGGCTGACCCAATGGGATTGGCTGGGCACAATCCAGCCCTTTTCTTGAAACTCTTTTATTTTTTCACGCATGGCCTCTTCCCTAAGGCCAACTGCACAAATGGGCTTGTCAGCCTTCAGCTTAGCATCCGGAATTGGCTCCAAGACACAAATCCCATTGGGACCCTGTTTGTCCATGTTATTTTCAATCTCCGACCATTGATTACCTCCTTCCTTGAACACGGTATCTTTGAACCGGTTGTAAATCCAATCCCTATACTCTTGGCAATGTGGATGTTCAGCATCCGCCTCAATCACAGAACGCACACACCTATCCCTCGTCCTGAAAATGGTAACTGGATCACCTGAGATACCTGAAAAAGGCAAAGGGCGATCATTCGCCTTGAGAGACAAAGTTTGAGACTCCTCTGAAGTCAACTCGCTGGGAGAGGCACGTTGTAAACCTTTACTCCAATCACAGATCCTGTCTTGAAGTGAGACCGTTTTTGTTCTCGGATGCACAAACGAGACCTTTGAAATTCGAGGCTCACACACTTCAGGAAGATCAGAGGAAGGGAGAGGATTACCACAATTTTGTTCAATGCATACTCTTTCAACCAGTCGATCCAGAGATTGCTCTTGTTCCTGAGCCCTTAACTCGGTCATGGAATCATTTTCTTGAGACATGACTGGTGAGCAAGGGAGAATGGAATCAAGAATGGAATCATGTTCTTGAGACGTGACTGCTGAGCGAGGGAGAATGGAATTTAGAATGGAATCGGGCGGCAAGGGTATAAGCCCTCTACCCGCAGCTGAAACACGCTGGACCTTCCACGCTTTCCGACTCATCCCTACGGGTCTGCGAGGGGAGGTGACACATGGGGGCGCATGAGATTTGGTTTTCGTTGAGGCTTTGCAAAAACGTTTGGACCAAGCTGTCGAGCGACGACCCGGCCGGTTCCGATGATCTTGAGGAGGGGGATCAACATGTGATTTCTTGAAATCCGTTTGTCCCAACCCTTCTTGATCACCCCCCAAGGCATGAAAAATAATAACTCTTGCACCTAATTTCCCAGGAGAACGAGGCGTACCTCCCTCATCACGGAAACACAATGCATCATGCGGCAAATCCCACCAATCAACCGTCACTTCACCGAGTCCCCAAAACCATTCTTTGTTTTTATGGCGGGG
This sequence comes from Eutreptiella sp. 'Long Island Sound 2002', assembly GCA_964036045.1. Classification (NCBI taxonomy): domain Eukaryota; phylum Euglenozoa; class Euglenophyceae; order Eutreptiales; family Eutreptiaceae; genus Eutreptiella; species Eutreptiella sp. 'Long Island Sound 2002'. Next base: position 37,932,800 of record OZ038400.1, on the reverse strand, counting down.
AACAATCATGATCCCTCGACTTCCTTCCCATATCGCTTTCTCTGCAACTTTTTGCAGAAATTTATGCGGGCACATAACAAATATGGTGTCATCATGCCAAGGCTTGTTCAAACCTTGCGTGACTGCAGCTCCACCTTTAGGAGTGTTGACCCGTTCCCCGGCGCGCTTTCCGGGGCGCTTGACCTTAGTAGTCGAGCGCGGATCTGCAAATGGGTAGCGCTGGGGTTGAAATTCATCTCCAGCCCAATCCAAAATGCGGTGAAACCATTGGGGATCCAAAGAGAATCGTCCTTCCTTATACACTTGTGGGTGTATGGACGTCCTCTTGGTTGGCGGCCTCGACGTTCCCGTGAGGGCTGCCACCTTACGCCAATAAAGCTGACGCCTTTCCTTGCGATCCTTTGGATTCTCCCTTGGGCGCAACTCCATGCATTTCCCGGAATCCTGGGAATCAAAACCTTGTCCTAAAAAATTAGAACTCGAAATGGAAGACGATGTTTCAACTTGCTTAGCAAGCACCTGCAGGGTTTCCACTGTCTCCAAACCTTCCTCATCCCTAAGAAAGCCATACCGACCCATAAACTCGTCGGGTGGCACGTCAGGGCCGACCGAGCCCTCATCGGATGAGGGGCTCGACTCACATTGTGAGTCCAATTCAGCACAGTCCAGGTTGGGATCAGCAAGTTGCTGAACCCATCTCTCTATCACAGTCTCCGGGATCTCACGATCTTTGGGACATTCATCGGGAGGCAATATTTCTGGAACTGTCAGTATCAGGTCTATTAGGGACTCAATGCTCGTTCCTTGAGTTGCCCTACAACTATGTGACGCACTTAAAGGAGGCGTATCCTGTTCTGGTAATTTAGGCCACTCACCAGGGCCCAACTTCTGAAAATGCGCATGCAACACAATGGCTGACATTCCAGAAATGGCAAATAAGCAAATGGGAGAGAGCAAAGGACCATCCACATGTCCAATGACCTTAAGAGAAAGCCATCGGAAAGGGGCACCTCCACGTGAGTTCTTCACTGGGAGGACAACACTGCTGTTCAATGCCGTCAGTGACCCAACCAACATTATTCCTATCAAACCCATAACTTGTGGTATTGAACACTCCACAACGCATGGGCAAACCTCGGGAGGATTATTGTATCCTCGCTCAAAAAAATTCATCTCGGCACCTTCACAAGTTGCCAATTCATGAGAAGAAACACGGAAAAGGGGGTCATGCAAAGAAGAGGATTGCTGCAACTCCTGTAGTTGCAACAAACTATCCGAAATATCGATGGTCACCAACTCTTGATGAACCTCAGTGGCGTTCAATTTCTTGTCATCCACGCAAGACATTGTAGCCGAGCCTTGCATAGGGCGGCACAACTGCTTGTCATGCTCCATCCCATTGACATCCCGCTCAAGCTCCCGGTTGCCCGTCATGTGCAACGATGTCCGTGCCTCCGGAGGAGGACATTTATAATCAAATTCATCCCATGGGCCGCCTTGACAAAGGTCCTCCACCAAAGCAAAGCATCCCGGATCCGGTAGGACAACAAGTCCATACCGTGCAAAAGAAGGCAAACCAAGAATGGCTCGCGGGCCAACCGAGGCCAAATAAACCAAGCAATCGGCGCAGCGCGCCATCACGACCTGGGAACCTCTTTGCACGGTCACAATGATATCGCTCCGGACCACATATTTTCCACCTTCCAACTCCTTCTCACCAACTCCGAGTAGTCGGAATGGTTGGGTGGCCACCTCCCGGAATTGTTCGGGGAATAATTCCCAACCAGCAACCACAATCACCTCATTGCCGGTGTCCCCAAGCGATAGTGCCTCTATTCGTTCCGAGGTCCCTTTGTGAGGGATATATATCCCCGGAACGATGACGCCCTTCGGAAGCTTCTCGGCGTGCCCAGGTCGAGGCACCCTCAAAATTTCCTCCTCGGCCCCACTGATTCGTAGAACCGGACGCGTACAATATCCGTCATCCCATGTCTGGTAAAGAAGGTCCCTACCAGGACCGGCCCCCGCTGTGCCCCTTCCGCCTGTAACCCCTGCTGATTTACTCCGGATCAACGATTGCATTCCTCAATTTCCAGGGTCCAAATCCAAAAATATAGAAAATAAAATCCTCCTTCAACCCTGAATGGCAACCAGATCCCACAAGTACAGCAATAACCCAATTCACAATCCAAATCAGGCTGCGGGCTTTCGTTCAGCACACCGGTATTTCCACGGTGGCGGGCATGTACAAGAATTGCACCAAGGAAGAAAGCCCTGAAATTGGCATATGAACACAAATAAAGCAAAGTTGGGGAAAGAGGTAAACATACACATTCACAGCCATAAACCCCTCATTCCCTGGACTCAAGACCTTCCCTTGACTCACCAACATATTGCCCTGAACCAGGTCAAATGAGATGGCTGAATACCATATGTCAAAAGTCACTACATAAACCCCAAAAATGTGTTCACTCCGGTGCCTCTAAATCCTAGCCCAATAGGTGAGGTGGCGTGTCATGGCCTAGAGTGGCACTCAGGACCATGCCCTACCCTGACATAACCTTGGTTGGACTTGGGGTCGAATGGGCTTAGAGAAATGACCTATGAGTTGGAACTCATAACATGTCAAAAAACTGCCAATTCATACCATATTGGCCGAATATCACAAATATGCTCAAAATTGAAGTTACTACTTATCCGAAGGCTCCAAGCATGCATGGAATCGAAGTCTACCATTCATGAAGGATAGAGACCAAAGGCCACTGCCCATGTACATCCCCATTTTACCCTCGAAACCCCTTCGGATATGGGCGCCACGCACTGCCCAAGTCAGCCCATGATCTTGAGACCAAATCTTGTGATCCTTCGTGCGCCAAGCCAAATGGAGTACGCGATCCGGCATATGGTGGTGTTCAACTCCGAAGCATATGCCAACATATGAACAACATACCATGGTTCGACTCTCCATAGGCTTCTTGCTGATTGCCGACCAGGTAAGTACACAAAACGCAAAAATGAGCAAAAATTGAGGTCAAAAACATGAAAATATGACCAAATACAAAGTTGTCATGATAGTATATCTCTATGCTCACCCATGATATCCGCCCATGGTTCAATACACAAATGATTGGAACCATTTGCGAACAATTCCCCCACTTGGATCCCCAATCGGGCGCATGGAGATACCTTCGCCACTAATATCTACATGCCCCATGAAAATGGGAGTGCACCCATGGATCTCTTTGTCAAACATACCATGAGCAATACATAAGCGGTAGACTTGGTCTAGCGCTTTGAATTCCACAATTGGGACATGGGCAAAGCCCTTGTCACGTGTGGCTCCCCATCTCTTCGGCCACACGAAGATATATAACATGGGCGTGAGCATATCAAACATATTCCATGCATACAACACATACCCTCAAAATATGGCTCCCACCATGATATGCCATGTCCCTCCATTGACATAACTCCACGTTAAAAATACGTAGGAACCCAAGGAAAGTTGCTATGCAACCCCAACACTCATGCGGCACACTCGAAAGTCGCATTAAAATATTCGGTTGCACGGTCCAAGAGTTATATATCACTTTATACCCTCATGACCCTTTTCCCTTGCTACACCGGGCATGTGTGCGCACCAAAGGCGTTTGATGCTTCCTAAATTAAGTTGAGACCAAGGCAGTTCCAACCCAACCTTCCTTATTCTCTTTCCTCACACTCGCTCGTAGATATGGCTCTTCAAAGTGGTCCCACGATTCGCTTTTGTTTCCCTTATATCTCCAAGTCAAATGGGTGGCAAGTATAAGGGAAACCTGATTCGGGCATAGGGAAAGGAGTACGACCACTCGAAGAAGTCCAAATCAAGTGCGGCGATGTCGAAGTCGAAAATCCGATTTCGACATCGCGAAAAATTCTGATTAAAATTTCGAGTACTTATTTAGAGAATTGCGGAAGCAACGAACCCTTTGCTGATGAGATCTGACCCTTCAACGGAATATCCGCCAAAATATCTGGAAATAACAGTTAACCAATCGGTTAACGCAAAATCGCGAGCCAACTGACAGTCGCCGATACATTGACTATCAGAACGAAAGGCTGAAAAATTACGGAAACATTATGATAATAAAACCCTGTTGATTCCTGATATTCCGATGTATAAATCTCCGCTGGCGGTGCCTCGGTTCTGAATATGGCCGCTCATAGCCGGAATGGCCAAACCTATCACACTATCACACCGGGTTAGATCAGTGGATGGGAGAGTATGATATCAGCCAATGGCGGCTTGCCGGCACACAGATACACACCCCAAGTGACCCCAAGATGGCCACGGGGGTCCGAACCGGCTTCACCCCCCTTCTCAGAGCGTTGTATCCGCTCGGAAACAAATGAAGAGAGGACGGGAGGACCCCAATGGGCTCCAACCCCCCCCTCCATGTCCCAAGGACACATGGAGGCCCCACACACGTCGTAGGCGTCCCCCATGCCCCAAGGGAGGGGTGAGGACACTCATAATCAGCGCCCTACGCCATATCCGGTCTCCTCTTGATCTACAACATGGACCTAGGGGATCAAAGATAGAAAAACGTCGTCGGTCGACCTAAATAAGTATACCACAATGTAATATATATGTGGAGATCGAGTGAAGGGGGTATATGGCCACTCAAGGCCGAAAAATCCCCGGATGAACGCCCTCACTTGTCTCCCCATTCACAGAAACAAACAAAATGCCAAGGGGGGATCCATTACGGTGCTACAGCAGCAACCAAATGGACCAATACGTCCTTGACATCCAAAGAAATACCCTTTTTCTTTAGGTAGTCCATCCAGACCGTGGTATACCTCGGCACGAAGCTGCTCGGAGGCTCCCACGAGTCCCTGGATGCGGCGAATCCCTTCCAACGGACTTTGTAAAGCCTCCCCCCAGGCGTCCCCGGGTCCGGCTTGTCCGCCAGGATCTTCTCCGCGGTGAAATCGTCGTCCTCACCCTCATCATCCGAGTCCACATCGCCGGCCGTGAACTCGAAGGTGACGGGACGTCCGCTGGGGTCTGGTGCTCGGGGACGAAGCTGGGTATGGTCACGGTCCAGGATCTTGTTATTCCCCACACGAACCGCATACACATCCTGCCCGACCTTCCGCACGATTACCCCCGGCACATACCAAGATGCCTGCCGATGCCTGGACAGGACATCCTTGTGGTGCCGCTCCACCCACACGGTGTCTTGGAGAGCATACTTCTGGACTTTTCCCTGCTTGAAGTACTTGGCCCTCTTGTCATGCTCGTCCTGAAGTGCCTTGCACACCTTGGCCGCCGTGTCGTCCGCCTCAGCCATCATTGCGTTCGCATCCCGGGCCACCTTGCCGTGGTTCATCCACGGGAGAGTGCGTGACACTCGATCCCGTAGGAACAGGATGCGATGGGACGACAGTCCAGTGGGTCCCGGAAGGTCGTGATACGCCTGGAGCACTCTCCACAGCGAGTTATACCAGTTCCAGCCCGGTTCGTCAATGTGCAGCTGGCGGAACTTCTCGAACATCTGTCGCCCGGCCACTTCAGCACGGCCATTCGACCGGCTGTGGTAAGCCACGGTCTTGGCGTGCTGAATCCCCATGTGCTTACACATCGTCTTGAACTACGTCCCCACGAATTGACTGCCCCTATCGCTGCAGATGACAGCTGGGATATCGAAAATCGTCAGCCAATGCCTGATCATGGCATTAGCGACGGTCTTGGCCTGCAGCCCCACTCCATGCTTGTCCTTCTTGTCCTTCTTCTTGGACTTCTTGCCCGGGACTGCCACGATATACCCGCTGTGCCTGTCCACCGCCAGGATGACACAGTCGTAGGTCTCTCCGTCCACGGTGACCTCAGGCATGGCGAATACATCCATGGCCACGGACCGCATAGGGGCCTCCGGTATAGCCGTATACACCGGGTTGCCCGCTGTGGAGTGGTTAGGGCTTTTCGTGGCCCGACACACGGCACAGTCGCTGCAGTACCTATCCAGGATGGCGTAGTACCCCGGAGGGAACTTGAAACGCCACTCCAGGTCCTGCTGCATCTTGTCTCGGCCAGGATGCATGAGCTGGGCGTTGTGCCAATGGTCAATGAGCTCCTCCACTCGGTTCTCGGGCACCAGCAGCTTGTCCTTGAGGAACAACTTGTCGCCATCCTCGGTCAAGCCCTCAGGCCATTCGTCGTCCGACGGGGCGCTCACGGCATTCCAGTACTTGCTCCAGTGCTCGGATGCCGCGTAGTCATCCGACTAGTCCTCTGTGAGCACCGACCTGACTAGCTCTACAGGGGCCACCATCCATTGCTCGAGGGTTTCCTCTCGAATAGCTTGGACGCGGGCACCCCGGAACTTGGCCAGGTCCGTACGATTTGCCATCACCACAAAGCACTTGACCCCTTCTTGCTCCATGACCTTCTCCATCTCGATGATGCGCTTGGCCTCCTCGGTCTCCTCGGCGTCGCCATGGCTGGATATGTCCATCCACGCCTTGCCCGCGGGGTAGGCCCAGCGACTGAGGCAATCTGCCACAGTGTTGTCCTTCCCCGGGATATACACGACGCTGAGGTCGAACTTGGCGAACGTCTTGTGCCATCGGGCCCTCCTAGCCGCTGGTCCTGAGGGGGTGTCGACATGCTCCTTGTGCCAGCTCTGTAGGGACTGGTGGTCCGTGCAAACCACCACCGGCTGCAGTCCGATGTGGCCAGACCACTTCCTGAGCGCACATACAATGGCGTATGTCTCCTTCTCCCTCGCGGTCCATGTTCGTCGTTGGCCCTCGGCCAGGATCCTGCTCCAAAACGCCACGGGAACATGAGTCCCGTCGTCCCGGACTTGCTCGAGGACTGCCCCCACGGCATAGTCCGAGGCGTCTGTCCGTAGCACGAATCCCTTGTCCGGGTCCACCAGGAACAACCCCAACTGCCCCAGGAGTCGCTCCTTCAGGCGGTTGAACGCATCCTCAGCCTCAGGGGTCCAGGCAAGCTTCTTCTTGCTCCCCTTCCGGCCATCGAACTTGCCCACTTGCAGCATTATGTGCAGCGGCCCCAACAGTTCTGCATACATCCGGACATAGCCCGAATAGTAGTTGCAGAACCCCATGAAGGACCGGAGTTCGCTGATGGTCTGGGGCTTCTCCCAGTGGTGCAGGGACGCCAGCTTCCCAGGCATGGCATGGCGTTGCCCGTGACCAACCACGTGACCCGCGAACTCCACTTCCTTCACGAATAGTGAGGCTTTGGTGGGCTTGCACACCATGTTGTGTTTGTCCAACTCGCTGAGCACTCGGCGCAGATCCTTCTCATGCGCGTCGATGAGCTCGTCCTCAGTCATGTTCTCCGTGCCGGACCCGATGATGATGTCATCCACGAAGGGATCGGCACAGTCCCGGACAGGACCGAGTAGGTCCTCCATCATGCGCTGGAAAACGGCGTTGCCATTCTTGGCACCCATAGGCACCACTTTCCACTGCATGGGCCCAAGCGGCGTCGACATCGCTGTGCAGGGCCTGGAGTCCGGGTGTAGCGGCATCTGGTGGTAACCGTGTTTCAGGTCCAACACCGTGAAGATCCGCTTTTTCTGTTGCTTTTGGAGGATGGAGTCGATCAGGGGGAGCGAGTACGAGTCGTGCTCGGTCTGCTCTTTCAAACCTCTGTAATCAACCACCAACCTCCACTCGCCCTTCTCCTTCTTGGGCACGATGAAGGCTGGGCTGGCCCACTCACTGTCGGAGGGTTCGATCCATCCCCGCTCAATGAACTCGGCCAACAGCTTCTTCATGGCCTCGGCCCGATCGCCCTGAAGTTGGTACTCCCGATGACGATAGATCTTCGGGTTCGGCTTCAGCTTGATCTTCGCTGTACCAAACCTCCCGCGATCTGGAGGGTTCTTGTTGGCGACGCCACTGAATAGCCGCGGATAGGCATGGATCAGCCTCTCCTTCAGCTCGGCGACCTTCGGGTTCTCCTGGGCCTCTTCAGCCGCTTGCTTCGGTATCGAAACCACCGAACGCACTGCGGTATAGGCCTCTTCTGGGTCCGAGTCCGACTTCTCCTCGTCCGATATGCCGTCTTCATCGTCGTGGGTCGCGATTCCCACCGATAATCTTCGAAAATTTGCGGCCTCGGGCTGGTGCTCGTCGCCACCGGTTCCCACTCTTGGAGAACCCCACGTTGGTGGGTCCGACCCAACCGGACCATCGTATTGGTCCGCGATGTGATCCATGACCCTCGCCACGAACTCATCCTTCTCGTACTTGCCGGTGACCAACATCTTGTCATCCCACCAATGCGGAGATGTGACCATGGCCCGCCTCTTCTTGGCTGCCACACGGTCGTGCATCCCCATCCGCATGTAGTTGACGACGTCATCGATCTCGGCGTGGGACAGGACGTCAATGCCGTCAATAGGCTGATCCGTCCCCTCCTTGGGCTCAAACATGACCTTCATGGGCACCGCCTCCACCCTACGGATGAATGCTTCATCGCCCGTGGGCTGGGCTTGCGCCCCATCCACCAGGAAAGCCTTGGTACCCCACGCTTGACCCGGGGAGGGCATTGATACACCCTTGGCGTCGATGAACAACTCCTCCTCTGGCCCGAATGACATCTCGTTCAGGGTGATGGAGTCCAGCGTCGACTTGAGACCCTCCAGCGGACATGGGGTGGATCCTATGCCGGTTATGACCAGGATCCCCTTCGCCCTATCCGCGATGATCTTCTCCACCGTACGTCTGGTGATATCCAGGGAGCCATGCCAATACATGGGCCCCCACTCCTTCAAACCCCAATGCCTATGCCAGGCTGAGTCTCCTCGATGCCAATGCCTCCTACACTTCCGCAGAAGTGGGGCATCCCGGGAAGCGAAGACGTCCGTCTCGGGCGCTTCGGCTCCCAGCGTCTGGATCATCCTGTCGTACACCTGCGGCGCCATTCCATACTCCGTGACCTGAACTCCACGGTCTCCTCTGGACTTGGCACCCACAGCTTGCACCGCTCGGACGATCCGATCCTCTTCCTCAGCATTCCATTGGGATGACCCGCACGCATAATCCGTGGACAGCCATGTTAGGCATTCGTCGTCCTCCCGGACCAGCGTTGCGCGATGGGGAAGGGCTCCAATGGCGTTGGCCACCATGAAGTCGTACCCCATGATCATATCCCAATCAGTAATGTCGGCCACGTAGAAGTTCCCGGATAGAGTGCTTCTCTTCGCCTGATCAGGGCGGTTCAAGCGCTCATGTTCCCAGAATTCCATACTCATAGTGGCCTCATGGGTGCCACCACACATGATCTCTCCATTGGCGACCTTCAGGCGGACCGGTCTCCGGCTGGGCTGCAGGAATTCCTCCTTGAACAACCCTCTCCGGACCAGGCTCACCTGGGCACCCGTATCCACTAACACATCCACCACCTTCTCCTCTCGTCCGCACCGTACTCGCACTTTCAAGTACAACTGCCGCTCGTCGCCATGCGGTGTATGGACGACTCTCACGGCATGCAACTCTAGCACGTCCGGGTGCATCAGGACTTCAAGGGTATGGTCACGGATGGTGTAGATCTTGGGTTGGTCCTGCCCGTCCACGGGGCTCTCCGTGGTCGCTCCTTCCTTCTTGCCATGTCCCGTACCCACATGTACTTCCCTTGGCAGGGCGCTCCAGGGGTTGGGAGTGGCGAAACTCAGTGGTTTTGGCTCTTCCGGAGCCTTCTTCGGCACCCGATGTGCCTTCGCCTTCTCAGAGATTCCACTGATTTTCGGAGGAGAGACCTCCGAGGTCCCACTCCCGTGGGGGCTCCTCTAGACTTGGCCTCCCGCAGCCCCTTCCGGCTGCGATCCGCCAGGACTTTGTCCTCCACTTTGCTGGGCATTGAGTTCCGCCAACGTCCTCAACATGTCCTCAGCAACTTCCTCGATCGACCTCACTCGTCGGTCTTGACCAGGTCCACCACCATAGCCTCTTCCTCCGCCTTTTCCTTGGCCTTTGCCTTGGCCTTTTCCCCCGTCTCCGCCCTTCGCCTTCCAATCGGAAATCCGCTTCTCCTTGGGCTTCTTCTCGGGGTGAGCGGCGAAGTAGGCCTTCTTGTCCGCCTCATACACCTTGCACTGACGGTGGTCGTGTGCATGGTTGTTTCCCTTGCCATAACAGACCCAGCACCCGTCATGCTGAGACCTGTACTCCCGGAACGAGAGCGGTGGGTTCCCGATCCTCCTTGGCTCTTTTCCCTTCTTGGGTCCCACCTGGCTCCATCTGGACCGATCCTGCCCATGGTTCCTCACGTTGTGCGCCACAAACGCGAAAAAATGGGCCTCCTCGTGATCCTCCCGGGACCAGTGGTCTTGGCCACTTCCACTACCATCCTCCGCAGAGTTGGCCGTGTCCTCCTGGATCTCCCGATGATGGCGGTCTTCTCGGTGTCCTCGTTGTCCATGACCGTGTCGATCCTGCACGTGGGCCTCGTTCTTCGCATTGAGCTTCAACTCCACCGTGATGTACTTCACGATCTCGTCCAGGCTCATGCGGGCGAAGATGACTTGCATCCTCAGCGGCTCCCCGCGCCTCCACTCCACGTTGTTGAGGCGCAGCAACCCTTGCCCCATGGAGTCCCCGAATACCTCCACGTACACGGCGTTCTTCAGGCCCAACATCCGGTCGGGTCCGCCAGGTTCCTCCTGAAGAACTCCATGATACCCGCATGGGTATCCTCCGCCGCCATGATCCTCACCGCCACCCGTCTCTTGGCGCGCTTCTTCTCCTCGTCCTCCACTCTCCTCTTCCAGCTGCCGGGGAGGACGTCCTTCAGAAACTGGCGGATCTCACTGGCCTCGTTCCAGTCTTCGGCCAACTTGAGGCATCTGCGGTACTTCCGCAGATACCGGTTCCACTCCCGGACCCGCAACTCACCGCGGTCCAGCGGCAGTGGAATGGACCACAGGTCCTCCAGCTTCTGGTTCGGAGCGTCCACCCGCTCCTCGTCCTCCAACCACTGGAGGCAGGCCTGCTCTGTACGGATCAGTCCTTCCCGGATCTGATCCCGCAGCTCCTCCTTGAGGTCCTGCGCCAGCCGGTGTGGGAATGTCCGGCACACCCACGTGGGCACACAAGCTTGTCCCGCGGCGCTCCCCGCATCTCGCCGACGACCTCCTCGGCGAAGTCCTCCCAGTCCAGGATGAAGTCATCCAGGTTGGACGGGTTCCCATCGTAATAGGGAATTTTGATTCCCCTGAGGTCGTCGATCCTGATGGCGTCTCCGACGTCTCCTGCCACCACTCCACCGAGACGGATACCACCTGTGGCCGGGGGATGTGAGTACACTCCCCGTACATCTCTCTCCTCCATGGAGTGCGGTCCAGTTGGGCCTGAACCCATGGGGTTTGGAATGCGGGAAGGACTTGCTCCATCGACCGTCCATATCCCCGTATTGGGGTCCTTCGCCCACATGTTTCCGCTTGGGTGGCCTCGACCATGTCCGTCGTCGCTTCCCATGGTTCGCCCCTGCATGGTCTGGTTCTGGATCTCGATCTTCTCTTCCGCATAGACTGCCATATTCGTCGTGAGCGGCACATCCTGGGCGGCATGGGACATCTGCACCGTCAGGCTCCTCGGGTCCGTGGTTACGCGCCCTTCCCGCATGGACCCAGCCGGTGCCGTGTGTTCCCCGAGCATTGTGGACTCGCTGAATAGGGGAACAAACGGCAACGCACCCGGGTCAACACGCGGAGGCGCGTAGGGTGCCTCTGCAGGGCCGCCCATGGGTTTCTCCATGGCGCTCCTGAGGGTCTTAACCCGCTCCACCAGCTCTACCGCGGCCGGCTTTGCCGGGAGCTCCGGACCCGAGGCGAGGGGCTGTCGCTCCTCTAGCCTTCTCAGGCGTCCCGACATGTCCTCCACTAAGTGGAGGAGGCTGTCCACCACTTGCTGCTGCTTCTGCAGGGCCAGCTCCAGATTCTCCCGGTACCGGGCCTGATCCGCTCGCAGTTCCTCCATGTGGTTCTCCGCGGCCGACTGGTCGTCCAGGATCCCCGCGACGTCCTCCTCTAGAGCATCCTTGGCGTTGTCCAGGCGGTCAAGATGATTCACGATGGCGTCCATCCCCATCTTCGGGTACTTGCCCATGAGGAAGGACACGTGCTCGCAGTGGCACGTAGCGTGCTTTCCGCCGGATTCAGCGCATCCCGCGGTTCCCGGCACCTCAGACTCATCGCCCATAGGCGTATCGCCTATGGCGTCCGTCTCTGGGCCCGTGTGCCGGGGCACAGGTGCCGTCCGGGCCCTGGCTGGCCTCTCCAAGCCCTCGGCGTCGTGCTGCAGGGCGGGCTCGGGGACTGTATGCGCCCTGGCGATCGGCGCGGACATCTCCGGCTCCGAAGGTGGCTCGTGGGCTGTCCGATAGCCCTCGGAGTGCCCCTCGGATTCCCACAGCCTGACCGGGCTGGGGTCCGTGTCCATAGCCCCGGCGTCCCTTGCCGCGGACTTGGGTGACCCGCGCTTCCGGTAGCGCCGGGCCCGTCCTCCACTGCTGCCTGAATGGCAGGCCTCATCAGAGTCCTCCGCGGCGGAGCGGAGGTTGCATGCCTTTCGGCAGCGACGCTCACACATGGAGATCAGGTCCTCCATGTCACGTCCTCCTCTTCCCGAGTGTCGTTCTTCTCTTCGGGCTTCAAATTCCGGAGTTCGCCATGCTCTTGAACGTCTCGGTCCTTCTATGGCTCTAATCTCCGGCGTGGTCTCCACCGAGTCCACAATACGCACCCGGGGCGTACTTGGGCAGGGCTCATAAGGGCCCAAGTCCCCGGGTCGGCGGTTGGTAGGGGCAGCAGGTAAGCCTCTGCTACCATAAAGAAGGTCCCTACCAGGACCGGCCCCCGCTGTGCCCCTTCCGCCTGTAACCCCTGCTGATTTACTCCGGATCAACGATTGCATTCCTCAATTTCCAGGGTCCAAATCCAAAAATATAGAAAATAAAATCCTCCTTCAACCCTGAATGGCAACCAGATCCCACAAGTACAGCAATAACCCAATTCACAATCCAAATCAGGCTGCGGGCTTTCGTTCAGCACACCGGTATTCCCACGGTGGCGGGCATGTACAAGAATTGCACCAAGGAAGAAAGCCCTGAAATTGGCATATGAACACAAATAAAGCAAAGTTGGGGAAAGAGGTAAACATACACATTCACAGCCATAAATCCCTCATTCCCTGGACTCAAGACCTTCCCTTGACTCACCAACATATTGCCCTGAACCAGGTCAAATGAGATGGCTGAATACCATATGTCAAAAGTCACTACATAAACCCCAAAAATGTGTTCACTCCCAAGCCTCTAAACCCTAGCCCAATAGGTGAGGTGGCGTGTCATGGCCTAGAGTGGCACTCAGGACCATGCCCTACCCTGACATAAACTTGGTTGGACTTGGAGTCGAATGGGCTTAGAGAAATGACCTATGAGTTTGAACTCATAACATGTCAAAAAACTGCCAATTCATACCATATTGGCCATATATCACAAATATGCTCAAAATTGAAGTTACTACTTATCCGAAGGCTCCAAGCATGCATGGAATCGAAGTCTACTATTCATGGAGGATAGAGACCAAAGGCCACTGCCCATGTACATCCCCATTTTACCCTCGAAACCCCTTCAGATATGGGCGCCACGCACTGCCCAAGTCAGCCCATGATCTTGAGACCAAATCTTGTGATCCTTCGTGCGCCAAGCCAAATGGAGTACGCGATCCGGCATATGGTGGTGTTCAACTCCGAAGCATATGCCATCATATGAACAACATACCATGGTTCGACTCTCCATAGGCTTCTTGCTGATTGCCGACCAGGTAAGTACACAAAACGCAAAAATGAGCAAAAATTGAGGTCAAAAACATGAAAATATGACCAAATACAAAGTTGTCATGATAGTATATCTCTATGCTCACCCATGATATCCGCCCATGGTTCAATACACAAATGATTGGAACCATTTGCGAACAATTCCCCCACTTGGATCCCCAATCGGGCGCATGGAGATACCTTCGCCACTAATATCTACATGCCCCATGAAAATGGGAGTGCACCCATGGATCTCTTTGTCAAACATACCATGAGCAATACATAAGCGGTAGACTTGGTCTAGCGCTTTGAATTCCACAATTGGGACATGGGCAAAGCCCTTGTCACGTGTGGCTTCCCATCTCTTCGGCCACACAAAGATATATAACATGGGCGTGAGCATATCAAACATATACCATGCATACAACACATACCCTCAAAATATGGCTCCCACCATGATATGCCATGTCCCTCCATTGACATAACTTCACGTTAAAAATACGTAGGAACCCAAGGAAAGTTGCTATGCAACCCCAACACTCATGCGGCACACTCGAAAGTCGCATTAAAATATTCGGTTGCACGGTCCAAGAGTTATATATCACTTTATACCCTCATGACCCTTTTCCCTTACTACAGCGGGCATGTGTGCGCACCAAAGGCGTTTGATGCTTCCTAAATTAAGTTGAGACCAAGGCAGTTCCAACCCAACCTTCCTTATTCTCTTTCCTCACACTCGCTCGTAGATATGGCTCTTCAAAGTGGTCCCACGATTCGCTTTTGTTTCCCTTATATCTCCAAGTCAAATGGGTGGCAAGTATAAGGGAAACCTGATTCGGGCATGGGGAAAGGAGTACGACCACTCGAAGAAGTCCAAATCAAGTGCGGCGATGTCGAAGTCGAAAATCCGATTTCGACATCGCGAAAAATTCTGATTAAAATTTCGAGTACTTATTTAGAGAATTGCGGAAGCAACGAACCCTTTGCTGATGAGATCTGACCCTTCAACGGAATATCCGCGAAAATATCTGGAAATAACAGTTAACCAATCGGTTCACGCAAAATCGCGAGCCAACTGACAGTCGCCGATACATTGACTATCAGAACGGAAGGCTGAAAAATTACGGAAACATTATGATAATAAAACCCTGTTGATTCCTGATATTCCGATATATAAATCTCCGCTGGCGGTGCCTCGGTTCTGAATATGGCCGCTCATAGCCGGAATGGCCAAACCTATCACACTATCACATCGGGTTAGATCAGTGGATGGGAGAGTATGATATCAGCCTGTGGCGGCTTGCCGGCACACAGATACACACCCCAAGTGACCCCAAGATGGCCACGGGGGTCCGAACCGGCTTCACTGGGCTTGGTTTACCCACATAATGGGGCATACAGTCGCCGGTGAGGGGCCCATATCCCTACCAGCCTGGTCCATCCTCTTGGATTTCCAGCGTTGCCGGCGACTTTCTCAATTGTGTCGCTTACCGAGCCGCCCCTCCGCCTTGGCTTTCTCCCGCAACTCCGGATGGAGCGTCCAACAATCCTCCGGCGGATGCAGCGTCCTCCCGCAGCCCTTGCAAGGCGGAAACTTCCCACCTTTGTGTGGTCCTTTTCCTTTGCCACCTCCTTGCGCAGCGGGCTTCGCTTGGCCGCCCTTCCCAATTTTCTTGGACTTGAGTTTGTCCTGGAGCCACCCGGGTGCTTTGTGAGGATGCAAGACCCAACAATCCTCACGGCTATGTCTTCCCTTGCCACATGCCGGGCACTTCGGGATGGAGCTCGCACCTGCGCCTGCTCGTCCTGACATAGCCAGCACCTGGGCTTCACAAATCTCTTGAACCTCCGCAATGCTCAACTCCGGGTCCGCTTGTTCTTGATCTTGGTGACCTTTGGGATCCTCGGCTTTGTCCATGTCCTCAACTCGTTCCATGCCTCTCACCCGGCCCGATCCATACTTGTTCCCCGTCCGTTGAGGAGGAGGCACTTGGGGCTTGGGTTGCGGCGCTTCTGGGATGGCTTGCCCAAGCCGCCGCATGATGTGCGCCTTCTTGATCGCCAATTTGTGGCAGGACATGAGGGGGTTCATCACGTAGACGATGGTCTCGAGGTAGTTGAATTCCAACCCAACTTTGGTCTCCTCCTTGATGATTTCCTTGAGCAACCAATCCACCTTCATTGTCGCAATAACATCAAGTAGTCGATCTTTTGCTTGCCGTTGGGTGATTCTGTCGCGAACGCGGCGGCCCAAGGCTAAGAATTGTTCAACAAAATTGATGAAGTCACGTGGCGTTGGAGTTAGTGAAGACGGTCTGACGGTGTGCAAGGCCTCCAAGATCACGTCGTTGTTCGCCTCCGTGAAGACTTCCTCCGTCACTTCCCTGAACAGGTCTTGGTACCGGAATTGGTACCGATTCACCATTTCCTTCAGTGGGTTGGACCGGGAGGCGGGAATAAGAGAAAGCAAAACAGCTCTTCTCATGGCATCCGTCAACCCGTACATCCATGGCGAAACGAGGTTAGCAGGAGAACATCTCGGTTGCGAATCCCATCACCATTTTCTCTCATGAGGTTGGGGGTCCCATCAGGAAACTTGTCCCATCGAAGCGTGCCTGCGCAACGAAACGGAAATGGAACAATGCGGGTATGGCATGAAAAGGATGGACATGACCACAGCAACCTTACAGGAGATACACGGACTACTGATTTCACCACCATGACATTTGAATCCCGCGCCGTAGTTGTACCGGGGCTGAGACATTGCAATCGCGCTCCCAAGCACAAAAATCGAAAAACCACTTAATGGCCGTGGTCCCACTTCCATCCCACCGTGGGGCGACGGACATTCCTTGAACGTCCCCGAAAGTTCGCGGGTCCATCACCGGGGTTGCCAGCCTCCCATGGACCCCGGGAGGAATTAACCACGGATCCGTTCCTTCAAGTTGTGGCTCTTCCCAGTCGAACGGGGCATCCAAAAGTCGTTCAGGGCAAACTTCATCAAACGCCCTTGCCCGTAGAATTCCCGAGGGCTTTTGTTTCGGAAGCCCAATCCTATCCTTGAGAGATTCTTGTCGGTTGAACAACTGAAACACCATCCGTGGCATAAACCAACCATCACCGTCCGCCTCAAAGTAGCGGAGGTCCAACCCGGCGCAATGCCGCCAATCACCACCCATGCCCAGCGGGTTGTGTCCCTCGTGGGTGCGGGTCCGACTCCTCGCTCCCCTTGGGGCTCTTCCCCGGAAACCCCGGTCATCCGACCGCATGGACGACAAGTCATCCTCGGCCGGGGGGAATCCCAACCCCGGTAGGCTTCCCGTAACCCGTTCTTCCCGCGCTGGCACTCCAAAAACTCGGACTCGCGGTTCGGGCTTCGGTGTCGGTGTTGGGATCCCAATTGGATTCACCGATGGTGTACCCGCATGCTTCAACAATTGATATTTGTTCTCCAAAGACTCCAATTTTCTTTGTAACTCGCCAATGACATGAGAATCTGGCCGCATCCCTTCGGGTGCACCGCCATGGGGTCGGCTCCGAATCTCCTCCCTGAGCGCAAGTACCTCATGCTCACTTTGTTCCAACCGGGTCATGAGCAATCGCACCTGTAACTCCAGGGCTTCAACCTTGGCCAATTCCGGCTTGGGCATAGTGTGGCTTTCCACCATTGCTTCCACACCATGCACCCGTTTTTCGGCATCCCCAAAGTTGAGACCTATCCGCCGGATTTCCTCGGCCATGTTGGTGGTGACCCGGTCACAAATCAACACCTTGCCTTCCAAACTCTTCAATTCCTCAACCGATTTGTCCAATTGGGCCCGGTGTGAAATCAACCCAGTTACTTCATTCAACACTCCCTCGAGTTGCCGTTTCAACTCATTGGTGGCTTGCTCCCACCCTTGGCGAGAATTGTCCACCTTCGCCTTAAGTGCTTCAGCAACTTGGCGATATTCCAAAGCGGCTGCAGTCGCTTGTTCTAAAGTCGATTGCATTTCCGCTCTCTTCGAGTCCAACCGGGACCTCTGGTCCTGCACCTCGTTGTTTACCTCGTTCAACAATTGTCCCAAAGCCTCTACCCGCGCCGTCAAAGCTGACCCATCTACTTGTACTCCCCGCACATGGAGTTCAAGCTCGCGAGAGAGGGCTTGGATGACCTGGCGGATCTCGGAAATCGCAGAAACCGCTTCAAAATTAAAGGTTTGGAGATAGTTCAACGCACCCGTTAGCTGCTCAACCTGCGCCGGCAAGGTCGCTAAATCATGCGTCTCCGGTGTCCACTCATGAATCAAAATCCTTTCGGCTGCCTCACCAAATTGATTCACCATCCGAATCCTCTCAAAGGATCGGTATCCCCATGGTGCGGATTCCATGTTGGTGTCTTCCTCAACTGGGTAGGCTGGCTGGCCCTGCCTAAGCCCAACTGCCAAGTCTAAAGGAGACCCAACCGTCGACTCATGGCCTGTCGCATAGTCGGAACCCCCCTCCTCTGGCCGTGCTGTGATCCTCCCGATCATGGCCGTAACCTCTCCGAGAGTCATCCCGCTGCCCGTGTCAGAGCCGTAGGCTAAACCCCCTCCCGGGTAAGCCTCTGCTACCAACAATTCGCCCTCAAGGTGACTTGAACCGAGTGAATCTTCCATTTTTCCCAATGTCCAACCAACCAAATTTCCAACCAATAAAACCAGCAGAGATTTCCAAGCTCACAACCCACTCAAGTCCCTCAGAGCACGGCAATGACACAAACAATTCCAATTGAAAGCCCAATGACGAAATGACCCAAGAATCCAATGAGGTCCAACAATGATCCAACCAAGAGTTTACCAATGGTCCACAAAAACCCACAAATGATCCACAAATGAGCCACGGTCCAACAATCGT
This sequence comes from Eutreptiella sp. 'Long Island Sound 2002', assembly GCA_964036045.1. Lineage (NCBI taxonomy): Eukaryota > Euglenozoa > Euglenophyceae > Eutreptiales > Eutreptiaceae > Eutreptiella > Eutreptiella sp. 'Long Island Sound 2002'. Next base: position 37,914,083 of record OZ038400.1, on the reverse strand, counting down.
CAAACACGGGTCCACAAATGAGGTACGAATGGGCCACTAGTCCACACGGGATGAGCACGGGCAAAGGTCCAAATGGTTCCTGAAAGGTCCACCCTTAAGAAAAAGAAAAGAATTCACAAGCGCGAGTAAGACTCAACCTACTCTTCCGGTCGGACCACATGCAATGCAAAGACGAAGAGTTCATGGGCACGGGCATTATCCTATGGACTTGAGTCATGCTTGCAAAAGTGTAAACCAGAATTCACCCTACTTCTACCCGTCGACATGGATGGTCTCACCGGGGGTGGAGGAGAGGAAAGAAATGATCGACACCACCGTTGGGCCATCCCCAAAGAGCAAATGAGTCACACTTGAGTCTCCGGACGCCTTGACTACACCAACATGAGGGAAGGAAGTGCACATGCACATACATGGTCAAATGGGGCATGTAAACGCACCAGCAAAGGCACCAAACCATGACCCGGTTAGCTCTTAGGATCAACAACTAATCTAAAGCAAAATTAGCAAATGAGCAATACACGATTGACATGGAGATCCACCTGTTGGCAAAGAAGCACACAATAGGCCAATGGCCTCCCGGGCTACTCATGGGACCTAACCTCCACCCAAAGAGAGCACGTGCATGGAGAGATGATCCCACCCAAAGAGAGCACGTGCATGGAGAGTTGGTCTCATCCCGGAGAGCCGGAGAGAGTACATGCATCGCCTAACCATGCCCGAGAAGAGATATCCCCCAACCAATTCCCTTGAGAGAGATTTACCTATCCACCATGAGAGAAGGCATGCATGAGGAGAGAGTTTCGCCTAGCCTTGACCCAGGAAAGCATGCATGCACTTGGAGAGAGGGTGGCGAAAGCTCAACCAATGCCTATCCTCGAGTGTAACCACAAGATGGCAAAACCAAAGCATGTCTTAATTGGATAACTCCGAAGCCACGGGCACTTGAAAAAAAGTGAAAGAGCCCAAGAGTCTCAAAGGATCAAAGACAACGGTCACATGGCATTAAATGCTCAATTTACCTCTTGAGGAGTATGATGAATTGGGAGAGAGCGGGAGAGTGAGGGAAAGCACCAAATCCACCTTGGGGAGAGGAGACACTATATGTTCACAGTCATAGTCAAAAAAGGGCAAATTCCCGTCCTCGTCGCGCGATCGCAGCAGAAAAAAAATAAAATACCAAGAAAATGACGCACCGCCAGAAGAAATAAAGCGAAAAATCGACTCTTCCGACCTCAGAAACCCCCCCAACAATTTTACGCCGCTGTTTGGCGAGGTCGCAAAATTTAGGACACTCACCAAAAAGGACGAACAATAGAGTCGCGACGGCGAAGGAGCTGAGCGTTGCTTGCCCCAAACCACCTAGCAAAGTGCGTGCCCTAGGCGCTAGGGACTTGTGCGCGCCCCAAAACAAGCCACACATAGACAACAACAACGCCACCGGCCGCCGACAAGCAAGTATGTTATATGCCGCGCAACGCTAGAAACCAACGAAACAAGCACAACGCGGTAGGAGATAGACAAGGAGAGAACAAGTATGTAACGAACCGCACCACGGTGGAGATATACCACAAGTACACGACAAGCAATGCAAGCCCGCTCACGTAGGGAATACGACGACGCCGTAACACGCGAAGGGGATCACAACAAAAGAAAAAAGAAGCCGCACAAGTACACAAGTATGTTGCATGTCATGCATGAATAATACACACAAGCAACAACAACGCCACCGGCCGCCGAAAAGCAAGTATGTTATATGCCATATATTGTATGCATAACGCCGTAACAAACGCAATACAAGGGAGTTACGAGTCAAGCAACGCCAAAGTGCGCCGCCATGAAAAGCGCAACGAAAACCGCACCGGCAAGGAAAACCAACAAGAGGTGGCACCGAATGAATGCCTATGCTCACCCCCGCTCACATAGGGAAAGAAAGGTATGCCCGTACGTGCGTGCCCGGAACGCCGCAAGGTCATCACCGCCACGGACGAGCGGAATGGTATGAAGGGACAAACAAGGGGGAACAAAAAACCGACAAAGGAGAGAAGAACGCGCGAAGGAGGACACGCGCCACCGAGGTGAAGGGCAACACAAAAAAAAAGAAAAAGAAAAAAAAACACACAAACAAAAACTAAACATACACACGTGGCTAGTCGGGTCCAAGTATGTTGCATGCCACGTTACGCTACGCAACAAACACGAGACGAGAACGGCAACCACGCGAACAAAAGTAAAAGGTGACCACGAGGCGTAACCGAGACGTGCCCACCGCCCACCCGCACGCCCGCTTATGTAGGAGGCGAAAGGGAGCGAAAGGGGACAAAAGGTATGCCGCCGCATGCAAACAAATAGTAGGCAAGCCACACACCGCCACCAAGAACGCAAGTATGTTACCATGTCGTGCCACGTCCCCAACCGCCCGGCCCGCGCCACCAACCGAGACGGGGAAAAAAAAAGAAAGAAATGGCCTTTGGCCAGGGAGTGGTTGTCACGGGGGGCTAACGGTCCTGCCCTGCGCTGCAATGCGGGGCAACCTCGACAACTGCTCTTACAGCACAACCACCCTTTTTGTTGCGCTGATTAGAACACACAAATAGCCAGGGAGGGAGGCACGGGGAGCATACACACAAATAGCATAGCGCCGTCGTGTGCCGGGTCCCGACAAACACACGTGCATGCACCCACGTTCTCTTCCCCTCACAGGTCCCAAGGAGAAGCGTATGCTCGTGTTTGCGTCGTCCGGACGTTAAAGTAGGGTTGTCCTAGACGCTTAGACAAGTATTGCGTCGTGCCGTCGTCTCACATTAGCGAACGCCAGGCAAGGCGGGAGGACTAGGACACGTTAAGGTAGTGGGGAAAGAAACAGGTATGTTGCATGTCACGCCGCGCGCGCGGAACGGGCAACGAGCAAAGGTAGCGGCCAAAGGGGGGTGGAGTCAAGACGGGAGCAAGTGGGACAATAAACCTACGCACACGCCGGTCGCACACACATGTCGCATGACGTACCAGCCAGCTCGAGGTGCCGTGTCGCGACAAAACCGCCGCCGCCGCACGCCCGTTTACGCCCCCTCCTCTCTCTACGCAGGTTCAAAGGAGGAAGCCCGGGCTGACAAGGAAAAAGACAGAGACACACAACAAAGCGGAGGCAGGGAAAAAGTGCATGTCAGGGAGAAGGGTAGAGGAAAGGGTAAAGAGCAACGAAGCCGCGACAGGAACAAGGGGTAGCCAGCGGACGAGCAAGGGGCGCGCACAGGGGAGGGGACACGGCGGACACACGGCGAGCACAACACCGCACTGAGACACCGGAGAGGGGAGCACCAGAGGACCAAGGGAAGAGCGGCACCACGCACCACGACACGCACGGCACGGACACCACACACACCGCACACACCCAAAGAACCCCGGCAACCCGCCCAGCAGTGGGCGGGCAGTCGGGAGAGGGACAGCGCCTGACCCCAGGCGCCCCTCACAATGGTGGAAGGCACCCCCCCCGGGGACGCCCTTCCGCCACCCCCACAGCGAGCAACGCCGGCCCGCAAGGGCGCACGCTGGGGGGCCGGTGCTGGGTCCCCACGCCCGCACCGACCGCGCCCGGGACACGCGGGTCGCGGAACCCTGGCTGCCCGCTCCAGAGGACGGGCGGCCGGGGGAGGGACAGCGCCTGACACCAGGCGCCCCTCACAACAGTGGAAGGCACCCCCCCCCGGGGACGCCCTTCCGCCACCCCCACAGCGAGCAACGCCGGCCCGCAAGGGCGCACGCTGTGGGGCCGGTGCTGGGTCCACACGCCCGCATCGACCGCACCCGGGACACACGGGTCGCGGAACCCTGGCTGCCCGCTCCAGAGGACGGGCAGCCGGGGGAGGGACAGCGCCTGACACCAGGCGCCCCTCACAATGGTGGAAGTCACCCCCCCGGGGACGCCCTTCCGCCACCCCCACAGCGAGCAACGCTGGCCCGCAAGGGCGCACGCTGTGGGGCCGGTGCTGGGTCCACACGCCCGCATCGACCGCACCCGGGACACACGGGTCGCGGAACCCTGGCCGCCCGCTCCAGAGGACGGGCGGCCGGGGGAGGGACAGCGCCTGACACCAGCCGCCCCTCACAACGGTGGAAGGCAACCCCCCCGGGGATGCCCTTCCGCAACCCCCACAGCGAGCAACGCCGGTCCGCAAGGGCGCACGCTGTGGGGCCGGTGCTGGGTCCACACGCCCGCATCGACCGCACCCAGGACACACGGGTCGCGGAACCCTGGCTGCCCGCTCCAGAGGACGGGCGGCCAGGGGAGGGGCAGCGCCTGACACCAGGCGCCCCTCACAACGGTGGAAGGCACCCCCCCCGGGGAGGCCCTTCCGCCACCCCCACAGCGAGCAACGCCGGCCCGCAAGGGCGCACGCTGTGGGGCCGGTGCTGGGTCCACACGCCCGCATCGACCGCACCCGGGACACACGGGCCGCGGAACCCTGGCTGCCCGCTCCAGAGGACGGGCAGCCGGGGGAGGGACAGCGCCTAACACCAGGCGCCCCTCACAACGGTGGAAGGCACCCCCCCCGGGGACGCCCTTCCGCCACCCGCACAGCGAGCAACGCCGGCCCGCAAGGGCGCACGCTGGGGGGCCGGTGCTGGGTTCACACGCCCGCATCGACCGCAACCGGGACACACGGGTCGCGGAACCCTGGCTGCGCGCTCCAGAGGACGGGCGGCCGGGGGAGGGACAGCGCCTGACACCAGGCGCCATTCACAACAGTGGAAGGCAGCCCCCCGGGGACGCCCTTCCGCCACCCCCACAGCGAGCAACGCCGGCCCGCAAGGGCGCACGCTGTGGAGCCGGTGCTGGGTCCACACGCCCGCATCGACCGCACCCGGGACACACGGGTCGCGGAAACCTGGCTGCCCGCTCCAGAGGACGGGCGGCCGGGGGAGGGACAGCGCCTGACACCAGGCGCCCCTCACAACGGTGGAAGGCACCCCCCCCGGGGACGCCCTTCCGCCACCCCCACAGCGAGCAACGCCGGCCCGCAAGGGCGCACGCTGTGGGGCCGGTGGTGGGTCCACACGCCCGCATCGACCGCGCCCGGGACACACGGGTCGCGGAACCCTGGCTGCCCGCTCCAGAGGACGGGCAGCCGGAGGAGGGACAGCGCCTGACACCAGGCGCCCCTCACAACGGTGGAAGGGACCCCCCCCGGGGACGCCCTTCCGCCACCCCCACAGCGAGCAACGCCGGCCCGCAAGGGCGCACGCTGGGGGGCCGGTGCTGCGTTCACACGCCCGCATCGACCGCACCCGGGACACACGGGTTGCGGAACCCTGGCTGCCCGCTCCAGAGGACGGGCGGCCGGGGGAGGGACAGCGCCTGACACCAGGCGCCCCTCACAACGGTGGAAGGCACCCCCCCCCGGGGACGCCCTTCCGCCACCCCCACAGCGAGCAACGCCGGCCCGCAAGGGCGCACGCTGTGGGGCCGGTGCTGGGTCCACACGCCCGCATCGACCGCACCCGGGACACACGGGTCGCGGAACCCTGGCTGCCCGCTCCAGAGGACGGGCGGCCGGGGGAGGGACAGCGCCTGACACCAGGCGCCCCTCACAACGGTGGAAGGCACCCCCCCCGGGGACGCCCTTCCGCCACCCCCACAGCGAGCAACGCCGGCCCGCAAGGGCGCACGCTGGGGGGCCGGTGCTGGGTTCACACGCCCGCATCGACCGCACCCGGGACACACGGGTCGCGGAAACCTGGCTGCCCGCTCCAGAGGACGGGCGGCCGGGGGAGGGACAGCGCCTGACACCAGGCGCCCCTCACAACGGTGGAAGGCACCCCCCCCCGGGGACGCCCTTCCGCCACCCCCACAGCGAGCAACGCCGGCCCGCAAGGGCGCACGCTGTGGGGCCGGTGCTGGGTCCACACGCCCGCATCGACCGCACCCAAGACACACGGGTCGCGGAACCCTGGCTGCCCGCTCCAGAGGACGGGCGGCCGGGGGAGGGACAGCGCCTGACACCAGGCGCCCCTCACAACGGTGGAAGGCACCCCCCCGGGGACGCCCTTCCGCCACCCCCACAGCGAGCAACGCTGGCCCGCAAGGGCGCACGCTGTGGGGCCGGTGCTGGGTCCACACGCCCGCATCGACCGCACCCGGGACACACGGGTCGCGGAACCCTGGCTGCCCGCTCCAGAGGACGGGCGGCCGGGGGAGGGACAGCGCCTGACACCAGGCGCCCCTCACAACGGTGGAAGGCACCCCCCCCGGGGACGCCCTTCCGCCACCCCCACAGCGAGCAACGCCGGCCCGCAAGGGCGCACGCTGGGGGGCCGATGCTGGGTTCACAAGCCCATATCGATCGCACCCGGGACACACGGGTCGCGGGACCCTGGCTGCCCGCTCCAGAGGACGGGCGGCCGGGGGAGGGACAGCGCCTGACACCGGGTGCCCCTCACAACGGTGGAAAGCACCCCCCCCGGGGACGCCCTTCCGCCACCCTCACAGCGAGCAACGCCGGCCCGCAAGGGCGCACGCTGTGGGGCCGGTGCTGAGTCCCCACGCCCGCACTGACCGCACCCAGGACACGCGGGACGCGCAACCCTGGCTGCCCGCTCCAGAGGACGGGCGGCCAGGGGAGGGACAGCGCCTGACACCATGCGCCCCTCACAACGGTGGAAGGCACCCCCCCCGGGGACGCCCTTCCGCCACCCCCGCAGCGAGCAACGCCGGCCCGCAAGGGCGCACGCTGCGGGGCCGGTGCTGGGTTCACACACCCGCACCGGCCGCACCCGGGACACACGGGACGCGGAACCCTGGCTGCCCGCTCCAGAGGACGGGCGGCCGGGGGAGGGACAGCGCCTGACACCAGGCGCCCCTCGCAACGGTGGAAAGCACCCCCCCCGGGGACGCCCTTCCGCCATCCCCACAACGAGCAACGCCGGCCCGCAAGGGCGCCCGTTGTGGGGCCGGTGCTGGGTCCCCACGCCCGCACCGACCGCACCCGGGACACCCGGGACGCGGAACCCTGGCTGCCCGCTCCAGAGGACGGATGGCCGGGGGAGGGACAGCGCCTGACACCAGGCGCCCCTCACAATGGTGGAAGGCGCCCCCCGGGGACGCCCTTCCGCCACCCCAACGGCGAGCGACGCCAGCCCGCAAGGGCGCACGCCGTGGGGCTGGTGCTGGGTCCCCACGCCCGCACCGACCGCACCCGGGACACACGGGACGCGGAGCCCTGGCTGCCCGCTCCAGAGGACGGGCGGCTGGGGGAGGGACAGCGCCTGACACCAGGCGCCCCTCACAATGATGGAAGGCACCCCCCCCGGGGACGCCCTTCCGCCACCCCCAAGGAGAGCAACGCCGGCCCGCAAGGGCGCGCGCTGCGGGGCCAGTGCTGGGTCCCCACGCCCGCACCGACCGCACCCTGGACACACGGGACGCGGAACCCTGACTGCCCGCACCAGAGGACGGGCAGCTGGGGGAGGGACAGCGCCTGACACCAGGCGCCCCTCACAATGATGGAAGGCACCCACCCCGGGGACGCCCTTCCGCCACCCCCACAGCGAGCAACGCCGGCCCGCATGGGCGCACGCTGTGGGGCCGGTGCTGGGTCCACACGCCCGCATCGACCGCACCCGGGACACACGGGTCGCGGAACCCTGGCTGCCCGCTCCAGAGGACGGGCAACCGGGGGAGGGACAGCGCCCGACGCCAGGCGCCCCTCACAACGATGGAAGGCGGCCCCCCGGGGACGCCCTTCCGCCAACCCCACAGCGAGCAACGCCGGCCCGCAAGGGCGCACGCTGTGGGGCCGGTGCTGGATCCACACGCCCGCATCGACCGCACCCGGGACACACGGGTCGCGGAACCCTGGCTGCCCGCTCCAGAGGACGGGCGGTCGGGGGAGGGACAGCGCCTGACACCAGGCGCCCCTCACAACGGTGGAAGGCACCCCCCCCCGGGGACGCCCTTCCGCCACCCCCACAGCGAGCAACGCCGGCCTGCAAGGGCGCACGCTGTGGGGCCGGTGCTGGGCCCACACGCCCGCATCGACCGCACCCGGGACACACGGGTCGCGGAACCCCGGCTGCCCGCTCCGGAGGACGGGCGACCGGGAGAGGGACAGCGCCTAACACCAGACGCGCCTCGCAACGCTGGAAAGCGCCCCCCTGGGGATGCCCATCCACCACCCCCACACCGAACAACGCACCAGCGCACCAACGCACCAGCCACGGGACATCCGCACCCCACCCCCTGCTCTTAGACACAGCAACACAGCAATGGCGGAACCCGCGGCACCACGCAAGACACGCCCCCGATTCCCGACGCTGGACGAAGCACACGAGGTCATCAGGGCGCTGGGACTCAGAGACGGCGAAGGAGACCCCCCACAAGGGGACGCGGGCACGGACTCCGACCTGGAGGCATTGCTGGAGCCCCCCACGGGAGGCGCGCCCGCGGAACCTGCGCCGCCAGCGGGCAGCGTACCCGCGATCTGCCCCGCGTGGAAACGGGGCCACTGCACCGGCGAAGGCTGGTGCCCCAAACAGCACCCCCAGCCCGGCCCCGATGACGGAGCGTTGCCCGAGGTGAAACCCGCGGCCGCACGCGCCGCCCTACGCTACGGGGTGGCGCAGGGCTGGATCCTGGATGAGACCGCGCGCGGCAGCGTGAACATCCAGGAGGCCGTCGACCGAGTCACCCACGCGGGACAGGCGGCAGTGGCCTTGCACACCCGGGGCCGCCACGGCGGACCCGCAGAGGGAATCATTGTGGAACCCTCAGGAATGGTGCTGGCCCTGGCGGCGGACGTGGTCCGAGGGGTGCTCCACGCGTCCCGCGTGCGGCGGGCGTGCCCACAGTGGACCATCCAGGTGTACACCCCCCCGCGGGCGTGGCCCTTTTCCACGTGGGCGGTGCTCGCCGTCATGTGGCACCTGGCACCAGAGGACGCCCCCACAGGGACCGCGGAGGACATCGCCCGGGACCTCCACACCTGGCCGGCCGACCAGGATTACCCCTGGCGCAGGCCCTGGGGCGGCCTCCCGGTGGCACCAGCGGCAGAGGGGCTCAGCCTCGCGGCAACCCTCCAACGGCACCCCGACAAGCAGGCACGCCACTTCCTGCAGACGGGCACGGTCCCGGCCACCCCGCCAGACTCCGAGTGGCGATGGGACGCAGGGGGGGCGCAACCGCTGCCGGGCCCCTGGACCCTCCCGTTGTGGTATTTGCCCATGGGCACCTTGGCCCACGCCACCCAGGCCATCAAGGGGACTTTCCCGCAGCCGCTCCTCCCCGGCGTGGCCCTGCTCCGCAGCCTGCAGGCGGGGGCCGCCGGGTACGGTGGAAGGAAGGAAAGGGGCGCTCGAGCCCCTATTTCCCCATGGTCCAGGGCCAGGCGCTGATCCACGCCGAGGGCATGGGGACCGTGGAATGGGGGGCGATCGTGCCCGGCACGGCGTGCAGGTGGATCACGGCGACCGCCCCACAGCCCATGCGATCGCCGCCGGCGTGCCACCGCCTCCTACGGATGGTCCCCTCTTTGGCCCCCCAGCACGCCTTTACAAGGGACGTGTGGAAGGCCGTACTGAGCCAGACCAGGGAGTGGCTAACGAACCCGGGTGGGCGGTACCCGCCGGGACCGGTGCTCGAACAGCTCACGGCCCCCACACCCGGGGTCCTCCACGCCCTACACAGGGCGTCGGCCCTCACGAGGCAGCTCAACGACGAAGTGCTGGACCTGGCGCTGGAGCCGCTGCGGGTGCTCTACCCGCAAGCCCACATCCCACCTGCGGGCACGTCCAACCGCCTAGGCCGCCTGGGGTTGCAGCGCCGCGTCGAGGCCGCGCACCCAGGAGGCGTGGTGGAACAGTGGCTAACGCTCCGCAACCCGTCCACCGCGGAGGGCCACTGGTACCTGCACCAACTCCTCCTCCAACCACGGGCAGCCCCGGAACACCGCCGGCAAAACCCGTACCACACGCACCCGGAGCGCCGAGGCACACAAAACTACCCGCAGCCAGTCCCGCCCGCCCTCCCGCCGGGGCAGGACCCGGAGGCGCTACAGCGGGGCCCCCCGCTCGACACCGCCACCACGGTACAGCAAAGGGGAAGCGACGACGCGGGTGGTGCCGAACCGGACTGCACGAACTGCGGAGCGGTGGCCTGGATGGCAGCCTGCAGGCACCTCGCCCGAGATACCACGGGGCTCGGGCAGTACAGACCCACGGACCGCATGGCGCTGGCGTCCGCGGTCGCGGCCGTCACCATGGGTCCCGTGGCGGCGTGGCGGGCGCAACTGCTGCCCCACGTCCCCTGCCGCGACGCGCGGCCCCGACGCCCGGCCGCGACGCACGCGCCGACGGCACCCCTCACGGCGGAGCAACTATACGTTGTCACGGCGGCGTTGCTAGCAGACGGCGGGGAGAGCTTCGTCCACCACCACGGCCCGGCGCAGATTGCTGGATGCATACAAGGGCCTCAGCGCGATGCACCAGACCCGTGGCACGCCACGCTCCGCGGGCGCACCCGCGTCTGGGATGCGGGCGATGCCACACCCCCGCCCGGGCCTAAGCAGGGGGAGGCACTGGTACTGCAGACGGCAGGCTACCAGGCCATCATACACGGCCACGCCGGAGGGTACCGGTCGCACGTCCTGGCCGGAGGCCGATGGACGGTCTGGCACAGCACCGCCAGGCAAGGGGCTTTCCCGCCCCTGCCCCACATCGACTGGCGACAGGGGCCCACCCAGGCCTACTATATGTCGGCGGACCCCTGGCCGCTGGCGGTCCTGCTACACACTGTCAGCGCCCCCAACAAGAGGCAGGAACCGGGGTGGGTCAACCCCCCCACACTGGTGTGGAGCCCCGACCAGGAGGAGCATCTACGGGCCGCGTGGCGGGGAGACGCCATCAGGGCCGAGGACGTCCCGGACCTCCACGCGGGGCCAATCACGCACGCCCGCCCAGCGGCTACCCTGGCGGTGGCCTAACGGGGACAGCAGAACCCGCAGTGGGTGGTCTGCATGTTCAGCCCGGCGGACGCGCACATCGTCGTCTGCGACCCCGAACGCCTGCCGGGGCCCGAAGCCGTGATCCGCTTGGCAGACTGCACCCGCATGATCATCAAGGCGCTGCGGGAGGGCGAACACCACGCCCTCCTGCTCCAGGTCAGGCTGAAGGACAACGCCCGGGCGGCGAGGTCGGGAGTGTGGCCGGCAGCGGCGCACCCCGCCGACCTGGAGCTCCAGCTGGCGGTCCCGACCGCGGTGTACCACTGGCTACAGGCCTTCCACGAGCTGCGATGGAGGGGCAAGCCCGACCGCCAAATCGGCTCCACGCACTGGCAAACGTGGATGCAAGCAGACGCGCAGCGCGATGCCATCCGAGGTCTCGGGCCCGCGCCCGCGACGCGGGCCCTCGATGCGGCGGCCCCGGGCCGCACGCTGGCACCACACACGGTGCCGCTGGCCAACCTGACCTTCGAACCAGCGGCGGAGGGCGCCATTCGGAAGTCGGTGCCGCTCCCCCCGGCGCGAGGGGCCACGGAGCCGACGAAATGCCCCCTGTGTGCGGACAAGTACCACACCAGCGGGGCAATGCTGGAACACCTTGCGTGGCACGCGGTGCACCCTGCGGCCCCGGCGGACGACAAGGAGGCGGCCACCAACATCCTGCAGGGGAGAGCACCGAGGTCCCCATGGCACGCCCCGTACACCCGGCGCCCCCGGCCCCAGGCAGCCGACCACGCAGATGGAGATGAGGACGCACCCGGAGCGGCCCCAGGGGCCGGCGGTGCGGCCCCACAAGGGTCCATGTCCATCCCCGCGGGGCTGGCCCCCCTGGCCCCCCTGGCTCCCCCGGTCCCCCGGGCCCCCCTGTGGGCCCCGCTGGGAACGGGCTCAGCGGATGCGGCGCACCCAGATGCCCTGGCTGCGCCGGCGAACCCGGCGGCGATGCCGATGCGGGATAGCTGACTCCAGGAGGACATGACGGGCGACGCCCTGTGGCTCCTCTCGTGGAACCTGCGCAACGGCCTCGTGCCGCCAGACCGGTCCCTCCGGGACACACTCCGGCGGCGCCGGGGGCCGGCGGCCTGCACCGACAAGGAGCACCTCGTCACCGGCATGCTGCCCCAGGAGGGGGGCTTTGCCATCATGCTCCAGGAAACGGGGATCGCCACCAGGGCGCAGGAGATGCACGTGGCCGCGGCGCTCCAGGACAAGGGGTACACCGCCTTCTTCAGCAGCCGGCTGGCGGAGACGGGAGCCACCTCCACCTCGAGAGGGGGGGGCCTCCTCACAGCGGTCAGCAGCAAGTACGTGGCGGAGCGGGAGGTGCTCAGCTTCACGGAAATTGTCCCCGGGAAGGCCGCGGCCCTGGAGATCCGCACGGACGGGGGAGGCCTCACCCTCATCAACGTCCACGGGCCGCAAGCGGGCTGCTCCCCGTGGGCGGGACGGGCGGCGTTCTGGGCCGACATACAAATGTATGCCACGGCACGCAGCCTCGGCGGGAGGCACCCGGTGGTCATCGCCGGCAACACCAACATCTACATGGATGTCCCCGCCAACCCGGCCACGGAGCATTTCCGAGCGGGCTGGGAGGCCTGCGGTTTCCGAAGGGCCGCGGCAGGCGGCGAGGAGGACATGACCCCCACGCTCCACCCGTCCCGGCACAGGGTGGACACCTTCCTGGTCAACGAGCCCCTCCTGCCGTGGTCCCTGCGGGAAAGCGTCTGGGCTCGCGGCATGGCACACCCCCAGGTGGTCGCCTCGGACCACCTCCCGGTCCGCCTGGCCCTGCCGGGTCTCCTCAGCGCAGCGGGCCGCGCGGCGATGCCCACCCCCTACAGCCACACGGAGGGCCGCCTCCTCCCGTACGACGCCGAGACCGCGCCCGTCCAACACTGCCTGTGGGCGGCGGTAACCGCCGCGCAGGATGAACCCTCCCTGGCGCCCTGGCTGGGTCCCGCAGAGCAGCACGACTACGGGTCCATGCCCGCGGCCGCGGTGGACAAGGTGTTCGAACACCTCCACGCGACGCATGACGCCCTGGCGCGCGTGGTGGGACGCCGGCAGCCGTCTCCGGCGGGAACGGACCCGGCGGAGGGGGACCTCCCGGAGAGCGGAAAGCAGCTCCAGGCAGCGGTCCTCCGCTATGACACCCTGGCAGCGCGCGCGCCGGCAGCGTACCAGGCGGAGGCGGCCAGGCATGGCATCCGGTCCGAGGCGGCGCTCCGGCTCACGGAGGAGGTGCAGGGTGTGTCGCCCGGGTTCCGCCCGACCACGCAGGGCCAGCTACAGGAGGAGCTGGAGAGGCAAGCAGCCGCCCTCGAGGAGGACATTCGCCAGCTCCGTGCCCTTCTGGCGGCAGACCGCAAGCGCGCCATCAAGGACTTCTGGCGCCGCCACGCCCCCGACATCGCCCAGCGACGGAAAGCCGTACGGGGGGCCATAGAGGTAGAGGCCCCAGGCCCGTCAGGCCTCTGGAACGTGCGGGTTCCCAACACCCAAACGCTCCTCACAGAGGCCCACGACGTGATGTTCGCAGTTCGCGCCTTCTGGCGAGAACTGTATGACAAACGCCCGGTGGACCTCCCGGGCTTCCAGGCAGTCCTCGGCCGCCACGTCCCCCGGGTCCCTGAGGGGGCCTGGACACAGGTCCAGCAGTAGTCCATGCAGGACTCGAAGTCCGCCCTGGACAAGGCCGATGGCAAGGCCCCAGGTCCTAACCACGTGGAGGCCCGTTTCATCAAGGCCCTCCCAGCACCCGTACAGTGGCTCCTGGTCCATTCCTACCGGGCCATCCTCCGCGGCGCCCCGCCGCCGATGCACTGGAGGGACGCGCACATCTGGCTCAGCCCCAAGGTACCGGGCTCTGCCAGACTGGACGACTACAGGCCCATAGCCCTGGGCCAGCTGGACATGAAGCTGCTCACGGGCCCCCTCACCCAGCGCATCACGGAAGTGCTCACACGGCACGGAGTGGTCAGCGACTGGCAGCAGGGGGCCCTCCCTGGCTCCAACACAGGCCCCCCGCTGTTCATGGCGCAGCGGCAGCTCCAGCGGGGAAGGCCCAACTACGTCTTCTCCTTTGACGCACGCAAGGCCTTCGACACCGCCCCACACGGCGCCCTCCACCTCATCCTGCGCCACCTCTCCGTGCCGCCGGACGTCATCGACCTCCTGCTCTTCCTCCACACGTGCGCCAGGCTGCGCATCGTCACAGCACACGGGCTAACGCAGCCCGTCTACATGCTACGTGGCGTCCGGCAGGGCAACCCCGAGAGCCCCCTGCTGTACGCGCTCCTCCTGGAGCCCCTGCTCAGGGCACAGGGGCACCGCGTGCCCCCGCCGGGAGGGGCCGAGCACGGCTTCATCCAGGCCTATATCGACGACCTGCTGGTGGTGGCCCACACGCTGCAACACTTCGTCGAGGGCGTGGAGGCGGTAGCCGCGTACCTGGGGATGATGGGCATGGAGCTCAACCCCCGCAAGTGCGCCATGGCCACCACGGAGGGGGTCCCGGGCCTGCAGCTGCGCCTCTGTCCCCACCTGGAAAACCCGTGGTACTGGGTACCAGCGGCGGACTCCGTCCCCTACCTGGGACTCCAGCTGCAGCCGGACGGGGAGTTCTCCCTGCAGCGCAAGCACCGGCTACGCCTGGCGGCGGTGCACCACTGGTGCCTTAACACCCTCGCGCCACCGAAAGTGGTGCAGGACGTCATCCTGGCGATCCTCGGGGGGGTGACGCAGTACGTCGCCCCTTTCATCGCCGACGACTCCGACACTGCACGCCACCTGGACCACATCACGGTCCAGGTCGCGAAGGACGGAGCGCGGTACGCCTTCGACGCCTCGCGGGACAGGCTGCAGGATGACCGGACCCTGAGGCTCACACGGGTGCCCACGCGGTGCCAGCAGGCGGCGGTGGCCCTCGTGGGCACGCTCGTCCACCACCGCGCAACCTCCGTGCGCGCCGAGGTCACCAAGATGTTCTGGGAGATAGCCGGCGCGCACGGAATATGTCCTGAGGTGCACTACCCCGTCGCAGAGTTCGCAACTCTGGCGGGAGGCGACTGGGTCCACCGCATACCCCGGGCCCTGGCCGCCCTGGGAGTGGGGATGTACAACCCCATCGCGTGCCCCAGGGCGGCCCATGTCCAACTACAGTCCCCGCCGGGCAACATCGTCACGCTGCGCACCGCCAAGCTGCGACACCGCGACACGTGCCGCCTGACGGTGCCACACACATCGCCGTGGCGCGGGCACCACGGGCCACGCCACCCCTTCCCTGACAACGACGATCCGTGGCCGGCGGCGGTGCGGGAGTGCCTCAACCAATGCGCCGATGAACACCTCCACTATTGCCGCCGTGAGCAGGAGCCCACCAACCACCCCGGGTGGCGCGACGCCCTGGCCCACCTCTTCCACACCACCGGCATACGGGACCCCCGCCTGAGACTCGTCCACCCCAGGAGGGCTAAGCAGGACGCCCACACCGGCCCACGGATGACCTCGGACGGCCTGCACCTCCACGTCGGGGGCTACCGCCGCCGGGACGGCCTATCCCCCCCCACGCGGGGGGCGGCGTACCACCCGCCAGCAGCACTCCTGTACATCCTCCGCAACGTACTCGCGGAAAGCGAGCACCAAGAGCCTAACGCGGACGTTGCGTAACCAGAGCCCTTGCGCCCCCGGCCCCACGCGCCGACGCCGTTGTGGTTGGTGACCACGGACGACCAATGCACCCAAGCGACGGGGCAAGCGCAGCTCCGGGCCGAGTGGGTAATAGTGCAAGTGGGGGCAGGCCAGCCCGAACCCCGTGGGCTCCCCCGTGGCACCGCCCTACTGGTGGCTACGGGGGTGCCGCACGACCCACACATGGCGGTACACGCGCTGGAGGACCAGCCGGAGGACGCGGGACACCGCGTGGTGCACCAGCGTGGGGGCCCGGCGTGGCTCAAGGAACATGTGACGGCGCTACGGTCCTGGGCGAGCACGGTCGCCGGAGCGGAGATCCGGCTGCACGACCACCCGGCGATGAGCCCAGGCGACACCAGGGCGCTGAGCGTGGACCAACTGACCCCCAGCCACCCCGACGTCCGGTGGCACTCCGCCGACCTCAACGCGGGGTGGCTCAGCCCCACCGGATACTACTGGATCCCGGAGGCCTGGGGACACACCTCCTCTGACGCGTCCGGGGGCGGACCCTGCAAACACGCCACCAGCGTCGCTCTCGCCGCCGACCTCACCCGCACGTGGGCGGTGGCCATCTCGGGCACGGTGCCCGACGAGGAGGGGGTGGCCGCCTCCCTCCCCGTACAATACGGTGCCCACAGACCATGGGTTCACACGGTGGACGCCGAAGTCATCCTCCACCTCCTGCGGCACGCAGATCGCGAACGAACCACGGGGGTCCCCGCGGGCGCAGCGAAGGTGGTCAACCAGATGCCCCTGAGGTGGCTCCGGGACGGCCTGTGCGCGCGAGGGCAACACGCCGGGCACCCGTTCTGGTACGTCCGAGCCACCTCGCACCACAGTGACGCCCTACTGCACAAGGCGGACTGGGCGGCGTCCCAGGACACCGTCCTGCAGAACACGCCCCCGGACCCTGGCCACGCCCAACTCATTGTCGCCTGCCGTGACGGCCATCTCGATCTACGGCCCCCCACGATGCGGGTGCTCGGCGAGGTCGCGCAACGGGCGCAGACGGACCATGCGCTGACGCACCGGGGACACACACCTTTGGGCGCGGCCCATGCCACGGCCTACGTCCACGCCCGGGACCTCACCGCGGCGACCACCAACCGCCGGGCGCTGCGGGCCCGAGACGGCCACACGCCGGTGCAGCGCAGGCTCCGCGTCCGGAAGGAGCGGCTCTCCGGCGTAGCCATCGTCCCACAACCGTGCCTTTTCTGCGGCGGCCTGGAGGAGAACCCGGTGCACATGCACGTGGGATGCACCCACTCACGGCTCCTCTGGCCCCACTACCGCCAGGCGGTACACGAGGCGGCCCGCCACCTCCCACCTGGAGACAAGGCCCTGTGGGTGGCCTCGTGGCGCTCCGCAGGCGCCACGTGGACGGAGGTGTTCTGCTCCGGACTGGTGCCCGAGGACGCGGAGACGCAGCTCCGCGCCATAACCCGATACGACCCGCCGGGAGGGACCTCGGTGGACGATTTCCTCCACCACATGCTCCGGCTGGGGGACTTCGCGTGGGAGCTTCGCAACCACCGGCTGGAGCAACTCCTCCGCGAGCCCCAGAGCGCGGCGGCCCGGGCGCACCAGTGGCTCACTGCGGCGGAGGGCGACCACCCTCCCCCTCCCCCGCGCCCTGACAAGGACTTCGTAGCCTCCCTCCGTGTTGTGAATGGCACTCTGGAGTGCCCGCCCCAAGAGAGCCCCCACCCGTACCAGGACCTGCCGGGGGGGTTGTCGAGGCACCTACAGGACGCCCTCTTCCCACCGTGGATCATCGGGCGCGCCTCCATGACCGCATGGGAGGCGCGCATCGTGGGGGAGGAGTGGGCGCGGGAGTGGAGCCGGTGGTGCGCCGCCACGCGCGCCCCGGAGACCCCTGCGCAACGATACGCCGCCATCCCGCTCCGGTGGTGGGGGCCGGACACCCGGCCGAGACCCACCATGATCCGCGGGGCGGGGCCTGACCACCCGTGGGACGCGGCGACGGGGGCATGGCTGCAGGCGGCCCCAGGGCTGCAAACGGGATGGACTGGGGACGTGTCCTCCCTCGTCAGGACACCCGTCCCGCCCCGCATCGTCCTTCACGCCGCCAACGTGCTCCGGGCTACGGAGATACGCACGTGGGGACACGCTGCGGCCACCGTCCGGTGGCACCCCCCGGAGGACGGGGCCACCCAACTCACCGTGGCGCACTTCAAAGCTGGGGGGCCGGTATACGACGACGCCCTGTCCCGGCTGGGCGACACCCGGGGGCCCTTGCTCCTCATGCTCCCCACTGGCATTGCAGCCGCGCTGCGCCAGGAGCTAGACAGCTGCGAAGGGCTGCGAGTGGGGTGGGAGGCAGTCGCGGACGGCACCCTCCTGGCCCAGTAAGAAAAAGTGCTTTTCCATTGCTTTGAGGCATATTCTAGTTGTATTAGAGATGCACTGAGCATCCATGCATTTTCATCTTAGTATTGGTCCCACCAAAAGTGGTGATAACACATTTTGACCTATGGAACCAAACACCCAATCAGGATATGGAGTGGACCCCTTAATCCCCTTTCAATGTGAAGCTATTCATCTTTTCCTGAGTTGACTGAGCACTGACATACCTGAAGTAGAGCCTATGAATTTATCTATGTTTTTCCTTGAATTCTTAGCTATCCTAGTGGTATGCACCCTAGGGGGCTGGGCACCTCTTTTGGAGAGGTCCTGGGTTCAATTCCCCGTCAGCCTAGCTAAGTAGGAAGATCCCATGTGACATGGCAGTGACCTCATCGCCACATACCATGCCACCTCAGCACATATGGGACCCAAAACAAAGAGTGCACATCTCCTAAGATGGCACTATGGAGAGAGAGTGATCCTGAGGCAGTTTTCTAACTCTTTTCCCAAAACAGTTCAGCTATCTCTGTGAATATGCATTCATATGTGACCTGAGTTGCAGTTACTGTGAATATCCAATCAGCTTTCACTGTCTACACTGCAGCCCTTCATGCTTTGATCCCGAATCCTCTTCTCTTTGCATACTATCCGCTTGGGCAATCCTGGAGTGACTTGGAGTGACTGTATTTCATCAAAACCAAAGCTTTTCATCTCCAAAAACAAGCAGCAGGAAACCCTACACCAACAGCAAGCAGCAGGAGAGGCAAAACACAGTGCTGAAAACACTATAAACTTTTCTGGTAGCAGAGGCAGCCTGTCTCTGCGCACCGGCAGCAACCCCGTGCCGTACATCCAGTGCGCCGAGTACGGGCAAATATAAGCTGAAGGGTGAAAGAAGATGGATCCAGGAAAAGAGGACGCTGATGTGAAGACAGCGCCAGCGCCTGAGGCACCGGCAAGGCCGGCACCTGGCGCTGTACCTTCCGCGGAGCCCTTACATGGGCCAGTGGATGCAGCTGAGGATTCCCTGGATGGACTCCAGACGGCCTTCGGGGCCCTGTCTGTCGAAGAGGTGGTCGTGGTCACTCAGCCTGCAAAGAGGAAGAGAGAGAGCGAGAAGGATGCTTGAGACGGAGCAGACCAAGGAGAGGAGCAAGGGCAAGACCCGACGGATGTCCCTACCTTCGAAGGCGCACCAAGCGCTTCTGGCCTCCATGCATCACCCTCTCCCATAACCACCACACTCCGGGCCGCCGCAACATCCACTTCCACAACCAACCCGCCTATGGCAGAGGGCACAGGCTTTACTGGCATGCCTCCCTACCCCGCCTATGGTATGGGCCCACCTACCACTGCGCTCCATGAGGCAACTACTGCCAGTGAGCCGGTGGCTTCCAGCTCTGCGCCGCGATGGTATGCGGCTGACTATCCCCATCCACTCCACGCCACTGGAACCTATATGAATGTTCCTGGGTATGCTCGTGGGTATGCACCTGGGTATGCACCCTTGAGTGGGTTGAGGAGAGGACCAGAGTCTCTG
This sequence comes from Eutreptiella sp. 'Long Island Sound 2002', assembly GCA_964036045.1. Taxonomy (NCBI): domain Eukaryota; phylum Euglenozoa; class Euglenophyceae; order Eutreptiales; family Eutreptiaceae; genus Eutreptiella; species Eutreptiella sp. 'Long Island Sound 2002'. The sequence goes on along the minus strand of OZ038400.1, from coordinate 37,894,493 downwards.
GGAGGCAGGAGTAGAGGATCGGGAAGATCCTCCAACAGGTCCCTGACGCGGTCGGAGATCAACGAGGTGCTCCGAGGAGCCACTTCAAAAATCGTGGGCGACCTCACGCAAGAGATCAGGGAGAAACTGGAGCCCCTGATGATCCCGTCCCATGCGTCACCTACGACGGTGGGAATGTCACCCCACCGAGTACAGGCTAACCACCTGGCGGCAGGGTTGACAAATACCCTGGGGAGCCTGAGGAGCCGACCGATGCCGACTCCTGCAGCAATACCGAGAAGTCCATTCGTCCCGAGAACGGCCCAGCCGCCCTACAGCCACGTGACGAACTCGACGAGGGCCGAGCTGGACCAGCTGGGGCTGACAGCCTTAAGGGCTATGGTGGACGTAGAGCCTTATGGCTCTAGTGATCTTGGCGGAGACCCCTCCGATGACGAGCCGCCATCGATGGATTCTTCTTCGCCCTCAGATGACGAGGACCCTGAGGACCCCGAGGACCCCAAGGGTAAGAAGAAGAAGAAGAAGAAGAAGAAGACCCGATGCCCTGAAGGACGCCGAGCTCAGGAGGCGAAGGCTATTGCCACCTCCAAGATAGTGGTGAACCTGCCTGAGTTCACAGGCAAGGACCTCAGCGAGTTCGCTGAGAACTTTGGCCGGTTCCTACGACTGACCGGCCAAACCCACGCGAGTGGGCGAGTGAAGTGCGATCTGCTCCTGCAGTGCTGCAAGACCAAGTACCCGGAGAAGCAGGTCAGGCAGATCGTAACTAACTCCGCCACCTTTGCCGATGTGTTGGTTGCCCTGGAGAGGCAGTACCCAACCTACGAAACCGACCTCTCCATCAGGGCCGAGATCCAGAACCTGCCCGTGCTGCCCAACAACCCCAAACCTGGCAGGGTCTCCGAGCTGTTGGCTGACCTGGACCACTGGGCTGGACGACTGACGCCCGGTTCCTACAGCAGCGACGACCTGCTGTTCTGGTTGTGCGCCAAGCTCCCCCGAGAGCTTTGGGACGAGTGCCGTTTGACGGCTGAACGCAAGGCTAGATCCCTCCGCTACGAGGATCTATGCGTGCTGCTCCTGGAGATGGCGCTGGAGAAGGAGAGCGACCAGCACTTGAACAACTACCGTCCTGGTGGTGGAGGTTCTGGAGGCAAAGGGTACCAAGGGTCCCGACCTGGGCAGGGGACTACCCCCAAACACGCCCACGCCCATCTAATGGAGAACGTGAAGGAGCTATTCTGGTGTGATGCCACAGACGAGCAGGGCCACCTGCAGCACGCCTCTGACTGCGAGCAGCGAGACTGCTTTGTAGTCCAGGGGAAGCAGCAGGAGAAGAACACCGGCGCCAAAGCGAAGCTGCCGGATCATTACCGCTGCACCATCACGTGTGCATTCTGCGGTAAGCGGAAGCACTACGAGGATGAGTGCTACCATAAGCAACGCCTATCGGCGAAGCTTAAGGGGGAAGATCCTGGCAAAGGCTCAGGCAAAGGTGGAGGCAAGGCCAAAGGCAACGACTCCGGCAAGGGCAAGTCGAAAGGACGTGGTCAAGGTGGTCAAGACAAGGGTCAAGGTGGACGAGGAGGAGGCGCTAACCGCCAGACCGACAACAAGAACAAGGACAAGAACGGAGGCAACCCCAACCCTAATCCAGGGGGGAACTCCGAGCCCTCTGGACCTACCACACGCTCACAGACGCAGGCCCAGCAAGAACAAGGAGCCAAGCGTGAGCATGAAGGTGGTGATGACGGCAACGCTAAGAAGAGGAGCCGTTTCATGAGGATGGCCCGCAAATTGCGGAACAAGGGGTTCGAGGTGACCTGTCCCGCGGAGTTCTGACGGGGACGCTCTGGTGGCACCCAAGACCTGGTGTTTAGGGTACGTATCCGACTAGGGGGACGTGAATACCTGGGGGTACTGGATACTGGCGCCACAATATCGATAGTGGCCAAGAAAATTTTACCTTGTGGGAGCCTGAAGAACACCATGACCACCGCCGCTATACGCATGGGGGATGGACATGTGGTGCACAGCTGCGGGGACTGTGAAGTGGAGGTACCTATGAGCTCCAGGACTATCGCCCATCGGTTCTATGTGATGGACACTGATGCCTTCGACTTTGTACTGGGGACTGACTTCTTCGTGCAGCACTCCCAGATACAATCCCTGACGCTGCAAGCGCCCTACCTCCTCTACGTGGACCACGGCAGTGGCAGAGAGTCTGTGCCACTGGAGCAGTCGGAACATACCTCGAGTTACCTGAGGCTATCGAAGGAGGAGCCCTCGAACATGATGGCAGCCTCCAAAACTGAGGACTATCAACTATTGGGGGAAGTCCTAGACCAAGGTCTGAAGGAGTTGGGTTAGCCTCGAGAAGACCTGACTGTGGAATTGTTCGCCAGCGACAAGCAACATGTACTGGACCTATACTGCAGCAAGGGGAAGAACTGCAGCTACAAATTTTACTGGCCCTCTTTCGGGATGGCCTACGGGAACCGCAGGTTCAGTGAACTGGGGAAGGTGCTGACCAAGGTGGCCTTGGAACGTTCCCGTATGGTCCTGTGTTCCCCCGATTGGGGAGCCCATGGGGGCAACGAATACTGGCGAAACCTCCTGGACAGGCTGACTATCAGCTCTGTTCGTTTGCCTGATGAGGCCATCTACGTACCTCTGGGACGCAAGACGCCTATTGGGAAGCCCGGATGGGGGAGTATGCTCAGCGTGGTGGACGGAGGTCTTACCACTATTCCCTGGGAGGACCTGGACCCGACTCTGGTCCAGGCTATACAACGAGAAAGCGATGGACTCGCCTTGGGTGACTTGAAGGATCGCCTACGACCTCAAGATGCTTGTGAGACTACACCCGGAGGAGATGAGTACGTCGTGACTGACACCAACGCCCCCAACTCTCCCTGTCATGTACCTGTTACTGATGGAGTCTCTGAGTGTGGACTATCTGAGCTACCTAGCTCTATCCACTCAGACGACGAAACTGAGCACGACGCCTTCTTCGTGCAGACCTGTGTGGAGGAAGTGGAGAACGCCGAGTACGTCGCCCCACTGAAACCCCTACTCTCCGTGAGGGTGGAAGACCCCGTGGATGAGGAGCTGGATCCTCGATCCAGGCTCAGGGAGTATGTGGATTCCGAGAGGAAGTTGGTGGCGAAAAAGCTATGCTACGCGAAGCCTACCCGCAGCTCATGGCCACTGAAGCAAGGACGTATGGGAGACCTATCCCAACTGAAGGAGGACCTCGAACAGAAGATCACCACCTGGCAAAGGGAGGTAGATCTTAAGCTCATGAAGAGCGTGTGGGGCGCCCATGTGAGAACCCCAGAGGAGGACGACCTCTCGGAGGAATGTGTATGTGAACCCCCTCGAGTGTGCCTATGTTGCCATCGTCCACCGGAGATGGTTGAGCAAGACCTTCTATATGCCTACCAAGGGCTGAAGGATGCTACCGCGGGCAAAGAGTCGGTGGAGGACCACCTCCCGACGTCTATTCAAGGGGCAAGCAACTTACACTCCGACGAGGACATGGAGGACAAGATCAAGGTATTGGACCCGCGGGTACAGAAGCTTATAAGGACCTACTGGAGGTGTTCGGAGAACTACCCCCTCCAGCCTCATGTGACAAGCTGGTACAGATGGACCTCAAGCTGAAACCCGAGTTCGTGGGTCACAAGATCCGGAGGAGACCCTATCCAGCTCCTAAAGAGCAGGCCGACGAGATTGAGCGACAGATACAAGAGTGTATCGACGCTGGCCTAGTCCTGGAGTACAAGGACGGGGACTACCCCCTACACTGCAGCCCCTGTTTCCTGGTGGCTAAACCTGGGTCTACAGCCAAACGGCTGGTAGTGGACTACGGAGAGCTGAACAAGAAGACGTTGAACCACTCAGGGTCCATTCCCAATATGGAGTCTACCCTGGAGAAGATAGCCTCCTGCCGCTACAAGACCAAGATGGACAAGCGAAGCGGATTCTGGCAAGTGGACCTGACGCCCAACGCACAGGAACTACTGGCCTTCATCACCCCTCAGGGGAGGGTGTTCAAATGGAAGGTCATGCCGTTTGGCGTGGCTAACGCACCCGCTCTGTTCCAAGAGCTGATGAACAAGATCTTGTCCATCCTACGAAGGAGACCTAAGGTGCAGGAGCTCATATCCCGTGGGGCCCAGATGGAGGCTCACATCGACGATGTATGCCTCGGGACCAATACCCAGGAGGATCACCTAATCCTCTTGGGTGAGTTCTTTGCGGTCTGCCAGGAGAACCACACACGACTCAAGCTGGAGAAGTGTGAGTTCATGCAGGAGACCATGCAGTACTTGGGGTTTGACGTTGGCTATGGGTGGTGGACCCCAGCGGCCTCTAAGGCCAAACCCCTGATGGATGCCAAGGTACGACACGAAGACCCCAAGAAAGGACTTCATGACGTACGCAGTTTCATTGGGGCGTGCAACTTCTATCGCCGCCAGATCAAAAACTTCACCTACACCAGCGCTGTACTGACTGACTTGATCAAGAAGAGTACTACGTGGCGCTGGGGCCCACAAGAGCAACCAGCGTTTGACGAGCTCAAAGACAAGGTAGCCAACGCTAAGTGCTTGGGCGTGCCTAGGGCACAAGGGGAGATTATCCTGGTGACCGACGCCAGCAATGTGGGCGGTGGTGGAACGTTGTTCCAATGGCAAGCACTAGAGAAGGAGGAGTTCGACTCGGCCATTTCCCAATGGGGGACGGAAGGTCTCAACCGAGATGGAACCCTCAAGCACAGCTACCCTGTCGACAAGTGGGTCCTGGTACCTCTGGGCCACTGGAACTGGAAGTGGAACCAGGCCAGGGGGAACTACTCCACCTATGAGCAGGAATTGCTCGCGGGTATGCTGGTGTTATCCTCACAAGCACGACTGTTGGGGAGTAACCCTGTGGTCTGGCTGTGCGACCAAGAACCGGTCCGCAGTTTCCAGAAGGGTCCCCCACCTGAGAAGGCCAAGCTACGTCGCTGGTGGACCTACCTCAGTCAACTACGGCTGACGGTACACCATATCCAGGGAGTGAAGAACGAGTGCGCTGACTACATCAGCCGCAACAACTTCGACGCCCTGATTGGTGCCCGGTCTGAAGCGCTGGCTAAGGAGGCGTTCAGCCGTATGGACGTACACCTGGACCTGAACATGACCATGATACGCCCCCTGGATGGACTCCAACAATCAGAGTACCTGAAGGAGTTTGGGGATATCTACAAGCGCCTGGAGAAACGCCTTGAACCCCTCCTGGTAAACCAAGACCAGTGGAAGAGGGACAAGAGCTACCTATGGCACGAGGACCGTATAGTGGTGCCTAGTGACCGAGTCCCAGCGCTGCTGAAGTGGACCCATGAGTCCAGTGGTCATGTGGGTGCTGACCGTACCCTGAGGCTGTTCAAGCAGTGGTTCCACACTACGTGGACTGACGACCAACTGCGGAAGACACTCCAGCCTATCGTGGACAAGTGCCCGTGCAGGTCCTGTAAACCAGGGGATATCAGGGACAGAGGTCTCTACTCGACCCTGCCCATCCCTCACTGTGCTAACAGTGTTCTATACGTGGACTACACGGAGATGCCGAAGTTCGGGGGCTATGACTTCGCCCTCGTGGTAACCTGTGGGTTGACCAGGTTTACCAGGGTGTTCCCCTGTACCAAGCACATTACCGGAGAGGAGACTATCAAGATACTCCTGGAGGAGTGGTTTTGTGTCTATGGGGCGCCCAAGGAGATCAACTCCGATGAGGACGTACGAGTACGCTCAGACACTGGCTGGTACAAGAGGGTCCTGAGATCCCTCAATGTCCAGGTGTCTACGGGGATTCCCTACTCTCACACGAGGAACCCCCTATGTGAGCGACAGATTCGTGTCCTGAAGGAGAACGTCAGGATATGGTGCAAAACTGAACGCACCAGAGACTGGGTGAGACTACTCCCCGTCATATCCTTGATGATGAACTTCCAAGAGAGTTCAGCTACTGGCTACTCGCCACATGAGCTATTCATGGGGCGCCCGGCATGGTTCCTACATGCCCCCTATCCAGAGGACACCCATTCTTCTGTGGGTGAATGGGTCCAAGAGCAACAAGCGAAAGTGGACAAGGCCAAGGCTATGCTCCAGAGAGTGAGGGAGCGTCAGTGGAACAAGAAGAACAAGCACCGTGTACCGGCCCCCTACCAAGAGGGGGACTGGGTGTTGGTGCACCACAGTCGACTACCCGCCTGGGCACGCTCTACCAGCGATGACCCATACTTCGGGCCGTACAAGATCCTGTCTGTGGATGGACACCGTATCACCGTGCGGTGTTCTCCCCGTCTAGGGGGGACCCTGGTGTGCGCTGCTCAACACCTGAAGCGCTACCATGATCCTGAGGACCTCTGTGGGGAGGAGTGGGAGCTGAACGACGAGGAAATCGCCGCTCTGGACCTACAAGGGGCTGCTAGCCCTATGGAAGTTGAAGGTGAACTCCCCGACATGAACGCCGAGGAGATGGCTAAGGAGGGCTTCTACCTGGTGAAGTCTGTCGTACGCCACCGCTATCGCCAGGGTTGGCGCTTCCTCACCCTCTGGGAAGGGTTTGGAGTCGAAGAGGCCACCTGGGAGCCCTTCTCTGCATTTGTTCTACCTGAGGGACGCCTAAACTCAGTTCTGGTTGACTACTTGTCCCAGAACAACCTTGGTGAGTTGCTGAGGCTCGCTGAGACGCTTGCCTCCAAGACTAAAGCTAGGGACTGAACCTTACCCTTACCTGCCAAAGCGTATGTGTGAGTGTGCTAGTCCTAAGGTCCTGAGAGCAAGCCGCAGAAGTGGTGTCCTAATTATACCCAAGTCTGCGCCCTTGCTAAACCTGGAGGGTTGGCTTATTGATGCCACGGGGTACGCCCCGGGTCTCCCCTCCCCTATGCGCCCAATTTCTGTGCTGGCGCAAAACCTTGGGGGAATACCCAGCGTGCTAATCCAGGTATTGTTTTCCCTACCTATCTGTCTACTACAGGGAGGGGTGGCCAAAAGCTATGAAGGCATGAAAACGCCGTTTTGCTATGTGGCCAAAACACTGACCTAACCACTGCCACAGCCCACCAACCCTGCTAAAATTGCAGGAAACGGGTGGGACAGTGACACACGCACTACAGGTCCTACACACCCTACAGTGGCACCATCCTGGTGGGCGAGCACTGGGGCAACTGGCTCAAGCCCCCACTCAGGACTACCACTCCTACACGCGTACTCTACTTGGTGTTGTTGATGAACATGTCGTGGGTCCTAGCGACCCTCCTGTGAAATGACAAGAGAACACAGCGCTGCTAAGCAACTGTGGCCTAACAGGGGACGCGACACCGCGTTTCCCCTGCTAGGGCTTGGAGGGAAGGAGTGCTCTAGCGTGCAAGGCGCAGATGTCGATGAAGTCGGACTCCCTGCTCTGCCACAGGCGGAGCGGAGTTACTTGTTTGTGTGATCTGCGCCCTTGTTTAGCAGGGCATAAAAAAAAATGCTGCTGCACCAATCACCCTACCTGCCCACCTGTAAAACAGAGGCAAATGAAAGGGCGTTTGCGGCGGAGGAACCAAGCCACACTCCAGGTATTATACCCTTCTCAGTGTGACCTATAATACGCTGTCCGCAAACACGCTGCAGAAGCAGCTACTCTTGTCAAGCAAGCAAGCGTTAAGGGACTCCTCAGGTTCTCTTAAAGAACGTACCGAGGAGCCCCTGGGTAGCCTAAACAAGGTTTACCGTGCGCACTTCGCGTGGCCTACCCTTTAATGCGTGTGTGCATGCGCGAGTATGCACGATCGTGTGGGGCAGACCTGCCCATCTTTTCCGCAATCACAACTCCACCAGGGGACGGCCCCGCCTGGGCTTACTCACCTTACCTACCGCTGGAGAGCGAGAGCAATTGAGGTGGCCTGGCCAGCCACAAAAGGCGCCGTTCAGTGCAAAAAAGCGAGAGCAATTGAGGGGCGCACGCGAAGAACGTTGCTATGCACTTGTGTGTATGTCTAATCACCCTGATCTGACCGCCAATCATCTGCAATCTTTCTAATCAATCCCTCTATCGCGTCCTATCGTTGTTAGCGCTGCTACAAGGCTCATTCACGGAGACACGAGACGAGCAATGTGTATGCGGCATACGAGACGAACATACCTGTAGTTTATACCTGATTCATTGAAGTCTTTTTCGTTGATTGTCGAATTCTTGAATTTTCGAATCTTCTATTAGTGTGGGTGGAATCTGTATGTTTGTTTATTAATGTGTGTCTCGTCATTTTCAAGACTACGTGATACATACGTTTATAATTCCATTATTTCTCCATTTTCCGGCGCTTCGCTAGGAGCCGCTCCTGCGCACCGCCATCTTATGCGTATGAATTTCTGGATTTAAAAAATCCAGAGATGACTATAATTTCTATAAAAATGTGCTTCTGATGCACAATTGGATTCTGCTCAGGTGTGTCGTTTCAGAAAAATTCTAGGCCGTCATTTGACGGATTTAGGTGTCGTCGCTTCGTTTTTGCGTGGATTCGTCCATAATTCTCCCATTCCTGCCTCTGCAGATACCCACGCGCAGCCTCGCTGAGTAGGCCGTGTTCGGGCCGAAACGCAGGTGCCTGGAGAGACTGAGCAGAACCAAGACCCCACCAAGGGGCAATTTTAATTTTTTTGAGACTCCCTTCGCCCTAAGACAGGTCACAGGTCGCCAGCAGGTTTACGAGAACCCATGCGAGTGTGTATAATGTGTGTTGTGTTTGGGTTGTGTCGACGCTGCGTCTTGGAGGGAGGGATGCATATGCACATGTTTGGCATGCTCCCATACTAACCCAACCAAGCCACAGGAGCCCCGGCAGCGCCATGAGCGCTGAGTCTTCTGTAGGAAATGATACAATCAGAGCAGCATAAGGACGCCGGCCATGGTGAGCGCCCATTTTTCAGTGTGAGGGAAACTATAGGTATTTTAAAGTAGATGTGGAAACCAAGGAAAGGCCAAGAAAAATTCCCTTTTTCCTAAAATGCGACAGTGGTGGCCACCGCAGCACAAGGGGGGAGTAAGAAAAAGTGCTTTTCCATTGCTTTGAGGCATATTCTAGTTGTATTAGAGATGCACTGAGCATCCGTGCATTTTTATCTTAGTATTGGTCCCACCAAAAGTGGTGATAACACATTGTGACCTATGGAACCAAAGACCCAATCAGGATATGGAGTGGACCCCTTAATCCCCTTTCAATGTGAAGCTATTCATCTTTTCCTGAGTTGACTGAGCACTGACATACCTAAAGTAGAGCCTATGAATTTATCTATGTTTTTCCATGAATTCTTAGCTATCCTAGTGGTATGCACCCTAGGGGGCTGGGCACCTCTTTTTGAGAGGTCCTGGGTTCACCTCCTGGTCAGCCTAGCTAAGTAGGGTGATCCCATGTGACATGGCAGTGACCTCATCGCCACATACCATGCCACCTCAGCACATATGGGACCCAAAACAAAGAGTGCACATGTCCTAAGATGGCACTATGGAGAGAGAGTGATCCTGAGGCAGTTTTCCAACTCTTTTCCCAAAACATTTCAGCTATCTCTGTGAATATGCATTCATATGTGACCTGAGTTGCAGTTACTGTGAATATCCAATCAGCTTTCACTGTCTACACTGCAGCCCTTCATGCTTTGATCCTGAATCCTCTTCTCTTTGCATACTATTGGCTTGGGCAATCCTGGAGTGATTTGGAGTGACTGTATTTCATCAAAACCAAAGCTTTTCATCTCCAAAAACAAGCAGCAGGAAACCCTACACCAACAGCAAGCAGCAGGAGAGGCAAAACACAGTGCTGAAAACACTATAAACTTTTCTGGCCCTCCTCCACAGAGACACCGCGAACGGGTGCCAATGGGATGCCCTGACGCCCCACCTCACCGGGCGCCACGTGTACATGGCGAGCCCCCCCCAGGGGAACCCCCGCCCGGCGTGGGACGACCTCATCGCCGCCTTCCACGACCACGGGATCCTCCCCGACGACACGTGGCAGGAGGTCCAGCGGAAGACGCTTGGCAAGGACTACCGGCGCCGCGTCCGCGCCCGCCTGCTGGAGATCCGGGACCCCCTCCGACAGAGGTGGGACAACCTCTGGCTCCGCCATCTCGACCCTTGGTCGCCGCCCTCCCACCTCCCACACACCTGCCGACTCTGCGGAGAATGTGCCACGGTGTCCTCCGCAGCGTCGACAGGCGCCAACAGGTGCGCGCGGTGCGCCCAGGTAGCTGCGTGCCCCTGGCCCGAACCTCCCGCAGGCCCGCGCAGGCGCACAGAGGAGGAGGCCTTGCGCCGGCGCATCGAGGGGGCACACACCCCCTCGCACGAACAAGCGGGCCCCGCGGGCGCTGCCCTTCTGTGGATCCACGTGCACCTGCGGGACCCCACATCCGTTGCGCACCTGTCGCACGTGTTCGCCCCCTAACCCCCACCCGCCGCCGCCCTTTGCAGAGCCCGCAGCACCATGCCACGCCGACGGGGGGATGGGCCGGGGCACACCAGGGCCCGCCGCAGAGCACAGGAGGCGGCCGTCCGGGGCCTGGTGGCGACGCGGTGGCGGAGGCACCTGAAGCGCACGCTGCCGCACGGTGTGACCTGGAGGGCAGTGCGAGGGCTTTCCTCAACGAGACCGCCCTCCCGGCCGTCCGCGCCCTGAACGGAGCGGGGGCTCCTACGCTACTCCCGGCAATGCACCGGATCGTGAACGCCGTCCGGCCGGGGCTCATCAGCCCGGAGGCGGCCCTCTACGGGCACTGGATGGAGTGGCGCGAGTCCAATCGGTCGGGCCGGCCCCTGTCCATGGGGGACACCCTGCGGCTGACGGGAGCAGGGTCTGCCATGTCCCTCCGCAGTAGCGCCCCAGCCCTGCTGCAAGCCCTCAGGACGCGCTACCCCGGGGACGCGGCCCCGTACCTGAACCAGGCGCGGGCCACGTACCCGGGAGGAGTGTCCGAGCTGGATGCGGCGCTCCAGCTTCTACACCCGCCGGACGAGGACCTGGAGGTGGGCGAGGTCACGGTGTTCGTGGAAGGCGCGGACGAGGCGTCCGCCCGCCCCCGGCCGACCAACCCGGTGTACGACGGCACCAGGCCTACCCCCCCATACGCCGTCGTCTACGAGGCGTTCCCCAGGGAGCCCACTTGGTGCCCCGCCCTCCCGCCGGCGACGCACGCGCCCCGCGGCTGGGCTGACCCAGACCCGTCCCCCCCCCTCTCCAGGACCAGGGGTGCCCACCACAGGGGGCAGGTCCTCTGGCAGGAGTGCCCTGGCACCCCCCTGCTCCTCCTCGTCGTCGCGACCCGCGGGGACCCGGGGCGGATCCTGGGGATCACCCCCACCCACCTCTATGGGGCAACACCCGTACCCCGCCACCCCCTCCCGGCGCCCGCGGCGCGGGACGGAGTACACACCTTCCTGCGAACACAGGAGGTCACCGCCGTTACGCGGGTCCACCTGGTGCGGCTGCCCCCGACACCGCTCGACGACCCCCGGGGGCCCAGGGCCCTGGGCCCCGCCCCAGACTGGGAGCTGTGGTGCGACGCGTGGGCCGCGTGGCTCCCCCGCCTCCCCTCCCAATGCCGGTGGATGGCCGCAGGCCCCCGGCCGCGCGGGGCTGACGCCACAGCCGGCCCCCCCACCCCCTCCCCCCCTCCCCCCCGCAGAGCACCACACAGCACTGCCCACGGCACGGCACTGATGCACCAGGAGGTAGTGGGAAGGGCGCGCCTGCCACCACGCATGCCTACCAGCGTAACAGTGATGGCAGACTCCGATGGGTCCCTCCAGCGGGACGACCGCCACCACCGCCGGTCCCGCTCCCGCTCCCCCGTCTCCTCCCCGGAGTGGACGGGGGAGACCCTCGCGGAGCGCGAGGAGCGGAGGCTGGCGGAGGCGGCGGTGCTGGTCGGGCCGCCGCCGCCGGCCCGGGAGCCTGGGCCAGCCGGGACGGCCGCCCCCGCCGCCCAAGCATCCAGCCCCGCCGCCCCGCCCCGCCCTGATGCGCAGGAAGCGGAGACCGCAGCGAGCCACGCCGCGGCCCCGACCGCGGCCCCCGGCACGCCGCCGACACGGGGGGCGGCCCCGGCGCAGGAACCGGGCGCATCGCCGAGGGCCGCCGCAGCCGCAGAGGAGAGCAAGAAGGGCGCGCGAGGGGTTGCAACCGCACGGGCCACGAGCGCCTCGTCGGCGGCCGCCGCGGCAGCGAAGAAGAGCGGGGAGGGCGCGCGAGGGGCTGCGGCCGCGACCTCCAGCACGCCGCGAACGCAGGGAATGGACCCCGCACGGGCCGCGGGCGCCCCGCCGGCGGCCGCCGCGGCAGCAGAGGAGAACGAGGAGGGCGTGCGAGGGGTTGCGACCGCGGCCACGGGCGCCTCGTCGGCGGCCGCCACGGCAGCGAAGGAGAGCGAGGAGGGCGCGCGATGGGCTGCGGCCGCGACCCCGGCGGGCCGCGACACCGCCTCGGCCGGCCACGCCGCGGCCCCCAGCACGCCGCGCAAGCGGGGGAAGAACCCCGCACGGGCCGCGGACGCCTCGCCGGCGGCCGCCGCAGCAGCAGCAGTGGGCAGGGAGAGCGCGAAGTACCGCGCCCACGCCAACCCCACCCACACCCGCACCAGCCCCCCCAAGCCGTTCCCCCCCAAGCCCTTCCCCCTGGGGCGGGAGCGGCACGTCCGCCCCCCGACGCGCGAGCGCTCGCCGCCGGGCGTCACGCTGCCGCAGCTGCAAAGGCAGCGGGACGCCCGGCGAGTGGTCCAGGAAGGGCGCAGCAGCGGGGGGGAGCAGGGGGCCGGGAAGAGGCCAAGGCACGGGAAGGGCGCGCAGGGGCGCGGGCAGGGAGCTCAGGTGCAGGGGGCAGGGCGAGGGGAGGTGGGAGAGCGAGCGGGCCAGGGCGTGGGGGACGGGAGGCGGGACCCGCGACACGGGCAGGGGGCTGGAAAGGGGCCCAAGGGCAAGGGCAAGGGCGCCGCGGGCCCCAAGGGACAGGCGGGACGGGGCATGGGAGCCCAGGGGGGAGGACGGGGCGAAGGGAGGGGGGCAGAGGGCGGGGCGCCCCCGCAGCCGGACGTGCAGCCGGTGAGGTGCATCCCCCCCGGCATCCAACAGATGCCGGCACACCACACCCACCACCACCACCACCACCACCACCACCACCTCTACAACATCGACCCTGACGCCGGCGAGCTCGTCCCCCCCCAACCCCCGCGACACCAGCACCATCACGCCCCCCCCGCGCCGAGGGCGGAGCCGGCGCGGATGGCCTCGGCGGAGGGGGGACGGGGCGCGGCATCGGCGCCGCAGGCGCAGGGGCAGCGAGGGGGGCCGGCACGGGGGGCGGAGGAGGGCCGGCCATGGGACCGGGACTGGGGCGCGGTCCCGGACCCTCTGGGGGAGGAGACCCTCCCCCTGGTGGGGGAGGTGTATGGGTGGTTGTGCTGGGCCAACCAGGGGACCTCCAGGAGGTCGAGGAACCGGCCCTTCGATGCCGTGCTCCTCCGGAGGGACGGAGGAAACCGAGAGGTACCCCCGGGGGGGTGGGCAGCCCCAGAGGACCATGAGAGGGTCCTCAGGTCAGTGATCCGGGCGGCGTGGCCCGACAGGGAGCCGACGTGGCCGGCCTTCCTGGAAGGGGGAGCGGTGCTCCGCATCACGGATGCGGACGCCAACAATTGGCTCCCCCGGGCTTTGCGCAGCGCCCTCGCCCACTGGCGCTACCGCCGGCACAACCCGCCGCCGCCGCAGCCCCAGCCCCCACACAAGCGGCGGCGCAGGTGAAGGCCCAAACGGCGGGTACGGGAGAGCTGGGGGGGGGGGCTGGGCCCCCCGGCCCACGCCCCCCCCACGGTACGGCACGACGCAAGAGGGCGCGCCACCTCCCGCGGGAGGGAGTGCGGAGACAACGAGCGCGGGGGGGAACCTGGTGCCCCGCAGCCCGCTAACCACTGACCGCTAACCCTCACGGCCACCCCCGACCGGCCGGCGCCGCGCGACAACGGCCGGGGGATGAGGGGCCCCAGCGAGGGCCTGCGCGAGAATCCGGCTCTCGGTAGAGGGGGGCGGGGAAAGGGCGCGGCCCCCCGGCCGATGGCTGGCCCCCGGGGCCAGGACTGCCATGCCGCCCCCGCCCCCCCGGCCGACAGGAGGCGTCGCCAGGGGACCAGAGGGCCCCCCCCACTCCCCCCCCCCCCCCCCTTGGTCCGTTGGCACAACCGACCAAGGGACAGGGAAGGGAAGGAGTGTGGTGAGGCCGATGGGCACGGTGGCCTACAGAGGGAAAGGCCAAGGGAAGGGAAAGGGGAGGGGAGAGGGAAGGTTAGGGCAAGGAGGAAGAGGAAGGTCAAAGGGTGGTGAGAAGCTGATGGGCAACACCGCCTATGGAGGGGAAGGGTCCAAGGGAAGGGCGGCGAATGGCGATCGGCCAGTAGGCGCCGCCAGCTGCAGACGAGATCATCACACCATGGCGTCAAGCCAAACCCCCCCCCTCCCCAGCCCCCTCACTCAGCTTTTATGGCACACACTCCCACACCACCCACCCTGGATAAGACAGGAGACACTGGATTGCCACTCTGGCCCCCCTGACCCATGCTAGCCCTGTGAGATACCCGTACTTCTTCCTTACACTTAATTGACCCTGAGGAACACACTCACTGGCCCCCACCCTGGCTTTTTTTTTTATCGCTGCCATAATCCCCCTGGGCCACCAACCCATACCCAGTGGCAGCCCGTGCACCCAGGGTTTTGCAAAGCCTTTTGGTTTCAGCCACGCAACCCCAGCACACATCCATCGTGCGCCCCCCCTCCCCCCCCCCTCCCACACAGGCCCGAGAGCGGGCGGGGGGGCGGCCCCCCCACCCCCCCCCCCCCCCCCCGCACCCACCTCAGCTGGGGAGCCACGGGCGCGGCCCTCCGCCCCCCCAGGGCTGGCGGGGCACCCCCCCCCTCAGGAGGAACGGCGACGCGGTAAGGGCAACGGCGGCTGGGCCTGCTCCCGCGAACCCACACCGGCGTGCAGGAGCAACGCGCACAACGGAACGGGACGGAGGCCGCGCCCCACATGACCCTCCCGTAACCACAGCCCACTCCGAGGTGACAGAGGGGGGGTTCAGGTCAGCTGGGGCCCCCGGGGGGGCGGTCCACGGGCCGCCCCTCACCCCCCCCCACACCCCGGGGCGGCACTTCAGCCGCGACCGCACGCGCGCGCCGGAAGGGAGCGCGCCGGCGACACGGAGAGGGCCAGAAAGAAGTACCGCAGGCCGCCGCCCGGAGCGAGAGCAGGGAGGCCGCGGCGCGACACCCCCCCCCCCCGCCCCCCCACCAGCCCGCCAGCCGCGGGGGCCCCGGCCCCCACCCCCCGAGGCAGGGGGGATGGCCCCCCCCCGCCCGAGAGGGGAGCCGGAGTGTGACCCGCCCCCCCACCCCAGCCGCCGGCTCACATGGGGGCCGCGAAGAACAAGCGGGCCCACGCCTGCGCACCGGGACGCCGCACAGATCGTACCCAGAGAAGCCGGGTGAGCACGAACCGGAGTGGTATGGGGGGCCACGCCCCCCATGGACAGCACAACACCAGTGACGCCCGCTTTGTTGCCGGCCCAGGGAAGGCAGATGGACGGAACGAGGCAGAGCGACCCCCCGCCCTACGGGCCCCGCCCTGGCCGCACAGCCGGAGGAAACGGCGCACGCCCCCCCCCCCCCCCCCAGCCCGCCCCCCAGCATAAGAACGCCATGGACCCGCCCCGCGGCGCGCAGCCCCCACAGGGACAGAGCAGGGCCCCCACAGCCGCACGCCCGCGCCCACAACGCGGACCCCGACAGCCCACCCAGTGGACGGGCAGTCGGGGGGGGAGGAGCGCAAGACCCCAGACGCCCCACGCAACGGTCGAAGGCACCCCCCCGGGGACGCCCTACCGCCGCCCCCACAACCCCAAGCCAAGTAGGGGGGAACCGGGACCGGACCGCCCCCCCCCCAAGCACGCCAGACGGAGCAAGGGACCGGGGCAGGACACGCGGAGGGGCACGGACCACGTGGAACGGCCCTACCAGCGCCCAGTGCCGGGACCACGCGAGATGCGCGCGCCACACCACCCAGCGGGGGGGGGAGCGGACACCGCGAGAGCGCGAGCGCACACACACGAAAGGGACACGCGGGGACTACCGGAAGGCCAACCGGATCGAGCGCGCGGAACGCACAGACCGCATGGAATGGCGTACCAGCGAGCGAGGGTAAGGGACACCCGGACGGGACGGCCCGCCACACGCAGCGCGGAACACGCGGGGCGGGGAGGGGGAAACGAAAGAGACACGACGCCACGTGCCGGCCCGAACCCCCCCGAACCGGCCGCGAGCGCCACGCACACACAGACGGGGCACTGCGCCCGCCAAGGCAGTAGTGGAGCACAGCGCCACGCGCCAACCCCTAGGCTAGGCAGCCTCCGCGCCAGCCCAAGGGGGTCCCACTGGCGACAAGCCAGTAGCACGGGCCCGGCGGCGCCGGCGCCCCGGGCGACCACGCATTAGGGGGGCGACGCAGTGGGTAAGCGCCCGCAGCCACGGCTGCGAATTGATGCACTGACCGGGGAGTGGCGAAACGGGGACGCCGGGGAAGGACGGGGCTCCGAGCTCTGTGAACCCAGGGGACTCCGCCACCAGGCATGAGGTGCGTCTTGGAGGGCCCCCCACTAGGACCCGGTGGGGAGGATATCACCTGGCCCGACCAGGTGGCCCCCCGTGGCCGAAAGGCGTCTAGTACCCGCAAAATCAAACCTCAAACCTCAAACCTATATGTTCACCTTGACCATGGAATCGTGGGCACCACCAAGTTTGAGTCACATCATGAATGAACCATGCATGAATGACAAATGCAATGTCAACTCTTAGAATGAATGCATGAGACCTCAAAACCAAATATGGTGTGGCACCTCAATGGAATCCAATTGCAAGGCAACAACCTATGTATCCCACAACCAGCGGTGCGCCTACCTATGCTTCCCTTGGTCTCACCTCTCGTCCCCTTCGGAAAACACCCCATGTGACTGGTAGGTTTTGCCGTGACTACGAATACCACCAAGCAGAGATAAGGACGGTCTTGGTTTCCCCGGAGGTACTCCCTCAACACTGCCCACAGAAGCGATCAACGTACGTACTATGGCTGTCACACAGTCTTCCTCCGGTTTGATAAGTGATTCCAATTTCCACATGATAGATCTAACACTATTAGCACCAAACTGGAA
This sequence comes from Eutreptiella sp. 'Long Island Sound 2002', assembly GCA_964036045.1. NCBI lineage: Eukaryota > Euglenozoa > Euglenophyceae > Eutreptiales > Eutreptiaceae > Eutreptiella > Eutreptiella sp. 'Long Island Sound 2002'. Next base: position 37,877,214 of record OZ038400.1, on the reverse strand, counting down.
GGGTATTCGATTGGCTGGCCTGCATTACGGCGCGACCAAAGAAGGCGCGCGCGCACACACAGCAGCAGCCAATCGACGAATCAGAAATCCAAATAATGTTAGAAAAAATGCTGGCCAACCGCAGAATTGAAAAAAATCAATGCAACATCAAAAATGCAAAGACAGAACTGAAATCTGCAATCGGAATTAATTCTGGGATCGAAATCTGGGATTGGAATCAAATGCTGAGATCGCATAAGAATTTACACCTGAAATGGCACACAAGAAGCAACATGATTGTGCAAAGGAGAAGTGGGCAACAAACATGGATTCTTGACATGGCTATGCCCTAAGTTTTACAGTCCGGCACCAGCTGGGCTAGGAAGGCACTGTGTTTTAGATCAACATAGTTAGGATCAACAGGAGGGAATAGTGCTGGCGATCTCAGACAGTTGGTCGTCAGCATCCTCCTTAAAAGCTGCAGGTTCCAGATAGCCATCGGGAGATTCACACCCTGTAAGTGTGGCAGGTAAGTGCTCAGGAGATTGAATTTTGAGATCAGAAAGAGTCAGGCCACGATTTTCGGCCATGACCTCTTTCCGTAGCACCTGGTCTAGGTCACACAGGGGTACAGGATTGAGAGATCCATCGACGATGGATAAGAAACTTGCCCACTCAGGGGCCTGCATAGCTGTGTCTGAGTCCTCAGGCACATAGATGGGACCGTCGGGGAGGAGCACTCTTCCCACGGTCATTCGATCTAGCATACGGCGCCAGTAAGTGTGTTCACCAGAGCAGCCCCAGTCAGGGGTGCACACGACAACCCTTCCTCCCTCATGAGCGATTTTGGTTAGAACCTTTGCGAGCAGGCAGAAGGGAGGGTTAGCATACGCTAGGCCCATTGCTTTCCAGAAGAAACGGAAAGGGTTGTTCAGATGTTTCGAGCAGTACAACTGCATGATGTGCCGTTGTTCGCTCGCAAACAATTCCACCTGGATCTCATCCTGGTTTACCTGAAGGGTCGCCAGTCCATTTTCAAGAACGTGACGGGCCATTTGGTAGTTTTCAGTACGATAGTTAGTCTAGGATGCGTAGTGCAGCCCAGACTCTTTTCGTCCTGACAGCTCCAACGTACGGAGCAGAGCCCACTGCCAAAGTCGCAGTGCAAAGAAAAGGGGCGCTGGAGAGACAGCATTTTTACCTGGGGGTTTCTTCGTAGGAAGTCGGTACCAATCACGATGTCAAGGGCGTCGGTGTCCAGCGCTCTAAAGTGTTGGGTCACAGTTTCATATAGTCACATCGACCCCCCCCAAGGAATGGATGTTACGCCCATGCCCTACTTTAATGGCCACGGTCTTAGTTTTCTTGAAAGTGTTTAGCAGGCGCCGGGCCACTATGGAAAGTGTTGCACCGGTGTCAAGCACCGCTCGAAAAACTTGATCCCCGATTTTCACGAGGATCCAGAAAACCAAGTCCTCCTCTTCGGAGCTGCCCCCCTACTCCTCAGCAGGGAACTTGACACCCACCCCTGCAGCCATGAGGGACCTGGCCATCCAGGCCAGTCGCCTCTCATTGGAGTTATTCCCCTCAGGAGAAGCATTATCCCCCTGTGGGCGCTTCTTGGGGTTACCTTCCGCAGGAGGGGGAGTAGCAGCGGGCGCTGAGGAGCGTCTCTGGGGGTTAGGGGGTCCACCTTTGCCACCCCCTTTGCCACCTCCTTTACCACCTTTATCCCCATTCGGGGGGTTTCTGGAGGGTGTTTGGTTCTTCTGGCATTCAGCCTCCTGCCGCTTGAGTTTATCACTCTCGCGTTTCTTTATGTGACATGCGTCCTCGTAGTGATGACGTTTCCCACAGTAACCACAGGTGATGGTACACCTGAAATGATCTTGATGGGTCACCGTTTTCTCATCCTTGGAGTGCTGCTGACGTTTCATCTGCAGCATACAACTACTGCGGTGGTCGCAGTCAGGAGCATGACAAGGTCCCCCCTTGTCATTGACAGGTTTACAGTAGAACAGAGGGGGTGTACCTGCATCAGGTTTAACCTCATTCATGGCACGTAGGTTACCCCTTCCTTTACCACCTCCCTGGTTGGCGTTAGTGGGATTTTTAGGCCCTTTCCCTTCGCCACGTTCGGGGGTAGGGGTACCACCTCGACCCAAGTGCTTCTTGAGGAATTTCTCCATGTGGGAGTCATTCTCCCTCTCAAGAGCCAGCTCGATCAGCAGGTCCACCAGTTCGTCGTACGAGTGGGTCCGGCTTTTCCTCTCAGAGGTAGCGCGGCAGTCATCCCACGTACGTTGGGGGATCTTACTCATGAGCCACAGATGGGGCTCATTGGCTCCATAGGAGCCCACATTCATCCGTGAAAACAGATACTCTAGGTCGCACACGTATTCAGAGACTCGCGCAGTGGAAGGAAACTCAGGGAGCATAGGTAGCTCCTCTATCTGTGTGCGCACACTGAGGTCAGTCTCATAGACTGGGAATGTTTTCTCCAGTCTTTGGAGTACCTCCGCCCAGGTTGAACAGGTTTTCACAATCTGTTTTACCTGTTTTTGCAAAAACAAATTTTTGCATGAGCGTTCAAGCACTGAGCATTTGTTGGCAACATCGACATGGGATAGGCCTGTGAGCAAAATAAACTCAGCAAATTCTTCTGCCCATTCGGGCAGATTTTTCGGGTCGAACTCCGGCAACTCCAGCTGGATGTTCGCCTGGGCAATCGGTCTGCCCATCTTCCCACCCCCCGAGGTTAGGCCAGAAGGGGGAGGAGATAGGGCGGGAAGGGGTGCCAGGGCTGACAGCCCTCTTTTCCTAGTCTCCGTCACCGGCACGTCCTGTAGTTCAGCAATTGGGACTGTCCTGGCGCGAGGATGAAAAGGGCTGGGCCAAGTGACCTTGGGTAGCAACCTGGACACCCTTGATGTTTTGAGATCATCAGCCAACGTGCTCAATCCGGGTGAAGATGAGAGTAACGCTGGCTTGGGTAAGGGTTCAGTGATACCCAATTTAGCCTTGACAGCCTCTGACAGAGCTGTTACATCCCGGTCTTCCGATCCGGATAGAAGTTTGGCCAAAAGTTCGGCCGTGCGATCCAGAGCCCCATAGGTGGGCTCTGGGCGAAGCGGATCCAGACCCTTTTCAGGAGCCATTGAAGTTATCGGCAGGTCTGGATGCCATGCTCTCGGGTGCTCGTGTACTCTTTGTCGTCTCGGTAGTGATACTGTGTCCGCCATGTCTGTAGATGGCCCAGAATAAAGGAAGGAGCCCATCTCAGTCTGGGGCGGCGACCCGAGGGCATCAAGAGGTATTTCTCCATCTTCTCCTACGGTGGACTTGTGGTACTCCTCGTGGAGCATGAACTCGTCCATCCTCCTTCGTAGGTCCTCTTGTTCTTCAGGACCACCTCCAAGAACAGTAGAAGACGAGGCCGGAGAGGCCGACCGGGCGATGGAGGCTTCGACACGCCTGCGGAGCCTTTGCAGGCTGTCCTCACCATGGGGCGCTAAGGTTTCCATGGTTAATGGGGTTGTTCTGGGCGGATTTAGATTCGCCCTTCTGTGCTCTGGATCTTGCTGAGACCCAGATGCTGCTCTGAGTGGCGGTTCACTCTTTTGGTGGGCTACACTGCCAAGTTGTACTTGTACACTTCTGATCGGCCAGGTTCGGCAGGACAGTTGACACCTATGATTTTAGCAGCTGTTTTTTCCCAAAATTCAAAGTCATGCATTTTCAGAACGGCGATATCAAACTGTACACAGTAGTACTGTTGTTTTTGTGTTTTCTCAAAATTTTAACAAAATTATGCTGTCGCTGGAGCCGGAACCGCAGATCAACTGTCAACAACTGCCGCGTACGCGAGTTTCAGATTCCCCACCGCCGTGCGCAATAGAAAATCGCCAAAAAGTCCACTTTTTTTCGCAGTTGGAAGCAAAGTAAAGGCATGAGCGTGTCTCCGAGATCAATACCTTGCTGTTGATAAAAAAAAATCCAGATTGGCAGGCACAGATTTTGAGAAATTCACACTTTTCTAGCCAAAAACCACTCTTTTTCATGATTTTAGGGTCTATGGAGGCCATGTAGAGGGCCTTACAGGGCTGGAAGAGGTGGTATAGAGGTGATATATGAACAAATTGTCATCACCATTGGTAGAAGCCTACATGACAAGCGATGTTTTGCCTTTATTCTAGGCTATTCATCCCTTTCTCATGCACCATGGGGCCCAATATCCATATGGTTCATAGGTAGGGTTTTGATCACCTATCACCGTCCACACACATGTTTGGGGCTTGGGTTGGTATTGTATGCATTTGAATGATAAGAACTACATAAAATATGATACTATGTGCATAAGAATGGGATGAACAATGAACATTTGAGGTGTTTTTGGCCCTATTTTGCACCGTTTGTGGTCCATTTCCATATGGTTCATAGGTAGGCTTTTGCGTGCCTATCACCGTACACACACATGTTTGGGGCTTAGGTTGTTATTGTAAGCATTCGTATGATAGGTGCTACATATAATATGATAGTATGTGCATAAGAATGGGATGAACGATGAACATTTGAGGTGTTTTTGGCCCTATTTTGCACCGTTTGTGGTCCAATATCCATATGGTTCATAGGTAGGGTTTTGATCACCTATCACCGTCCACACACATGTTTGGGGCTTGGGTTGGTATTGTATGCATTTGAATGATAATAACTACATAAAATATGATAGTATGTGCATAAGAATGGGATGAACGATGAACATTTGAGGTGTTTTTGGCCCTATTTTGCACCGTTTTGTAGTCCATTTCCATATGGTTCATAGGTGGGTTTTTGCGTGCCTATCACCGTACACACACATGTTTGGGGCTTAGGTTGTTATTGTAAGCATTTGTATGATAGGTGCTACATATAATATGATAGTATGTGCATAAGAATGGGATGAACGATGAAGATTTGAGGTGTTTTTGGCCCTATTTTGCACCGTTTGTGGTCCAATATCCATATGGTTCATAGGTAGGGTTTTGATCACCTATCACCGTCCACACACATGTTTGGGGCTTGGGTTGGTATTGTATGCATTTGAATGATAAGAACTACATAAACTATGATACTACGGGCATAAGAATGGGATGAACGATGTAGATTTGAGGTGTTTTTGGCCCGTTTTTGCACCTTTTGCGCTCCATATCCATATGGTTCATAGGTAGGGTTTTGATCACCTATCACCGTCCACACACATGTTTGGGGCTTGGGTTGGTATTGTATGCATTTGAATGATACGAACTACATAAACTATGATACTACGGGCATAAGAATGTGATGAACGATGTAGATTTGAGGTGTTTTTGGCCCGTTTTTGCACCTTTTGCGCTCCATATCCATATGGTTCATAGGTAGGGTTTTGATCACCTATCACCGTCCGCACACATGTTTGGGGCATAGGATGGTATTGTAAGCATTTGAATGCTGGGTAAGAAATAAAATATGATACTACGGGCACAAGCATGGGATGAACAATGTAGTTTTGAGGTGTTTTTGGCCCGTTTTTGCACCATTTGTGCTCCATATCCATATGGTTCATAGGTAGGGTTTTGATCACCTATCACCGTCCACACACATGTTTGGGGCATAAGATGGTATTATAAGTATTTGAATGCTAGGTAATAAATGAAATATGATACTATGTGCACAGGAGTGGGTTGAACAATGTAGATTTGAGGTGTTTTCGGCCCATTTTTGCACCTTTTGTGGTCCATATCCACGGTGGACAAGTATTGCAAATTTCTTGTCATACCTGACGTTGTTCCACACCACATATAATCATATACAAAGATTGTCTCACTGCCTTCATGCCATTGTTGCGTGCTTTGTGTGCCAAGAGGAGGTATTTCCTGTGTATTACGCCTTCCGAGGTAGGGTGAGCGAAGGGTGAAAAGACGGTGATCGAACATGACATTGCTCCACACCACATATTCTAATATACAAAGATTGTCTCACTGCCTTCATGCCCTTGTTGCGTGCTTTTTGTGCCAAGAGGAGGCTTGTCCTGTGTATTACGCCTTCCTAGGTAGGGTGAGCAAAGGGTGAAAAGACAGTGAACTAAGGGTGAACGAATGGTCAAAAGACAGTGAGGGAATAGTGAATTGCGAGCATGCATGGCAACCAAATGTGATTTCCCTTGGTACAACCCACAGGGCTAAGCAATGGCTCCTATGCTTACGTAGATGAGGCAGTTTGAGAACATTGCCTGGCTTTGTGTTTGCGCTGCCATTGCTTCATTGCCCACATCGCACTCATATCATGTTTGTGACCTAACGAGGTATGGGGGAAATTTCATCCGGTTTCAAATTGGATGGTTGCCCATGTCATGTGTCTCGTTATGGGCAGATGAAATATCACACACACAACACACACCACACGCACTCAGTGGAATGTACCAATGTGCATTGCAACGCGCGTTGCATGGCAACCCAAAGAGCCGGCTTAGGCAATGTCCTAGAAACACTTGGTGGCAACAATCTCTCAAACAGCTGTATTTGCACTTTTGAACCCACAATGGTTGATTTCATTGCTGTCGCTGTGCTTTCGTGTGATTTGGCATTGATGAAATTTTTCCCTAGAGCTCGGTTAGGCTTGCCAAGCAACAAATTGTGACCCTACATGCCTTTTACTCAAGATAATCTTCCGGAGGGTGCAAAAAGTGCCCCTGAATAGCCATATTTGCACTTTTGAAGCCACAAATGTGGATTAGAGTGATTTCGTTGTGATTTCGTCGTGATTACCAACCTGAGTGATTTGTGGAACCCAACAAGATAACTCCATGCATGCACACACATTTGCATTTGCATATTGATGGTATGTTGGGTGAATTGTATGGGAATGCTTAAATTCGACCCAGTGGTGGAGGACAGAAGCAACCGTTAGGGAGCTTGTGGGTCCATGCTTGAAATATCATAGTTGAAATATCGCAGAGGAAATATCACAGTTGTGTCGGTCATTTTTTGCCCGCCTGTCCCATCTCTCCATTCAAGTGGTGGTTTGGCTTGCCGTTGTGGTGGTTGATAATTCTGCTGCGGTTGCAATCCATGATGCATGATGCATGATGCTCCACTTCTCTTCTCAAAGCAATGTTGTCTATCCCGCAAATTGGCGGTACTCTTCCAGTGTTGGCAAGGGAGCAACTGTGCATGTGGCTGCTGTGTTGGAGTTCCTGAGCAATGAGATGTTGGAGCTTGCGGCCAACGCATCAAGAGAAAACAAGAAGTAGCAACGTATCACGCCTCGGCTCTTGATGGTATGCACTGTGTGCCCCGTGCACATCCCATGTTGCACGCACGCACCAACTGTGCACACTGCGCGCACGCATTGTGCACACTGCATGCACGCACGCATGCACAATATCAGTGTGTCACAATATTAGTGCCTTCTGTCTGCTAAGAGTTTCAGCGAAAATCTCTGGGTCTGGGTGACAGAACACCTTCGCTGTTTGTCCGTTCCCGACTCAGATTATGTCTTTTTGACACTGTGGAGCTTTTGCTCGTGCCTTTGGCATTGCGTTTTGCACTGTGCACACTGCACGCACACATTGTGCACGCTGCACGCACGCGGCAGAGGTGGGGCATGCATGCGTTGTGCGTGCCCTGTGCATGCTTTGTGCATGTTGGGGGGGCTTCGGGGCACAGGGCGGGTGTGTATCCAAGCATTCCGAAATGATGCCATGAACGACGCCAGCCAAGTGGCCCTGCACGACCTTGAAATGGAGAGAGATGGGAAAGGGTTTTAGGGATGGGTTAAGGAAGCCAAAACTTTCCTCGAGTACACGAAGTATGCACGCACGCACGGTGCACACTGCACGCACGCATTGTGCACACTGCGCGCATCTTATTCTCTTGGCCATCGCCTCTTAACCCATTTTTTTTTGTGGGGTGGACTCGATGCAAGGCATGCTAGAACGGCGCGTTCCGGACTGCAGATGCAGCAAATTCTGCGATCGCTTTGCGATAAATAGGGTGCCACGTGGGGGCGAAGACACTCGTTCAAGTCATCCTCCAAAAACTGACCCACTGTGAGCACTCCTGCCCGAATGAGCGCTGGCGCAAAAGGAAAGTTGAAGTCTGTTCATTGCGAAAGGCGGCATTGTGACAGACACGCTGATGAGCTTTGCATCCCCTTCTGTGCATCACACAGGGCCAGTCGCCGATACATGTTGCCGTCGGTTCATATGCCGCCGTTGAGGCGTTGAGGCCGGATGACGCCTTGGTATTGAGGATGCAAGAGGCCTTGGCGGCGTTCCTCCCCCTCCTGTTCAAGGTGCCGCGTGTCCAAGATACAACATGTGCATGTACCGCATTATTTTGGGACCTGGCTACAAGGGTACTGTTTCATGGGAATCAGTAACATCAAGAATGTGCTGAAGCTGCATTTGACGCTCTCTGGATTGCAATCCTTGGATTCATGACACTGGCTCTTTTGCTCCGTGTGCGCCTGAAGAGGTACAAGGTTTGGCTTGGGTAAATCAAGACTGGGATTGAGAGCTGGCAGACACAGAGAGGGAGCCCCTGCTGGAGCACGTTGAGTGGGGCACCCTCTTGTTCTTTGCAGCACTCTTTGTGCTCATGCACGGTCTCGAAAAGCTTGGGCTCATTGAGTGGATTGGAAATGTTGTGGTTACGATCATTGAAGCGGTACATTGTTGCATTGTGCATTGGTTATCAAGGCAGTAGGAATACGTAATGCCACCGCATGCAGGGATTCCATTTCATGCGAAAAAGTTGCATGGCCGCAACACATGACAGAATACAGTGATCAGTCTGTGGGTCTCACTGTTTTTTGAATTTTGTTTTGTGCAAGCAGGAATCCAGTTTCTGCCACCCTCGGTACCTACCCCCTGTGATGCGCGGTCGCTGGCATGGCGGTAAGTGAGTCCCTCAACGCCTCTCACAACACATTCCAACTTTTCATCCCTAGGAAAAGCGATGGCGGCAGTGGTTGCTATCATGGCAACCATTATGACAGCTTTTTTGATATTTGGGCAAATGGTTACGGCAGCGTCGATTGCAGGGTGGCGTTAACGCAACCAAATGGGGGATGGGGGCTTGATGAAAATGTTTGTAGTGTGCACGCACGCATTGTGCACGCTGCACGCCCGCATTGTGCAAACTGCACGCACGCACTGTGCACGCTGCACGCACGCATTGTGCAAACTGGACGCACGCACTGTGCACGCTGCACGCCCGCATTGTGCACGCTGCACGCACGCATTGTGGACACTGCACGCATGCACTGTGCACGCTGCACGCACGCACTGTGCACGCTGCATTTGACGCTCTCTGGATTGCAATCCTTGGATTCATGACACTGGTGCTGCTGGCAGACACAGAGAGGGAGCCCCTGCTGGAGCACGTTGAGTGGGGCACCCTCTTGTTCTTTGCAGCACTCTTTGTGCTCATGCACATCTCATGCACGTCTCGAAAAGCTTGGGCTCATTGAGTGGATTGGAAATGTTGTGGTTACGATCATTGAAGCGGTACATTGTTGCATTGTGCATTGGTTATCAAGGCAGTAGGAATACGTAGTGCCACCGCATGCAGGGATTCCATTTCATGCGAAAAAGTTGCATGGCCGCAACACATGACAGAATACAGTGATCAGTCTGTGGGTCTCACTGTTTTTTGAATTTTGTTTTGTGCAAGCAGGAATCCAGTTTCTGCCACCCTCGGTACCTACCCCCTGTGATGCGCGGTCGCTGGCATGGCGGTAAGTGAGTCCCTCAACGCCTCTCACAACACATTCCAACTTTTCATCCCTAGGAAAAGCGATGGCGGCAGTGGTTGCTATCATGGCAACCATTATGACAGCTTTTTTGATATTTGGGCAAATGGTTACGGCAGCGTCGATTGCAGGGTGGCGTTAACGCAACCAAATGGGGGATGGGGGCTTGATGAAAATGTTTGTAGTGTGCACGCACGCACTGTGCACGCTGCACGCCCGCATTGTGCAAACTGCACGCACGCACTGTGCACGCTGCACGCCCGCATTGTGCAAACTGGACGCACGCACTGTGCACACTGCACGCACGCACTGTGCACACGGCACGCACGCATTGTGCAAACTGCACGCATGCACTGTGCACGCTGCACGCACGCACTGTGCACGCTGCACGCACGCATTGTACACACTGCACGCACTCATCGTCGCCCGCATTGTGCACACTGCACGCACACACTGTGAACATTTGCACTGTGCGCATGCACGCATTCCGCACACTTCACACACGCACTGTGAACATGCGCACTGTGCACACCGTACGCATGCACTGTGCACACTGCACTGTCTTTTGGCAGGACCTCTGTATTTACTGATTTTTGTTGGCCATACCTGGGAACATTCTCTATGGGGCATCCGTTCTGGCCTACTCCATGGAGGCCTCCTGGATCTGAAAACAAATCCCACTCCTATTGGGGAGCATGGAGACCGTGGTCTTTAATTTAATTCTGGTGTTTCAGATCATCTTGTTTGGCAAGCCGTCGAGCAAACCTCTGCTAGCCAGTGCATACAGTCCAATGCAGTATGAGTATTGGCCTTGGGTGCAGGAATGCTGTGCTCCTTGGAGGAGGGAGGGACCCCATGGGGCAAATGCATTACTCAGTGCAGGCACTGCTCAGTGCACAATTTGGCCCAGAATTTCATGCTCAAGTTGTTGCTCTTTCCAAATGTCCTCAAATGATCAGTCAACATGTGCGGACCATGGTGCACACAGGGATGGATGCAGGTTCTGTATTTCTCAAGGTGGTCCCCTTCCCCACAAGGAAGACGTCTTGGGCATCATTTGTTGCGTTTGAAAAAAAGATTATCCAAAGCCCCCCCCCCCCCATATTTCAGGCTGTACCATGGGTCCAAAATGTTGCCTTTGCCCCCTGAACAACAGGTCAGGGACCCCCCTCCCCTATTTTGAGGGTACTGGATGCGAAAAAAGAGATTGTAGGGACACACAGATCGTGACTCACACAATTTGCAACATCCGTATGCACCAAAATCTGCCGTTTTTCCATGAAAAAACGGCCAAAAATGGCCGTTTTCGGTCAAGAATTGAGTTTGTTGGCCTCAGACAAGCGGTTGAAGACCCCCCCCCTATTTTGAGGGTGCTGGATGTGAAAAAGCAAGTTGTAGTCACACACAGGTCACGCAAACACAATTTACAGCATCCGTATGCACCAAAATTTGCCATTTTTCATGAAAAAAACGGCCAACAATGGCCATTTTTTGGTCAAAAGTTGGGATTTTTGGGCTCTCCCCTATTTTGAGGGCGCTGGATGCGAAAAAGCAGATTGTAGGGACACACAGATCACGCAAACACAATTTACAGCATCCGTACGCACCAAAATATGCCATTTTTCATGAAAACCGGCCAAAAATGGCGCTTTTTTTGTCAAATATTGATTTTTTGGCTTTGTACAAGCAGTTGAAGGACCCCCCCCCCTATTTTGAGGGTGCTGGATGCAAAAAAGCAAGTTGTGGTCACACAAAGATCACGAAAACACATTTTGTAGCATCCGTATGCACCACAATTTGCCGTTTCTCATGGGAAAAACGGCTAAAAATGGCCATTTCTTGGTCAAAAAATGATTTTTTTTGGCCTCAGACAAGCGGTTGAAGACTGCCCCCCTATTTTGAGGGTGCTGGATGCGAAAAAGCAGATTGTAGGGACACACAGATCACGCAAACACAATTTACAGCATCCGTATGCACCAAAATTTGCCATTTTTCATGAAAAAACGGCCAACAATGGCCATTTTTTGGTCAAAAGTTGAGATTTTTGGGCTCTCCCCTATTTTGAGGGCGCTGGATGCGAAAAAGTAGATTGTAGGGACACACAGATCACGCAAACACAATTTACAGCATCCGTACGCACCAAAATATGCCATTTTTCATGAAAACCGGCCAAAAATGGCCGTTTTTTTGTCAAATATTGATTTTTTGGCTTTGTACAAGCAGTTGAAGGACCCCCCCCGCCCCCAATTTGAGGGTGCTGGATGCAAAAAAGCAAGTTGTGGTCACACAAAGATCACGACAACACATTTTGTAGCATCCGTATGCACCACAATTTGCCATTTCTCATGGAAAAAACGGCTAAAAATGGCCATTTTTTGGTCTCAGACAAGCGGTTGAAGACTGCCCCCCTATTTTGAGGGTGCTGGATACGAAAAAGCAGATTGTAGGGACACACAGATCACGCAAACACAATTTACAGCATCCGTACGCACCAAAATTTGCCGTTTTTCACGAAAAAAACGGCCACAAATGGCCTTTTTCTGGTCACATATTGATTTTTTTTGGCATCGTACAAGCAGTTGAAGGATCCCCCCCCCTATTTTGAGGGTGCTGGATGCAAAAAAGCAAGTTGTATGCACGCACGAACTACGAAAGCACAATCTACAGCATCTGTATGCACCAAAATTTGCTATTTTTCATGGAAAAACTGCCAAAAATGGCCATTTCTTGGTCAAAAATAGAGTATTTTGGCCTCAGACAGGCAGTTGCAGAGCCCCCCCCCTCCCATTTTGAGGGTGCTCGATGCAAAAAAGAATGCTGTTTGGACACACCGATTGCCCAAACACAATTTACAGCATTCTAATGCCCCAAAATCTGCCATTTTTCAACAAAATCGGCGAAAAATAGCCATTTTTTTTATCAAAAATTGTTTGTTTTTTTCAGCCTGAAACAAGCAGCTGAACCACCCCCCCTCCCGATTGGAGGGTGCTCGTTGCAAAAAAGCGAAATACGCCAAAGAACTACATAAAATATGATAGTATGTGCATAAGAATGGGATGAGCGATGAATATTTGAGGTGTTTTTGGCCCTATTTTGCACCGTTTGTGGTCCATTTCCATATGGTTCATAGGTAGGCTTTTGCGTGCCTATCACCGTACACACACATGTTTGAGGCTTAGGTTGTTGTTTTTGGGGAACAATGGGGTAGGAGGAAGCCCCCCCCCTGCTATTTGGGGGGTGTATAATTAAAACAAAAGGTTACTTTTGGTCTTTTTGGGTACAAAACCTATTTTCATGGTTTTTTCGTGCCTATACTATACTATACAGGTGACTGGTGTGCAGCACTGCTCTGCTGCACCACCCCAGAGCAGACAAAAATACTCCAAAATAGGCCGAATTCCAGGGTTTTTGATGGTTTCGGAGAAAGCTCGGGTGGGAGGAACCCCCCCATCCCTATTTTGGGGCCAGAGAATCCAAAGAAAATTGGAATTTCTGCCGAAAATCCTCTATAGGCAGGTACACTGGTGTGCAGCACTGTTCTGCAGGACCAGCCCAGAGCAGGCAACAATACCCCAAAATAGGCCAAATTTCAGGGTTTTTGATATTTTTGGACAAAATTTTGGTAGGAGGACCCCCCCCCCCCCTATTTTGGGGCCGTAGAAACCAAAAAAATAGGTCATTTCCCGCGAAAAACTCCTTTTTGTCGACTTTTTGAATTTTGGGAAAAAACAGCTGCTAAAATCATAGGTGAGTGGACATGTTCAATGTGCTTTTTAGTGTGCTCTTCTTGTGCTTCTGCTCAGAGTCGGTTTGAAAGGTTCTCAGGGTTTGCCTCTGCTACCGGAAAGATGTCCTTGATTAGTGCCCTATAGATTTTGATGAAATCCTGCAGGTTTGTGATGGTGAAATTCCAAAACCAAAGGAGCAAGTAGAGCAAGAACAGGATGTGGATCGAATCAATGAATAGTTTGAAATCCAGTGTAACAGAGAAGGGCTGCAGATAGACAAAGCAGGTATAGATACAAAGATTCAATCATAAATGGATAAAACAAAGATTTTATGTGAAAACTGGCCTGATTCTAGCCTCCAAGTTAGCATCAAGCACTTCATGTGCACTCCTTTGGATGAAATGGTGTTGGTTAGGAATATGGGGCAAAGGAGTTAGGCCAGACACAGATTATGACTTGGCCAAGCAACTGAATTCAGGAACAGTTAAAGAGTAGAACCACAATAAGTAGTAGAAACAATTCGGTATAGGGGTCTTGGGGTGGGAGACCATTAGGCTTAACCTCCAAGGCCTAAAGCATGAAATGCCTATTTGTTTTCAGTATATCCTCCATGAAGGAAGATACCTCAGCTCAGTTGAGTAGTAGGGGTGAACTTCATGGGGGGCTAGGGTTATAACCCTAGTTACTTTGAGAAAGTGTACTAAAAGCTTCAAAATAGTGATAAAAATACTTACGCTAGTCTCAGCATCAACAAAAGATTTTTAAGGGGGGCTTGGCCTGGATCAAGCCCTCCAAGAAAGACATGGCAATGACTTTTTCTTACTGTATTTGGTGTGCCAAAGATACATCCGCCATCACTTGCCGAAGGCGGTCTCGCATTTCCTGTATATCACTTAGGCGGCTCAAGTTGCAGGGTCAAAATCTGCTCAAAAGTGCCTGTCTGCGGCACTCCGAAAAAATAGTTTTTATGGGGGACCCGAAAACACAGCAACAAAAATTCAAGCAAAAATCAATGAATTGGACAATTCTAATTTATTTTCAAGAAAACCAACCGCCCCGGAAAACAATTTATCTTCCTAAAAATGCACTACTTTTTTCGGAAAACCACGACTTTTTCTTTCTTCTACCACTTATGCTTTCCTATGAAAATACCCATGAGCTTGCAATCCTTTCCAAAACCAGTTTGTGAAAACCATGTTGCACGCAGCACCACAAGAAGCATTTTTTGGCACCCTTCTTTGCGCGAGGCCTCGCGCAAACATCAACACAACACCGCAATAAAATGCATCACAGGGAAAAATGTGCCGCACAAGGTACTGGCAAAAAGGTCGTCGAAGAGGAATGCATAGCGCGAGCCCTCGCGCATAATACATCAGAACAAACGAAGAAAATACTGTTTCTTCGGAACAACTTGCATCTTAGCACCCATAGACTTAGCAACGGACGTCTTTCCCTTTGGCGGTGGCTTTGCGGGCTCGCCTCTCGGTTGGGACTGACGAGCTGGCTGCTTGAATGAAACTTTGGCCCCGGTTTCCTCGGGCCTCGGTTTCGCTGCCGCTTTCTTCGCTGCCTTGCCTTGGGAGACCTGCACTTCCTCCTCCTCTTCTTCCTCGCTCTCCTCCTCCTCATCTCCATCACTCTCGTCCGATTCTTCACCGGTACCTGACTTCGCTGCCTGAGGCTTGGAAGCAGTGTTCTTCTTCTTGGAGGCAGGTTTCTCACCAGTTGACTTCCGCTTGACTGCAGGGGCCTGTGCTTCTGCAGCTTGACCCTTCTGAACAATCTCTTCCTCCTTCAGCGACAACACCTCAAAACCCAACTTGTCATCGCGAACCCAAAGGGGAATACCACGGTTTGTCCAGTTGGCTTGCTGGTCCCAATCACCAGACTCGTCCAGTTTCGACCCTTGTGTCAAGATGTGGTTCAGCTGATTCTGCACTCTGTTGACCCAATCGGAGAGACTGTTGGTGGAGACACCAAGAAGGTACATGCGAGAATCCGGCTCAACGGCAGCAATCTTGCACACCAGATCTGGCTGATGATCAATGAACACAAACAAAGACCTGAAGCCCTTAGTCTCCTTCAGTTATTGGAGGTGAATGTTGAAATACCACATAACATGCGTTATCGGAAGGGGACCGCCAAATTCAGTGTCAACCATCTCCTGTACTTGAGTAGATCCAAACGTCAGGTTTTTCGGACTCTGCAAAGAGAGAGAAGTTTTTGCGCGAGGCCTCGCGCAAAGAGACGACGTAATGACGGTATTATACCTTTTTGGTCCAGCTATCCGGTGACGAAATCAGAAACCAACAAACGTCGAACAGTGTAGGATCCGCTGCTGCCTTTGGTTTGGTTGGCCAACTGAAGATGGGAATACGCAACATGTTAGCCATGCGTGGCACGTTGAAATCATCGTTGAGACACCTCTCTGTTTCCGTTTCCAGAACGTCATACATGTTGTCAACAACAGTTTGGGAACCGCAGAGAAGTGTATCAGCACGCGCCGTTTCTTCATACAGCCAGGCTGGGCACATCGTCTCAGAAGTAAGATGTTCAAGCATGTCGCCGTTGATGAAAATCCCGTTCTTCTCAATCTCCATGAACCGCTTCGGGGGTTCGTGGGCCAGAGCTGCAATTCGGGTTGCCTTAATTATTATAGTTTGGCTTGCCAGTAATGGATCCTGCTGTTCGACTGTCTTGAAGTCACCAGTAACGCCAGCAGCTGGGGGGACCACACGGCTCTTAGTAATCTCTGTACCAAGGAGTCTTTGGACGTTGAGGATTTTCATGGGAACGGTTTGCCTTTCTCTGCCACCTGCCACAGTGGTGCGCGAATCATGGATTTCCATGCCGGCCATGGACCGCGACTTTTGCCTTCAGGTTTTCGCCAGTAGCCCCATGTACCAAGAGTCACCTTCAGGGCAGGCCTTCCAAGTGCAGCAACCTCTTTGCGGGTGCGCATCTCCTTGGCTAAAGAACAGAAAAGGAGAAGGTGTAGCGCAGCCATGTAGAAACAGAACCCGCGCCTCGTCGATGGTACACACCTTTCTCAGGTCGAACGTACTGGCCGTTGTGCGGGTGGTCCCGATGCATTGAGACCCACTGTTCAAGGATGATGTCGTCGAACAATTTCTGCAACGATTTGAGAGTTGTTTTTTCTTCCTGCATCTCAGCTGCCACTTTCTTGTAGAACTCCGGCATGAGGATCCCGTCCAGTTTCTTTAGTGCGTTCTTTGTGACTTTCTCCCCATTGTCGTTGAACTTCTGCAGACCTTTCACAGCTTTCTGACAAGCATAATAGGCAAACGTCATGAAATCTTTCCACAATTTACACATTTTGTCCTGCAAACGACAAGGATATGCGCGAGGCCTCGCGCAACGAGCAGCGTCCAAGCAACGTTTAACGAACATACGAATTGACCAGGCTGCTTCAGTTCAGCGGTTGGAACCAGGGCACTCATCTGCACAGCATCCACAATGGCGATCTTGAGATTGTTGTACGTGTCAGGTAGGCTTCGTGTTTATGCAAGATCCACACGGGTGTGGGCTCTGCTACCAACAATTCGCCCTCAAGGTGACTTGAACCGAGTGAATCTTCCATTTTTTGCAATTTCCAACCAACCAAATTTCCAACCAATATGACCAGCAGAGATTTCCATGCTCACAACCCACTCAAGTCCCTCAGAGCACGGCAATGACACAAACAATTCCAATTGAAAGCCCAATGACGAAATGACCCAAGAATCCAATACAGTCCAACAATGATCCAACCAAAAGTTCACCAATGGTCCACAAAAACCCACAAATGAGCCACGGTCCAACACCAGTCAAACACGGGTCCAAGACGGGTACAAATGGTCCACACGGGACGAGCACGGGTCCAAAGAGAGTCCAAACGGGCACAAGGTAGGTCCAAATGGTTCCTGAATGGTCCACCCTTAAGAAAAAGAAAAGAATTCACAAGCGCGAGTAAGACTCAACCTACTCATCCGGTCGGATCACATACAATGCAAAGACGAAGTTCATGGGCACGGGCATTATCCTATGGACTTGAGTCATGCATGCAAAATTGTAAACCAAAATTCACACTACATCTACCCGTCGACATGGATGGTCTCACGGGGGGTGGAGGAGAGGAAAGAAATGATCGACACCACCGTTGGGCCATCCCCAAAGAGCAAATGAGTCACACTTGAGTCTCCGGACGTCTTGACTACACCAACATGAGCAAGGGAGTGCACATGCACATACATGGTCACATGGTGCATGTAAACGCACCAACAAAGGCACCAAACCATGACCCGGTTAGCTCTTAGGATCAACAACTAATCTAAAGCAAACTTAGCAAATGAGCAATACACGATTGACAACGAGATCCTCCTCTTGGCACAGAAGCACACAATAGGCCAATGGCCTCCCGGGCTACTCATGGGACCTAACCTCCACCCAAAGAGAGCACGTGCATGGAGAGATGATCCCAGCCAACAAGAGCACGTGCCTGGTGAGTTGGTCTCATCCCGGAGAGCCGGAGAGAGTACATGCATCGCCTAGCCATGCCCGAGAAGAACATATTCCCCAACCAAATCCCTTGAGAGAGATTGACCTATCCACCGTGAGAGAAGGCATGCATGGGGAGAGAGTTTCGCCTAGCCTTGACCCAAGAGAGCATGCATACACTTGGAGAGAGAGTGGCGAAAGCTCGACCAATGCCGATCCTTGAGTCAAATCATAAGACGGCAAAACCAAAGCATGTCTTAATTGGATAACTCCCAAGTCACGGGCACTTGAAAAAATGAAAGAGCTCAAGAGTCTCAAAGGATCAAAGACAGCGGTCACATGGCATTAATTGCTCAATGTACCTCTTCAGGAGTATGACGAACTGGGAGAGAGAGGGAGAGTGAGGGAAGACACCAAATCCACCTTGGGGAGAGGAGACACTCTATGTTCACCTTGACCATGGAATCATGGGCACCACCAAGTTTGAGTCACACCATGAGGACACAAATGAACCATGCATGAATGACAAATGCAATGTCAACTCTTAGAATGAATGCATGAGACCTCAAAACCAAATATGGTGTGGCACCTCAATGGAATCCCATTGCAAGGCAACAACCTATGCATCCGACAACCAGCGGTGCGCCTATCTATGCTTCCCTCGTCCCCTTCGGAAGACACCCCATGTGACCGGTAGGTTTGGCCGTGACTACTAATACCACCATAGTAGAGCCAAGGACGGTCTTGGTTTCCCCGGAGGTACTCCCTCAACACTGCCCACAGAAGCGATCAACGTACGTACTATGGCTGTCACATAGTCTTCCTCCGGTTGGATAAGTGATTCCAATTTCCACATGATAGATCTAACACTATTAGCACCAAACTGGAAGGGTATTCGATTGGCTGGCCTGCATTACGGCGCGACCAAAGACGGCGCGCGCGCACACAGCAGCAGCCAATCGACGAATCGGAAATCCAATTAATGTTAGAACAAATGCTGGCCAAGCGCAGAGTTCAAAAAAATTCAATGCAACATCAAAAAATGCAAAGACAGAACTGAAATCTGCAATCGGAATTAATTCAGGGATCGAAATCTGGGATTGGAATCAAATGCTGAGATCGCATAATAATTTACACCTGAGATGGCACACAAGAAGCAACATGAGTGTGCAAAGAAGAAATGGGCACAAACATGGATTCTTGACATGGCTATGCCCTAGGTTTTACACCCCCCTCCCTGACTCAGACATAGAAACGTTTATAGTGGTTTCAGCACCGTGTTTTGCTGCTCCTGCTGCTTGCTGTTGCTGTAGGCTTTCCTGCTGCTTGTTTTTGGAGATGAAAAGCTTTTGTTTGTTGAAATACAGTAAATCCAAGTCAATCCAGGATAGCCCAAGCCAGAAGTATGCAAGGAGAAGAGAATCAGGATCAAAGCATGAAGGGCTGCAGTGTAAACCGTGAAAGATGATGGGATATTCACAGAAACTGCAACTCAGGTCAAATCGGAATGCATATTCACAAAGATAGCTGAAATGTGTTGGAAAAGAGTTGGAAAACTGCCCCATGGTCATTCTATCTCCATAGTGCCATCTCAGGAGATGTGCACTCTTTGTTTTGGGTCCCATATGTGCTGAGGTGGCAGGGCATGTGGCGATGAGGTCACTGCCATGTCACATGGGATCTTCCTACTTAGCTAGGCTGACCGGGAATTGAACCCAGGACCTCTCAAAAAGAGGTGCCCAGCCCCCTAGGGTGCATACCACTAGGATAGCTAAGAATTCATGGAAAAACATAGATAAATTCATAGGCTCTGCCTTGGATATGTCAGTGCTCAGTCAACTCAGGAAAAGATGATTTGCCTCACATTGAAAGGGGATTAAGGGGTCCACTCCATATCCTGATTGGGTGTTTGGTTCCATAGGTCAAAATGTGTTATCACCAGTTTTGGTGGGACCAATACTAAGATAAAAATGCATGGATGCTCAGTGCATCTCTAATACAACTAGAGTATGCCTCAAAGCATTGGAAAAGCAGTTTTTCTTACTCCCTTCTTGTGCTGTGGTGGCCACCACTGTCGCATTTTGGGAAAAAGGGAATTTTTCTTGGCCTTTCCTTGGTTTCCACATCTACTTTAAAATACCTATAGCTTCCCTCACACAGAAAAATGGGCGCTCACCATGGCTGGCGCTCTTTTGCTGCTCTGTTTGTAACAATTCCTACAGAAGACTCACCGCTCATGGCGCTGCCGGGGCTCCTGTGGCTTGGTTGGGTTAGTATGGGAGCATGCCAAAACATGTGCATGTGCATCCCTCCCTCCAAGACGCAGCGTCGACACAAACCCAATGCAAGACACAATATACACACTCGCATGGGTTCTCGTAAACCTGCTGGCGACCTGTGACCTGTCTTAGGGCGAAGGGAAGCGTTAAAAAAATTAATTTGCCCCTTGGTGGGGTCTTGGGTTCTGCTCAGTCTCCTGGCGGCTGCTTTTCGGCCCGAACACGGCCTACTCAGCGACGCTTTCGCGAGGATATCTGCAGAGACAGGAATGGGAGAATTATGGACGAATCCACGCAAAAACGAAGCGACGACACCAAAATCCGTCAAATGACGGCCTAGAATTTTTCTGAAACAACACACCTGAGCAGAATCCAATTGTGCATCAGAAGCACATTTTTATAAAAATTATAGTCATCTCTGGATTTTTTAAATCCAGAAATTCATACGCATAAAAAGGCGGCGCGCAGGAGCGGCTCCTAGCGAAGCGCCGGAAAATGGAGAAATAATGGAATTATAAACGTATGTATCACGTAGTCTTGAAAATGACGAGACACACATTAATAAATAAACATACAGATTCCACCCACACTAATAGAAGTATCGAAAATTCAAGAATTCGAAAATCAACGAAAAAGACTTCAATGAATCAGGTATAAACTACAGGTATGCTCGTCTCGTATGCCGCATACACATTGCTCGTCTCGTGTCTCCGTGAACGAGTCTTGTAGCAGCGCTAACAACGATAGGACGCGATAGAGGGATTGATTAGAAAGATTGCAGATGATTAGAGGTCAGATCAGGGTGATTAGACATACACACAAGTGCATAGCAACGTTCTTCGCGTGCGCCCCTCACTTGCTCTCTCTCTCCAGCGGTAGGTAAGGTGAGTAAGCCCAAGCGGGGCCACCCCCTGGTGGAGTTCGTGATTGTGGTTGAGATGGGCAGGTTTGCCCACGCTACACGTGCATGCTCGCGCATTCACACACGCATTAAAGGGTAGGCCACGCGGAGTGCACACAGTAAACCTTGTTTAGGCTACCCAGGGGCTCCTCGGTACGTTCTTTAAGAGAACCTGAGGAGTCCCTTAACACTTGCTTGCTTGACAGGGGTAGCTGGTCTTCCAGCGTGTTTGCGGACAGTGTATTATAGGTCACACTGAGAAGGGTATAATACGTGGAGTGTGGCTTGGTTCCTCCGCCGCAAACGCCCCTTCATTTGCCTTTGCTTTACAGGTTGGCAGGTAGGGTGATTGGTGCAGCAGCATACCAGTTTTTTCATGCCCTGCTAAACAAGGGCGCAGATCACACAAACAAGTAACTACCCTCTGCCTGTGGCAGAGCAGGGAGTCCGACTCCATCGCCATCTGCGCCGTGCACGCAAGAGCACCTCTTCCCTCCAAGCCCTAGCAGGGGAAACGCGTTGTGGCGTCCCCTGTTAGGCCACAGTTGCTTAGCAGCGCTGTGTTCTCTTGTCATTTCACAGGAGGGTCGCTAGGACCCACGACATGTTCATCAACAACACCAAGTAGAGTACGCGTGTAGGAGTGGTAGTCCTGAGTGGGGGCTTGAGCCAGTTGCACCAGTGCTCGCCCACCAGGATGGTGCCACTGTAGGGTGTGTAGGACCTGTAGTGCGTGTGTCACTGTCCCACCCGTTTCCTGCAATTTTAGCAGGGTTGGTGGGCTGTGGCAGTGGTTAGGTCAGTGTTTTGGCCATTTAGCAAAACGGCGTTTTCATGCCTTCATAGCTTTTGGACACCCCTTCCTGTAGTAGACAGATAGGTAGGGAAAACAATACCTGGATTAGTACGCTGGGTATTCCCCAAAGGTTTTGCGCCAGCACAGAAATTGGGCGCTTAGGGGAGGGGAGACCCGGGGCGTACCCCGTGGCATCAATGAGCCAACCCTCGAGGTTTAGCAAGCGTGTAGACTTGGGTATAATTAGGACACCACTTCTGCGGCTTGCTCTCAGGACCTTAGGACTAGCACACTCACACATACGCTTGGCAGGTAAGGGTAAGGTCCAGTCCCTAGCTTTAGTCTTGGAGGCAAGCGTCTCAGCGAGCCTCAGCAACTCACCAAGATTGTTGTGGGACAAGTAGTGAACCAGAACTGAGTTTAGGCGTCCCTCAGGTAGAACAAATGCAGAGAAGGGCTCCCAGGTGGCCTCTTCGACTCCAAACCCTTCCCAGAGGGTGAGGAAGCGCCAACCCTGGCGATAGCGGTGGCGTAGGACAGGCTTCACCAGGTAGAAGCCCTCCTTAGCCATCTCCTCGGCGTTCATGTCGGGGAGTTCACCTTCAACTTCCATAGGGCTAGCAGCCCCTTGTAGGTCCAGAGCGGCGATTTCCTCGTCGTTCAGCTCCCACTCCTCCCCACAGAGGTCTTCAGGATCATAGTAGCGCTTCAGGTGTTGAGCAGCGCACACCAGGGTCCCCTCTAGACGGGGAGAACACCGCACGGTGATACGGTGTCCATCCACTGATAGAATCTTGTACGACCCGAAGTATGGGTCATCGCTGGTAGAGCGTGGCCAGGCGGGTAGTCGACTGTGGTGCACCAGCACCCAGTGCTCCTCTTGGTAGGTGGCCGGTACTCGGTGCTTGTTCTTCTTGTTCCACTGACGCTCCCTCACTCTCTGGAGCATAGCCTTGGCCTTGTCCACCTTCGCTTGTTGCTCTTGGACCCATTCACCCACAGAAGAATGGGTGTCCTCTGGATAGGGGGCATGTAGGAACCATGCCGGGCGCCCTAGGAATAGCTCATGGGGCGAGTAGCCAGTAGCTGAACTCTCTTGGGAGTTCATCATCAAGGATATGACGGGGAGTAGTCTCACCCAGTCTCTGGTGCGTTCAGTTTTGCACCATATCCGTACATTCTCCTTGAGGACACGGATCTGTCGCTCACATAGGGGGGTGCTCGTGTGAGAGTAGGGAATCCCCGTAGACACCTGGACATTGAGGGATCTCAGGACCCTCTTGTACCAACCAGTGTCTGAGCGTACTCGTACGTCCTCATCGGAGTTGATCTCCTTGGGCGCCCCATAGACACAAAACCACTCCTCCAGGAGTATCTTGATAGTCTCCTCCCCGGTAATGTGCTTGGTACATGGGAACACCCTGGTAAACCTGGTCAACCCACAGGTTACCACGAGGGCGAAGTCATAGCCCCCGAACTTCGGCATCTCCGTGTAGTCCACGTATAGAACAGTGTTAGCACAGTGAGGGATGGGCAGGGTCGAGTAGAGACCTCTGTCCCTGATATCCCCTGGTTTACAGGACCTGCACGGGCACTTGTCCACGATAGGCTGGAGGGTTTTCCGCAGTTGGTCGTCAGTCCACGTAGTGTGGAACCACTGCTTGAACAGCCTCAGGGTGCGGTCAGCACCCACATGACCGCTGGACTCATGGGTCCACTTCAGCAACGCTGGGACTCTGTCACTAGTCACCACGATGCGGTCCTCGTGCCAGAGGGAGCTCTTGTCCCTCTTCCACTGGTCTTGGTTTACCAGGAGGGGTTCAAGGCGTTTCTCCAGGCGCTTGTAGATATCCCCAAACTCCTTCAGGTACTCCGATTGTTGGAGTCCATCCAGGGGGCGTATCATCGTCATGTTGAGGTCCAAGTGGACGTCTATACGGCTGAACGCCTCCTTAGCCAGCGCTTCAGACCGGGCACCAATCAGGGCGTCGAAGTTGTTGCGGCTGATGTAGTCTGCAAACTCGTTCTTCACTCCCTGGATATGGTGTACCGTCAGCCGTAGTTGACTGAGGTAGGTCCACCAGCGTCGTAGCTTGGCCTTCTCAGGTGGGGGGCCCTTCTGGAAACTGCGGACCGGTTCTTGGTCGCACAGCCAGACCACAGGGTTACTCCCCAGCAGTCGTGCTTGTGAGGATAGCACCAGCATACCCGCGAGCAATTCCTGCTCATAGGTGGAGTAGTTCCCCCTGGCCTGGTTCCACTTCCAGTTCCAGTGGCCCAGAGGTACTAGGACCCACTTGTCGTCAGGGTAGCTGTGCTTGAGGGTTCCATCTCGGTTGAGACCTTCCGTCCCCCATTGGGAAATGGCCGAGTCGAACTCCTCCTTCTCTAGTGCTTGCCATTGGAACAACGTTCCACCACCGCCCACATTGCTGGCGTCGGTCACCAGGATATTCCCCCCTTGTGCCCTAGGCACGCCCAAGCACTTAGCGTTGGCTACCTTGTCTTTGAGCTCGTCAAACGCTTGTTGCTCTTGTGGGCCCCAGCGCCAAGTAGTACTCTTCTTGATCAAGTCCGTCAGAACGGCGCTGGTGTAGGTGAAGTTTTTGATATGGCGGCGATAGAAGTTGCACGCCCCAATGAAACTGCGTACATCATGAAGTCCTTTCTTGGGGTCTTCGTGTCGTACCTTGGCATCCATCAGGGGTTTGGACTTAGAGGCCGCTGGGGTCCACCACCCATAGCCAACGTCAAACCCCAGGTACTGCATGGTCTCCTGCATGAACTCACACTTCTCCAGCTTGAGTCGTGTGTGGTTCTCCTGGCAGACCGCAAAGAACTCACCCAAGAGGATTAGGTGATCCTCCTGGGTATTGGTCCCGAGGCATACATCGTCGATGTGAGCCTCCATCTGGGCACCAGGGGATATGAGCTCCTGCACCTTAGGTCTCCTTCGTAGGATGGACAAGATCTTGTTCATCAGCTCTTGGAATAGAGCGGGTGCGTTAGCCACGCCAAACGGCATGACCTTCCACTTGAATACCCTCCCCTGAGGGGTGATGAAGGCCAGTAGTTCCTGTGCGTTGGGCGTCAGGTCCACTTGCCAGAATCCGCTCCTCTTGTCCATCTTGGTCTTGTAGCGGCAGGAGGCTATCTTCTCCAGGGTAGACTCCATATTGGGAATGGACCCTGAGTGGTTCAGCGTCTTCTTGTTCAGCTCTCCGTAGTCCACTACCAGCCGTTTGGCTGTAGACCCAGGTTTAGCCACCTGGAAACAGGGGCTGCAGTGTAGGGGGTAGTCCCCGTCCTTGTACTCCAGGACTAGGCCAGCGTCGATACATTCTTGTATCTGTCGCTTGATCTCGTCGGCCTGCTCTTTAGGAGCTGGATAGGGTCTCCTCCGGATCTTGTGACCCACGAACTCGGGTTTCAGCTTGAGGTCCATCTGTACCAGCTTGTCACATGAGGCTGGAGGGGGTAGTTCTCCGAACACCTCCAGATAGGTCTTTATAAGCTTCTGTACCCGCGGGTCCAATACCTTGATCTTGTCCTCCATGTCCTCGTCAGAGTGTAAGTTGCTTGCCCCCTGAGTAATAGACGTCGGGAGGTGGTCCTCCACCGACTCTTCGCCCGTGGTAGTATTGTTCAGCCCTTGGTAGGCATATAGAAGGTCTTGTTCAACCATCTCCGGTGGACGATGGCAACATAGGCAAGCTCGAGGGGGTTCACATACACATTCCTCCGAGAGGTCATCCTCCTCTGGGGTCCGCAGATGGGCGCCCCACACGCTCTCCATGAGCTTAAGATCTACCTCCCTTTGCCAGGTGGTGATCTTCTGTTCGAGGTCCTCTTTCAATTGGGATAGGTCTCCCATACGTCCTTGCTTCAGTGGCCATGAGCTGCGGGTAGGCTTCGCGTAGCATAGCTTTTTCGCCACCAACTTCCTCTTGGAATCCACATACTCCCTGAGCCTGGATCGAGGGTCCAGCTCTTCATCCACGGGGTCTTCCACCCTCATGGAGAGTAGTGGTTTTATTGGGGCGACGTACTCGGCGTTCCCCACTTCCTCCACACAGGTCTGCACGAAGAAGGCGTCGTGCTCAGTTTCGTCTTCTGAGTGGATAGAGCTAGGTAGCTCAGATAGTCCACACTCAGAGACTCCATCAGGAACAGGTACATGACAGGGAGAGTTGGGGGCGTTGGTGTCAGTCACGACGTACTCATCTCCTCCAGGTGTAGTCTCAACAGCATCTTGAGGTGGTAGGCGATCCTTCAAGTCTCCCAAGGCGAGTCCGTCGCTTTCTCGTTGTATAGCCTGGACCACAGTCGGGTCCAGATCCTCCCAGGGAATGGAGGTAAGACCTCCGTCCACCACGCTAAGCATACTCCCCCATCCAGGCTTCCCAATAGGCATCTTGCGTCCCAAAGGCACGTAGATGGCCTCATCAGGCAAACGAACAGAGCTGATAGTCAGCCTGTCCAGGAGGGTTCGCCAGTATTCGTTGCCCCCATGGGCTCCCCAATCGGGGGAACACAGGACCATACGGGAACGTTCCAAGGCCACCTTGGTCAGCACCTTCCCCAGTTCACTGAACCTGGGGTTCCCGTAGGCCATCCCGAAAGAGGGCCAGTAAAATTTGTAGCTGCAGATCTTCCCCTTGCTGCAGTAAAGGTCCAGTACGTGCTGCTTGTCGCTGGCGAACAACTCCACACTCAGGTCTTCTCATGAGTAACCCAACTCCTTCAGACCTTGGTCTAGGACTTCCCCCAATAGTTGAA
This sequence comes from Eutreptiella sp. 'Long Island Sound 2002', assembly GCA_964036045.1. Taxonomy (NCBI): domain Eukaryota; phylum Euglenozoa; class Euglenophyceae; order Eutreptiales; family Eutreptiaceae; genus Eutreptiella; species Eutreptiella sp. 'Long Island Sound 2002'. Next base: position 37,850,484 of record OZ038400.1, on the reverse strand, counting down.
AGTCCTCAGTTTTGGAGGCCGCCATCATGTTCGAGGGCTCCTCCTTCGATAGTCTCAGGTAACTCGAGGTATGTTCCGACTGCTCCAGTGGCACAGACTCTCTGCCACTGCCGTGGTCCACGTAGAGGAGGTAGGGCGCTTGCAGCGTCAGGGAATGTATCTGGGAGTGCTGTACGAAGAAGTCAGTCCCCAGTACAAAGTCGAAAGCCTCAGTGTCCATCACATAGAACCGATAAGCGATAGTCCGGGAGCCCATAGGTACCTCCACTTCACAGTCCCCGCAGCTGTGCACCACATGTCCATCCCCCATACGTATAGCAGCGGTGGTCATGGTGTTCTTCAGGCTCCCACAAGGTAACATTTTCTTGGCCACTATAGATATGGTGGCGCCAGTATCCAATACCCCCAGGTATTCGCGTCCCCCTAGTCGGATACGTACCCTAAACACCAGGTCTTGGGTGCCACCAGAGCGTCCCCGTCAGAACTCCGCGGGACAGGTCACCTCGAATCCCTTGTTCCGCAATTTGCGGGCCATCCTCATAAAACGGCTCCTCTTCTTAGCGTTGCCGTCATCACCACCTTCATGCTCAGGCTTGGCTCCTTGCTCTTGCTGGGCCTGTGTCTGTGAGCGTGTGGTAGGACCAGACTGCCCTCCAGAGAACTCGGAGTTCCCCCCTGGATTAGGGTTGGGGTTGCCTCCGTTCTTGTCCTTGTTCTTGTTGTCGGGCTGGCGGTTAGCGCCTCCTCCTCGTCCACCTTGACCCTTGTCTTGCCCTTGACCACGTCCTTTCGACTTGCCCTTGCCAGAGTCGTTGCCTTTGCCTTTGCCTCCACCTTTGCCTGAGCCTTTGCCAGGATCTTCACCCTTAAGCTTCGCCGAGAGGCGTTGCTTATGGTAGCACTCATCCTCGTAGTGCTTCCGCTTCCCGCAGAATGCACACGTGATGGTGCACCTGTAATGATCCGGCAGCTTCGCTTTGGCGCCGGTGTTCTTCTCCTGCTGCTTCTCCTGGACTACAAAGCAGTCTCGCTGCTCGCAGTCAGGGGCGTGCTGCAGGTGGCCCTGCTCGTCTCTGGCATCACACCAGAATAGCTCCTTCACGTTCTCCATGATACGGGCGTGGGCGTGTTTGGGGGTAGTCCCCTGCCCAGGTCGGGACCCTTGGTACCCTTTGCCATGGCCTCCAGAACCTCCACCACCAGGACGGTAGTTGTTCAAGTGCTGGTCGCTCTCCTTCTCCAGCGCCAGCTCCAGGAGTAGCACGCACAGATCCTCGTAGTGGAGGGATCTAGCCTTGCGCTCCGCCGTCGAACGGCACTCGTCCCATAGCTCTCGAGGGAGCTTGGCCACCAACCAGAACAGCAGGTCGTCGCTGCTGTAGGAACCGGGCGTCAGTCGTCCAGCCCAGTGATCCAGGTCAGCCAACAGCTCAGAGACCCTGCCAGGTTTGGGGTTGTTGGGCAGCACGGGCAGGTTCTGGATCTCGGCCCTGATGGAGAGGTCGGTTTCGTAGGTCGGGTACTGCCTCTCCAGGGGAACCAACACATCAGCAAAGGTGGCGGAGTTAGTCACGATCTGCCTGACCTGCTTCTCCAGGTACTTGGTCTTGCAGCACTGCAGGAGCAGATCGCACTTCACTCGCCCACTAGCGTGGGTTTGGCCGGTCAATCGGAGGAACCGGCCAAAGTTCTCAGCGAACTCGCTGAGGTCCTTGCCTGTGAACTCAGGCAGGTTCACCACGATCTTGGAGGTGGCAATAGCCTTCGCCTCCTGAGACCTGCGTCCCTCAGGGCGTTGGGTCTTCTTCTTCTTCCTCTTCTGCTTCTTCCCCTTTGGGTCCTCGGGGTCCTCCGGGTCATCGTCCTCCGAGGGCGAAGTAGAAGTCATCGACGGCGGCTCGTCATCGGAGGGGTCTCTGCCTAGATCACTAGAGCCATAAGGCTCTACGTCCACCATTGCCCTCAAGGCTGTCAGCCCCAGCTGGTCCAGCTCGGCCCTCGTCGAGTTCGTCACGTGGCTGTAGGGCGGCTGGGCCGTTCTCGGCACAAAAGGACTTCTCGGAATAGGTGCAGGAGTCGGCATCGGTCGGCTCCTCAGGCTCCCCAGGGTATTTGTCAGCCCTGCCGCCAGGTGGTTAGCCTGTACTCGGTGGGGCGACATTCCGACCGTAGTAGGTGACGCGTGGGGCGGGATCATCAGGGGCTCCAGTTTCTCACGGATCTCTTGAGTGAGGTCGCCCACGATTTTTGAAGTGGCTCCTCGGAGCACCTCGTTGATCTCCGACCGCGTCAGGGACCTGTTGGAGGATCTTCCCGATCCTCTACTCCTGCCACCAAGAGATTCAGGTCCTCTCCTCAACCCACTCAAGGTTGCATACCCAGGTGCATACCCAGGTGCATACCCAGGAACATCCACATAGGTTCCAGTAGCGGGTAGTGGATGGGGATATTCAGCCGCATACCATCGCGGCGCAGAGCTTGTAGCCACCGGCTCACTGGCAGTAGTTGCCTCATGGAGCGCAGTGGTAGGTGGGCCCATACCATAGGCGGGGTAGGGAGGCATGCCAGTAAAGCCTGTGCCCTCTGCCATAGGCGGCTTGGTTGTGGAAGTGGATGTTGCAGCGGCTGGGAGTGTGGTGGTTATAGGAGAGGGTGATGCGTGGAGGCCAGAAGCGCTTGGTGCGCCTTCGAAGGTAGGGTCATGCGTCAGGTCTTGCCCTTGTTCCTCTCCTTCGTCTGCTTCTTCTCCAGCATCCTTCTCGCTCTCGTTCTCTCTCTTCCTCTTCACAGGCTGAGTGACCACGACCACCTCTTCGACAGACAGGGCCCCGAAGGCCGTCTGGAGTCCATCCAGGGAGTCCTCAGCCGCGTCCACTGGCCCATGTAAGGGCTCTGCCGAAGGTACAGCGCCAGGTGCTGGCCTTGCCGGTGCCTCAGGCGCTGGCGCTGTCTTCACGTCGGCGTCCTCCTTCCTTGTGTCCATCTTCAGTCACCCTTCTGCTTATATGTGCCTGTACTCGGCGAACTGGATGTACGGCGCAGGGTTGCTGCCGGTGCGCAGAGACAGACTGCCTCTGCTACCAGAAAAGTTTATAGTGGTTTCAGCACTGTGTTTTGCTTCTCCTGCTGCTTGCTGTTGCTGTAGGGTTTCCTCCTGCTTGTTTTTGGAGATGAAAAGCTTTTGTTTGTTGAAATACAGTAAATCCAAGTCAATCCAGGATAGCCCAAGCCAGAAGTATGCAAGAAGAAGAGAATCAGGATCAAAGCATGAAGGGCTGCAGTGTAAACAGTGAAAGATGATGGGATATTCACAGAAACTGCAACTCAGGTCAAATCGGAATGCATATTCACAAAGATAGCTGAAATGTGTTGGAAAAGAGTTGGAAAACTGCCCCATGGTCATTCTATCTCCATAGTGCCATCTCAGGAGATGTGCACTCTTTGTTTTAGAAAAGTTTATAGTGTTTTCAGCACTGTGTTTTTGCTTCTCCTGCTGCTTGTTGTTGCTGTAGGGTGTCCTGCTGCTGGTTTTGGATGATGAAAAGCTTTTGTTTGTTGAAATACAGTAAAGCCAACTCAATCCAGGATAGCCCAAGCCAACAGTATGCAAAGAGAAGGTAATTCAGGATCAAAGCATGAAGGGCTGCAGTGTAAACAGTGAAAGATGATTAGATATTCACAGAAACTGCAACTCAGGATACAAATGAATGCATATTCACAGAGATAGCTGAAATGTTTTGGGAAAAGAGTTAGAAAACTGCCTCAGGATCACTCTCTCTCCATAGTGCCATCTTAGGAGATGTGCACTCTTTGTTTTGGGTCCCATATATGCTGAGGTGGCATGGTATGTGGCGATGAGGTCACTGCCATGTCACATGGGATCTTCCTACTCACATGGGATCTTCCTACTTAGTTAGGCTGACCGGGAATTGAACCCAGGACCTCTCAAAAAGAGGTGCCTAACCCCCTATGGTGCATACCACTAGGGCAGATAAGTATTCATGGAAAAACATAGATAAATTCATAGGCTCTACCTTAGGTATGTCAGTGCTCAGTCAACTCAGGAAAAGATGTTTTGCTTCTGATTGAAAGGGGATTAAGGGGTCCACTCAATATCCTGATTGGGTGTTTGGTTCCATAGGTCAAAATGTGTTCTCACCACTTTTGGCTGGACCAATACTAAGATAAAAATGCATGGATGCTCAGTGCATCTCTAATACAACTAGAGTATGTCCCAAAGCAATGGAAAAGCACTTTTTCTTACTCCCCCCTTGTGCTGTGGTGGCCACCACTGTCGCATTTTAGGAAAAAGGGAATTTTTCTTGGCCTTTCCTTGGTTTCCACATCTACTTTAAAATACCTACAGTCTCCCTCACACTGAAAAATGGGCGCTCACCATGGCTGGCGTCCTTTTGCTGCTCTGATTGTACAGTTTCCTACAGAAGACTCAGCGCTCTTGGCGCTGCCGGGGCTCCTGTGGCTTGGTTGGGTTAGATTGGGAGCATGCCAAACATGTGCATATGCATCCCTTCCTCCAAGACGCAGCGTCGACACAACCCAAACGCAAGACACATTATACACACTCGCATGGGTTCTCGTAAACCTGCTGGCGACCTGTGACCTGTCTTAGGGCGTAGGGAGTCGAAAAGAAATTAATTTGCCCCTTGGTGGGGTCTTGGTTCTGCTCAGTCTCTCCAGGCACCTGCGTTTCGGCCCGAACACGGCCTACTCAGCGAGGCTGCGCGTGGGTATCTGCAGAGGCAGGAATGGGAGAATTATGGACGAATCCACGCAAAAACGAAGCGACGACACCAAAATCCGTCAAATGACGGCGCAGAATTTTTCTGAAACGACACACCTGAGCAGAATCCAATTGTGCATCTTCAGCACATTTTTATAGAAATTATAGTCATCTCTGGATTTTTTAAATCCAGAAATTCATACGTACAAAATGGCGGCGCGCAGGAGCGGCTCCTAGCGAAGCGCCGGAAAATGGAAAAATAATGGAATTATAAACGTATGTATCACGTAGTCTTGAAAATGACGAGACACACATTAATAAACAAACATACAGATTCCACCCACACTAATAGAAGCTTCAAAAATTCAAGAATTCGAAAATCAATTGAAAAGACTTCAATGAATCAGGTATAAACTACAGGTATGCTCGTCTTGCATGCCGCATACACATTGCTCGTCTCGTGTCTCCGTGAACGAGTCGTGTAGCAGCGTTAACAACGATAACCACGATAGGACGCGGTAGAGGGATTGATTAGAAAGATTGCAGATGATTAGCGGTCAGATCAGGGTGATTAGTCATACACACAAGTGCATAGCAACGTTCTTCGCGTGCGCCCCTTTTGTTTTCTCTCCTTGCTTCACTTCCCAGCGGTAGGTAAGGTAGGTACGCCCAGGCGGGGCCACCCCCTGGTGGAGTCAAAATTGTTGTGGAGATGGGCAGGTTTGCCCAAAGTGATTGTGCATAGTCGTGCATGCACACACGCATTAAAGGGTAGGCCACGCGAAGTGCGCACGGTAAACCTTGTTTAGGCTACCCAGGGGCTCCTCGGTACGTTCTTTAAGAGAACCTGAGGAGTCCCTTAACGCTTGCTTGCTTGATAAGGGTAGCTGCTCCGTGCAGCGTGTTTGCGGACAGCGTATTATAGGGCACACTGAGAAGGGTATAATACCTGGAGTGTGCCTTGGTTCCTCCGCCGCAAACGCCCTTTCATTTGCCTTTGTTTTACAGGTGGGCAGGTAGGGTGAGTGGTGCAGCAGCATTTTTTTATGCCCTGCTAAACAGGGGCGCAGATCACACAAACAAGTAACTCCGCTCCGCCTGTGGCAGAGCAGGTAGTCCGACTTCATCGACATCTGCGCCTTGCACACGAGAGCACTCCTTCCCTCCAAGCCCTTGCAGGGGAAACGCGTTGTGGCGTCCCCTGTGAGGCCACAGTTGCTTAGTAGCGCTGTGTTCTCTTGTCATTTCACAGGTGGGTCGCTAGGACCCTCGAGAACTTCCTCCTCGCAACGCCAAGTAGAGTGTGCGTGTAGGAGTGGTAGTCCTGCGTGGGGGCTAGAGCCAGTTGCCCAGCGCTCGCCCACCAGGATGGTGCCACTGTAGGGTGTGTAGGACCTGTAGGGGGCGTGTCACTGTCCCATCCTTTTCCTGAAATTTTAGCTGGGTTGGTGGGCTGTGACAGTGGGTTAGGTTAGTGTTTTTGGCCACATAGCAAACAGGCGTTTTGCATGCCTTCATAGCTTTTGGCCACCCCTCCCTGTAGTAGACAGGTAGGTAGGGAAAACAATACCTGGATTAACACTCTGGGTATTCCCCCAAGGTTTTGCGCCAGCACAGAAATTGGGCGCATAGGGGAGGGGAGACCCGGGGCGTACCCCGTGGCATCAATAAGCCAACCCTCCAGGTTCAGCAAGGGCGCAGACTTGGGTATAATTAGGACACCACTTCTGCGGCTTGCTCTCAGGACCTTAGGACTAGCACACTCACACATATGCTTTGGCAGGTAAGGGTAAGGTTCAGTCCCTAGCTTTATTCTTGGAGGCAAGCGTCTCGGCGAGCCTCAACAACTCACCAAGGTTGTTCTGGGACAAGTAGTCAACCAGAACTGAGTTTAGGCGTCCCTCAGGTAGAACAAATGCAGAGAAGGGCTCCCAGGTGGCCTCTTCGACTCCAAACCCTTCCCAGAGGGTGAGGAAGCGCCAACCCTGGCGATAGCGGTGGCGTAGGACAGACTTCACCAGGTAGAAGCCCTCCTTAGCCATCTCCTCGGCGTTCATGTCGGGGAGTTCACCTTCAACTTCCATAGGGCTGGCAGCCCCTTGTAGGTCCAGAGCGGCGATTTCCTCGTCGTTCAGCTCCCACTCCTCCCCACAGAGGTCTTCAGGATCATGGTAGCGCTTCAGGTGTTGAGCGGCGCACACCAGGGTCCCCCCTAGACGGGGAGAACACCGCACGGTGATACGGTGTCCATCCACAGATAGGATCTTGTACGGCCCGAAGTATGGGTCATCGCTGGTAGAGCGTGGCCAGGCGGGTAGTCGACTGTGGTGCACCAGCACCCAGTCCCCTTCTTGGTAGGTGGCCGGTACACGGTGTTTGTTCTTCTTGTTCCACTGACGCTCCCTCACTCTCTGGAGCATAGCCTTGGCCTTGTCCACCTTCGATTGTTGCTCTTGGACCCATTCACCCACAGAAGAATGGGTGTCCTCTGGATAGGGGGCATGTAGGAACCACGCCGGGCGCCCCATGAATAGCTCATGTGGCGAGTAGCCAGTAGCTGAACTCTCTTGGGAGTTCATCATCAAGGATATGACGGGGAGTAGTCTAACCCAGTCTCTGGTGCGTTCAGTTTTGCACCATATCCTGACGTTCTCCTTCAGGACACGAATCTGTCGCTCACATAGGGGGTTGCTCGTGTGCGAGTAGGGAATCCCCGTAGACACCTGGACATTGAGGGACCTCAGGACCCTCTTGTACCAGCCAGTATCTGAGCGTACTCGTACGTCCTCATCGGAGTTGATCTCCTTGGGCGCCCCATAGACACAAAACCACTCCTCCAGGAGTATCTTGATAGTCTCCTCTCCGGTAATGTGCTTGGTACATGGGAACACCCTGGTAAACCTGGTCAACCCACAGGTTACCACGAGGGCGAAGTCATAGCCCCCGAACTTCGGCATTTCCGTGTAGTCCACGTATAGAACACTGTTAGCACAGTGAGGGATGGGCAGGGTCGAGTAGAGACCTCTGTCCCTGATATCCCCTGGTTTACAGGACCTGCACGGGCACTTGTCCACGATAGGCAGGAGCGTCTTCCGCAGCTGGTCGTCAGTCCACGTAGTGTGGAACCACTGCTTGAACAGCCTCAGGGTACGGTCAGCACAAACATGACCACTGGACTCATGGGTCCACTTCAGCAGCGCTGGGACTCGGTCACTAGGCACCACGATGCGGTCCTCGTGCCAGAGGTAGCTCTTGTCCCGCTTCCACTGGTCTTGGTTGACCAGGAGGGGTTCAAGGCGTTTCTCCAGGCGCCGGTAGATATCCCCAAACTCCTGTAGGTACTCCGATTGTTGGAGTCCATCCAGCGGGCGTATCATGGTCATGTTCAGGTCCAGGTGTACGTCCATACGGCTGAACGCTTCCTTAGCCAGCGCTTCAGACCGGGCACCAATCAGGGCGTCGAAGTTGTTGCGGCTGATGTAGTCGGCACACTCGTTCTTCACTCCCTGGATATGGTGTACCGTCAGCCGTAGTTGACTGAGGTAGGTCCACCAGCGACGTAGCTTGGCCTTCTCAGGTGGGGGGCCCTTCTGGAAACTGCGGACCGGTTCTTGGTCGCATAGCCAGACCACAGGGTTACTCCCCAACAGTCGTGCTTGTGAGGATAGCACCAGCATACCCGCGAGCAGTTCCTGCTCATAGGTGGAGTAGTTCCCCCTGGCCTGGTTCCACTTCCAGTTCCAGTGGCCCAGAGGTACTAGGACCCACTTGTCGTCAGGGTAGCTGTGCTTGAGGGTTCCATCTCGGTTGAGACCTTCCGTCCCCCATTGGATAATGGCCGAGTCGAACTCCTCCTTCTCTAGTGCTTGCCACTGGAACAACGTTCCACCACCGCCCACATTGCTGGCGTCGGTCACCAGGATAATCTCCCCTTGTGCCCTAGGCACGCCCAAGCACTTAGCGTTGGCTACCTTGTCTTTGAGCTCGTCAAACGCTTGTTGCTCTTGTGGGCCCCAGCGCCAAGTAGTACTCTTCTTGATCAAGTCAGTCAGTACCGCGCTGGTGTAGGTGAAGTTTTTGATGTGGCGGCGATAGAAGTTGCACGCCCCAATGAAACTGCGTACATCATGAAGTCCTTTCTTGGGGTCTTCGTGTCGTACCTTGGCATCCATCAGGGGTTTGGCCTTAGAGGTCGCTGGGGTCCACCACCCATAGCCAACGTCAAACCCCAGGTACTGCATGGTCTCCTGCATGAACTCACACTTCTCCAGCTTGAGTCGTGTGTGGTTCTCCTGGCAGACCGCAAAGAACTCACCCAAGAGGATTAGGTGATCCTCCTGGGTATTGGTCCCGAGGCATACATCGTCGATGTGAGCCTCCATTTGGGCCCAACGGGATATGAGCTCCTGCACCTCAGGTCTCCGTCGTAGGATGGACAAGATCTTGTTCATCAGCTCTTGGAACAGAGCGGGGGCGTTAGCCACGCCGAATGGCATGACCTTCCACTTGAATACCCTCCCCTGAGGGGTGATGAAGGCCAGTAGTTCCTGCGCGTTGGGCGTCAGGTCCACTTGCCAGAATCCACTTCGCTTGTCCATCTTGGTCTTGTAGCGACAGGAGGCTATCTTCTCCAGGGTAGACTCCATATTGGGAATGGACCCTGAGTGGTTCAGCGTCTTCTTGTTCAGCTCTCCATAGTCCACTACCAGCCGTTTGGCTGTAGACCCAGGTTTAGCCACCAGGAAACAGGGGCTGCAGTGTAGGGGGTAGTCCCCATCCTTGTACTCCAGGACTAGGCCAGCGTCGATACATTCTTGTATCTGTCGCTCAATCTCGTCGGCCTGCTCTTTAGGAGCTGGATAGGGTCTCCTCCGGATCTTGTGACCCACGAACTCGGGTTTCAGCTTGAGGTCCATCTGTACCAGCTTGTCGCATGAGGCTGGAGGGGGTAGTTCTCCGAACACCTCCAGATAGGTCCTTATCAGCTTTTGCACCCGCGGGTCCAGTACCTTGATCTTGTCCTCCATGTCCTCGTCGGAGTGTAAGTTGCTTGCCCCTTGAATAGACGTCGGGAGGTGGTCCTCCACCGACTCTTCGCCCGCGGTAGCATCCTTCAGCCCTTGGTAGGCATACAGAAGGTCTTGCTCAACCATCTCCGGTGGACGATGGCAACATAGGCACGCTTTAGGGGGTTCACATACACATTCCTCCGAGAGGTCGTCCTCATCTGGGGTCCTCACATGGGCACCCCATACGCTCTTCATGAGCTTGAGATCTACCTCCCTTTGCCAGGTGGTGATCTTCTGTTCGAGGTCCTCCTTCAGTTGGGATAGGTCTCCCATACGTCCTTGCTTCAGTGGCCACGAGCTGCGGGTAGGCTTCGCGTAGCATAGCTTTTTCGCCACCAACTTCCTCTTGGAATCCACATACTCCCTGAGCCTGGATCGAGGGTCCAGCTCTTCATCCACGGGGTCTTCCACCCTCATGGAGAGTAGGGGTTTTAGTGGGGCGACGTACTCGGCGTTCTCCACTTCTTCCACCGCAGTCTGCACGAAGAAGGCGTCGTGCTCAGTTTCGTCGTCTGAGTGGATAGAGCTAGGTAGCTCAGATAGTCCACACTCAGAGACTCCATCAGGAACAGGTACATGACAGGGAGAGTTGGGGGCGTTGGTGTCAGTCACGACGTACTCATCTCCTCCGGGTGTAGTTTCAACAGCATCTTGAGGTCGTAGACGATCCTTCAAGTCACCCAAGGCGAGTCCATCGCTTTCTCGTTGTATAGCCTGGACCAGAGTAGGGTCCAGGTCTTCCCAGGGGATGGTGGTAAGACTTCCGTCCACCACGCTGAGCATACTCCCCCATCCGGGCTTCCCAATGGGTGTCTTGCGTCCCAGAGGCACGTAGATGGCCTCATCAGGTAACCGCACAGAGCTGATAGTCAGCTTGTCAAGGAGGGTTCGCCAGTACTCGTTGCCCCCATGGGCTCCCCAATCGGGGGAACACAGGACCATACGGGAACGTTCCAAGGCCACCTTGGTCAGCACCTTCCCCAGTTCACTGAATCTGGGGTTCCCGTAGGCCATCCCAAAAGAGGGCCAGTAAAATTTGTAGCTGCAGTTCTTCCCCTTGCTGCAGTATAGGTCCAGTACATGCTGCTTGTCGCTGGCGAACAGTTCCACACTTAGGTCTTCTCGAGAGTAACCCAACTCCTTCAGACCTTGGTCTAGGACTTCCCCCAATAGTTGATAGTCCTCAGTTTTGGAGGCCGCCATCATGTTCGAGGGCTCCTCCTTCGATAGTCTCAGGTAACTCGAGGTATGTTCCGACTGCTCCAGTGGCACAGACTCTCTGCCACTGCCGTGGTCCACGTACAGGAGGTAGGGCGCTTGCAGCGTCAGGGATTGTATCTGGGAGTGCTGCACGAAGAAGTCAGTACCCAGTACAAAGTCGAAGGCATCAGTGTCCATCACATAGAACCGATGGGCGATAGTCCTGGAGCCCATAGGTACCTCCACTTCGCAGTCCCCGCAGCTGTGCACCACATGTCCATCCCCCATCCGTATAGCGGCGGTGGTCATGGTGTTCTTCAGGCTCCCACAAGGTAAAATTTTCTTGGCCACTATCGATATTGTGGCGCCAGTATCCAGTACCCCCAGGTATTCACGTCCCCCTAGTCGGATACGTACCCAAAACACCAGGTCTTGGGTGCCACCAGAGCGTCCCCGTCAGAACTCCGCGGGACAGGTCACCTCGAACCCCTTGTTCCGCAATTTGCGGGCCATCCTCATGAAACGGCTTCTCTTCTTGGCGTTGCCGTCGTCACCACCTTCATGCTCACGCTTGGCTCCTTGTTCTTGCTGGGCCTGCGTCTGTGAGCGTGTGGTAGGTCCAGACTGCCCTCCAGAGGGCTCGGAGTTCCCCCCTGGATTAGGGTTGGGGTTACCTCCGTTCTTGTCCTTGTTCTTGTTGTCGTTCTGGCGATTAGCGCCTCCTCCTCGTCCGCCTTGACCCTTGTCTTGACCACCTTGACCACGTCCTTTCGACTTGCCCTTGCCGGAGTCGTTGCCTTTGGCCTTGCCTCCACCTTTGCCCGAGCTTTTGCCAGGATCTTCCCCCTTAAGCTTCGACGATAGGCGTTGCTTATGGTAGCACTCGTCCTCATAGTGCTTCCGCTTACCGCAGAATGCACACGTGATGGTGCAGCGGTAATGATCCGGCATCTTCACCTTGGCGCCGGTGATCTTTTCCTGCTGCTTCCCCTGGACAACAAAGCAGTCTCGCTGCTCGCAGTCGGAGGCATGCTGCAGGTGGCCCTGTTCATCTCTGGCATCACACCAGAATAGCTCCTTCACGTTCTCCATTAGGCGGGCGTGGGCGTGTTTGGGGGTAGTCCCCTGCCCAGGTCGGGACCCTTGGTACCCTTTGCCTCCAGAACCTCCACCACCAGGACGGTAGTGGTTCAGGTGTTGGTCGCTCTCCTTCTCCAGCGCCATCTCCAGGAGCAGCACGCATAGATCCTCGTAGCGGAGGGATCTAGCCTTGCGCTCAGCCGTCAGACGGCACTCGTCCCATAGCTCACGGGGGAGCTTGGAGCACAACCAAAACAGCAGGTCGTCGCTGCTGTAGGAACCGGGCGTCAGTCGTCCAGCCCAGTGGTCCAGGTCCGCCAACAGCTCGGAGACCCTGCCGGGTTTGGGGTTGTTGGGCAGGACGGGCAGGTTCTGGATCTCGGCCCTGATGGAGAGGTCGGTCTCGTAGGTTGGGTACTGCCTCTCCAGGGCAACCAACACGTCGGCAAAGGTGGCGGAGTTGGTGACGATCTGCCTGACCTGCTTCTCCAGGTACTTCGTCTTGCAGCACTGCAGGAGCAGGTCGCACTTCACTCGCCCACTCGCGTGGGTTTGGCCGGTCAGTCGTAGGAACCGGCCAAAGTTCTCAGCGAACTCGCTGAGGTCCTTGCCTGTGAATTCAGGCAGGTTCACCACTATCTTGGAGGTGGCAATAGCCTTCGCCTCCTGAGCTCGGCGTCCTTCAGGGCGTCGGGTCTTCTTCTTCTTCTTCTTCTTCTTCTTACCCTTGGAGTCCTCGGGGTCCTCAGGGTCTTCGTCATCCGATGGCGAAGAAGAAGTCATCGAAGGCGGCCCATCATCGGAGGGGTCTCCGCCTAGATCACTGGAGCCATAAGGCTCCACGTCCACCATAGCCCTTAGGGCTGTCAGCCCCAGCTGGTCCAGCTCGGCCCTCGTCGAGTTCGTCACGTGACTGTAGGGCGGCTGGGCTGTCCTCGGGACGAATGGGCTTCTTGGTACTGCTGCAGGAGTCGGCATCGGTCGGCTCCTCAGGCTCCCCAGGGTATTCGTCAACCCTGCCGCCAGGTGGTTAGCCTGTACTCGGTGGGGTGACATCCCCACTGTCGTAGGTGACGCATGGCACGGGATCATCAGGGGCTGCAGTTTCTCCCTGATCTCTTGCGTGAGGTCGCTCACGATTTTCGAAGTGGCTCCTTGGAGCACCTCGTTGATCTCCGACCGCGTCAGGGACCTGTTGGAGGATCTTCCCGATCCTCTACTCCTGCCTCCCAGAGACTCTGGTCCTCTCCTCAACCCACTCAGGGGTGCATACCCAGGTGTACACCCAGGAGCATACCCAGGAACTTCCATGTAGGTTCCCGTGGCGTGGAGTGGATGGGGATGGTCAGCCGCATACCAACGCGGCGCAGAGCTGGAAGCCACCGGCTCACTGGCAGTAGTTGCCTCAAGGAGCGCAGTGGTAGGTGGGCCCATGCCATAGGCGGGGTAGTGAGGCATGCCAGTAAAGCCTGTGCCCTCTGCCATAGGCTGGTTGGTTGTGGAAGTGGATGTAGCGGCGGCTGGGAGTGTGGTGGTTATGGGAGAGGGTGATGCATGGAGGCCAGAAGCGCTTGTTGCGCCTTCGAAGGTAGGGACATCCGTCGGGTCTTGCCCTTGCTCCTCTCCTTCGTCTGCTCCTTCTCCAGCATCCTTCTTGCTCTCGTTTCCTCTCTTCCTCTTCACAGGCTGAGGCTGAGAGACCATTTCCTTCACCGACAGGGCCCCAAAGGCCGTCTGGAGGCCATCCAAGGAGTCCTCCGCCGTATCCATTGGCCCATGTAAGGGCTCCACCGAAGGTACAGCGTCAGGCGCCGGCCTTGCCGGTGTCTCTGGCGCTGGCGCTGTGTTCACCTCGGCGTCCACTCTTCCTGGATCCATCTTAATCCACCCTTCTGCTTATGTTTGCCTGCTCGGAGCACTGGTTGTACGGCGCGGGGTCGCTGCCGGTGCACAGAGACAGGCTGCCTCTTGCTACCAGAAAAGTTTATAGTGTTTTCAGCACTGTGTTTTTGCTTCTCCTGCTGCTTGTTGTTGCTGTAGGGTGTCCTGCTGCTGGTTTTGGATGATGAAAAGCTTTTGTTTGTTGAAATACAGTAAAGCCAACTCAATCCAGGATAGCCCAAGCCAACAGTATGCAAAGAGAAGGTAATTCAGGATCAAAGCATGAAGGGCTGCAGTGTAAACAGTGAAAGATGATTAGATATTCACAGAAACTGCAACTCAGGATACAAATGAATGCATATTCACAGAGATAGCTGAAATGTTTTGGGAAAAGAGTTAGAAAACTGCCTCAGGATCACTCTCTCTCCATAGTGCCATCTTAGGAGATGTGCACTCTTTGTTTTGGGTCCCATATATGCTGAGGTGGCATGGTATGTGGCGATGAGGTCACTGCCATGTCACATGGGATCTTCCTACTCACATGGGATCTTCCTACTTAGTTAGGCTGACCGGGAATTGAACCCAGGACCTCTCAAAAAGAGGTGCCTAACCCCCTATGGTGCATACCACTAGGGCAGATAAGTATTCATGGAAAAACATAGATAAATTCATAGGCTCTACCTTAGGTATGTCAGTGCTCAGTCAACTCAGGAAAAGATGTTTTGCTTCTGATTGAAAGGGGATTAAGGGGTCCACTCAATATCCTGATTGGGTGTTTGGTTCCATAGGTCAAAATGTGTTCTCACCACTTTTGGCTGGACCAATATTAAGATAAAAATGCATGGATGCTCAGTGCATCTCTAATACAACTAGAGTATGTCCCAAAGCAATGGAAAAGCACTTTTTCTTACTGTTTTGGGTCCCATATGTGCTGAGGTGGCAGGGCATGTGGCGATGAGGTCACTGCCATGTCACATGGGATCTTCCTACTTAGCTAGGCTGACCGGGAATTGAACCCAGGACCTCTCAAAAAGAGGTACCCAGCCCCCTAGGGTGCATACCACTAGGATAGCTAAGAATTTATGGAAAAACATAGATAAATTCATTGGCTCTGCCTTGGATATGTCAGTGCTCAGTCAACTCAGGAGAAGAAGATTTGCCTCACATTGAAAGGGGATTAAGGGGTCCACTCCATATCCTGATTGGGTGTTTGGTTCCATAGGTCAAAATGTGTTATCACCAGTTTTGGTGGGACCAATACTGAGATAAAAATGCATGGATGCTCAGTGCATCTCTAATACAACTAGAGTATGCCTCGAAGCATTGGAAAAGCACTTTTTCTTACTGACATCCCCGATGCTCTGACGAACCAAAGGCAGTAAACGAGGGTCAGAGCCATGGAAACCAGTACCAACAAGCATCATAGGGCGGGTGGGCGGGTGCAAAATGCACACGGGTGTGGGCATTGCATAAACACCCCCCTCCCTAGCCCTGAACACCCTGCATAACTCAAATGCTGGTGTTTAGGCGATAAACTACCTATGCAAAGCCCCCACACGTGCCATTAACACCCCCCTCCCTAGCTGCAAATTCCCGGCGACAAGCCAAGCCGCAGCGAAAAAATGCCACCCAATGGCGCGAAGGGGAATGAACAAGCAGAATGAGAGCCATACAATGCTGAAATGCACCTTCAGGTCACCAAAGAAAATAAATGGAGTAATTGGGGAGAACAAAAAGTTTTTCGAAAAAAAAAATATTTTCCGAAAAAAACATTTTTTGTTCTCCGAAATTTTCTTCCACCAAATATTATGTCATTTGTGACCCAGGTGGAAGCAGGAAAGAATCGGATGCCATTGTTGCATCCGGAATGAGTTTTCGAAGCGGGTAGGTACTCACGAAATCTTCCAACTCAACGATATGTCAAAAATATGGCAAAAACACGGTGTTTGACCCTAGCTAACCCTACCCTAAAAACTTTTTTAGGAGGGTCTACCGGGGGCCGCTGGTGCAAATGTAATGCAAACGGACCCCACGGTTGCGTCGGGCATGCCAAAAAATGGTCGAGGATCCGTTCAGAACCTTCCCAGGTGCTTTGTCCTGTCTGTCCTGAATGTCCTGAGAACTGTCATGGAAACAATGAAGAATGGAGGGGGAAGGTTGTACCCAAGCTTGATGAGCACTTAGAGCCTGCACCGTGGCATATCCAAGCCATTGGAGAGTTGGACAGCCCCCACGGCAGGGATGGCATGGAGAACACCTAAATCTGACTGGACTTGCATGCCTCTAGCCCGCTGGGCGAAAATTCTTTCTTCTCTTTCCTTGAGATCACGTTCCTGCTTCATGACCCACTTTTGATCGGCATCACTGCCGTGAAAATTGGTGTCATCCGCCAATCCGGCCGGATATGCCCACCGGGACAACCCGTTGGCAACGGTGTTGTCCTTGCCGGGTTTGTACACCACTTCCATGTGGTACCGGCTTAAAAATTCGTGCCATCGGCCACGCCTCCCCAAAGGCCCCGAGAGGGTACAAAGATCTTCTTTGTACCAAGTCTCCAAAGACTTGTGGTTGGTGTACACGGTGACTTTTTGTCCCCCAATCCAACTTTTCAATTTTAGCAAGCAAGAGACTAATGCATAAGTCTCTTGATCGTGGGTGCTCCAAGCTCTTTGTCCCTTCCCATCCTTGCCTTCAAGCTTGCGGCTAAAAAAAGCGCAAGGCTTCCACTCCCCTTCAGGGTTCTGCTGTTCCAGGACAGCACCGACTCCATGGTCGCATGCATCCACATGGATGCGATATTCACCGTCGGGTGATGGTATGTACAACTCACACTCAGCACTGAGTGCTTCCTTCAACTGAACAAACGCACACTCCATCTCGGGCATCCACTGGATACAATTACGCTCCCTTGGTACCCTACAACGTCCCTTGCGACCATCTACCCCGGGGACACGCTCATACTTACCTTGCAGCGACGTCATCAACCAGGCTGCAATATTGGAAAATTTTCTTATGTAAATTGAATACCAATTTACAACCCCCAAGAATCCCTTCATCTGCTTTGGGGTTTTAGGCTTGGGCCAATTGCGCACCGCATCCACCTTGGAAGGGGCGGGACTACGCATTCCCCCATGTAAAACATGCCCACAATACTTGATTCTCTCCATAAAAAGATGACATTTCTCAAAGCGGACTTTGAGATGGTATTCCTCTAACTTCTCAAATAATTTAACCACGTTATGAAAGTGGTCTTCGAGGTATGCCTTTGAATGAAGTATTTTGCCCTTACCACAAAGCTTGGGTCGTGTCCCCGTGAGTAAATCATCGATGTAAATGTGTGTGTGAGGCTGTAGCGACTTCAAACAATCACTCACCATTCTCTGGAAAGCTTGGGGTCCTACCTTCACCCCCATGGGTAGGACCCTCTACTCAAATACCCCAAAAGGAGTACAGAAGGCAGTGTATTGCCTACTGCACTCACTAAGAGGCATTTGGTGGAACCCATCCTCGAGGTCGAGGAGGGTCCAGAGCTGGTTTGCAGCCTGTTTGACAAACAAGTCCTCGATTACCGGCAATGGGAACTCGCAGCCGCGGAGTTGCGTGTTCACGTACCGATAATCAATGACGAGTCGCCATTTATTTGTGCCAGGCTTTGGCACAAGAAACCCCGGGCTGACCCAATGGGATTGGCTGGGCACAATCCAGCCCTTTTCTTGAAACTCTTTTATTTTTTCACGCATGGCCTCTTCCCTAAGGCCAACTGCACGAATGGGCTTGTCAGCCTTCAGCTTAGCATCCGGAATTGGCTCCAAGACACAAATCCCATTGGGACCCTGTTTGTCCATGTTATTTTCAATCTCCGACCAATGATCACCTCCTTTCTTGAACACGGTATCTTTGAACCGGTTGTAAATCCAATCCCTATACTCTTGGCAATGTGGATGTTCAGCATCCGCCTCAATCACAGAACGCACACACCTATCCCTTGTCCTGAAAATGGTAACTGGATCACCTGAGATACCTGAAAAAGGCAAAGGGCGATCATTTGCCTTGAGAGACAAAGTTTGAGACTCCTCTGAAGTCAACCCGCTGGGAGAGGCATGTTGTAAACCTTTACTCCAATCAGAGATTTTGTCTTGAAGTGAGACCTTTTTTGTTCTCGGATGCACAAACGAGACCTTTGAAATTCGACGCTCACACACTTCAGGAAGATCAGAGGTAGGGAGAGGATTACCACAATTTGGTTCAATGCATACTCTTTCAACCAGTCGATCCAGAGATTGCTCTTGTTCCTGAGCTCTTAACTCGGTCAAGGAATCATTTTCTTGAGACATGACTGGTGAGCAAGGGAGAATGGAATCAAGAATGGAATCATGTTCTTGAGACATGACTGCTGAGCGAGGGAGAATGGAATTTAGAATGGAATCCGGCGGCAAGGGTATAAGCCCTCTAGCCGCAGCTGAAACACGCTGGACCTTCCACGCTTTCCGACTCATCCCTACGGGTCTGCGAGGGGAGGTTACACATGGGGGCGCACGAGATTTGGTTTTCGTTGAGGCTTCCCAAAAACTTTTGGACCAAGCTGTCGAGCGACGACCCGGCCGGTTCCGATGATCTTGAGGAGAGGGATCAACATGTGATTTCTTGAAATTCGTTTGACCCAACCCTTCTTGATCACCCCCGAAGGCATCAAAAATAATAAGTCTTGCACCTAATTTCCCAGGAGAACGAGGCGTACCTCCCTCATCACGGAAACACAATGCATCATGCGGCAAATCCCACCAATCCACCGTGACTTCACCGAGTCCCCAAAACCATTTTTTGTTTTTATGGCGGGGAACAATCATGATCCCTCGAGTTCCTTCCCATATCGCTTTCTCTGCAACTTGTTGCAGAAATTTATGCGGGCACATAACAAATATGGTGTCATCATGCCAAGGCTTGTTGAAACCTTGCGTGACTGCAGCTCCACCTTTAGGAGTGTTGACCCATACCCCGGCGCGCTTTCCGGGGCGCTTGACCTTAGTAGTCGAGCGCGGATCTGCAAATGCGTAGCGCTGGGGTTGAAATTCATCTCCAGCCCAATCCAAAATGCGGTGAAACCATTGAGGATCCAAAGAGAATTGTCCTTCCTTATACACTTGTGGGTGTATGGACGTCCTCTTGGTTGGCGGCCTCGACGTTCCCGTGAGGGCTGCCACCTTACGCCAATAAAGCTGACGCCTTTCCTTGCGATCCTTTGGATTATCCCTTGGGCGCAACTCCATGCATTTCCCGGAATCCTGCGAATCAAAACCGTGTCCTAATAAATTAGAACTAGAAATGGAAGACGATGTTTCAACTTGCTTAGCAAGCACCTGCAGGGTTTCCACTGTCTCCAAACCTTCCTCATCCCTAAGAAAGCCATACCGACCCATAAACTCGTCGGGTGGCACGTCAGGGCCAACCGAGCCCTCATCGGATGAGGGGCTCGACTCACATTGTGAGTTCAATTCAGCACAGTCGAGGTTGGGATCAGCAAGTTGCTGAACCCATCTCCCTATTGAAGCGGTAGCGTACTCTCCCTGAAGTTTTCCGTACTTTCCGTACTCTTCTTTCTTTGAGCTCTGCCCCAGCCACCGGGATTTCCCGCCACCTTGCACGTACTGCACGACAAAAATGCCAGACCTTTCCGAATCTTCTCTCATCTTGTCAATGTTTCCGTACTATTACGAATGATTCCAGGACTTTTGTCCGTCCCGGCATGACACCAACTGAGCTGCAATGAGAAATATTTTATAATACAAAATATAAAATTGCAACAACAAAAATTCCGTAGAGCGACTTCAAAATTTCGCAAATAAAATGTTTCATTCTCTTCATCTCCAGCCTGCTGAGCTGGCGATTAGCGCCTGCGATGCGCATTTGCCGGGCGCGAATCTGCGGCTGCGGCCACAGTCCGCTTGACCCCAGAACACAACTTTCTGAGGCGGTGGGGGAGGTACCCCCTACCGCATCACCCCCCTCCTTAAAGGTTTGTTTGGGGGGGACGTCCTCACCAAACAAACCCCCCAGGCCTGGTTTGCACCTGGATTCAGCAGGCCCTCAGAGTGTTTGCAGAGGGTGCAAAATTAAGGGCTTGGTTTAC
Organism: Eutreptiella sp. 'Long Island Sound 2002'; assembly: GCA_964036045.1. Classification (NCBI taxonomy): domain Eukaryota; phylum Euglenozoa; class Euglenophyceae; order Eutreptiales; family Eutreptiaceae; genus Eutreptiella; species Eutreptiella sp. 'Long Island Sound 2002'. The sequence goes on along the minus strand of OZ038400.1, from coordinate 37,830,386 downwards.
ACCTGGATTTAGCAAGCCCCAAGTACTTTTTAGACCAAAGAAAAAGTATAAAAATGTAGACAACGCAGTCATGTAAAAAGTAAAAGTAACACCTGCGCCTAGATGGGTCTCCCCTGCCTGTTGCCAAAACTGTGCAGCCAATTTTCCAAAACGCTGCAGTTTATTTTGTCATCCTGGGGACCAAACATGCGGGCTTCAGGCAAATAGCAAACGCACAGCAGGCACGGTGAGCCAGGTACGTATGGCATCGAGAAAGATGTCCTTGAATTATGCCCTAGATATTTTGATGTAGTCCTGCAGGTTTTGTAGTTGAAAACCCCAAACAAAGCAGCAAGTAGAGCAAGGACAGGATGTGGATCGAATCAATGATTGGTTTTGGAATCCAGTGTAACACAGAAGGGCTGCAGATAGACAAAGCAGGTTTATGCACATAGATTCAATCACAAATGGATAATACAAAAGGTTTTATATGAAAATTGGTCTGACTCTTGCCTCAGAGGTTGCAATAGGCACTTCATGTGCACTCTTTTGGGTGAAATGGTGCTGGTTAGGACTGAGGGGCATGGATGTCAGGACCACACAGAAAATGACTTGGCCAAGCAACTGAATTCAGAAACAGTTACAACGTAGGACCACAATAATTGGTAGAAACAATTGAGTATAGGGGTCTTGGGGTGGGAGACCACTAGGCTTAACCTCCAAGGCCAACAAGCATGAAATGCCTGATTTATTTTGGTATGTCCTCCATGAAGGAAGGTTCCTCCGCTCAGTTGAGTGGTAGGGGTGAACTTCATGGGGGGGCTAGGGTCACAACCCTAGTTACTTTGAGAATGTGTACTTTAGGCAACAAAAGAGAGATAAAAACACTTAAGTTTGTCTTAGCATCAACAAAGGGTTTTAAGGGGGGCTTAGCCTGGATCAAGCCCTCCAAGAAAGACATGGCAGTGACTTTTTCTTACTCCCCCCTGGAGTACTAGTTCATGAAGCTAGTAGGACCAAGGAAAAAGGCTCAAATAGTCCCAAAATTACCTCAAAAAAATGCATTAAACTTACCAAAAACATCCTCATCATTTCATAGAAGCCTATCACACTGTAGGTACCCTTGAAAAACAGTGTAATGTACCGTGAATGATGTCCCTTCCATGGGACATTCCTCAAAAGTCGCCGGCGTGCGACGAAAACTTTTGGAAAAAAATTGGGGGTAGCGGGAATTGAACCCAGGACTCCCTGCCTAGAGCCAATGTGCTTGCCCACTAGGGTACAGTCGAACGCTCTAATGCGCACGGCTATCGCCGTATAAACAGCGTTTTAGTATACGTCCTGACCCAGGGCCAGGGCGGAGCAATACTCCCAATGGAGGACACAAACCCCCAGGAGCTGAAAAAAATAGAAAATGGAACCAGCAGGGAGTGATTTCTGCGGTTTAGCGGAAGGGGTTGCGATTTAGCAAGTGAAATCGTTAAAAATCGACGAAACCACGCGGGAAATCGTCATTTTTACACATAACTCAAAGTCGCAGACCAGCGCAAAGGAAGCAGGCTCCAAGAAAAGGGTTGCGCAAGCGTAAACGGCTTTTGGAAAAGAAGGTATGAGATGTAGTTTTTAAAGTTTGAAAGAAAATTTTTGCACAGTCGCATCAAAATTTTTATAAACTTCAGAGCCAAGTATTCAAATTCAGCCCACACCACAGAGCAGGTCAACAACCCATCTCTCAGGTATGTCAGTGTCACCTCACACTCACGCATTGCGTTCGTGTTGGTTGTTTCGTCAAAACGGTAGGGTTGTCAACGTTGTGCTCGTTGGGGGGTCGGGTGTTCTCCTCTCGTGCTCTGCACAGGTAAAAGCAGGAATGAAAGGTATGTGATGCGAATGGAGCGCGCAGCGTGCACGTAGGGTTAGAATATGCGCTGTGCTCGCGATGCATGTGCCTAATCGAGGCATCCACACGCTGTGACGCTTTACCTGTATCCGAGATTCACCCTTGTTTTCTTCTTCACAGGTAAGTACAGAAAGCGTTTGTTCGTGTGCGGCCGTGGCGTCAAAGTTGAGTTGCTTAAAACGCTTAGGTTTGTTTTGTGTTCGTTTCAATTCGGCATTCACACGATGCATGGTGGGTAAGGTAGGTTAGCCCAGGAGGAGCGCACCTCCTGGTTGAGTCAGTGGTTCAGCCTCCCTTCCCTGCGTGCACATGATGCATTAAAGGGTAGGCCACGCAAATTGCGCACGGTAAACCTTGTTTAGGTTACCCAGAGGCTCCTCGGTACGCTCTTTAAGAGAACCCGAGGAGTTTCTTAAAGCTTGCTTGCTTGACAGGGGTAGCTGAATCTTCAGCGTGTTTGCGAACAGTGTATTATAGGTCACACTGAGAAGGGTATAATACCTGGAGTGTGGCTTGGTTCCTCCGTCGCAAACGCCCCTTCATTTGCCTCTGTTGTACAGGCCGGAGAGGTTAAGGGTGATTGGTGCACGCAGCAGCTGCCTTCGGCGGCTACCATTTTTCTGCCCCAGCAAAACAGGGGCGCTGATCACAAATCAAATCACTGTGCCTCAGCCAGTACTGGCGAGGGCAGTTCGACCTCAACGACATCTGCGCTGTGCACGCAACGAGAGCACCCCTTCCCTCCAAGCCCTAGCAGGGGAAACGCGTTGTGGCGTCCCCTGTTAGGCCACAGCTGCTTAGGAGCGCTGTGTTCTCTTGTCTTCTTCGCAGGAGGGCCATTAGGGCCTGAGTGAACTTCGACAGCAGCACCCAGTAGCGTGTGTAGGGGTTAGGGTCAGCAGGCCTGGCAGGAGGTGAGTGCAAGTGATGAGTGCTCAACCTGCCTTCGAAGGCCGGTGCTGGCGTTAGTGAGTGTAGTGTAGTGGTGTCTCCTGTCCCGCGTGCTTTTCCTCGTGGGCAGGGGAGTGCGTTAGCTTTTGGCCTGTAGCAAAAATGGGCGTTTTGTATGCCCTTAGCACACTTGGCCACCCCTCCCCTCTTAGTAGGTAGGGCTTTTGCCGTCTTACCCCAAGGATAGGCGCCAGCACAGAAATTGGGCACCATAGGAGTGGTAATAGTACCTGATTAGGACCTTCGGTCCGACGTCAGCGAAGCCCGGTCTCCGGGAGCCACGCTGGGGAGGGAAGTGAGACACATACAGACATACGTAGCACACTTAGGGGTATGGTAAACCCTGTAAGGAAGGGTAGAACCCCATGGGTCTGGACCAGTCAGGGGTCCCAACTGTGGGCTCGCTTGTCCCCAAGTAGGGAAGACACACCTTGCCTCATAACACCTTGCTTGTCATTCCCCCCTGGTGTAGGAAGCCACCGTTCTTCGTTGGCTCACCAAGGTCATTACATTAGGGCAGTACCCATGCAACACATGGTCAACAAGGCACACACTCGCTGGGTGGCTGCAATCATGATAAGCGGCCACCTGGCTCACGCTGGAAACCATAGGCATGGGTCTGCAGGGCACAGACAGGGTCAGTGCAGTGCTCAGTATGCAGTAGTCTGTGAAAAACCAATGGCCTTCGGCCAGGGAGTGGTTGTCACGGGGGGCTAACGGTCCTGTCCTGCGATGCAATGCGGGGCAACTGTGACAACTGCTCTTACAACCATACTCAGGCACGTCTGCAGAAGAGTGCTCACTGCACCTGTCAGTAGACTGACACAGGGAAATTAGTTTCGCTTCTTACGCTGGGACATAGTCTCAGCACGGGTTAGGAGCTGACCCTCGTTGTTCTCAACGAGGTAAGTGCGGAAGATGGGGTTGATACCCCCATCTGGTTGTATGAAGGCTGACATAGGTTCCCAGGTCGCCTCAGACAACCCATAGCCATCCCACAGGGTTAGGAATTTCCAGCCCTGTTTATACTCGTGGCGAGCAATACCTGCAACCACGTAGTAACCATCGACTGCCATCTCATCGGCAGTCATCTCTTCGAGTTCGTCTGCCTCCTCTGGACTGGCAGCGACCTCTAGGTCTATACGTTCAATCTCACTGTCGCTGAGGCGCCACACATCCCAAGACAAGTCGTCAGGGGAGTGATAGTGCCTCAACTGCTTAGGTGCACACAACAGTTCACCACCTAGACGTGGACTGCACCTGACATGGATCCTAGATCCATCTATCCTGATGATACGATAGGGTCCAAAGAAAGGGTCCTGTAGGCAGTTACGTGGCCAGGAGGGTAGACGTGAATGGTGTACCAAAACAAGGTCACCAACCTTGAAGCTGGCAGGTCGCCGTAGGCGGTTCCGTCGGCTCTGTTCACGGTCACGAATGTGCCTCAGGTTAGTACCAGCCTGGTTAGCCAGAGACTGCTTGTGTTCCAGCCAATCTCCCACAGGGCTCTTGAAGTCCTCAGGAAAGGGGGTTTTGAAGAACCAAGCAGGTCGTCCTCCATGGAACAGTTCGTGGGGGGTGAAACCCGTAGAAGAGCTCCGCTGTGAGTTCATGGACAGAACTGCCCAGGGCACTAGGCGTACCCAGTCCTTGGTGCGCTCCTGTTTCATCAGGATTCTTAAGTTTTGCTCCACCACACGGTTCTGTCTCTCACAGAGAGGGTTAGACGTGTGAGTATAGGGCACACCTGTGGTTACCTCCACGTTGAGGGCATTTAGCACTCGTTTGTACCACCCAGTGTCACTGCGGATGCGTACATCTTCATCAGAGTGCACCTGTTTAGGTGCCCCATAGGGTTCGAACCATTGTTCGACCAACATTTTTACAGTCTGCTCACCTGTGATTTTCTTATTGCAAGGGAACACACGGGTGAAGCGAGATAGACCACAGGTGACCACGAGGCAACTATCATAGCCGCCAAAGCGTGGTAGGTCGTGGATGTAATCCACGTAGAGAAGAGAGTTAGCACAATAGGGTATGGGTAAGCTGGAGATCAGACCCCTATCCCTACTGTCGCTCTGCTTGCTGGCATGACAGCCACAAGCATCCACAATGGTCTGCATACGCGACCTCAGTTCAGTCAGGGTTAGACTAGAGTAGAAACACTCACGGAAGAAGTCCACTGAGCGATTAGCGCCAGTGTGACCAGAACTGAGATGGGACCACTGTAGGCACCCATCCAGTCGTGCCTCAGGCACCACAATTCGGTCCTCGTAGAAGAGGTACTGATTGTTTTTCTACCACTGGTGCCCGTCAATGACACGGGGTTCGAGACCGGTGCTGAGGGTTTGGAGATATTCTTCTTACTCTGACTGATAGTCGGTTAGACTCCAACCCTCCAGGATTCCAGCAGTGCGCATGGACAGGTCAAGCTGGACATCCATACGCTGGAAAGCCTCTTTGGCGAGCGCCTCAGAGCTCTCACCAATAAGCGCATCGAAGTTGTTGCGCGATATATAGTCAGACAGTTCATTCTTAATCCCGGGGATATGATGCACTGTCAGCCTGAACTGGCTCAGGTAAGTCCACCACCGTTTTAGCTTTGCTTTTTCCGCTGGTGGGCCCTTCTGAAAAGACTTCACAGGCTCCTGGTCACACAGCCAGACAATAGGGTTAGATCCCAGGAGTCGGGATTGTGACAATAGCACCAACATACCGGCCAGGAGTTCCTGGTCATAGGTGCTGTAGTTGGAACGCGCTTGGTTCCATTTCCAATTCCAGTGTCCCAGTGGCACCAGTCGCCACTCACTGGTAGGATAGTCATGTTTCAACGAACCATCACGGTTCAGTCCAGTAGTACGATAATGGCAGTGGGTTAGTTCAGCGGGGTTAAGCTCCTGCCATTGGTAGATCGTACCTCCCCCTCCTACATCACTGGCATCAGTGATCAGGACTATCTCGCCCTCAGGGCGGGGCACTCCCAGGCAGTTGGAGGAGGCAATCTTCTTCTTCAACTCCTGGAAACACTCTTCCTCTCTGGAGGTCCACCTCCAGGGAGTGGTTTTCTTGATCAGGTCAGTGAGGGGTGCAAAGGAGTATGTAAAATTGTGGATGTGACGCCGATAGAAATTGCAGGCGCCCACAAAACTCCTCACATCGTGTAAACCCTTCTTAGGGTCATCGCGAATCTGCATGTCCTGTAGGGGCTGCATCTTAGACGCGGCTGGTTTCCACCAGCCATACCCCACGTCGAAACCCAAATACTCCATCTCCTCTTTCATAAACTCACATTTTTCGAGTTTGATTCAGTGATGGTTTTCTTGACAGACAGTGAAAAATTCACGGAGGAGAAGGACATGGTCCTCTTTGGTATTAGTACCCAAACTCACGTCGTCGATGTGAGCCTCCATTTCTGCACCCCGAGAAATCAACTCTTGTACTAGAGGCCTGCGCCTCAGTATGTACAAAATTTTGTTCATAAGCTCCTGGAAGAGCGCTGGGGCATTAGCCACCCCGAAAGGCATAACCTTCCACTTGAAGACACGACCCTTAGGGGTTATAAAGGCAAGCAGCTCCTGAGCTGCGGCGGTTAGGTCAACCTGCCAGAAACCAGAGCGTTTGTCCATTTTGGTCTTATACCTGCATTTGGCAATACGCTCCAGGGTGTTTTCCATGTTAGGAATACTCCCTGAGTGGTTCTGGGTTTTCTTGTTGACCTCACCATAGTCTACAACAAGACGTAGGGCAGTCGACCCTGGTTTAGCAACAAGGAAACAGGGACTGCAGTGATGGGGATAGTCCCCGTGTTTATACTCTTCAACAAGGCCAGCATCAATGCATTCTTGGATCTGGCGCTCGATTTCTTCAACCTGTTCCTGTGGAGCGGGATAGGGACGACGCCTCACTCGCGTCTTTTCGAATTCTGGTTTCAATTTCAAGTCCATCTGGACCAGTTTTTTACAAGAAAGGGGAGGCGGCAAGGCGCCGAACACCTCCTCATAGGTCATCAGCAGTTTCTTCAGGCGGGGGTCAAGATTAAGACTCTCGAGTTTCTGAAGGAAATCCTTCTCAGCATGGAGGTTGCTTTTTCCATGTTCTTTCTTTTTATGCCGATCAGTAGTTTCGGCAGGTACAGTACCATCGTCCCACTCAGGGGGACATTGCTGCCCATAGTGTAGAGAATACACTAGAGGTATCTCAGGATCAGGCAGCGTATAGGACTCATCGTCCTCCTCAGACCAGATGGAGTATTTCCAGGTCTGTCTGAGGTATTGCAGCCGCTCTTGGCGCTCAATACCTTCGGCCTTCAGGTTCAACAGCCGTCGGAGTTCTTGAGTGTCATGCTCAGACAATGGCATGTTATTAGCAGCAGGCCGTGCCAGAGCATCAGCACTCCGGGCCACGGGTTCACCTGTGTGCACAGGCTGCATGTGTAGCACTGGTTTCCCAACAGAGGAAGCGGGTTCAGAGGTTGACTCTAGATCTACCTCCTCTAGCAACAGCTGGGCCAGGAAAGCACTATGTTTTAGGTCAACACAGCTGGGATCAACAGAGGGAATAGTGCTGGCGATCTCAGACAGTTGGTCGTCAGCATCCTCTTTTACAGCTGCAGGTTCCAGATAGTCATCAGGAGACTCACACCCTGTAAGTGTGGCAGATAGGTGCTCAGGAGATCGATTTTTGAGATCATAAAGGGTCAGGCCACGGTTTTCGGCCATGACCTCTTTTAGTAGCACCTGGTCCAGGTCACACAGGGGTACAGGATTGAGAGATCCATCGATGATGGACAGGAAACTGGCCCACTCAGGGGCCTGCATAGCCGTGTTTGAGTCCTCAGGCACATAGATGGGGCCGTCGGGGAGTTGCACTCTTCCCACGGTCATTCGGTCAAGCATACGGCGCCAGTAAGCATGTTCACCAGAGCTACCCCAGTCAGGGGTGCACATAACAACCCTTCCTCCCTCATAAGCGATCTTGGTTAGAACCTTCGCGAGCAGGGAGAGGGGAGGGTTAGCATACGCTAGGCCCATTGCTTTCCAGAAGAAACGGAAAGCATTGTTCATTTGTTTCGAGCAGTACAACTGCATGATGTGCTGTTGTTGGCTCGCAAACAATTCCACCTGGATCTCATCCAGGTTTACCTGAAGGGCCGCCAGTCCATTTTCGAGAACATGACGGGCCAGTTGGTAGTTTTCAGTACGATAGTTCGTCTTGGCTGCGTAGCGCGGCCCAGACTCTTTTCGTCCTGACAGCTCCAAAGGAACGGAGAATAGCCCACTGCCAAAGTCGCAGTGCAAAGAGTAAGGACGCTGTAGGGACAGCATTTTCACCTGGGGGTTTCTTCTTAGAAAGTCGGTGCCAATGACGATGTCAAAGGCGTCAGTGTCCAACACTCTGCAGTGTTCGGTCACGGTTTCGTCGCCCAGACATATGGTCACATCGACCCCCCCCAAGGAATGGATGGTACGCCCCTCCCCTACTCTTATGGCCACGGTCTCAGTTTTCCTGAAGGTTTTCAGCAGGCGCCGGGCCACTATGGAAAGTGTTGCACCGGTATCAAGCACTGCTCGAAAAACCTGATCCCCGATTTTCACGAGGATCCAGAAAACCAAGTCCTGCTCTTCGGAGCCGCCCCCCTATTCCTCATCAGGGAATTTCAGATCCACCCCTGCGGCCATGAGGGACTTGGCCATCCAGGCCAAGCGCCTCTTCTTAGAATTTTTCCCCTCAGGGGTAGCGTTATCCCCTTGGGGGCGCTTCTGGAAGACACCTGCGGCAGGAGCGGGTGTAGCAGCAGGAGTAGGTGTAGCAACGGGCGCTGATGAGCGCCTCTGGGGGTTAGGGGGTCCAGTTTTGCCACCCCCCTTGCCACCTCCTTTACCTTTATCCCCATTCGGGGGATTTCTGGCGGGCGTCTGGGTCTTCTGGCGCTCCGCCTCCTGACGCTTGAGTTTGTCACTCTCGCGTTTCTTGATGTGGCATTCGTCCTCGTAGTGACGACGTTTGCCACAGTAACCACAGGTGATGGTACACCTGAAGTGGTCCTGATGGGTCACCTGTTTCCGATCTTTGTTGTGCTGCTGACGTTTCATCTGCAGCATACAGCCCTTGCGAAGATCGCAGTCAGAGGCATGACAAGGTCCCCCCTTGTCATTGACAGGTCGGCAGTAGAACAGGGGGGGTGTGCCTGCATCAGGTTGAACCTCGTTCATGGCACGTAGGTTGACCTTCCCTTTACCATCTCCCTGGTTGGTGTTTGTGGCATTTTTTTGCCCCTTCCCTTCGCCACGTTCGGGGGTAGGAGTACCACCTCGTCCCAAATGCTTCTTGAGGAACTTCTCCATGTGGGAGTCGTTCTCTCTCTCAAGAGCTAGCTCAATCAAGAGATCCACCGGTGTATCGTACGAGTGGGTCCTGCTCTTCCTCTCAGAGGTGGAGCGGCAATCATCCCACGTACGCTGGGGGATCTTACTCATGAGTCACAGGTGGGGCTCAGTGGCTCCGTAGGAGCCCACATTCATCCTCGAAAATAAGTACTCCAAGTCGCACAGATACTCAGAAATTCGCGCAGCGGATGGAAACTCCGGGAGCATAGGTAGCTCCTCGATCTGTGTGCGTACGCTGAGGTCAGTCTCATAGACAGGAAATGTTTTCTCTAACCTCAGGAGTACCTCTGCCCAGGTAGAACAGGTTTTCACAATCTGTTTGACCTGTTTTTGCAAAAATTTCTTTTTGCATGAGCGTTTTAGCAGTGAACATTTGGTGGCCACATCCACATGGGATTGGCCAGTCAGCAAAAGGAACTCTGCAAATTCTTCTGCCCATTCAGGCAGATTTTTGGGGTCGAACTCCGGCAGTTCCAGCTGGATGTTCGCCTGGGCAATTGGTCTGCCCGTCTTCCCACCCCCCGGAGTTAGGCCTGATGGCGACACGCCGGCAAGAGGGGCCAGGGCTGACAGCCCTCTCCTCTCACTCTCTGTGACAGGCACGTCCTGTACATCAGCCATAGGCACAGTCCTGGCACGGGGGTGAAAGGGGCTGGGGCAGGTAACCTTAGGCAACAGCCTTGAGACCCTTGATCTCTTGAGATCTTCGGCCAGGGTACTCAGCCCTGGAGAGAGAGAGGGCAACTCAGGCTTGGGTAAGGGTTCTGCAATACCCAGCTTTGCCTTAATGGCCTCTGATAGGGCCGTCACATCTGGATCTTCTGATCCAGACAGGAGTTTGGCCAACAGCTCGGCCGTGTGATCCAGGGCTCCGTAGGATGGCCTTGGATGATGTTTTTCTTCGACTCGTGTTGGGCCCACTTCGGGAGCCCTTGGGGTTGGATAACATGGTCTCGGATACTCAGGTCTTGTTCCTCTTGGCAGGGATGCAGTGGACGGAGGACCCGAGTGCGCGTAGGACCCTAGGTCTGTACGTGGTATGGATCCATGTACAGCCCGTGGCTCCTCTCCATCTTCCCCACGGATGGATTTGTAGTACTCCTGATGTAGGATGTACTCATCCATCTTCTGCTTCAGCTCCTCATACTCCTCAGGTCCTTCAATGGCAGTTGAGGATGAAGCTGGACAATTTGATCTTGATACTGAAGCAGCCACACGTCTGTGGAGGTGACTGAAGCTGTCTCCACCGTCTGCTGCTAAGGCCTCGGTGGTAAGGCCTTTATTCTCTTCCGCCCTTCTGCGTTCTGGATCTCCTTGGGACCCAGATGCGCCACTGAGATGATGTGGAGCTCGGTGAGGTGGTTCACTCATTGGGTGGGCCATGCTGCCCATTTGTACTTGGACAGTTCGGATAGGCCAGGTCCTGACGCTTGGCGTGGACATGATGAACTTGTTGTTGACCTTTTTTCTGCACTTCTTCTCAGCGTCAGTTCAAAAGGTCACAAGGGACTGCCTCTGCTACCGGAAAGATGTCCTTGAATTATGCCCTAGATATTTTGATGTAGTCCTGCAGGTTTTGTAGTTGAAAACCCCAAACAAAGCAGCAAGTAGAGCAAGGACAGGATGTGGATCGAATCAATGATTGGTTTTGGAATCCAGTGTAACACAGAAGGGCTGCAGATAGACAAAGCAGGTTTATGCACATAGATTCAATCACAAATGGATAATACAAAAGGTTTTATATGAAAATTGGTCTGACTCTTGCCTCAGAGGTTGCAATAGGCACTTCATGTGCACTCTTTTGGGTGAAATGGTGCTGGTTAGGACTGAGGGGCATGGATGTCAGGACCACACAGAAAATGACTTGGCCAAGCAACTGAATTCAGAAACAGTTACAAAGTAGGACCACAATAAGTGGTAGAAACAATTGAGTATAGGGGTCTTGGGGTGGGAGACCATGAGGCTTAACCTCCAAGGCCAACAAGCATGAAATGCCTGATTTATTTTGGTATGTCCTCCATGAAGGAAGGTACCTCGCTCAGTTGAGTGGTAGGGGTGAACTTCATGGGGGGGCTAGGGTCACAACCCTAGTTACTTTGAGAATGTGTACTTTGGGCAACAAAAGAGAGATAAAAACACTTAAGTTTGTCTTAGCATCAACAAAGGGTTTTAAGGGGGGCTTAGCCTGGATCAAGCCCTCCAAGAAAGACATGGCAGTGACTTTTTCTTACTAATCGTGTTCTGTAGGCAGGGCCATCTCAGTTCGCAGTCAGGGGCACCAAGCGTCCCTGCACTGCCGTGCACCGTACTCTACAAGCGCATGTGCAGACAAGGGTCAAAAGGGCGCCAAGCCCTGTCCCTTATGGGCGAACGCCATTTCAAGGTAGACGGTGGCTGTCCATAGCCCCGTCTATACAGACTATATATGCCATATATACAGTCCGGCAGGGCGTGCCATTACTGGCGATCCCTCTCTGAATTAGATGGTTAACGTGTTTAGGCAGGTCCTTTGGGACCGGCCGCTCGTAGGTAGGCTCGAACTTGGCGGCTGCTTGGCATGTAGTCGAGTCCTCGGCCACCCTCCAATTTGTCAACGGCTGCATGTAGCCGACGTTCAGGCACCTTGCTCCAGAGCCATTCCCATGCCATGGAGTTGTCGCTGTCGTAGCTCCAGCCACCTCGTCCCGAACTCATCAGACCAGGCTTGCTCCTCCTTCGCTCTGCTTTTGCGCGCTCGTGTGCTGCCTTGGCACGCTCCCCAGCTGCCTCGGTGTCCGTGCTCTCTCCGCTGTCCATGCCTGCGCGGCGCTGCAGCAGCTCATCGCAACGCCAGCCCGCAAACTCAGCAAAGGTTGGGTTCTCGCAGGGTTCAGAATCATCGGAGGTCTCTCCGTCTTCGTCCAGAAAGTGCTGCAAGAGTCCGTCAGCACCTTCGGTGCTCCACGATTGCCAGAAGGGACTGTCTCATCCCTTGCTGCGGTCACCTCCAGAGGCACTGCTACGGCGATCCATTTCTCCGGACTCTTGACTCGTTGCTTGCTCTGTCGTTGACTCTTCCGTCCTTGACTGCTCCGTCGTTGACTCATCCGTTGTTGCATCATCAGAGGCACTTTTAGCGGACATACAACCCTTGCAAGGCAAGCACAGACCATTGGCGGACGCACACGTCGCATCACCACTCTAAACAGCTGGGGCATGTGCATGATCAAGGCGAAGCATGTTACAGCCATCACGGGTCTTGAAGGGCCTACCCAACTGAAGACTTTGGCCGGCGGCCGCTGGTGCCCTGCATGACATTCTCCACGCATCCTGAATCACACGCTGCATTCCGCTGCGCACCATTCAGGGAGAGCCAGGCAGCAACAAAAGCACAAAGGCGCACGCTGTACGGCAGGTCCACCACCAGCATGCGGCACTCAGATAAGTTGCGGCACTGGACGCCGCGAGGCCAGCATGATCGCTCTCCGGGGCCTCTTGCCCAGCATCTTCGCGGCGCTCCACCTGAACTCATACTGCTGTTTGGTTGCCGTTGCCTCTGCGCCAGGGACAGACAAGTATTGTGGAATCATTCTGAAGCGGTAGCGTACTCTCCCTGAAGTTTTCCGTACTTTCCGTACTCTTCTTTCTTTGAGCTCTGCCCCAGCCACCGGGATTTCCCGCCACCTTGCACGTACTGCACGACAAAAATGCCAGACCTTTCCGAATCTTCTCTCATCTTGTCAATGTTTCCGTGCTATTACGAATGATTCCAGGACTTTTGTCCGTCCCGGCATGCCACAAACTGAGCTGCAATGAGAAATATTTTATAATACAAAATATAAAATTGCAACAACAAAAATTCGGTAGAGCAACTTCAAAATTTCGAAAATAAAATGTTTCATTGTCTTCATCTCCAGCCTGCTGAGCTGGCGATTGGCGCCTGCGATGCGCATTTGCCGGGCGCAAATCTGCGGCTGCGGCCACAGTCCGCTTGACCCCAGAACACAACTTTCTGAGGCGGTGGGGGAGGTACCCCCTACCGCATCACTATCACAGTCTCCGGGATCTCACGATATTTGGGACATTCATCGGGAGGCAATATTTTTGGAACTGTCAGTATCCGGTCTATTAGGGACTCAATGCTCGTTCCTTGAGTTGCCCTACAACTATGTGACGCACTTAAAGGAGGCGTATCCTGTTCTGGTAATTTAGGCCACTCACCAGGGCCCAACTTCTGAAAATGCGCATGCAACACAATGGCTGACATTCCAGAAATGGCAAATAAGCAAATGGGAGAGAGCAAGGGACCATCCACATGTCCTATGACCTTAGGAGAAGGCCATCGGGAAGGGGCACCTCCACGTGAGTTCTTCACTGGGAGGACAACACTGCTGTTCAATGCCGTCAGTGACCCAACCAACATTATTCCTATCAAACCCATAACTTGTGGTATTGAACACTCCACAACGCTTGGGCAAACCTCGGGAGGATTATTGTGTCCTCGCTCAAAAAAATTCATCTGGTCACCTTCACAGGTTGCCAATTCATGAGAAGAAACACCCAAAAGTGGGTCATGCAAAGAAGAGGATTGCTGCAACTCCTGTAGTTGCAACAAACTATCCGAAATATCGATGGTCACCAACTCTTGATGCACCTCAGTGGCGTTCAAGTTCTTGTCATCCACGCAAGACATTGTAGCCGAGCCTTGCATAGGGCGGCACAACTGCTTGTCATGCTCCATCCCATTGACATCCGGCTCAAGCTCCCGGTTGCCCGCCATTTATAATCAAATTCATCCCATGGGCCGCCTTGACAAAGGTCCTCCACCAAAGCAAAGCATCCCGGATCCGGTAGGACAACAAGTCCATACCGGGTAAAAAAAGGCAAACCAAGAATGGCTCGCGGGCCAACCGAGGCCAAATAAACCAAGCAATCGGCGCAGCGCGCCATCACGACCTGGGAACCTCTTTGCACGGGCACAATGATATCGCTCCGGAGCACATATTTTCCACCTTCCAACTCCTTCTCACCAACTCCGAGTAGTCGAAATGGTTGGGTGGCCACCTCCTGGAATTGTTCGGGGAAAAATTCCCAACCAGCAACCACAATCACCTCATTGCCGGTGTTCCCAAGCGGTAGTGCCTCTATTCATTCCGAGGTCCCTTTGTGAGGGATATATATCCCCGGAACGATGACGCCCTTCGGAAGCCTCTCGGCGTGCCCAGGTCGAGGCACCCTCAAAATTTCCTCCTCAGCCCCACTGATTCGTAGAACCGGACGCGTAAAATATCTGTCATCCCATGCTTTGGCTTGGTTTACCCACATAATGGGGCATACAGTCGCCGGTGAGGGGCCCATATCCCTACCAGCCTGGTCCATTCTCTTGGATTTCCAGGGTTGCCGGCGACTTTCTCAATTGTGTCGCTTACCGAGCCGCCCCTCAGCCTTGGCTTTCTCCCGCAACTCCGGATGGAGCGTCCAACAATCCTCCGGCGGATGCAGCGTGCTCTCGCAGCCCTTGCAAGGCGGAAACTTCCCACCTTTGTGTGGTCCTTTTCCTTTGCCACCTCCTTGCGCAGCGGGCTTCGCTTGGCCGCCCTTCCCAATTTTCTTGGACTTGATTTTGTTCTGGAGCCACTCTGGTGCTTTGTGGGGATGCAAGACCCAGCAATCCTCACGGCTATGTCTTCTCTTGCCACATGACGGGCATTTCGGGATGGAGCTCGCACCTGCGCCTGCTCGTCCTGATATAGCCAACACCTGGGCTTCGCATATTTCTTGGTTCTCTGCAATGCTCAACTCCGGGTCCGCTTGTTCTTGATCTTGGTGACCTTCGGGATCCTCGGTTTTGTCCATGTCCTCGACTCCTTCCATGTCTCTCACCCGGCCCGATCCATTCTTGTTCCCCGTCCGTTGAGGGTTCACTTGGTTCGGCGGGGTCCATGGCTTGGGTTGCGGCGATTCTTGGATGGCATGCCCAAGTCGTCACATGATGTGCCCCTTCTCGATCGCCAATTTGTGGCGAGACATGAGGGGGTTCATCAGGAACACGATCATCTTGAAGTAGATAAATTCCGCCCCAACCTTGGTCTCCTCCTTGATGATTTCCTTGAGCTACCCATCCACGTTCATTGTCGCAATAACATCAAGTAGTTGATCTTTTGCTTGCCGTTGGGTGATTCCGTCGCGAACTGGGCGGCCCAAGGCTAAGAATCGTTCAACAAAATTGATGAACTCGCGTGGCGTTGGAGTTAGTGAAGACGGTTTGACGGTGTTGAAGGCCTCCAAGATCACGTCGTTGTTCGCCTCCGTGAAGACTTGCTCCGTCACCTCCCTCAGCAAATCTTGGTACCGGAATTGGTACCGGTTCACCATTTCCTTCAGTGGGTTGGATCGGGAGGCGGGAATAAGAGAAAGCAAGACAGCTCTTCTCATGGCATCCGTCAACCCGTACATCCAATCGCGCTCCCAAGCACAAAAATCCAAAAACCACTTCATGGCCGTGGTCCCACTGCCATCCCACCGTGGGGCGACGGACATTCCTTGAACGTCCCCCAAAGTTCGCGGGTCCATCACCGGGGTTGCCAGCCTCCCATGGACCCCGGGAGGAATTAACCGCGGATCTGATCCTTCAAGTTGTGGCTCTTCCCAATCGAACGGGGCGTCCAAAAGTCGTTGGGGACAAACTTCATCAAACGCCATTGCCCGTAGAATTCCCGACGGCTTTTGTTTCGGAAGCCGAATCCCATCCTTGAGAGATTCCTGTCGGTTGAAGAATTGAAACACCATCCGTGGCATAAACCAACCATCACCGTCCACCTCGAAGTACCGGAGGTCCCACCCGGCGCAATGCCGCCAATCACCCCCCATGCAAGGCGGGGTATGTCCCTCGTGGGTGCGGTTCTGACCCCTCGCTCCCCTTGGGGCTCTTCCCCGGAAACCCCCGTCATCCGACCGCATGGACGACAAGTCATCCTCGGCCGGGGTGAATCTAAACCTCGGTAGGCTTCCCGCAACCTGTTCTTCCCGCGCCGGCACTCCAAAAACTCGAACTCGTGGTTCAGGCTTCAGTATCGGGATCCCAACTGGATTCACTGATGGCCTACCCGCATGCTTCAATAAGTGATATTTGTTCTCCAAGGACTCCAATTTTCTTTGCAATTCACCAATGACATGAGAATCCGACCGCATCCATCCGGGTGGATCGCCATGGGGTCGGTTCCAGATCTCCTCCCTGAGCGCATGTACCTCATGCTCACTTTGTTCCAACCGGGTCATGAGCAATGGCACCTGTAACTCCAGGGCCTCAACCTTGGCCGGTTCCGGCTTGGGCATAGTCTCCCTTGCTTCCACACCATGCACCCGTTTTTCGGCATCCTCAAAGTTGAGACCTATCCGCTGGATTTCCTCGGCCATGTTGGTGGTGACCCGGTGACAATTCAACACCTTGCCTTCCAAACCCTTCAATTCCTCAACCAATTTGTCCAATTGGGCCCGGTATGAACTCAACCCAGTTACTTCATTCAACACTCCCTCGAGTTGCCGTTTCAACTCATTGATGGCTTGCTCCCACCCTTGGCGAGAATTGTCCACCTTCGCCTTAAGAGGTTCAGCTACTTGGCGATATTCCAAAGCGTCTGCAGTCGCTTATTCTAAAGTCGATTGCATTTCCGCTCTCTTTGAGTCCAACCGGGACCTCTGGTCCTGCACCTCGTTGTTTACCTCGTTCAACATTTGTCCCAAAGCCTCTACCCGCGCCGTCAAAGCTGACCCATCTGCTTGTACTCCCCGTGCATGGAGTTCAAGCTCGCGAGAGAGGGCTTGGATGACCTGGCAAATTTCGGAAATCGCGGAAACCGCTTCGAAATCAAAGGTTTGGAGATAGTTCAACGCACCCGGAAGCTGCTCAACCTGCGCCGGCAAGGTTGCTAAATCATGAGTCTCTGGTGCCCACTCATGAATCAGAATCCTTTCGGCTGCCTCACCGAATCGATTCACCATCCGAATCCTCTCAAAGGATCGGTATCCACATGGTGCGGATTCAATGTTGGTGTCTTCCTCAGCTGGGTAGGCTGGCTGGCCCTGCCTAAGCCCAACTGCCAAGTCTAAAGGAGACCCAACCGTCGACTCATGCCCTGTAGCATAGTCGGAACCCGATTCCACTGGCCGTGCTCTGATCATCCCGAACATGGCCGTAACCTCTCCAAGAGTCATTCCACTGCCCATGTCAGAGCCGTAGGCTAAACCCCCTCCCGGGTAAGCCTCTGCTACCAACAATTCGCCCTCAAGGTGACTTGAACCGAGTGAATCTTCCATTTTTTGCAATTTCCAACCAACCAAATTTCCAACCAATAAAACCAGCAGAGATTTCCAAGCTCATGACCCACTCAAGTCCCTCAGATCACGGCAATGACACAAACAATTCCAATTGAAAGCCCAATGACGAAATGACCCAAGAATCCAATACAGTCCAACAATGATCCAACCAAAAGTTCACCAATGGTCCACAAAAGCCCACAAATGAGCCACGGTCCAATACCGGTCAAACACGGGTCCAAGACGGGTACAAATGGTCCACACGGGACGAGCAAGGGTCCAAAGAGAGTTCAAACGGGCACAAGGTAGGTCCAAATGGTTCCTGAATGGTCCACCCTTAAGAAAAAGAAAAGAATTCATAAGCGCGAGTAAGACTCAACCTACTCATCCGGTTGGACCACATGCAATGCAAAGACGAAGTTCATGGGCACGGGCATTATCCTATGGACTTGAGTCATGCATGCAAAAGTGTAAACCAAAATTCACACTACATCTACCCGTCGACATGGATGGTCTCACCAGGGTTGGAGGAAGGAAAGAAATGATCGACATCACCGTTGGGCCATCCCCAAAGAGCAAATGAGTCACACTTGAGTCTCCGGACGTCTTGACTACACCAACATGAGGGAAGGAAGTGCACATGCACATACATGGTCACATGGGGCATGTAAACGCACCAACAAAGGCACCAAACCATGACCCGGTTAGCTCTTAGGATCAACAACTAATCTAAAGCAAAATTAGCAAATGAGCAATAAGAAAGTTTTATAGTGCTTTCAACACTGTGTTTGTGCCTCTCCTGCTGCTTGCTGCTGGTGTAGGGTTTCCTGCTGCTTGTTTTTGATGAGTGAAATGTTTTATTTGATGAAATACAACCAATCCAGGATAGCCCAAGCCAGAGATAAGCAAGTAGAAGAGAATCAGGATCAAAGCATGAAGGGCTGCAGTGCAAACAGTGAAAGATGAAAGGATATTCGGGGAAACTGCAACTCAGGTCAAATCGGATTGCATATTCACAAAGATAGCTGAAATGTTTTGGAAAAAGAGTTGGAAAACTGCCCCATGGTCACTCAATCTCCATAGTGCCATCTCAGGAGATGTGCACTCTTTGTTTTGGGTCCCATATGTGCTGAGGTGGCAGGGCATGTGGCGATGAGGTCACTGCCATGTCACATGGGATCTTCCTACTTAGCTAGGCTGACCGGGAATTGAACCCAGGACCTCTCAAAAAGAGGTGCCCAGCCCCCTAGGGTGCATACCACTAGGATAGGTAAGAATTCATGAGAAAACATAGATAAATTCATAGGCTCTGCCCTGGATATGTCAGTTCTCAGTCGACTCAGGAAAAGATGAATTGCCTCACAATGATGGGGGATTAAGGGGTCCACTCCAAATCCTGATCGGGCGTTTGGTTCCAGAGGTCAAAATGTGTTATCACCACTTTTGGTTTGGCCTATACTAAGATAGAAATGCCTGTGTGCTCAGTGAATCTCTAATACAACTAGAGTATGCCTCAAAGCATTGGAAACGCACTTTTTCTTACTCCCCCCCTGTGCTGTGGTGGCCACCACTGTCGCATTTTCAGGATAAAGGGATTTTTTTCTTGGCCTTTCCTTGGTTTCCACATCTACTTTAAAATACCTATAGTTTCCCTCACACAGAAAAATGGACGCTAGCCATGGCTGGCGCCTTTTTGCCGCTTTGTTCGTGACATTTCCTACAGAAGGCTCAGCGCTCATGGCGCTGCCGGGGTTCCTGTGGCTTGGTTGGGTTAGTTTCGGAGCATTCCAAAACATGTGCATGTGCATCCCTCCCCCCAAGACGCAGCGCGACATAAACCCAACGCAAGACACAATATACACACTCGCATGGGTTCTCGTAAACCTGCTGGCAACCTGTGACCTGTCTTAGGGCGAGGGAGTCGTTTAAAAAATTAGATTGCCCCCTGATGGGGTCTTGGGTTCTGCTCAGTCTCTCCAGCCTGCTGCGTTTCGGCCCGAACACGGCCTACTCAGCGAGGCTGCGCATGGGTATCTGTATGAACACTGTACAGACAGGAATCGGAGAATTATGGACGAATCCACGCAAACCCGAAGCGACAACACCTAAATCCGTCAAATGACGGCCTAGAATTTTTCTAAGACAACACACCTGAGCAGAATCCAATTGTGCATCAGAGGCACATTTTTATAAAAATTATAGTCATCACTGGATTTTTTAAATCAAGAAATTCCTACGCATAAAGAGGCGGCGCGCAGGAGCGGCTCCTAGCGAAGAGCCGGAAAATACAGCAATAATGAGATGATAAACGTATGTCTCACGTAACTCGGAAAATGACGAGACACACATTAATAAATAAACATACAGATTGCGCCCACACTGACAGAAGGGTCAAAAATCCAAGAATTCTAAAATCAACGAAAAGACTTCAATGAATCAGGTATCAACCACAGGTATGCTCGTCTCGCATGCACCATGCACATTCCTCGTCTCGGGTCTCCGTGTACCAGTCTTGTAGCAGCGCTAACAAACGATAGAGGGCTAGATTAGAAAGATTGCAGATGATTAGAGGTCAGATCAGGGTGATTAGACATACACACAAGTGCATAGCGACGTTTTTCGCTTGCGCCTCGTTTTTCTCCTCACTTTGCTCCACTCTCCAGCGGTAGGTAAGGTAGGTAAGCCCAGGTGGGGCCACCCCCTGCTGGAGTTCGTGATTGGGGTTCAGATTGGCAGGTTTGCCAAAGCCGGATCGTACACTCGTGCATGCTCGTGCATTCACACACGCATTAAAGGGTAGGCCACGCGAAATGCGCACGGTAAACCTTGTTTAGGTTACCCAGGGGCTCCTCGGTACGTTGTTTAAGAGAACCTGAGGAGTCTCTTAACGCTTGCTTGCTTGACAGGGCATGTTTGAGGACAGTGTATTATAGGTCACACTGAGAAGCGTACAATACGTGGAGTGTGGCTTGGTTCCTCAGCCGCAAACACCCCTTCATTGGCCTTTGCTTTACAGGTGGGCAGGTAGGGTGATTGGTGCAGCAGCAAACCATTTTTTTTTCTAGCCCTGCTAAACAAGGGCACTGATCACCCAGACAATTGACTGCACCTCCGCCAGGAGTGGCGAGGGCAGTTCGACTCCATCGACATCCACGCTGTGCACGCAACAAGAGCACCCCTTCCCTCCAAGCCCTAGCAGGGGAAACGCGTAGTGGCGTCCCCTGTTAGGCCACAGTTGCTTAGCAGCGCTGTGTTCTCTTGTCCTCTTCACAGGAGGGTCATTAGGGCCCACGACATGATCTTCAACCACACCCAGTACAGTGTGCAAGTAGGAGTGGTAGTCCTGAGTGGGGGCTTGAGCCAGTTGCAGAAGTGCTCGCCCACCAGGATGATGCTACTGTAGGTGGGGTGTGTAGTGTAGTGGTGTCTCCTGTCCCGCGTGCTTTTCCTCGTGGGCAGTGAGTGCGTTAGCTTTTGGCCTTTAGCAAAAATGTGCGTTTTGTATGCCCTTAGCACACTTGGCCACCCCTCCCCTGTAGTAGGTAGGGCTTTTGCCGTCTTCTCCCAAGGATAGGCGCCAGCACAGAAATTGGTCGCCATAGGAGTGGTACCAGTACCTGACTAGTGTTGTGGTTTGTTTCTTGGGAACTCGACTGTGCCTCTTGTTTCTCGAAAATCCCAAAATACGACAAACCTCTTCTGCGCAGGATCTTTAGACGGGGCACCAATAATAACACAATCTCGAAGACATAAACCCTGTTCAAAGATCGAAGTATCTTACAGCGCTCATTCACAGTTGGCATTCGATGCTTCTTTATTATTCACAGACTGTCAGCGCGATTGCGACTGCGACTTGCGACTTGCGCGCTGCTGCGCTGCTGCTGTTCGAAGCCATAACACTACCCCCCCGTTGAGACCTCGAAGAGGTCTCACTCACCTGGGCGGGCGTCACAATGCCGAATGCAGAGCAGGCCCAGAAAAAAAATTTTTTTTGGACCTCGACATGTGTTGGCTACAGAAGCATAATGGTGGACCAATCCTGGTCGAAACTCACAGACTGAGGTGCAGTTATGGTACACCCGTCGTCAGCGCCTCATTCATACGCCGTGTTCGGCTCTGCCACGGCTGTGGCTCTTGGCGGAAGCTGCAGAAGAAACCCTCGCCAGGCACACTGCACGGGCGCTGTACCCGCAGCAAGGCTGTGGGTACGTCGAACCATAACATACCATAACATTGGGCACAGCTATCGAAGCCGGATGCCCAACAGACAAACAACCAACAGGCCTACACATCTGTCAACTCGACAGGACATATGAAGGCAGTCGATACCATTAATGGCATCCAGACTGTCGAATAAGCCATTACTTGGCATCCAGACTGTCGAATAAGCCATTACTTGGCATCCAGACATGTCGAATCAGCAGTCCGTGCCCCACGTAAACGTGAATGAAGGATTCACCTGGAGTCGACATACTTCATGCACTTCCTTCAGTGTCTCGACGCCAGCCATGAACTTGAAGGTGTCATGACCCGTGTAGTGTCGACGGATATCACTGTCGAGGGCACGCTTCTGAATCAGAATACCAGATCGATGGTTCAGCAATCGAAGGTTGGGATCACCAGGTCGGTTGTCGACGGGGCACTTGTACTGGAATACGAAGACATGTTCACGGGCAAGCGCTCGAAATTGTCCAGGTCCCAGTGTTTGTGCCCTGGTCGAATAGAAGTCCCAGAGGCTCGACGGTTTCCAAGCGTCTTCACTCCACAGATCGGCCCGATTGGTGACCTCGAAGGAGTACCCGTCGTGTCAACCAGTAGACCACCGATAGGTTTCCTTCGAACCAGTACCAGCGGCCATGCTGTGGTAGAACTGACCAGTTCGCGTATCGACTCCCCACCACGGCGTGTCGGCAATCGAAAGTCGTCGCACGACAATGACGGCGCTGATGTCGTCCACCTCAGGGCCGAGGGCATATCGGTCGATGATCTCAAGCATGTCGGTTCGAGAACCTTCTTCTTGGAGTCGACCAAGGTGTTGATGTACATACTGACCATCAGCGAGGGAACTCTGCAGAGCGATATGAACCGCTTCTGCAGTCACAAGGCTCGAAGCCGTGTCAACAATGACCGCTTCGAGGACTTGGCCTCGGCAGCTGACCTTGCGTCCATGTGCAGCCTTAAAGTCATCGTGGATCGGTGTGAGGTACTTGAAGAACGGGATGTCGAAGTGGTGCTGATAGGCGTTCGACTCCATCAACAAAAACCGGTGATCGACGGGGTCCGGGTGGAACGGGTCGCTCGCAGGCGAGTCGGTTTTCTCGATCTCCTCCCGTTCGTCAGTATAGACATCCCTTCGGAACTGGACCGCTCGACGCCAACGTCGTCCACCTTCGTATCCGGCCTCGAAGGGGGACATGAGGTATTTCGAGGTACCCAGGCGTCGAAACAATTCGGGGGCATCCACGAAAGGAAAAGGTTGGCATACTCTTCTTTCGATGAGTGAAGGGCAGCAACTCGTCGGATCGCCTTATCGAAGTCGTGGTACCCGAGCCGTCCGGGTCCAGTCTGGTAGATCGTCGCCAACTGGACAAGGTCGATGGGGGCGCCTGGTGCGACGGCGTTGTACGCATAGGGTTCGATCTGTTCTCCGAGTCGAAAGTACTCCTGGAGCTGGACCGCAAGGTCCTGTGTTCGATGTGGAGCGCACCCATACCGCTTATACCCAAGTCGAGAGGTGCCTCGTAGGCCGCGCAGTTGGTGTTGGCGAAGAAGCAAATCGACTTTGTACGCAAGAAAGGGGGCTGGATCTTCGAAGAGCCAGTCGTTCGCCTGGCAAACCTTCTGAAGATCACGGATAACTCCCATGATCGAAACGGCAACGGGAGCTTCTCGTTTCATCCTTTCGTGGGTCCAGAAGCGTCGATATTTGAAGATCAGGTCGATTCCATCAGCAACGTTTATCAGGTCGTCAATTCCCGAGATCTCTCGATGCATGCGGTTGAGTCGAGCAATTTGACTCGGCAGGGTATATTCGGTGACGCTTTGTCGGAATCCCCAATCGAGCTCTTCATCACAACGTCGCCATTCGACGAGGGCCGCTCGAAAGTTCTGACAAGCCACTTCGATTCTTGTATACCACTGGTATCCCGGCTTACCACCAAGATTTCCACGCTCATCGAAAGACGTGTCAGGGCCGCTTCGAGCCAGTTCGTAAGGGAATGGTGCGGTTCGTCCCCAACTGTCGATGCAGATGGTTTTGCCTAACTCGGAAATGGTGGCATTTGCCTTCGACACGGCTGCAGCATGTTTCTCCTTCAGGAACGTGTGCGGTCCTCGAAAACCAGCCATGGTGCTCGACGCAATAGTGAGTACCGATGGTTCGAGCTTAGTGTATTCCGTCTTCATCGGATCATCCTCATGTGTCCCAAATCGATAGGGTGGCTTCAATCCGAACGTGCCCAAGTGTCGGAGTTCGTCGATGGTCTCGATTTCATGATTGTACTGCGGCATGTTATAGGGCTGCCACTTCGACTCTGGCACCGGCACAGAATCGTAGCTGGGTGGTGCTGTCGACCACACGGGCTCGTAAGGATATTCTTCTTCGTCGTCGGACTCGAGTGGCCAGGGTTCATCGTCGTCGTTGTGGTCATCGTCGTGGTAATAGGAGTCCGATTGGTTCGTTCGAGTAGAAGCTTGTGTTTTCGGGGCATTTGAATGCCAGGATTGGTCGACCCAGTCGTCTTGGACTTTCGGCTTTGATGTCCAGGTGTCCGGCCTCGATGTCCAAGAACTGTCGACCCATCCGGGCGCTGAACAGAGGAAGGAAGATCAGTTGTTGTACCCCTTGTAGCAAGCAAGATCTTCATCAGAATCGAACCAGTCAGGGCTTGAGCACCGCTCTCGAAAGTATTCTGCATCGACCGGGGGCGGGGGCCCGTACAGCTTACAAAGTTCTGGCTGCATGTCGGGTGGGGTCCCTCCCTTGGTCGGTTCCAGAACAGGCCAGTTGGCCAGGGCTCTCTCGAGCACTTCCAAGCCTGTGGCGCCTCCTGATATAACGGGCCGTCCACTCAGCGCTATTCCTGCAAGTTCCCCGCGAGGGAACACACCTCCCTTGCCTCCTTTCGACGGGCCTCATTTTTCTTTCGAGCTCCCAGCATATGCCGACTGGCTGTAGTTCGGCGGTCCGAATGGATCGAGAGGTCGACTCGGACGAGTTGGCGCTGATGCTACCGACAAACAGCGGCCAGTTGAAGTCGTCCTCGCTGGGGGTTTGGGTCAACATCGATGACGTTCGACGGTGATGCTCGGGAAGGTGGATGTCGAGAGGAAGTTCGGGGCGTCCGGGATGTAGTACCATAGGCGGAGGCTCCGGCGATCGACCCGGAACCTCGCATGAGTTTTTCGAAAAACCACGCTGCAGAGAAGAGTAAGGGTGTTACTCAGTTACTCAGGGTGGAGTCGAAGGAACTCAAGGTACACAGGATCCTCCTCTAGAGCCTTGCTCGACTCCCAAGACCATGTGTCGTCATCCCATTCACAACGGTACAGGAATGTACGGCGCTTTTTAGATCCCACTCGACGTCTAGCCACAATCTTGACAACTCGAGGAGATTCTCCAGTTTTGACAGGGGGCATCGGAAACTCCCACACCGGCTGTCCCTCTCGATGGACGTAAGGTTTTATGCTGTCTCGATTGAAAACTCGCAACCCATCGAAGCGGGCAGGGATGTCCAGTTTGACATTCTCGCCCTTGTTCAGTACCTCGAGTATTTTGTAAGGGCCGCACCAGACAACATCGAGTTTCCCTTTATGTCGATATTCCGGCACCAACACCCACCATCGTTCACCGACTTCAGGCACTCGAACGTGTCGGTCCATTTGCAGGACCACATGCATCTGGCGTCGAAGTTCCTCGGCAAGCATTGCACGCACAGAATCGAAGGTACGTTCCGCTCGTTGCATGTAATCATTCACGGTCGATGGTTCATGTGCATGAGAAGTCATTCGGGGAAAATCCAATGGAAAATGGGGTGTTCGTCCTTCATCTATCTCGAACGGCGATAGTCAAAGACTATTGGATGTCAGGTTGTTGAACTGGATTTCGGCGAACAGGAGGTCGACATCCAACTCGTTGTTGCCGAAGATGCCGTGTGTACGCAGGCGCTGGAGGATGTACTGATTGCCGCGCTCTGCCAGGCCATTGCCTCGAGGGCCGTTGGCCACTGTTTGATGCATCTCAATCTTGAAGCGCTGGGCCAACTCCTTCCACGCCTGAGACTCGAACAGCTTGTCTCGGTCAGAAACAATTTGTCGAGGGCATTCTTTCAATCCAATCACCTCACGTAGGAACACATAGATAAGGTCGTCGGCTGTCATATCCTTGCGACAAGGGATGAACATTCCGCGCTTGGAAAATCGGCCGACTACAGTCATGATGGCGTCATGGCCCCTTGTGCTCGGCGGCAATCCCGAAACCCAATCGATGGACACACTGTGCCATTTGGTGTCGGGCATCGGCAATGGTCTTGGCACTCTGGCGTTGTCGACTCGTCTTGATTTCGCCGCTTGACAGACATCGCAACTTAGTATGTATCGCTCGACGTAGTGTCGAAGGTGTGAACATACGTAGTCGCGCTTAATCAGGGCCATGGTTCGAAGAACTCCTGAGTGGCCATAGAACTCCGTCTCGTGATACATAGCCACAATCGACGTAACCAGCGTTCGGGAGACAAGCACACGTTTGCCCATCGTCAACAAATGGAAGAATTTGCCATCATCGAAGGACAACTTGGCATCTCGAAGCTGGTGTCGTGCCGCAGGGCTTCGAATCGCGACTTCGTAGATGTGCTTCGTCCGTGGGTCCTCTCGATAGGCTGCCGCCCACACAGCTGGCGAAGTCAAGTCTTTGCACTGATAATGTCGATGTAATCGGCGGTGTGTACCCTTAAGACTCGAAGGGTACGGCGTGTTCGACCCAACCTTCGGCAAGGGGACTGATAGCAACGTGCCGTCGCGGTGACGTCGACAGCGAATCAGTTCCGCCATGGTCGGAGCGTATCGAAGTTCATTGCCGAAGGTGACTCGAAGAGGGCGATCAATGCTTACATCGGGGAGGTCGTCGGTGTCTGTAGACGTGTCCTGCTCATTGCCAGCCTCATCGAGATGCATGTCTGGTTGGTGTGAATTCTCAGCCATGACCTCGTCCGATGGTGCTGGTTCCAGTCCCAAGTCCTCCGGCTCAGCAGTTGTCGCGCTCGACGGTAGCGGCTCCAGGTCCTCCGGTCCGACAGCGGTTTCGTCGGATTGGGGGGCTGGTTCCGCAAGCTCATCTGCGTCAAGATCCTTTCCCACGGAGCGTCCGCTTGGTAGTGAAACGTACAGGTGGTCGTACGGCTGGGGCCACACCTCGTCATGAGAGAATGAGTCTTCGAGTACATGTAGGAACTCATCGACAGGTTCTCCCTCCGGTGAAGCCCAATCTTCGACAAGGGGAATTGCGAAAGCCCGTGTACGTGTGGCATTTTCGATATCCATCAACTGCCGCGAAGTTAGACGGGAGCAAGCGTCTGCCGCAGGGTTCTCGAGGCCCGGCACGTACCACAACGTCAGGTTGTATCCCTCGAGGAATTGGGACCATCCTGCTTGCCGTGGTGTCAGCAGTCGAGGACAGGTCTTGAGATATCGAAGACTTTCGTGGTCAGTGTGCACGTGCACCTGCTGCGGTCCTCGAAGTAGGTGAAACCATTGTTTCAAGGCTAATACCATGGCCAACAACTCCTGTTCTCGAATCGGGTATCGAGTTTCGGCAGGCTGCATTTTCCGCGACATGAAGGCAATAGGTCGAAGATGTCCCTTGTACTTCCCATGCGCACATCGTTGCGCCAGCGTAGCACCCACGCAGTCTTTCGAAGCGTCTGTGTACAGGTGATACGGCTGTCGGGGGTCGATAGCACTGAGATGTGTCGCACTGATCATCGCCTGCTTCAGCTTGTCGAAGGAAGCCTGGTGGACGGCTGTCCATTCCCACTCGAAGTCTGCCTTAAAAATTGCAGTCAGAGGGGCTGCGACAGCTTGGAACCCTTCGACAAACTGCTGGTAAAATCCACACAATCCAATGAACTGTCGAACCTCATGGACCGTAGTTGGCGGAGGCCAACCTCGAATGACCTTGATCTTTTCGGGGTCCATGTGTACTCCATCTTGGTCGATGATGTATCCACAGAAGGATACTCGACTCTGAAAGAATGTGGATTTATCGATGCAGGGAAAGAGCTGGTGTTTACAGAGTAGTTCATGTACCAGATCCAGGTGTCCTTGGTGTTCGTCCGCATCCTTCGAGAAGACGAGGATGTCGTCAATGTACACCCATACAAAGATCCCCAAGTGGTCTCGAAGGACATCGTTCACGACGCGTTGGAACGTCGATGGCGCATTACAGAGGCCGAAGGGCAAAACAACCCACTCGAAGGCGCCAAATTGTGTGTTGAAGGCGGTTTTCTCGATATCTTCGTCTTGAATGCGGATCTGGTGGAACCCACTAACAAGGTCAATCTTTGAGAATACGGTGGAACCCCCCAGTGTACTCAAGATGGATTGGATCGATGGCAAAGGATACCGATCTCGTACAGTTCGCGTATTCAACGCTCGGGAGTCGACGCACATACGCCATTTACCATTCGCTTTCTTCACCAGTGGGCAACCCGCTCCGTATGGACTCGAGGATGGTCTGATGCGACCAGATCGATGCAACTTGTCCAATTGTCGTCGAAGTTCATCTAGTTGGCTCGGATCCATTTTGTAAGGGTGTACCCACGGTGGATTGTCTTCCGAATCGAGGCGTATTCGATGATCTCTTCCAGGTCGATACGGAGGTAGGTCTCCATACTCCGCTTTCTCCCGGTCGTAGAGGTCCGCCCACTTGTGTAATCGATTCGGTAGTTTGCGTCGAACGGGGTCAAGCCCGTCGTCATTGCCATCACTGGCTTGCATCTTATACATTTGATCGACCGGCACTGCTGGTCGAGGCATGCAACACAGAAATACTTGATCTCCCGTGAGATCAGATCGACGGATCTCTCTTTTGAGTTTCGGCAACGAAATGTACTCAATCTCCATATCGCTGCCCTCCTCGTCGGTGATACCATCGTCCGTTTCGGACTCATCGTACATGTCAGTACCGCGCTGAACGTGTGTCGACGAGTGTAGGTCAGGGTGTTCGTTGGCATGTGGGGTAGGATTCCCAACCGGACTTGCTTTCGAGGAACTGGATGAAAGTATCGAAAAAAGGTCCAGCTCCGAAGCTGCCTGAAACTGCAGCTGGGTGGAATGCCTTGATTCGCCAAAAGACAACCGGTATGAAATCGAACCATGTTGGATGTCGGCGTATCTCTCCTTCCAGTTGACAGTTGGATTGTAGCTTCGAAGCCATGGTAAGGTAAAGGGACCAGTTCATCCCCGGTGACCAGTTCAGCCCCACCCTGGGGATTATCAGGGCAGGGTGGGGATGAATAAGACACCCCCTGGGGATAAAAAGGACACCCCCGGGGATAAACAGGGCACGCCCTAAAACACTACAAACCATAAAAAGCTTGTGTTACCTGTTTTCCTTTACAAACCCTGTAATGTTTGTGTTTCTCGTGGAAAGGTTTTTCTCTTTTCTTTTTGTGAAACCATGCAGAGGGTTATGTCTCTCCAAACCCCGTGATGTGTTTTCTCCGTACCAAAGGTTTATGACTTGTGTTTTGTAAAAGCATGCAATGTTTATTTGTTTTATTACAACCGTGTACTATTTCTTTCTGTTGCAAAAGGTTGATGTGCCCTGTTTTGTACAGCCATGCAGAGGCTGTTTAGTTTTGAAAACTTTGTAATCTATTTGTATGTACCAGGTTGCACCCTCCTATTTCATAACACTATACATTTTTTAATTTTTTGTAAAACCATGCACTGTTTATTTCTTTGTAAAACCATTCAATGTTTGTTTTTTCGGGCAAAAGGTTGCACTCTTCTGTTTTGGAAAACCATGCAAGGTTTATTTTTTTTCCAAAACTTTGGACTGTTTTTTTTCTTGCTAAAGGTGGATGTCTCCCATTTTGTAGAACCATGCAAGGTGTTTGTTTTTTTAAAACCTTGCAATGTTTGTTTGTTGCAAAAGGTTTTTCCATTTTTGAAATTAAGGAGTGGTTTTTTTTAGGGGGAAACCGTGGCAGAGGATAGGATGCGTATGGCTCGTGTTCCGTTCTGTTGACGCTGTTTGCATTCCGTTTACCTCTCATACCAGCCTTAGAACGCCCCTTTGGCAGCGTTTCACAGGCGTTCCTGATTTTCCGGCGAGCTGCAGCTCTACCGATACGGGATCCCAACCGCATTATCTAAAATGAAAAAAAACAAAGGGAAATCAATCTCGGAATCGTATATTTCGCGCAGTATTCATTTTGCTTTTACGTGGTGACATTAGGGCTTACGTAACTTTGCGGCGCTAATTTACGCGATTTCGCGCGGTATTATCAGGCGATTTACGGGATCGCCAGATGGATCTCGATTATTTTTATAATGTTCAACAAAATGTTTCTTCGATTATAAATCGTCATTTCCTGATAACTTTATTTGCCTGGCGATCCTGCGCCGCGACAGTGGGTGTCTAACTGGTCCCTTTACCTTAGTCCAAGCACTACATCCGGCAAAATCTCCAAGACCTTGAAGTGATGACGAAATACAAGCTCTCCAACTCGAACATAAGCTCGCGTGTAGTACCGTACTTCGACTTGGACACCTCCGGCTGTCAAGACATGTCCAGGGTTCCTCAGTTTATAGAGGGGAAGTCGCGCCCCCTTTCTTGTTTGCATCGACATAAAGTCGCTGGTCGCTCCACAGTCGACCAACAGTTCCACGCTGGAGTCAAAGGAGTCTTCACGACATGCGCAAATGCGCCCTCGAACCGTGAACAGAGACGCATGCTCAGGTTCGGTTCCTTCGACAGTGACACCTCCAAGCGTCGAATTCTTTTCGGGTTTATTGGTGCTGGTGGTGGTGTTCAGCTCTTCTCGAGGACGTCCGCCACCAGGTCTTCGGAATTGTTTTCTAGGCCGTTGTAGGCCTTTCTCTGCTCTTGGGGCGGGATCCAAACCGTCCCTTGCTGTCTCGACTTTGATCTCGTTTCGGTGTGTTCGACCGTGATTCCCGACGTTCTCGTCCTCGGGATGGCGGTCGACCTTTTGGACAGTCACGGGCCAAGTGTCCTTGTTCGCCACAATTGTAGCAACGTCTGCTTTTTCAACCATCTTGGCGTCCGCCATGTTGACGTCTGAGCCGTTCACCAATGTAGGCATGTAACTCTTCTCGGAGCTTGGCAATTGCATCGAGATTCATCGGCTCTGCCACGGTCGAAGCCGTGGGCGCCGCAGCTGGGGTCGGCATTGGGATGACGTGTGGCGTTGGCATAGGGTTGGATGAGAAACGTGGAAGTCGAAGTAGATGGAACCATCATAGGCAGGGGCCTCGACACTGCAGGACCCAGGGTGTGATCTGATGTCGTTCTCGATGCGTTCTGTACCTCTTCCAGTTGATACCCAGCCGCAATGTAGGCTTCCGCGATGGTCTCTACCAAGGTATCGAATCCAAATGGATTATTAGAACGCCATCTCGAACGGACTTCAACGATGCACTGCCGACGCACAGCGTCATTCGACAAACCTTGAACAAATCGAGAGCTGACGAGGAAACCCATCTGGAGTTCACTGGTGTTTACCTTCGACTTGATAACGCATGTACGAAATTCTCGAACGTAATCTGCATGTCGGGGGAACTCGCTTTCTTTCAGACTCAACATTCTCGACAAATACACTGGCTCATGGCATATGCAGTCGAAACGCTGGCCTAACACACGCATGAGCTCGAACCAGTCATCCTGTACAACTTTCGTCAGGCTATGATAGTACTCAGCGGCATCACCATCGAGGAGGAATGACATCGTTGCTGCCTGATCGACGGGTGAGGTGATGTCCGACAAAGTGAAGGCTCGTAGTAAATCTTCTTTCCATGTTCAAAATTCGCCACATCCAGGTTTACCCGTGAACCTCTTGACCAGTTTGTTCAGGCGCTCGACGCGGCGTCCCAAAATCTCCTGCGAAGGAGCACGTTGGACTACGAACTGGGGTAGTGGTTCGAAGGTAGGCCGCTGTGGGAGTGGTTGTTGTGGAGGGTGAGGTTGGTTCGAATTCGAAGAAGACGGTGGTTGTGGTTGTGGAAACTGGATGTTGTTCGGAGGTGGTGGACTCGAAGTTCGTATAAATTCGTTGAGAAGAGCGTAACATTGTGACAATTCATGTTCTACGCCTCGAAGTTCATTTGCAGCAGCTTGAGTTGCATTTTCCGTCGAGGACTGCAAGGTATCGATGCGCTGGCCAGTTGCTGCTGTAGCACTTGCTGCTGTTGCCTGCAATACATCGATGCGTTGTTCCAATTCGATAACTTTGGCTTGAGTATCTGCAACCTTCTGCAAACAGCCGTGAAGATCACGAGAGAGACATGGAAACCACTCGCTTTCTCAACTAGCGATGCGCTCTGCGATGAACTTCTCTAACGAAGTCGAAAATTCGTGATGCAAGGGTGAATCACTTCGAAACAAACTGTCTCTGATGAAATGCAGCATAGCTGCATCGTCGAAGGGCCGCTCCATTGTAGATCGAAGTCCAATTCAAGTTGACGGCGTTGCGGCGTCGAAGATTGATATCGAAGATTGATCTCGAATCCTCCCCGCCACCTAGCTGGCTACCACTTGTTGTGGTTTGTTTCTTGGGAACTCGACTGTGCCTCTTGTTTCTCGAAAATCCCAAAATACGACAAACCTCTTCTGCGCAGGATCTTTAGACGGGGCACCAATAATAACACAATCTCGAAGACATAAACCCTGTTCAAAGATCGAAGTATCTTACAGCGCTCATTCACAGTTGGCATTCGATGCTTCTTTATTATTCACAGACTGTCAGCGCGATTGCGACTGCGACTTGCGACTTGCGCGCTGCTGCGCTGCTGCTGTTCGAAGCCATAACACTAGGACCTTCGGTCCGACATCAGCGAAGCCCGGTCTCCGGGAGCCACGCCCGGGAGAGAAGTGAGACACACACAGACATACGTAGCACACTTAGGGGTAAGGCTCGGTCCCTAGCTTTAGTCTTGGATGCAAGCGCCTCAGCAAGCCTCAGCAACTCACCAAGGTTGTTCTGGGACAGGTAGTCAACCAGAACTGAGTTTAGGCGTCCCTCAGGTAGAACAAACGCAGAGAAGGGCTCCCAGGTGGCCTCTTCGACTCCAAACCCTTCCCAGAGGGTGAGGAGGGGCCAACCCTGGCGATAGCGGTGGCGTAGGACAGACTTCACCAGGTAGAAGCCCTCCTTAGCCATCTCCTCGGCGTTCATGTCGGGGAGTTCACCTTCAACTTTCATAGGGCTGGCAGCCCCTTGTAGGTCCAGGGCGGCAATTTTCCTCGTCGTTCAGCTCCCACTCCTCCCCACAGAGGTCTTCAGGATCATAGTAGCGCTTCAGGTGTTGAGCAGCGCACACCAGGGTCCCCCCTAGACGGGGAGAACACCGCACGGTGATACGGTGTCCATCCACTGATAGAATCTTGTACGGCCCGAAGTATGGGTCATCGCTGGTAGAGCGTGGCCAGGCGGGTAGTCGACTGTGGTGCACCAGCACCCAGTCCCCCTCTTGGTAGGTGGCCGGTACTCGGTGCTTGTTCTTCTTGTTCCACTGACGCTCCCTCACTCTCTGGAGCATAGCCTTTGGCCTTGTCCACCTTCGCTTGTTGCTCTTGGACCCATTCACCCACAGAAGAATGGGTGTCCTCTGGATAGGGGGCATGTAGGAACCATGCCGGGCGCCCTAGGAATAGCTCATGGGGCGAGTAGCCAGTAGCTGAACTCTCTTGGGAGTTCATCATCAAGGATATGACGGGGAGTAGTCTCACCCAGTCTCTGGTGCGTTCAGTTTTGCACCATATCCGTACATTCTCCTTGAGGACACGGATCTGTCGCTCACATAGGGGGTTGCTCGTGTGCGAGTAGGGAATCCCCGTAGACACCTGGACATTGAGGGATCTCAGGACCCTCTTGTACCAGCCGGTATCTGAGCGTACTCGTACGTCCTCATCGGAGTTGATCTCTTTGGGCGCCCCATAGACACAAAACCACTCCTCCAGGAGTATCTTGATAGTCTCCTCCCTGGTAATGTGCTTGGTACATGGAAACTCCCTGGTAAACCTGGTCAACCCACAGGTTACCACGAGGGCGAAGTCATAGCCCCCGAACTTCGGCATCTCCGTGTAGTCCACGTATAGAACACTGTTAGCACAGTGAGGGATGGGCAGGGTCGAGTAGAGACCTCTGTCCCTGACATCCCCTGGTTTGCAGGACCTGCACGGGCACTTGTCCACGATAGGCTGGAGGGTTTTCCGCAGTTGTTCGTCAGTCCACGTAGTGTGGAACCACTGCTTGAACAGCCTCAGGGTACGGTCAGCACCCACATGACCGCTGGCCTCATGGGTCCACTTCAGCAGCGCTGGGACTCTGTCACTAGGCACCACGATGCGGTCCTCGTGCCAGAGGTAGCTCAGGTCCCTCTTCCACTGATCTTGGTTGACCAGGAGGGGCTCAAGGCGTTTCTCCAGGCGCTTGTAGATATCCCCAAACTCCTTCAGGTACTCCGATTGTTGGAGTCCAGCCAGGGGGCGTATCATCGTCATGTTGAGGTCCAAGTGGACGTCCATACGGCTGAACGCCTCCTTAGCCAGCGCTTCAGACCGGGCACCAATCAGGGCGTCGAAGTTGTTGCGGCTGATGTAGTCTGCAAACTCGTTCTTCACTCCCTGGATATGGTGTACCGTCAGCCGTAGTTGACTGATGTAGGTCCACCAGCGCCGGAGCTTGGCCCTCTCAGGTGGGGGGCCCTTCTGGAAACTGCGGACCGGTTCTTGGTCGCACAGCCAGACCACAGGGTTACTCCCCAACAGTCGTGCTTGTGAGGATAGCACCAGCATACCCGCGAGCAGTTCCTGCTCATAGGTAGAGTAGTTCCCCCTGGCCTGGTTCCACTTCCAGTTCCAGTGGCCCAGAGGTACTAGGACCCACTTGTCGTCAGGGTAGCTGTGCTTGAGGGTTCCATCTCGGTTGAGACCTTCCTTCCCCCATTGGATAATGGCCGAGTCGAACTCCTCCTTCTCTAGTGCTTGCCATTGGAACAACGTTCCACCACCGCCCACATTGCTGGCGTCGGTCACCAGGAAAATCTCCCCTTATGCCCTAGGCACGCCCAAGCACTTAGCGTTGGCCACCTTGTCTTTGAGCTCGTCAAACGCTTGTTGCTCTTGTGGGCCCCAGCGCCAAGTAGTACTCTTCTTGATCAAGTCTGTCAGAATGGCGCTGGTGTAGGTGAAGTTTTTGATATGGCGGCGATAGAAGTTGCACGCCCCAATGAAACTGCGTACATCATGAAGTCCTTTCTTGGGATCTTCGTGTCGTACCTTAGCATCCATCAGGGGTTTGGCCTTAGAGGCCGCTGGGGTCCACCACCCATAGCCAACGTCAAACCCCAGGTACTGCATGGTCTCCTGCATGAACTCACACTTCTCCAGCTTGAGTCGTGTGTGGTTCTCCTGGCAGACCGCAAAGAACTCAACCAAGAGGATTAGGTGGTCCTCCTGGGTATTGGTCCCGAGGCATACATCGTCGATGTGAGCTTCCATCTGGGCCCCACGGGATATGAGCTCCTGCACCTTAGGTCTCCTTCGTAGGATGGACAAGATCTTGTTCATCAGCTCTTGGAATAGAGCGGGTGCGTTGGCCACGCCAAATGGCATGACCTTCCACTTGAACACCCTCCCCTGAGGGGTGATGAAGGCCAGTAGCTCCTGACCGTTGGGCGTCAGGTCCACTTGCCCGAATGCGCTCCTCTTGTCCATCTTGGTCTTGTAGCGACAGGAGGCTATCTTCTCCAGGGTAGACTCCATATTGGGAATGGACCCTGAGTGGTTCAACGTTTTCTTGTTCAGCTCTCCGTAGTCCACTACCAGCTGTTTGGCTGTAGACCCAGGTTTAGCCACCAGGAAACAGGGGCTGCAGTGTAGGGGGTAGTCCCCGTCCTTGTACTCCAGGACTAGGCCAGCGTCGATACATTCTTGTATCTGTCGCTCAATCTCGTCGGCCTGCTCTTTAGGAGCTGGATAGGGTCTCCTCCGGATCTTGTGACGCACGAACTCGGGTTTCAGCTTGAGGTCCATCTGTACCAGCTTGTCAAATGAGGCTGGAGGGGGTAGTTCTCCGAACACCTCCAGATAGGTCCTTATAAGCTTCTGCATCCGCGGGTCCAATGGCTTGATCTTGTGCTCCATGTCCTCGTCAGAGTGTAAGTTGCTTGCCCCCTGCGTAATAGATGTCGGGAGGTGATCCTCCACCCACTCTTCGCCCTTGGTAGTGTCCTTCAACCCTTGGTAGGCATAGAGAAGGTCTTGTTCAACCATCTCCGGTGGACGAGGGCAACATAGGCAAGCTCGAGGGGGTTCACATACACATTCCTCCGAGAGGTTGTCCTCCTCTGGGGTCCTCACATGGGCGCCCCACACGCTCTTCATGAGCTTAAGATCTACCTCCCTTTGCCAGGTGGTGATCTTCTGTTTGAGGTCCTCCTTCAATTGGGATAGATCTCCCATACGTCCTTGCTTCAGTGGCCATGAGCTGCGGGTAGGCTTAGCGTAGCATAGCTTTTTCGCCGGCAACTTCCTCTTGGAGTCCACATACTCCCTTAGCCTGGATCGAGGGTCCAGCTCTTCGTCCACGGGGTCTTCCACCCTCGTGGAAAGTAGGGGTTTCAGTGGGGCGACGTACTCGGCGTTCTCCACTTCCTCCACACAGGTCTGCACGAAGAAGGCGTCGTGCTCAGTTTCGTCATCTGAGTGGATAGAGCTAGGTAGCTCGGATAGTCGACAATCAGAGACTCCATCAGAAACAGGTACATGACAGGGAGAGTTGGGTGCGTTGGTGTCAGTCACGACGTACTTATCCCCTCCGGGTATAGTCTCAATAGCATCTTGAGGTCGTAGTCGATCCTTCAAGTCACCCAAGGCGAGTCCATCGCTTTCTCGTTGTATAGCCTGGACCAGAGTCGGGTCCAGATCCTCCCAGGGGATGGTGGTAAGACCTCCGTCCACCACGCTGAGCATACTCCCCCATCCGGGTTTCCCAATAGGCGTCTTACGCCCCAAAGGCACGTAGATGGCCTCATCAGGTAACCAAACAGAGCTGATAGTCAGCCTGTGCAGGAGGTTTCGCCAGTACTCGTTGCCCCCATGGGCTCCCCAATCGGGGGAACACAGGACCATACGGGAACGTTCCAAGGCCACCTTGGTCAGGACCTTCCCCAGTTCACTGAACCTGGGGTTCCCGTAGGCCATCCCGAAAGAGGGCCAGTAAAATTTGTGGCTGCAGTTCTTCTCCTTGCTGCAGTAAAGGTCCAGTACATGCTGCTTGTCGCTGGCGAACAACTCCACACTCAGGTCTTCTCTAGAGTAACCCAACTCCTTCAGACCTTGGTCTAGGACTTCCCCCAATAGTTGATAGTCCTCAGTTTTGGAGGCCGCCATCATGTTCGAGGGCTCCTCCTTCGATAGCCTCAGGTAACTGGAGGTATGTTCCGACTGCTCCAGTGGCACAGACTCTCTGCCACTGCCGTGGTCCACGTAGACGAGGTAGGGCGCTTGCAGCGTCAGGGATTGTATCTGGGAGTGCTGCACGAAGAAGTCAGTCCCCAGTACAAAGTCGAAGCCCTCAGTGTCCATCACATAGAACCGATGAGCGATAGTCCGAGAGCCCATAGGTACCTCCACTTCACAGTCCCCGCAGCTGTGCACCACATGTCCATCCCCCATTCGTATAGCCGCGGTTGTCATGGTGTTCTTCAGGCTCCCACAAGGTAACATTTTCTTGGCCACTATAGATATGGTGGCGCCAGTATCCAATACTCCCAGGTATTCGCGTCCCCCTAGTCGGATACGTACCCAAAACACCAGGTCTTGGGTGCCACCGGAGCGTCCCCGTCAGAACTCCGCGGGACAGGTCACCTCGAATCCCTTGTTCCGCAGCTTGCGGGCCATCCTCATGAAACGGTTTCTCTTCTTAGCGTCGCCGTCATCACCACCTTCGTGCTCCCGCTTGGCCCCTTGTGCTTGCTGGGCCTGCGTTTGTGAGCGTGTGGTCGGATCAGACTGCCCTCCAGAGGGCTCGGAGTTCCCCCCTGGATTAAGGTTGGGGTTGCCTCCGTTCTTGTCCTGGTTCTTGTTGTCCTTGTCCGGCTGGCGGTTAGCGCCTCCTCCTCGTCCACCTTGACTCTCGTCTTGCCCTTGTCCACGTCCTTTCGACTTGCCCTTGCAGGAGTCGTTGCCCTTGCCTTTGCCTCCACCGTTGCCTGAGCCTTTGCCAGGATCTTCACCCTTAAGCTTCGCCGATAGGCGTTGCTTATGGTAGCACTTATCCTCGTAGTGCTTCCTCTTCCCACAGAAGGCACACGTGATGGTGCACCTGTAATGATCCGGCAGCTTCGCTTTGGCGCCGGTGTTCTTCTCCTGCTGCTTCCCCTGGACTACGAAGCAGTCTCGCTGCTCGCAGTCAGGGGCGTGCTGCAGGTGGCCCTGCTCGTCTCTGGCATCACACCAGAATAGCTCCTTCACGTTCTCCATGATACGGGCGTGGCCGTGTTTGGGGGTAGTCCCCTGCCCAGGTCTGGATCCTTGGTACCCTTTGCCTTGGCCTCCAGAGCCTCCACCTCCTGGACGGTAGTTGTTCAGGTGCTGGTCGCTTTCTTTCTCCAGCGCCAGCTCCAGGAGTAGCACGCATAGATCCTCGTAGCGGAGGGACCTAGCCTTGCGCTCTGCCGTCGAACGGCACTCGTCCCACAGCTCTCGAGGGAGCTTAGCCACCAACCAGAACAGCAGGTCGTCGCTGCTGTAGGAACCAGGCGTCAATCGTCCAGCCCAGTGATCCAGGTCAGCCAACAGCTCAGAGACCCTGCAAGGTTTGGGGTTGTTGGGCAGCACGGGCAGGTTCTGGATCTCGGCCCTGATGGAGAGGTCGGTTTCGTAGGTCAGGTACTGCCTCTCCAAGGCAACCAACACATCGGCAAAGGTGGCGGAGTTAGTCACGATCTGCCTGACCTGCTTCTCCAGGTACTTGGTCTTGCAGCACTGCAGGAGCAGATCGCACTTGACCCGTCCACTAGAGTGGGTTTGGCCGGTCAATCGGAGAAACCGGCCAAAATTCTCAGCGAACTCGCTGAGGTCCTTGCCTGTGAACTCAGGCAGGTTCACCACGATCTTAGAGGTGGCAATAGCCTTCGCCTCCTGAGACCTGCGTCCCTCAGGGCGTCGGGTCTTCCTCTTTTTCTTCTTCTTCTTGCCACTTGGGTTCTCGGGGTCCTCCGGGTCATCGTCCTCCGAGGGCGAAGCAGAAGTCATAGACGGCGGCTCATCATCGGAGAGGTCTCCGCCTAGATCACTAGAGCCATAAGGCTCCACGTCCACCATTGCCCTCAAGGCTGTCAGCCCCAGCCGGTCCAGCTCGGCTCTCGTAAAGTTCGTCACGTGGCTGTAGGGCGGCTGGGCCGTTCTCGGTACGAAAGGACTTCTCAGTATCGCTGCAGGGGTCGGCATCGGTCGGCTCCTCAGGCTCCCCAGGGTGTTTGTCAGCCCTGCCACCAGGTGGTTGGCCTGTACTCGATGGGGTGACACTCCCACCGTGGTAGGTGACGCTTGGGGCGGTATCATCAGGGGCTCCAGCTTCTGTCGAATCTCTTGAGTGAGGTCGCCCACAATTTTAGAGGTGGCTCCTCGGAGCACCTCGTTGATCTCCGACCGCGTCAGGGACCTGTTGGAGGATCTCCCCGATCCTCTACTCCTGCCTCCAAGAGACTCAGGTCCTCTCCTTAGCCCACTCAAGGTTGCATACCCAGGAACATCCAAATAGGCTGCCGTAGCGGGTAGAGGATGGTGATAGTCAGCCGCATACCATCGCGGCTCAGAACTGGAAGCCACCGGCTCACTGGCAGTAGTTGCCTCAGGAAACGCAGTGGTAGGTGGGCCCAAACCATAGGCAGGGTAGGTAGGCATACCAGTAAAGCCTGTGCCCTCAGCCATAGGTGGGTTGGTTATGGGTGTGGATGTTGCAGCGGCTGGGTCTGGAATTGGGAGTGTGGTGGTTATAGGAGAGGGTGATGCGTGGAGGCCAGAAGCGCTTGGTGCGCCTTCGAAGGTAGGTTCATTTGTCAGGTCTTGCCCTTGGTCTTCTCCTTCGTCTCCTATGCCTTCTCCAGCATCCTTCTCGCTCTCTATCTTCCTCTTCACAGGATGAGTGACCACCTCCTCGCCTGAGAGGGCCCGTAAGGCCGACTGCAGTCCTTCCAACGAGTCCTCCGCCACGTCCACTGGCCCATGTAAGGGCTCCGAAGGTACAGGACTAGGTCCAGTTCCAGGTTCACCAGGTGCTGGCATTGCTGGTGCCTCGGGCGCTGTCTTCACGTCGGTGTCCTCCTTCTTTGTGTCCATCTTCGTTCGCCCTTCTGCTTATATATAAGTGATCTCGGCGCACTGGATGTACGGCGCGGGGTTGCTGCCGGTACGCAGAGACAGTCTGCCTCTTGCTACCAGAAAGTTTTATAGTGCTTTCAACACTGTGTTTGTACCTCTCCTGCTGCTTGCTGCTGGTGTAGGGTTTCCTGCTGCTTGTTTTTGATGAGTAAAAA
Organism: Eutreptiella sp. 'Long Island Sound 2002'; assembly: GCA_964036045.1. Classification (NCBI taxonomy): domain Eukaryota; phylum Euglenozoa; class Euglenophyceae; order Eutreptiales; family Eutreptiaceae; genus Eutreptiella; species Eutreptiella sp. 'Long Island Sound 2002'. The sequence goes on along the minus strand of OZ038400.1, from coordinate 37,790,090 downwards.
GTTTTTTTTGATGAAATACAACCAATCCAGGATAGCCCAAGCCAGAGATAAGCAAGTAGAAGAGAATCAGGATCAAAGCATGAAGGGCTGCAGTGTAAACAGTGAAAGATGAAAGGATATTCACAGAAACTGCAACTCAGGTCAAATCGGATTGCATATTCACAAAGATAGCTGAAATGCTTTGAAAAAAGAGTTGGAAAACTGCCCCATGGTCACTCAATCTCCATAGTGCCATCTCAGGAGATGTGCACTCTTTGTTTTGGGTCCCATATGTGCTGAGGTGGCAGGGCATGTGGCGATGAGGTCACTGCCATGTCACATGGGATCTTCCTACTTAGCTAGGCTGACCGGGAATTGAACCCAGGACCTCTCAAAAAGAGGTGCCCAGCCCCCTAGGGTGCATACCACTAGGATAGCTAAGAATTCATGAGAAAACATAGATAATCTCATAGGCTCTGCCCTGGATATGTCAGTTCTCAGTCGACTCAGGAAAAGATGAATTGCCTCACAATGATAGGGGATTAAGGGGTCCACTCCATATCCTGATTGGGTGTTTGGTTCCATAGGTCAAAATGTGTTATCACCACTTTTAGTTTGGCCAATACTAAGATAGAAATGCCTGTGTGCTCAGTGCATCTCTAATACAACTGGAGTATGCCTCAAAGCATTGGAAAAGCACTTTTTCTTACTCAATACAGCATTGACATGGAGATCCACATGACATGATGATCCCACCCAACGAGAGCACGTGCATGGAGAGTTGGTCTCATCCCGGAGAGCCGGAGAGAGTACATGCATCGCCTAGCCATGCCCGAGAAGAGATATTCCCCAACCAAATCCCTTGAGAAAGATTGACCTATCCACCATGAGAGAAGGCATGCATGGGGAGAGAGTTTCGCCTAGCCTTGACCCAAGAAAGCATGCATACACTTGGAGAGAGAGTGGTGAAAGCTCGACCAATGCCTATCCTTGAGTCAAATCATAAGATGGCAAAACCACGGCATGTCTTAATTGGATAACTCCCAAGTCACGGGCACTTGAAAAAAATGAAAGAGCCCAAGAGTCTCAAAGGATCAAAGACAGCGGTCACATGGCATTAATTGCTCAATTTACCTCTTCAGGAGTATGACGAGTTGGGAGAGAGAGGGAGAGGGAGGGAAAGCACCAAATCCACCTTGGGGAGAGGAGACACTATATGTTGACCTTGACCATGGAATCATGGGCACCACCAAGTTTGAGTCAGACCATGAGGACACAAGTGAACCATGCATGAATGACAAACGCAATGTCAACTCTTAGAATGAATGCATGAGACCTCAAAACCAAATATGGTGTGGCACCTCAATGGAATCCAATTGCAAGGCAACAACCAATGTATCCCACAACCAGCGGTGCGCCTACCTATGCTTCCCTTGGTCTCACCTCTCGTCCCCTTCGGAAGACACCCCGTGTGACTGGTAGCTTAGGCGGCTCAAGTTGCATGGTCAAAATGCGCCCAAAACTGCCTCTCCACGGCACTGCGAAAAAACAGTCCTTTTGGGGGGGACGTAAAACACAAGAACCAAAAATCCTGTGAAAAGCAATTAACTGGTCCATTTTCCTTTATTTTCAACAAAACCGACTCCCCGGGAAAATGATTTATTTCCAGAAAAATGAAGTTCTTTTCGGGAAAGTCACGGCTTTTTGTTTCCTATACCACTTATGCTTTACAATAAAAACACCTGTGAGCTTTCAATCTTTTGGAAAACCAGTTTTCGAAAACCATGTTGCACGCTGCACGACAGGAAGCATTTTTTGGCACCCCTTCTTTGCGCGAGGCCTCGCGCAAACACCAACACAACAGCGCAATAAAATGCATCACAGAGAAAAATGTGCCGCACAAGGTGACAGCATAAAGGTCGTCGAAGAGGAATGCATAGCACGAGCCCTCGCGCATAATATATCAGAACAAACGAAGAAATTACTTTTTCTTCGGAACAGTTTGCATCTTAGAACCCAGTGCCTTAGCAACGGACGTGTTACCCTTAGGCGGTGGCTTTGCGGGCGCGCTTCTTGGTTGGGACTGACGGGCTGGCTGCTTGAATGGAGCTCGGGCCCCGGTTTCCTCGGACCTCGGCTTCGCTGCCACTTTCTTCGCTGCCTTCCCCTGGGAGACCTGCGTTTCCTCCTCCTCTTCTTCCTCGCTCTCCTCCTCTTCATCCCCATCGCCCTCGTCGGATTCTGCACCGGTAACCGACTTCGCTGCCTGGGGCTTGGAGGCAGTCTTCTTCTTCTTGGGGGCTGGTTCCCCACCAGTAGACTTCCGCTTTGCAGGGGCCAGTGCTTCTGCAGCTTGACCTTTCTCAACGGTCTCTTCCTCCTTCAGCGACAACGCATCAGAACCCACCTTGTCATCGCGAACCCGAAGGGGAATACCACGGTTTGCCCAGTTGGCTTGCTGGTCCCAATCACCAGACGCGTGCAGTTTCAACTCTTGTGTCAATACGTGGTTCAACTGAGTCTGCACTCTGTTGACCCAATCGGGGAGATTGTTGGAGGTAACACCAAGAAGGTACATGCGGGAATCCGGCTCGATGGCCGCGACTGGTAGGTTTTGCCGTGACTACTAATACCACCATAGCAGAGATAAGGACGGTCTTGGTTTCCCCGGAGGTACTCCCTCAACACTGCCCACAGAAGCGATCAACGTACGTACTATGGCTGTCACATAGTCTTCCTCCGGTTGGATAAGCGATTCCAATTTCCACATGATAGATCCAACACCAAACTAGCACCAAACTGGAAGGGTATTCAATTGGCTGGCCTGCATTACGGCGCGACCAAAGACGGTGCGCGCGCACACAACGGCAGCCAATCGACGAATCAGAAATCCAATTAATGTTAGAACAAATGCTGACCAACCGCAGAATTGAAAAAATTCAATGCAACATCAAAAAATGCAAAGACAGAACTGAAATCTGCAATCGGAATTAATTCTGCGATCCAAATCTGGGATTGGAATCAAATGCTGAGATCGCATAATAATTTACACCTGAAATGGCACACAAGAAGCAACATGAGTGTGCAAAGAAGAAATGGGCAACAAACATGCATTCTTGACATGGCTATGCCCTAAGTTTTACACTTCGCCGCCGCTGATCTTCAACACATCGAATGAGGTTATCTGCTGACTCGTACAGCGGTATTGGCTCAACCTCTTGTGCGCTTCCTTGTGGTTGTCCCGCCAGCTGTGCACGGAAGGCCCACGGTGTATCAGGCTTCAGAATATCGGCGGTGCATGTAGTATGCCACTTCTGCAGATCCAGACACGCTGTCCGTTGCTTCTCCCGAATCTTGGCAACCGCTTCAACGCTGTGCTGTCCAGATACACACCAATAATCGCCATCTGCAAATATGAGACAGGTCCGTGCGCGAGGGCTCGCGCAACGAGAAGAACGAACAGTCGGTTGGTAACATACTATTATCTTCCGACAGAACGACGTGTATGGGGCCTGTTGGCGGTGCTGCTTCAAGGGACTCAATACACTTTTGCAGTAACTTCGCATCTTTCCGTCTCATCTATCCTTTTGTCTTCTTGTGGTCGATTCTCACGTTGTCCAGCTCAACCTCCACCTGCTTCCCATCTGGCTTCAGGTGGTCCTCGATGTCTGTACCCATTGTCAGGCCTGGATCTGGTGTTTCCTTCTTCTTCCGCCCCTTCTTTGGTGTTCCAGGCTCCGATTCTGATTCTTCAGGGTCATAGTCGATATCTTCCCGTTCCTCACCTGTTTTTTTGGTGGGGCTTGCAATTCTGCGATAAGAAGAAAGCCTGTTTTGCAAGAAATGAAACATTAAAAAGGGTTGAAATCGTCGAGAATAATCAATGTGTGACGCTTTTTTAGCGAAAAGGGGTACGGTATGGTTCAGAATGCAAAACTGAGAGGTCACGCAACTGTTTTTTACTAACAACCTTGCGCGAGGCCTCGCGCAAGAGAGGGGGTGTAATAACCTGTTGTTTCACGCTGTTTGCGCGAGGCCTCGCGCATCACTGCACGGTCTCCAATCTTCTTGGAACGTTTCGGATCGTGTCAGCCTCTCTCTGCTCCTCCAACACACTGCGTTGGGGGATCAGCTCGGAAAATTTTCTCTTAAAACCAGCCTTAAGCAGCCCCTGCTGCGTCAGCACTAATAACACAGACACAAGGACTTTTTTGTAATGGTTAGAACCCTTTGCAATTAGAAGAGACGGGGGAAAGCTAGGTACACCCCCGCGTGGCCAATGTGCCTGGATTGCACAAGTAGGCTCCGCACACTACCTAGCCAAAGGCACATATACACCTTCTGCGTTCAAGTAGGCAATTAACCGCTGACGCACGGAATGGACAAAGGATTTGGGGATTTTGCAGACGTTCACCCTGTGACCTTCTTTCCGGATCGTGATTAGATGGTACAGATCCTCAACGTCTTCAATTGTCACTGCAGCCCTGTTCCGGCCTTTCTTTGTCACAAGGCTGGAGAGCAGACTTTCACAAAACTCCTCAGCAAAAGCCTGTCCAGGCATGGCTGAGTGCCATGCAGTGTGGCACAATAACGCAGTTGCAACAGTGCGTTCGTACTTTTAAAAGTGTGTCCCCCATGTTCAAACGGTCCAACAGACACATAACGATCTGCAATCCCTCGGAAGCAACAACACCCGTGTTGGCGGTCTCACAGGCCCAATTGCACTGCCTAACGAGGTGTCCTAGGTATAGTAATATTGGACAGTATTATTTTAACAGAACCTGCATGGCTTTACACACAGCGTACCGGAGACGACTTCGCCGATTTGCTGGACGTGCCAACCCAAGGGAGTGACATTTTTTGTTAAGGCGCCGTATGTGGGGGCCCATACCCAACAGCAGTGCACCAACAGTTATCTCCATTGTGATCAGCTTGGGAAAACAGGGGACTGTGTCACCGCTGCGCAACAAACCTTTACGGAAAAAAGTCACAATCGGCCAAAATGAGCGAAATGTTTGTGTAACGCAAAATTTGTACGCGCGCCAGAAACCATATAATATAGGGTGTGAACGCAAAAATGGCCGGCCATTCCAACCCGTTGTTTTTTCACCATACATCATTTTACAAATGCGGTAAGGGATGTTCTCATCACATAAAACAGGGACAACTGGTCGAGTGTGCTGTGCCAAGTCCCTAGTGAATCGCAGTAGGTTAAGAAGCGATACGTTGCTGGTTACCTTTTCTTTGCTGAGACAGAGAGGCCGCCCATGTGGTCTCTTGGCAGGCACAGGGCGAATAATGTCAAGCGGTGCCCTAATGTTTCGCACAACAGGCTGCGTGCTTGCACATCCTAGATCGCGCAGGATACTGAAGCGGTACCCAGAACCCCATGGCTAGGGTAGGGCATACAACCGGTCTCCGGTCCACTAACCCCATGTACGGAAGGGAAGACGCCCGTTGACGCCCGGTGCGAGCCCAGCGGGAACGTGTTCCGTGCCGTAAAGCCCCGCATCGGCAGCCGATGCGCCGCCAGCGGAGATTTATATATCAGAATATCAGGAATCAACAGGGTTTTATTTTCATATTGTTTCCGTCAATTTTTATGCTTCCGTTCTGATATTCACTGTTTTGACAGCTGGCGGTTAGCTCGCGACTTTAGCGTAACCGCCAGTTTAACTGTTATATACAGATATTTTAGCGCAAATCATGACGAAGACTCTAAAGTCTTCAGGAATTGCATTGATGCATCCGCAATTTTCACATCTTACACTCGCAACCTTAATCCGAAATTTTCAGGATGTCGAAATCGGATTTTTGACTTCGACATCCCCGCACTTGATTTCACCTCTTTCGAGTGGACCTACGTGCTTCCCTATGCACGAATCAACTTTCCTTTTGTCTTGCCCTCCATTTGTCTTAGAGATATGGGCAAAACAAAGTTGATTCGTGAGGCCACTTGTGAGGGTCATATCTCGTGCCGCTGGCGAGGAATGACAATAAGGAAACGTGGGATGTATTCACAATACTCCCGACGTAATTTAGAAAGCTTTATACGCCTTGCGTCTACACACGTGCGCGCTAGCGTAATGGATCATGGTCAAGAGGGTAGAGTTTGGGTTATAACTCTTTGGCCATGATATTGCGTGCGTTAAGATAACTTTCGAGTGTAGCGCGCAAGTGTTGGTGTTGCATCGGAACTTTCCTTGAGTTCCTATGAGCGATTGACACAAAGGTATGCCCTTGGAGGGGCATGACATATCGTGGGGGGAGCCACCTTTTTGGGCAATATGGAGTATGTGCCTTGTGTTGTGTTGCGTGCCCATTTGGCGGGTCCATCGCTCCAAGCCAAACCTGCCAATGGACCTCATATTGCGCAAGCCCCTTCTCCATACTCGCCACGATCAATTGCAAGCCTAACCTTCGTGGAGGAAAGCTTGTGTGGCGATCCCAAAGCGATGCGTTGGGAGCAAGGTGTGTGCTTTGCAACCTTCCATATTTTCATGTGCCCACTTGGGAAGTAGCGCTCTTGACCTTTCAAAGCGCCCCAAGTGGAGCACATATGTGGAATCGAAGGTCATTGGTGTCAAGTCATTGTGTTTAGAAGGATTGGTCGATTACTCAATCCAATCCGAAGATATTATAATATATTTGTGCGCCTTTCAAGGCACTTTTGGGTGTTTTTTCGCCAATATTGCTGTTTTTTGCCCGTCATGATGTCAAGTGGCGACCGTGTATCTCAACGTTGCGCTCAATTGACATCATGACCCAAGTATGTTATGAGGGTACGTACTTCGGTGCCCAACATATCTTGGACCCGGCGAATAACTCCTATTGGGCTTGGCATATCGTGGCCGCCGTGTTGGCGATTTGGGACTATCCCAAATCATAGGCTCACTTGGCGACCCTGCCATTCCCAAAACCGGAGGAGTTGGGCGACGCCCAAAAGATATGTTGGACACATATGACTTGATACCAATCCTTTGGCACACTCCGGTCCAAGTCGGGCATGTGCCTCATTTGCCCCAACCATGAGTGTGCGCATTTTCGCCCATTTTGAGCAATTTTCCACATTCTCTGCCCGCCGTGCACTATGTTCAGCCCACCCGTGCACGCCAGACGCATGGACCAATGGACCATACATGACATGGGTGTTATGCATATTGGTCCCCATGGTTCACACACTACGTGGGCGAAGCGGAGCAACCTTCGTTAAGGTGCTAGCCCAAAGTGAGTGTGGACAATTTTGCCATTTTGGCATTTGTGGACCCAATTGGGATTGTCACCACGCCGGGTGGCATGGAGATCTTTGAGAGCTAAGTGCATGGGAGTCTCTGCTGGACTCCCGGTGGATCGCGTATGGAATGGCGGATCCGATCTCCAAGCCGGCGTGGAGATATACTATTGGGAGCACCCCCGAATTTTGGCTCATTTTAAGTAGCCAAACTGACCCCATTTTGGGACCCCAATTTCACCCCTCCGTGTGGTCAATTGGCGGCCCCATATCTCTATGCCCAAAAAGGAGCCCGGACCTAATTCCAAGTTGTACACTCAGATATAAGTCCTAGGTCCTGCCTCCTACCCTGTGAGCCATTGGCCTTGCCGTGGCCGGGCGAACCACGCGTGGGAATGACGCCAGTTTTGGTGATTTTGGCATCATGACCCCACTTGATGAACCCGTGGTGCCCTGATGCCGGGACCTCAGAGGGAATCAGGTTGGGTGAGGGCTCCAGGCAGTTCGTACTCGAAGGGCATAGGGTCAGTTGCCTCGTCCCTACCTCTGGCGTGTCCGGACGAGGGGTCAATTTTGGAGATTTTTGAGCTAATTTCAGTTTGGGCTGAAACAGCCCATTTTTAGCTACCAACTCCTAGGGGATAATGGCGGAGCCATATCTCTGGCACAGAGAGGAGTTGGGACCCGCCGTTAAGGGAGCATAGGGAGCTACTGTCGGTTGGCCTTGGAGCCCCTTGGTTCCCAGGAACTCGCCTGTGGCTGGGCGCCCCCCCCCCCCCCCCTATTGGCAGGGTTTCAGGGTCCGGACTGAGCAGGGCATGGGTTGTGTTTGAGCCCCCGCCCGCACCAGCCACTGAGAGGGTCGGACGTGGGATTGGGATACGAGTTGGGACTGAGTGTCTATTGTCCTGTGATGCCCTTACCCCAGTCCAGTCTTAACCCCATGTGTACATATCCTGATGTGTTGCTGTACATACTTTTGTTCCCTTGTTTCAGAGTGGCAAGGATCCTGAAACGCTTTGTCACATGACATGAGCGCAATGATGCCCCTGTGAGTGTAGTGCTTTGCCTGCCTGCTCACTTGCGCGTGTCCACCGCAGCGTCCCGTGGCCAGGCCCCCCACGGGAACGCGTCAAAAGCGTTTCACCGCCGCGGGGTTACCCATCCCCCGCGTGCCACTCGGGGCCACAAACCCCGAGCAGCGCAGCGCAGCAGCTCGCAGCTCGCAGCTCGCAGCGCAGCGCAGCAACTCGCAGCGCCGCCCGGCAGCAGCGCCGAGACCGTGAAGGAAGTGCAGGGAGCAGAACTCCGTCATCAACGAGTTCCCTCGGCCGACCAGCAAGGCTGCACTCCCAGCTACAGCAACCACTTCCACAACCACCGGCCGACCAGCACCGGCCGCACTCCCAGTCCAGTGCTGCAGCACCCGCCTCAACAAACACCACCAGGACCAGTTCGTTGAGCGGAACGAGTGCACACCAAGGACCTCAAGACCAAGTACGCCCCCCGCTGCCATGGTAAACTGGCAAGAAGCGGGTAGGACGTGGCCGCGGCCCCACCCCCATGCAGTGCGCCTACTGCGTGGGTTGGTTTGGGACCAGCACTACCGCCACAGCCACCCCCAGTGCGAAGGCGGCATGCCCGGGAGCTTCGAGCTCCGCAGGGACATGAGCCCAGACCGCCTGCAGGCCGTGGAGGACTGGCTGCGGGTGGAAGGGTTTGCCTTCCGCTTCCAGCAGAGGCGCTGGAGGATCTGGACCCGGCCGGACAGGCCTGGCGAAGGGCTGCGCCCCGACGGGATTGAGGAGGACGGGAAGCCCAAGGAGCACCCGTCGGGCGCCTCGATCAACGTCTCCATGTGGGACATGATCGAGAAGAACTTCCCGGAACCGGGGAGCGAGCGCAGGCTGCAGGGCAGCTGCAGCACCGCGTCTCCGGGGAAGGAGAAGCGGTCCGCCGGGGACAGGAAGCGGGACCGGAAGTGGCGGGAGTATCAGGAGTCCCTGGCCGCCGAAGCCGCCCAAGGCGCCAAGGACGGAACCCCAGCCCCCAGTCCCCAACGGGCCAATGGCGGTCACCACCCCGGCTCCACCACCCTTGGCGACTTCCTCCAAGTCGCCAAGCAGACCAAGGCCAAGCCCCGTCCGCTGCTCCTGAGGAAGTCAGGCCCCAGCAGCCACGTGGAGTCAGCCCACCGCGGGAGGATGCCGGCCGGCCAGGCCAGCTCAAGCAGCAGCGTCGCTCCCGACCAAAGGGACGTGGCGCGCGCCTGTGAGCGCGCCTGTGGGGTGCCCTGCAACCTTCGGGTTGCCCGGCAACGGGCCATGCAGCAGAACGCTGCAATGGAGGGCGCCTCCGGCATCGCCCATGAGGAGGCTGCAGAGTGGGCGCATGGGATGGCCATCCACGCCTCGACCGTGGCGGCCATTGCGGCCGGACTCACGGCCGTAGCCGCCCATGGGGCAGCGACTGCCCAGGTCAACGGTGAGCTGGCGGCAGCCGACGAGAAAGCCCGCCTGACGCAGGAGGCCATTGCCTGCAAGGAGGCCGAGGTGAGGGCGCTGGAAGAGGCGCTTGACCAAGAGAGGGCAAAGAAGGAGGCGGAGGAAAGGGCCCACGCCGAAGCGACGGCTAAGGCCCAGGCGGACGCCGCCAAGAAGGATGCCATCGAGGCCGCGCGACCGAAGGTCGCTGAGGAGAGAGCCAAGACGGAGGCGGAGCTGGCGGCGTTGGAAGCGGAGAAGGCTCGGCTGCAGCAGGCCCGGGAAGCCAAAGCAGCTCGTGCCCGGGAGGAAGCCGAAGCGCGAGCTGCCGCAGCCACAGCCGCCGCAATGGAGGAGGCAGAGGCCAAACTCCGCCGCGAGACTCCCCCGGGAGGATCACGAGTGGAGACCCTTCGAAAGCTTTTCGAAGGGGACGCCTCCTCCAAGATGACGCTGGACGAGGCCGACACGGGCAGCAGTGGGAGCAGTGGCCCCACTGCCTACCGACGGAGGAAGGGTAAGGGGAAGACCCCCGAGAGGCCACGGAGGCCAGCGGGCGGACACCCCCACAACAGTGACCCCTTCTTCACCGCCAGCGACGGGGATGAACGAGGCCGCCGACATCGCCGAGGAGTGGTTGGCGGAGGAGGCGGAGACGTCCCCATGGAGCCGGAGGGTGAGGATGAGGATCCCCCCCCTCCCTACCGGAGCTCGGAGTCTTCCGAGACCGAGACGCCCAGGTGGGGCGACATGGACGAGGATGACGACATGGTCCGCCTCCTGGACATGGACTTCGACATCACGAAGAAGCGCCCATCCTCGGACCCACCGAGGCGACCCGGCGGAGACCCACCGGGACCCCCTGGCGGAGGACCATCAGGACCCCCTGGAGGACGCCCACCAAGCAGACCCCCTGGAGGCGGACCACCGGGCGGGGGAGGACCCCCTGGACCGGGCTGACCCGGCAGAGGCCCTCCTGGAGGTCCCCCTGGGGACCCCGACGACCCACCAGGGGACGGCGACCCGGATGCCACCCGACGGTGGATTGTCTACCTCCGCAGGAGGGTCCAGTTCCTCGAGCGCGAGGTAGACACGGGCAAGGGCGAGATGACTCGCATCGCCAGGGTCGCCGCGCGCGCACAGAGAGAGCTGGACATCGCCAAGATCGAGATGGTCAAGAGCGCCGGCGTCGCCACCGCCACCCAGAAGCTGCTGGACATCGCCAGGGGCGAGACCAGGTCGCTGAACAAGGTCATCAGCGGCCTGCAGCAGAGGCTGGACGCGCTGGAAGCCCGTGGGAGCGTCGGCAGCGACCACACACCCCCTTGAGTCTGGCTCGTCGGACGACGGCTGGGGACCCGGACCAGGTCTGGGCAGACCCACGCCCCCGGCGGAGCCCCCAGGAGTCGCCCCAGCGCCAGTGTCCCCTCTCTCAGCGCCCCCTCTCACCACAGCGCGGGCCGCCGCAAAGAGCGCGTGCCGCCCGGCAGTGGCAGTGAGGATTGGCGTGATGAGTGGCTCAGCGCGGAGTACCACAACCGCCGTGCTCCACCGCGGACACCGGTACGCCCCCGACGCCCCGCACCAGCCCCGGAGCCAATCTCAATGGCTGGTGGACGTTATGGTGGACTCAGGGATGAGGTCTCCAGAGGAGACGTGGAGTGGGATGTCGGCGGAGGTGAGGACCTGGATCTGGACCTGGAGGAGTTCGACATCAGCCCGCCGCGTGGTGTACGACGGGAGGCCGCTGATCGCAGCCGCCGGCGCCGTGATGAGGAGGCATACATGGAAGGAGTACGGCGTGAACATCTGGGTTCAGCGTACATGGAGGAACCGCGGCATAGCCACAGGGATTCCATGGAGGAGATGGACGTGGCAGCCGTGGGAGTCCGTGGGCGAGGCCGATGGGAACCTCGGTCGACCACGCGGCCGGCGTTCATGGTCTCTAAGGCCGCGGATGCCGCCGTGTGGGAAGACTTGAAGGACATCAAGCCCCCCATGTACGATGGCAGCCCCCTCAACCTGGACCGCTTCTTGGAGAAGCTGGACGATTGGGGGGTAACCGTTACTGAGGACATGCATCCCGCTGATGCGGAGAAGTATGTCTTCAGACGGTTCAGGTACCGCCTGCCGGAAGTGCTCCAGGAGCTATATTTCGTGGCAACCAAGGAGGGGAAAATCAAGACCCTCAAGGAAGCCTAGAAGTGGCTCAACGAGCAGGAGCGGGTGGACGCTCCGCAGGTGGCTGCCAAGCGGTGGAAGTCCATCAAGCTTCAGCATGATGGACGGGAGATCCGCCTACGGGACTGGCGAGACTTCCGAGGGCAATACACCCTCTTCCGCCACAACGTGGAGGACTGGAACGAGGGTGATGAGCAGGCTCGCCTGCTCTCCATGCTGCCGGAAGCATGGATCAAGAGGGTCACCAAGGAGGAAGCCAAGAGGGCCAAGTCCAACCACACGGTCAAGATGATGCTCCGCAAAGAGTATCATACGAATATGGTGGCTTGGACGAGGAAGAACGTGGACCGGGATGTCAAACGGCACTCTCTGCGGAACGCTCTCCTCATCACCGTCTTGGGCGATCGCGAGAAGACCGCGATGTGGCGCCTTCACGAGTGTGACGTGAGCGGCCAGACCATCCGTCTGCAGGCTATCCCGGCGAGGATGAGCTGCGACGTAATCCTGGGGTGGGTTGGAGAGGAGGTGCTCAAAGAGTACCAGAACCTCCACCACACCCGCGGGTTGAGGCCCGGCGACCGCGACGTCAACTACGTTGGCGAGGGACCTGGCGGGGAAGCTGCCATGGACCCAGCGAGAGCCGGCGGCGATGAGACTCTCGTCGACGATGACGACGACGATGAGCCCGCCGAAGTGGCCGTTTGTGCCTTCGTGGCCAACAACCTGAGCGCGGGGAGCAAACCGGGAAGCTGGAAGCCCCTGCAGCCGGGTTGGAAGAAGAAGGAGAAGAGGGACCCTCGCCGCATTGGCGACCCTCCGCTGTCCTTTGGGGAGTTCATACGAGCTCACCCTCAGGGCTGTTTCATGTGTTATGGGAGGAAGAAAGGCTTCTACCATGACCACCGAACATGCCCCATCCACCAGGCTGACACGGAGGCCTACAAGAAGGCGCACGGGTCGAAGAAGCGTGCACCTGCGGGTATCCGGGAAGCCAAGGTGGAGGTAGACAAGGACGAGCTCTCCAAGCTGATGTCGCAGGGGACCGAGTTGGCAAAGGAGATCCAGGAGATCAAGAGGAACTGGGTCCCCAGGTCGGATAACAAGAACAAGGAGAACAACCAGAATGACCAGAACAAGGACAAGGACAAGAAGACTAGAAGGGGAAGGAAGAAGGGCGTCAACGAGGTTGATGCGGAGGAGAACACCTCTACTTCCCAACCGACGCCCCCTAGCGGAGCCCCTGCAGCCAAGGGCCCCAGCTAGGGCGGTCGCAGGATGGTGACGTGGGAAGCGCCGAACCATCCCAGTCTGGAGTCGATAAGCACAAAGGGACTGCCGCGGGCGGAAGGCCCGGTCCGGCACCCAGTCGCGGGGGCGGGGTGAGGGCAAGTGAAGGCACGAACCCTTGCACCCGTCCGTCCTTCGCGACCAAGAATGTGTTTGATGTACTTCAAGATCTATCCGAGAGTATCGGAGGATCACCCGGACCGCAGCTGGACGCTGCAGATGGGCAGCCTGAGCCCATTGTCCACGACCTGCACCAGTCGCTTGTTGAGCTTCTGGAACGGCCGGAGATCCTGAGCTTGCACGCCGTCCGCCGAGTGGGGCGTGAGCGGCAGTTGCACCTTAAGGTCCGTGCCTTATGCGGGGAAGTGGAAAAGGTTTTCGACGTGTTGGTCGACACGGGAGCACAGGTCAGCTTGGTCAAGGCTGGCCTACTTCCGCCAGAGTGTCTGATCGACAGTCGGAAACCTGTCAGGCTGAAGGTGGCGAACGGCCAGTACATGGTGGGAGGCACGAAGGAAGCGGCCATCGGGCTGCAGTTCGTGAACCATCGTGAGCTGAGCTGCCCAGACCTCGGCAAGGAAATCCTCCTGCAAGGTCGCTTCTACGAGGCCGAGATGGACTGGGACATGAACGTTGGGTACGACTTCATGATGGAGACGGACTCCGGCGTCCTCCCGGCCCGGGCCTCCATGACCCTGTACCAGGACGACCAGCTCTCGTGGCTTTCGTCACCTGAGCACCATGTGGAATGCCAATGGATCCACCCCGAACGCGATCAGCTCGAAGTAGCCGCACTGGGCACTGAGCCAACTGGGCCAGCAAACCAGGAGTACGGCGTAAGGCCGGAAGTGGCGAGCCGAGTGGTTGCGGACCTGGGAGCTTCGGATCTGGCCCTGGATGCGTTCTCTTCAGGAACCTCCGCCCATCTGCGGGTTTGTGAGAAGTACTGGAGCGCACAGGACTCCGCGTGGAAGAAGCACTGGGGTCCGCATCAGGGCTTGATGTGGATCCATTGCCCTCGATGGGACATTCCGAGAGCGATAGCGAAGATTCGCAAGGACCGCTCCAAGGCAGCGCTGGTTGTTCCTATGGGATGCACCGAGGAGAAAAGCACCCGACATTGGGTAGTCTCATTGACCAACATGACCTTAAACAAGGTCGTCCTACCGGCTGGAGAGAGTGTCTATCAGGACGCTAAGGGACAGCCCATGCCACCCCAGAGATGGCCAACGGAATTCCACTATGTGGATGGGGGCCTTGATCAGGCCGACACCACGGACTTCGTCTGTGTCAACCGCATCATAGCAGAGCCATGGCGACAATGCTTTGCGGTTCCCCCTGTTGACATCGGAGAATCGGAAGACTCCCTCACAGAAGAGGAGCTGGATCTGGTTCAAGGGTATATGGATCAGCACTTTCACGACTGGGGAGCCCAGCGTGAGGGCAAAGGCCAGGACAAAGCCTGGTGGGAAGTGGACTCGATCGTCTCCGGTTCCTATGATGGGAACACCTTCGTTCGGAGGGTACTGGACCACATGTCCAGCCAGGACGAGCCAATCGGGGGTAACCCACCCACCTACGGCGACCTATTCCGAGGCAAGACCAGAGATGGCCCATTGGGCCACCTGGGAAGACCGCCTGAGCCGAAGACGAGCGGGGTCGCTACCCCTCAAGTAAGCTCAGTGGTCCAGGTGCCCGGAAAAGCCAAGGCGGAGTCCGATGACTGCCTCAAGATGCAGGCATTGAGGGCCAGGCTGAAGCAGAAGTATGGTGATACCTTCTTCAGCGGAAAGCCTGTGTTTCCCCCACCGGTGCGTGGACCGTATGGCGAGGCGAAGATACGACTGAAGCAGGACCCCCGTGTGTACCGGCACCGGGAGTTTGCGCTGAGGGGCGAGAGGAAAGAGGCCATGGAGAAGATCCTCCGTGACTTCATCGAGAGAGGCTGCCTTGAGCCGTGCCACTCCGAGGCGGCCTCTCCGTGCTTCGTCGTCCCCAAGAAGGTGGCCGGTGAATGGCGGCTCCTGGTCGACTACCGCGGCCTGAACGCCCAAACGCAGCACGACAGCTATACGCTGCCCCTCATTGGGGACATGCTGCAAAAACAACACCGGCGGAGGATCTTCACGGTGATTGACCTGAAACATGGTTATCATCAGATGCCTCTCGCCGAGGAGTCCCGTGCCTGCACAGCCATGAGCACCCCACTTGGACCTCTCCAGTGGAAGGTGATGCCCATGGGCGTTACCAACGGCAATGCGGCTTTTCAGCGGATGCTGGAGAACCTGCTTGAGCCGGTGCGTGACTGTGCGGACCCCTTCGTGGACGACGTGATCATCGCGTCCGGGGACCCCAGTATGAGCTACGAGGAGCTCCTGGAGGCACATGAGAGGGACGTCACTCGAGTGCTGGACCTTCTGGTTCGGCACAAACTCACGGGCAGCAGTGACAAGGCCACCATTGCGGTAAGCGAGGTGGTCTTCGCTGGCCACGTAGTTGGGAACGGGCAGCGAAAGCCCATACCTGGCAAGGTGGCTGCGATTGAGCACTGGGAAAAGCCCAAGACGGTCTCTGAGCTACGGGCGTATCTGGGGTTCTGCAACTACTACTCGGGGTATATCAAAATGTATGCCGAGTATGCAGCCCCCATGACGACATGCAAGGGCAACCGAGAGGAGACCAAGAAGGGGTCCAAGAAGGCTCTGGTCTGGGATGCTGATTCCGACCGTTCCTTTGAGGGGATGAAGCAGGCGCTGCTATCCGCAGTGGGTCTGCACCTCGTGGATCCCGACCGAGGGTTCGTCCTGCGCACCGACGCTTCTGACTACGCCGTTGGCGCTGTGTTGGAACAAGTGCTTGGAGATGGGAGGCACGTGCCCGTGGCCTTCTGGATCCGAGTCCTGGCGGAAGGCCAGAGACGGACGTGGACGCCCCGAGAAAAGGAGGCGTATGCCATCGTCATGGCTCTCAGGAAATGGGCTGGGTACATAGCCCTCCATCCCGTCACCGTCTGCACCGACCATCAGAGTCTGCAGTCGTGGAACAAGGAGCACGTGGACACCCCCTCTGGTCCCGCCTCCCGACGGGCAAGATGGCATGAGACCTTGGCCAAGTTCGACCTCACCGTTGTGTATATTCCTGGAAAGGATAACACCGTGGCGGACTGTCTCAGCAAGTGGGCCTATCCCGCCAGCAAGGGCATGACAGACGTGTCTGCCCATGGCGATGAGGCTGAGACCGCTGAAGCCAAGAGGATCATTGAGATGGAGCGCCTGATGGAGGAGGAGGGTGTAAAATGCTTCGTCGTCAGGGCTGCGGATGCCCCCCTCGGAATGAGGATGGGCAGAGCGGTCAGAGTACTCGCCCCTGATGGAGCTGAGTCCGACAAGCACCTCTTCCCTGAGTCTTGCCTCCAGGACGACTGGACCGACGACTACGCCAGGTCTGAGGCCTTTGCGGCCGAGTATAGGGCTGTGACCGACCCTGATGACGGGCAGAAGTGGCCAAAGGGGCTGACTGAGGAAGATGGCAAGCTCTACCGGAATGGTAAGCTGCTAGTACCAGAGTCCCGAGTGCTCGAGCTATGTGAAGCTTGGCACCACCACATGCTGCACCCAGGGGTCAAGAAGCAAGCCCTTGACATGCAGCGTCGGTTTGAGATCGACCATATCGTTCTCTACACCGCCATCAAGAAGGTCAGGAAGGGTTGCTCGGTCTGTCAGGCCTGCAATCCCGATAACCAGAACGTCAAGGGGGAAGCCCAATGGACCCCGGTTCCTGACCAGCCCATGGAGAGCGTGGCCATGGACGTCTTCTCCATGCCCGAAGTGCACATTGGCAAGGAGACCTTTGACTGTGTGGTTCTTTGCGTGGATCGCCACAGTGGCTACGTAGTAGCCGTTCCGGCACGCAAAAAGGGGTTGCTTGCCAAGGAAGTGGCAGTCATGATGATTCGTCATTGGCTGACCGTCTTTGACATCCCCCGCACCATTTGCAGTGACCGAGGGCCCCAGTTTACTGGTGGCTGGTTCAAGGCTATGTGTTCCCTCATGGGGATACGTCATGCCAAGAGCGTCGCCTATCTCAGCCGGTCTAACGGGCGTGCTGAAGTGGCTGGACGGCAGCTGTTCGAGAAGCTGCGCAAGATTCACATCACCAATCCACGGCGGAACTGGTTTGAGGAGATGTGGCCTGCTCTGAAGGCCCATCATGACACACCCACTCCGGGTGGTTTGTCCCCTCACCAGATTCTGTTCGGCAGGGACCCCCTGGGTCGGGGACTTCCCTTGTCTGGTGATGGCATTGCTATGGATGCCAAGGAATTCTTCGCGCGGCAAGAAGCAACGGCGCGTGACATCCGCCAGCAGCTCGAGAAGGAGCATGCTGAGCGTCAGAAGTCCGCCCCGAGCTCAACAGCGCAGAAGTTCAGGGTCGGAGACCCGGTGTGGGTGGTCAGACCCCGCCCTATGGGCACCCACCGCACCAAAACCTGGTTCACACCCGGAGAGGTGGTCCGCAGGATTGGTGAGGACACCTACCGCATCAAGGTGGGTCACGGACAGTTCCGGGAGCGCCACGAGAGTCAACTCCGTGTGCGGGAACCCGACCTCCGTGGCCAACATGTGTCCCTGAGCTATGCCGCACATGAGGCTGATTCGGACGACGACTATGCTGAGCAGGACGACTATACAGTCGAGAAGATCCTGGCTCAGCGTCCGAAAGCCTCGGCACCCGGAGGCCTGGAGTTCAAGGTTCGTTGGCGAGGCTATGGGCCGTCCCACGACACCTGGGAACCCGTCTCCTCGTTCGTGCCGTGGGTCAATACTCCCTTCATGGAGTACATCCGCAAGCACAAGACCAAAATCCATGTCTCAGACTTGGCAGCACTCACCCGGGCGATTGCAGCCAGGGGTGCCTGATCAGCGCCCTTAGCTCTCCCCTGATGCATTTTGAGCGCTTGTGAGGTCGACGGATCGTCCCTTACCTGCTTGCTCTCTTATATCTTTCGGTGACCTGCCATCAGAGTGGCCATGTACCCCCCCCTGCTGAATCCAGAGGAGGATGGCCCCTCTCTTCAACTTCTATTCGTCACTCCCCCCCCTGCTGAATCCTTGCGAAACCAGGTAGGGCGACTGACCTTCATATTTTCTGAGCTCTTGGGGCCTTGAAGCCCATACGACGTTGCGCAACGAATGCCGCTGTCATCGACATTGCGATTTTTCGGTGTGTGGTCTGGTCCCATGGCACTTGCGGGATCCAGACCAGTCTACGTGTGTTGCGACTATATATGGCCTGAACTCAGGCGTTTTCCTGTCCACCCTCCTGCACATGCCTTATCCTAACCAGGGCGTGGTTGTAACGGCAGCAGTGACAGCACTCAATTATACACTGATGTGATCAGAATTCCAATGATTCTCAGATGTACATTAGTGCAGTAAATTTTCCGTTCTGTTTCTTGTTTTCCGTTCGCCGCCAGATGTCGCCTGTGAGCGCGCGTCGAGTCGCATTTGTCTTTCGTGATTTCCCAATCGGATTTATTTAAATTATTTCGAATGATTTCACGTCGTGTCATTAATTGCGATGAATGCGCATTGAGATTCTATGTCTGCTCCATTTTTGTAGACCGGGCTTTCGTACTCTTCATATCTCACCATGGAGTTCAAAGGACTTACAAGTGCTTCGCATATGTCGCTCCAAGAGGCTGGATATGGGTCTGAAGAGGGTCAATTGGGTTCGGAGATATCAGGGGCAGTGTCGGGCGTTACGACCCCTGGGGCATCAAGGCTACAGGCTTCGCAATCACAAGAAAGATCAACCACTATGCAGCGGTTACATGGTAGCAGAGGAAATCATGACTCTGCTTCTGGAATCTCCACGGACACTCTGATCCCATCGGACTTTAGCGGGTCTATCACTCGTAGAGAGTCACTGCGTGTTCCCCCTGAGGTTACCTTCGTAGCATCTCCCCAACAAACCGAGGATCATCCGTCAGAGTGCCCTTACTGTGGCCATAAACATTGGCCTGGTGTTCACACCTGTGCTGATTGTTGTGTGAACGCCCCACCCAACCTTCAACCCGGTCGAGAATCTCCCTCCTCGAGTGAATCTGGTTCCTCCTCTCAAGCTTTGCCTGATCTAGAAGACAGCAGCAGCGAAGGAGAGACATCCAATACTGGAATGGATGAGATTTCTGGTGATTACTGGGAACACCAATTCCAGGATATCTGGAACCAAGAATTCCTGCAACGCCAGAATTGTCTGCTGGCAGAGGCGAGCTTCCGAGGCCGCCTGAGGGACTGGTTCAGGGCGTCGTGCCAGTTCCTCAGGCACAGCGGCCGGTCAAGATTCGACGCCCAGCTGCAGGAGCAAGAGGATTGGGAAGAGCTGCTGGACCAGTTCGACCACCAGGCAGCCGTGATGGTGCAGATGGCCATCATTGCCGAGGAGAGACGCCAGAATGTGCGTCTGCACGCTGGTCCGTCGGGCGCCTGGGGTCGACATGACGAAGAGGTCGACGAAATGAGGTGTGATTCGACACATTCTCACCTCTCCAGGGAGCAACTGTCCAAGCTTCCTGACTCCAACTCCAGTGTTGACAGCTGGGTTGATGAAGTCAGAAGCAAAGGGAAAGGGACGAGATGCCCTTCCTGTGGCGAGTGCGCCAAGGACTGCTCCTGTCGAAGGCAGATTTCGTCGCTGGAGAACAAGGTGAAGGAGCTGAAGAACGCCGCCAAGGAGAAAAAGAGGGATGATGACAGCAAGTGGAAGGAGATGGAGCAGAAGCTGGAGAAGCTTACAAATCTGGTAGAAAATCTGAGCACTACTGGGCTCTCTGGACCAGCGCCTACAATGGCAAGCCACCCAGCACCTACCTCCTCAACTGCACCCACATCCACGCCTTACGGCGTTCCACATTCTCCAGCACCCCCAGCTTTTACTGGCCACCATCCAGCTTTTACTGGAATTGGAACTGGAATTTCTGGTATCCCCCCTACTGGATTTACAAGTCCTATTGGGTTCAATCTGGGTACCGAAGGAGGAGAATCCTCGTCAGGGAAGTCTGTACTGTCCGTGGGTAGTGTCGGAGATATTGATGGAGAAGCAAGGACCACTGTGAAGGAGCGATCAATGGCCTTGAAGAAGAAGGACCGGCAGGCGAAAGAAAACGAGGCCAAGATCAAAGAAAAGCAGAAGAAATTGAAGGAGATGAGGCTGCATCAAGCACCGCAGACGACGTTCGTGCAGCCTACTGTGGACCAGGCGTTGCTGGCGGCCGCAATTGCGCAAGCACAGGCAATGGGAGGCGCCGCAGTCAACCCTGTGTTCGTCAATCCGGTTGGCACAGCCTCAAATTTCAACCTCAACCACCTGCTCAACCCGTTGCACATGAGGCTCCGGGGCTCCGTGATGAAGCAGCCGAAGTTCTCAGGGCACCCAAATTACTGGGCGTCCTTCGAGAGGCAGTTCATGGTGTGGCTGCAGACCGAGAAGCTGGACAAGGAACTCTGGATCCTTGGGTTGATGGATTGCTTGACTGGCAAGCTCCGAGAAAGCACATACAATCTGTATGTGGAGAGGCAAAATCAGGGGAATCCCCTGACATATGAGGAGCTGTACAGAAGTCTGAAGAAGAAAGGGTCTCGACTACCTGAAGATCATTACAGGAACCGTCTGGAGAACTTCAGGGCGATCAAGAAACTGTTTCTGGAAGAAATTCAAATTGCAAGGCAAGATTGGGAGTTTTTGGTGCAAGAGGCGGAGAACTCTGGAGAAGGACTTTCTGAAGGCGAAATGAAGAAGATCCTCCTGAGGAAGATCACGCCGGAGACCAAGCAGAAGATCAGGGACTCTCAGGCGGACCAAAAAGTCCTGGGCAACTGGGTTGAAGTCCGAGGATTACCAGAAACTATGGGAAAAATGGCTGTTCGTGAGTTGCTACACTCTATCAGTGCTACTGGATTGAAGGATATCACTATTCGTGAGGGCAGATGGAGAGTTGGTTTCCACGATTCTGAACAGTCGGAGTTTTTCTGCAGCATGGTGGATGGAAAAGTGAAGTATAAGGGAACAGTTTTGAAGGTACGACCGTGGATCTTCTCGTATGGAGTCGAGCAGATCTGGGACCAACTTGAAAAATATGCAAACTTAGAACGTCAGAAGTCCCAGGATGCACATGGCTTCGGAGGCAAGGTCAACGCCGTTGGTGAGAAGGGATGCTCTGTGTGCATTGCCCTTGCAAAAGAAGGTCGAGCGGCGACTCACACGACCGCAGATCACAGATGGACGCCCTCAGATCTCAAAACAATTCAGTCCAAAATGGATGGAAAGGGAAATTCTCCCAAAAATCCCCAGCAGGATGGAGCACGAGATGCTGACCAGCATGGAAGGGGAAAGGGTAAAGGGCAGTCCAAAGGAAAGAACAGAGACTGGACACCGAAAGATTACTCGCAGCAAGGCGGAGATCCAAGCGACTCAAGATGGACCGATGCTGGTGGAACAAATGGTGGAAAAAATGGCCAAAAAGGTGGAAATGGCAAGGGAAAGTCCGGGAATCAAGATGATTCCAAGGTGAATGGCAACCCCCTGTACGCGGAGACGCCAGCGAACAAGACCTTCGGCAACAACAAGGATAATGGAGGTCGAGGCAAGGGCAAATCCAACGAATCCAACCCCAATTCCAACACCTCCAACAACAAAGGTCAAGGAGGTAAGAAAGGTGGTGCGGGGAAATCATTTGGAGGTCGTGGACGTGGAAAAGGAGTGAATGCTGTCGAAGCAGGAGAAGAATGGGTTGACGAAGGACAAGTACAGGACGTACAGCCGAACAAAGAAGAAGAATGGCAACAGGGAAGCCAACTTGACCCAAATCCCAACACTGGGGTTGAGTGGCAGGAGACAAAACCCATCAGGGTAGTTGGGGCGGTGGATGGACGCTGCTGGGACCGGCTGGCGCGCTCCTCCGGCCTCCTGTACCCTGCCTGGGTCCTCAGCGCTGTCCGGCGAGGCAAGCAGCGCCAGTTTGTCTGCTGGATCCAGGTCAGATCGACGGATGGTAAGGTTAAACTTGCCAGATGTCTGATTGACAATGGTTCAGAGGTCAATCTGGTGAGGAAAGGCTTTCTGCAGGAGGAGGAGACGAAGATGTCCTCCACCCCTGTGCAGCTGGAAGGAGTCAGCGGACATCGCCTTGACGGTGGCGACAGAGAAGCAGAATTGGCGGTCAGATTGGTGAAACAATCAGTCTGGAGTGTGGAAGAGACGGTCACTGAGGAGTGGTTTGCTGGAAAATTCTATGAAGCCAGCATAAAGTACGATTTATTCTTGGGTCAACCATGGCTTCACGCTCACCGTGTGTCGCCCATGGGACACAGGACGTGCTTCCTCCAAGATCCGTCGACCAACGACCCGTCCGAACTGTATTATCTGCACCCATATACCAAGAGTATCCACCAATTCAAGGAGAGAAATAAGCTGCATTTTCAGCAAGATGGGCAGGAATGGACAAGGAATCAAGAAGATTTCGACGAAGGAAAGGTGGATTCGTTGAACAGCAAGAAGTGGAAGTCAGTTTGCTATCGTGTAGTCGACAAATGGCGGGACATTCTGGTGGATTATTTCGAAAAGAACCACAATTTTCGTCCTGAAGTTGATGCTTTTGCAAACAAAAAGAATAAAAGATTTCCGAAGTTCTACGACGATGCCTGGAGTGAGGACTGGTCTGAACCTCTTTGGATCAATCCGCCCTTCGACGTTTTTCCTCGTGTGGTGCAGAAGCTGAAGCAATCCGGCGCAAAGGCGATTTTAATTGTCCCCAATTGGCCAAGACAAGAGTGGTTCAAGGACATTATGGACATTTCAATCGACATTGTCGAGCTTCCGCACAAGGGCGTGAAGCTGTATTGCGAAGACAATGGCAAGCCTTTACCACAGCGTTCGTGGAGCACGTTGGCGTGCTTAGTTGACGGGAATCTGGGAGATTATTGGCAAGATGGCAGTGAAATGGGAACAGAAGAGGTCATCTCACAATCCTCAAGAATCGACGAAATTGGAGTGGATGAAGACGATCGAGAGCGGAATCCCGACGTATCGTCGCGGAAGGAGGGAAGGACAATCGGCGTCCCTCAAGAGAACGCCTCCATCCATTACAATTCGTCCCCATCAGACAAGAATCAAGCCAAAAAAGTCAAGATTTCAAGCAAGAATGAAGACAAATCTCCAAGAATCTCGCCTGAATTGACAGGAATGAAGCTGAATTCGTCCGACCATCCCTTCAAGACATTCGTGGACCCCTTTCATTGGTGGGATCCCACGGAGGAGCGAGCTCAGGTGCGCTTCATCCGCCAGCAATGCGACGAAGAAGTTTGGAATGAAGTGGCCAAGAATATGAGACCACGACCAACAATTCGCAAATTGGTGGACATAATGTCGGTGATTAAATGTGGGAATCAGGTCGACGGAGACAAGATATCTGCAAGAAGGGACGCAGTGTTCGAAGATTATCAAGATGACGTGCTGAGTGGGAAGTTGTGGAAAAACCCCCCAATTCGATGTGAAAATGGGGAAGCCAAGATTGACATAATCGAAGGCTCAAAGGTCCACAAACAACGACCATTCTATCTCCACGGCACCAAAGCAGATGCCCTGCGAAAGATTATTGAGCGCAATCTCTATGAGTTCGGTTGGTTGGCGGGCTGCATGAGTTCTGAGTGGTGTTCAGCACCATTTACTGTGCCAAAACCCCCACCTGCTGACCAATTCAGCATAGATGCTTGGCGTCTAGTGGTGGATTACAGAGCCCTGAACGCCGCCACAGTACCAGACGCGCATCCTCTTCCTCTAATCGAGAAGGAGATCGCCGCGAGAGCCAAAGGCAAGCTCTTTACTGTGTTGGATTTGCGCCATGGCTTTCATCAGATGCCCCTTCGAAAGGAGGATAGGCATTTGACGGCAATGTGCACGCCCTGTGGCACTGTCCAGTGGACTGTACTGCCGATGGGTCTGAAGAATGCGCCGTCGATGTTCCAGAAGATGATGGAGACTATTTTATTTCAGAAGCACAAGTCTCTGGACTTACAAGAATTCTGCAGCATCTACATTGACGACCTTCTGATTGCCACGCCGTTGGGAAACAACTTTGATGAATGCCTGAAGTTGCACGAAGAACAAGTTCGAAAAGTTCTCGAAGTCCTTCGACAAGGGAAGCTCGTGTGTGGACCCAAGAAGGGCAAAATGTTCCTCCAATCGGTGGAATTTTGTGGCTCTGTCTTGGAAGATGGGACAAGAAGACCAGCCCCAGGAAAAATGGCTGCCCTGCAGCTCTGGGAAAGGCCTAAAACCATCACGCAGCTTCGTGCCTTTTTAGGCTGCTGCAATTATTACCACGAGTTCCTTCCTCTCTACGCCAAGTTCTCTGGTCCATTGACAGAGTTACTCAAGGTTGGCAAAATAGAAGGAAAGAAGGGATCTCAAGTCAAGCTCAAGTGGACGCCAGAATGTGAAGAAGCCTTTACTGGTCTCAAGGAAGCACTGGCGAATGTGGTTACATTAAAGACTCCGTGGTTGGATGGAAGACCTTTTTATATTCGTACAGACGCCAGTCGTTACGCCATTGGTGCCACGATCGAACAAGTCAACGACGAAGGTCACCATCATCCTCTGGCTTTCTGGTGTCGCAAGCTTACAACAAGGCAGCGAAATTAGAGTCCAAGGGAACAAGAAGCCTACGCAATCCTTTGTGCCTTACGGCGTTACGAAAGGTTGGATCTTGGGCCATCACGTCGAGGTACTGACGGACCACAAGTCACTGGAGAGCTGGAGGACAGAACATGTGGATACCCCTGGTGGACCAGCTGGGAGAAGAGGCCGTTGGCATGAAACTCTCAGCAGATTTGACCTCCATGTGACTTACATTCCGGGTCGCTACAATACAGTGGCGGACGCCCTGAGTCGCTGGGCCTACCCAGCCTCAGAGGCTTACTCTGAAGTGAGTTTTCATGGGACAGCGACGGATAAAGCTGAAGTGATCGAGTTCGACAAGGAGGAACAAGCACTGATCAAGAAACATTGTCTCCAATGTTCGATTAAAATTCGGATGAAGGTGGATTTGGTCAGATGCAAGGAGATTGCCAAGGCAGATCAGACTGACAGGGTTAACTCTGACTCTGAGTCGTCGCTGCCACTCCTAAATGTGTTTCCTACAACGAGATCCAAAGCGAAATCCACGCTCCCTCCACAACAAAAGGACAAGGAAACTTCCTTCCTCTATGTGGATTGGACGAAGATGTACAAGGAGGACAGGTTCTTTGGGTCTGTATACCACAAGTTGAAAGGGGACAAGCCTTACGACTCTGAAGAGACGTCTGATTTCAAAATCCAAGGCGACAAGTTATTTTGGCAAGGACAGATTTGTGTTCCTGATTGTCTGATTGACCAATATGTCAAACATTGGCATCGGAATGAAACAGCCCACACACATTCTCGTGTGCTGGAACAGGACCTACGCCACAGAGTATACACAAGGGACCTCAAGGGTGCCTGTGAACGAGTTGCCAAAGGATGCAAGCAATGTCAGGCGACCATCCCTAAGAATCAAAAGGCAGAAGGACTACTGAAGGGATTACCAATTCCGGAGAGGTTGTTCGACAAGGTGACGGCGGATGTCTTCAAGTTGGGACAAATCCAAGAGGAATGTCTCTACACGAGGAAGCCTATCGATGGGGTTTTGTTAATTCAAGACCGCCACAGTGGCTACATCCAAGTCCTCCCTTGCAACACGAAGCATCTCACCTCTGAAATGGCTGCCAAGTGGACTGCAAGTCAGTGGATGAGTAACTGGGATGTTCCCAGTGAAATTCTGACGGACAGTGGGAAAGAGTTCATTGGGACTTGGTGGGAGAACATGTGTGCCCTATTGGGAGTTCATCACCTTCGTGCCCGAGTCTACGACCATCGAGCTCTCCCTGCTGAACGCGCTGGAAGGATTCTTATCCCCATTCTGAGAAAATTCCTGGCGACTGAAAAGGACTACAATTGGTTGGAGACAATTTACCGTGTCTTGAGAAGATACCATCGCACCAAGAATTACACTGGATTAAGTCCGAATGAGCTGGTTTTTGGTCGCGAGAAGATGGGTCCAGGACCAGTGATGTATCATCCAAGGCAGTGCTACGACGCCTCGCAATGGTTTGAAAGGATCAAGGATTTAGAAGCCAAGTGGATCCAAGCCAAAGTGGAAAGTCAAGCAGATTGGTTGAATTTCAAAAATAAGTCAAGAACGCAAGGAAAACCCTTCGAGAAAGGCCAGCAAGTTTGGCTTCGTAAGTCAGACGAGACCCTGAAGGACGACAACAAATTGTTACCTTTGTGGGATGGCCCATTCCAAGTCAAAAGTCAACTAAGTGAGACTACATTCAACATTGAAATTGAGCCTGGCAGGCATCAAGAAGTACATCGAGATCGTTTGAAGGCCGAAGTACCCTGCCCCAAAGGAAGGTTCAAGCCTCTCTATTGGACTTCGAAGTACCTGAGCGACAGGAAGATGGTCACAAGCAGTTTCGAGTTGGAGAAGATTCTTGAGTACAAGAAGAATGCTCGAGGCAAGTGGTACTTTCTGTGCAGATGGAAAGGATTCGGTCCAGAAGAAGACAAATGGGAGCCAGCTTCAAGCTTTATCCATGGGTATACGGATACTTTCATCAAGTTCCTGAAGAAACACCCTGAGATTGACAAAGAGCTCTCGCTGATCAAGGATTGTGTCACCAAGGAAGACTTACAAGCACAAGAAGAAGCTCCAATTGTGGCATCATCCATTCAAGACAAGATCTGATCAGAATTTGGGTAGCCGAAACTTTCGAAGGGGTTTACGGTCGACATATACCCTTGGCATGGGGACACTACAGTCCTGACGCATCGTCTATGTGGTTCGATGGACAGATGATGGGACATTCTGGGGTCATCCTGGTCATTCCATCCATCATTCCCATCATGGCCATCATGAGAATCATGTGCTTCATCTCAGATGATTCCAATCGGAAGTTCCGAGAGGCCTTTATCCTCAACCACGACGACACTATCGCCTTTTGCTGTCGGCTGGGCCCCTCTACTCGCCTTGGGAAGGACTCGTTCGAGTTCGTGCTCATTACAGAGATTCTGGCACATGACTGATTCTGATGCATTTCATGTGTTTGACGGATCTGCTCAGAATGTCATTTCCATCAGCTCTTACATTGAGACGGTTGGTTCGTTCTTCAATCGACCACTGTCAAAGGGCTTATATAGACCAAGTGACGACGATGGTGTTCTTACTTGTGTCGACTCGCTGTTCATCTGTGGATTGTGTTGGAATCCCCCTCAGAATCAGCTCATCTTTGGCAAATTCCCAGTACCAAGCATTGGATGCTTATACATTCTGGGACTATAACGAGTCAATTACCCCTTCTGGCTCATACTGGATTAAACATGAAGCCCTGGGAACAATACTGACAGTGGGGTAGCCCTCACTGGGTTTTCTTGGCTATCATTACTTTCAATGATTGGATTTCCATCATGGGATTCATCATCATCATGAGGATTTGACCTGGATTGGCTATGAATGAGAACTGGATTTCCGTTCAACACTACACACAGTGTCTATCGACATTGAATACGACCTATTCTGGCTTGCGGTGAGTTTCGCCACCCTGAATCCGTGTGCGATTCGCTGATTTTGGTCTCAATTCAGGCACATTTTGTACCATAATCTGGCATCTGGTCTCATCACTGCAAATGACACCAGCCAGTTTCACACATCTTGGACTCCATAAAGGGATACCCTATTTTTTTGACGCTCGACGGCATGGCGACGCTCGTTTTCTGTTTTCTGGCAGTGGGATGTCAGATCCTGATTTCATCATGGATCATGGATCATGGATCATCATTTACATTCTTCACTCAGACTTTCAATTTTCGAATTTTCGAGCTTGAACGAAGCTTTTTCTGTTTGCCCTGAGGTACCTATACGTTTCATTCAAGTCGATGGCCATCGCGAAGCACAGATCTCAGCACAATTTTGCTCAATTCAACTCAATTTCACACGTTTTGCCTTAGATTAGGCAGTTTTTGGTCACTTTCGCCGTTTCGTTCACTTCACTTGACCCAGCCTGACATACTGGCGTATGTTTTCAGAGGGGGAGTGTAACGGCAGCAGTGACAGCACTCAATTATACACTGATGTGATCAGAATTCCAATGATTCTCAGATGTACATTAGTGCAGTAAATTTTCCGTTCTGTTTCTTGTTTTCCGTTCGCCGCCAGATGTCGCCTGTGAGCGCGCGTCGAGTCGCATTTGTCTTTCGTGATTTCCCAATCGGATTTATTTAAATTATTTCGAATGATTTCACGTCGTGTCATTAATTGCGATGAATGCGCATTGAGATTCTATGTCTGCTCCATTTTTGTAGACCGGGTTTTCGTACTCTTCATATCTCACCATGGAGTTCAAAGGACTTACAAGTGCTTCGCATATGTCGCTCCAAGAGGCTGGATATGGGTCTGAAGAGGGTCAGTTGGGTTCGGAGATATCAGGGGCAGTGTCGGGCGTTACGACCCCTGGGGCATCAAGGCTACAGGCTTCGCAATCACAAGAAAGATCAACCACTATGCAGCGGTTACAGTGGTTTGGCGCTCTGTCCAGAGTGTGTTTACACGCCTATTACCCCGCTTATTGCTTGTCTTTCTGTTCCCCAGGATATGTGCATCTGTGTATCAGCCCATCACTGAAGTGTGGACTGTTTTCTCCCCCCCGACGGGATGCGAATCGACCACGAAGGCGCCCTGAGTCGCCGTTTACATGTTCATACATAGGGTCCAGCCTGGACCAGTACCTAAGTACAGATTCTTCTGTTGAGTGCCCGTGATACCGTGTGCCCTATTCGCTGTGATGTGGAGATCCTGGTGGCGCCAGGCGGGAAGCCCAGTTGCCTGACTACACTCCCAGCGGTCCGCCACTGTCAGTCCCAGTGTGAGCCTGCCGACTCGCAGACGCACTTGCAGTCGGATGGGGAAGGTTTGCCTGGGAAACTGGTGGTTTGAGGAGTCGACGCCTCCGCCCACACTGCATGAGGAATCCCTCATGTATGGCCTTCGTGGTAATAGGGCGAGGGAAAAGACGGCCTTGATGCCCGGTCCCTTAAGGAGGAGCTCGTTCGGCTGTACCACTCTGGACTCGCGTCGTGGATACGGACATGGTGCGCCCGAGGAAGGACCCGTGGGGACTCTCCCCCAGCCGGCGGGCCTTGGGAAGCTTGGGGTAGCCTGATGGATCTTTGTGGTCGCTTTCGACCTGTGGGACCACCTCGGTCGTCGTGTGACGCCTATGTTGGCCGTGTATGCCACTGCCACTGTGGTGGTGACCGTCGCAGCCGGCACCCGGTGCGCCTGGTATGGGTTAACGGGTCCTTTGGATGCCGAACAATCGCCGCCAGGACCCGGGACTTGATACTTGATACCATACTTGCAGTTATTAACAGCTACAGCACCGTACCTGTCTTACTGTGGGATTTGGGCAGCCTAACCTGCGAATCAGCCTGAAGTGAGGATGTGACACCCCCCCCCCCTTCAGGAAATGGTCCTGGGTACCCGCTGCCATGCGTGGGTGTTATCGAGCCCCCCCCAGGGTTTGCTCTAAGGAGGGGGGTGAAGCGGTACCCAGAACCCCATGGCTAGCGTAGGGCATACAACCGGTCTCCGGTCCACTAACCCCATGTACGGAAGGGAAGACGCCCGTTGACGCCCGGTGCGAGCCCAGCGGGAACGTGTTCCGTGCCGTAAAGCCCCGCATCGGCAACCGATGCGCCGCCAGCGGAGATTTATATATCAGAATATCAGGAATCAACAGGGTTTTATTTTCATATTGTTTCCGTCAATTTTTATGCTTCCGTTCTGATACTCATTGTTTTGACAGCTGGCGGTTAGCTCGCGACTTTAGCGTAACCGCCAGTTTAACTGTTATCTACAGATATTTTAGCGCAAATCGTGACGAAGACTCTAAAGTCTTCAGGAATTGCATTGATGCATCCGCAATTTTCACATCTTACACTCGCAACCTTAATCCGAATTTTTCAGGATGTCGAAATCGGATTTTCGACTTCGACATCCCCGCACTTGATTTGACCTCTTTCGAGTGGACCTACGTGCTTCCCTATGCACGAATCAACTTTCCTTTTGTCTTGCCCTCCATTTGTCTTAGAGATATGGGCAAAACAAAGTTGATTCGTGAGGCCACTTGTGAGGGTCATATCTCGTGCCGCTGGCGAGGAATGACAATAAGGAAACGTGGGATGTATTCACAATACTCCCGACGTAATTTAGAAAGCTTTATACGCCTTGCGTCCACACACGTGCGCGCTAGCGTAATGGATCATGGTCAAGAGGGTAGAGTTTGGGTTATAACTCTTTGGCCATGATATTGCGTGCGTTAAGATAACTTTCGAGTGTAGCGCGCAAGTGTTGGTGTTGCATCGGAACTTTCCTTGAGTTCCTATGAGCGATTGACCCAAAGTTATGTCCTTGGAGGGGCATGACATATCGTGGGGGGAGCCACCTTTTTGGGCAATATGGAGTATGTGCCTTGTGTTTTGTTGCGTGCCCATTTGGCGGGTCCATCGCTCCAAGCCGAACCCGCAAATGGACCTCATATTGCGAAAGCCCCTTCTCCATACTCCCCACGATCAATTGCAAGCCTAACCTTTGTGGAGGAAAGCTTGTGTGGCGATCCCAAAGCGATGCGTTGGTAGCAAGGTGTGTGTTTTGCAATTTTCCATATTTTCATGTGCCCACTTGGGAAGTAGCGCTCGTGACCTTTCAAAGCGCCCCAAGTGGATCACATATGTGAAATCGAAGGTCATTGGTGTCAAGTCATTGTGTTTAGAAGGATTGGTTGATTACTCAATCCAATCCGAAGATATTATAATATATTTGTGCGCCTTTCAAGGCACTTTTGGGTGTTTTTTCGCCAATATTGCTGTTTTTTGCCCGTCATGATGTCAAGTGGCGACCGTGTATCTCAACGTTGCGCTCAATTGACATCATGACCCAAGTATGTTATGAGGGTACGTACTTTGGTGCCCAACATATCCTGGACCCGGCGAATAACTCCTATTGGGCTTGGCATACCGTGGCCGCCATGTTGGCGATTTGGGACTATCCCAAATCATGGGCTCACTTGGCGACCCTGCCATTCCCAAAACCGGAGGAGTTGGGCAACGCCCAAAAGATATGTTGGACACATATGACTTGATACCAATCCTATGGCACACTCCGGTCCAAGTCGGGCATGTGCCTCATTTGCCACAACCATGAGTGTGCGCATTTTCGCCCATTTTGAGCAATTTTCCACATTCTCTGCCCGCCGTGCACTATGTTCAGCCCACCCGTGCACGCCAGACGCATGGACCAATGGACCACACATGACATGGGTGTTATGCATATTGGTCCCCATGGTTCACACACCACGTGGGCGAAGCGGAGCAACCTTCGTTAAGGTGCTAGCCCAAAGTGAGTGTGGACAATTTTGCCATTTTGGCATTTGTGTACCCTATTGGGATTGTCACCACGCCGAGTGGCATGGAGATCTTTGAGAGCCAAGGGCATGGGAGTCTCAGCTGGACTCCCGGTGGATCGCGTATGGAATGGCGGATCCGATCTCCAAGCCGGCGTGGAGATATACTATTGGGAGCCCCCCGAATTTTGGCTCATTTTAAGTAGCCAAACTGACCCCATTTTGGGACCCCAATTTCACCCCTCCGTGTGGTCAATTGGCGGCCCCATATCTCTATGCCCAAAAAGGAGCCCGGACCTAATTCCAAGTTGTACACTCAGATATAAGTCCTAGGTCCTGCCTCCTACCCTGTGAGCCATTGGCCTTGCCGTGGCCGGACGAGCCACGCGTGGGAATGACGCCAGTTTTGGTGATTTTGGCATCATGACCCCACTTGACGAACCCGTGGTGCCCTGATGCCGGGACCTCAGAGGGAATCAGGTTGGGTGAGGGCTCCAGGCAGTTCGTACTCGAAGGGCATAGGGTCAGTTGCCTCGTCCCTACCTCTGGCGGGTCCGGACGAGGGGTCAATTTTGGAGATTTTTGAGCTAATTTCAGTTTGGGCTGAAACAGCCCATTTTTAGCTACCAACTCCTAGGGGATAATGGCGGAGCCATATCTCTGGCTCACAGAGGAGTTGGGACCTGCCGTTAAGGGAGCATGGGGAGCTACTGTCAGTTGGCCTTGAAGCCTCTTGGTTCTGAGGAACTCGCCTGTGGCTGGGCGGGACCCCCCCCCCCTATTGGCAGGGTTTCAGGGTCCGGACTGAGCAGGGCATGGGTTGTGTTTGAGCCCCCGCCCGCACCAGCCACTGAGAGGGTCGGACCTGGGATTGGGATACGAGTTGGGACTGAGTGTCTATTGTCCTGTGATGCCCTTACCCCAGTCCAGTCTTAACCCCATGTGTACATATCCTGATGTGTTGCTGTACATACTTTTGTTCCCCTGTTTCAGAGTGGCAAGGATCCTGAAACGCTTTGTCACATGACATGAGCGCAATGATGCCCCTGTGAGCGTAGTGCTTTGCCTGCCTGCTCACTTGCGCGTGTCCACCGCAGCCTCCCGTGGCCAGGCCCCCCACGGGAACGCGTCAATACGTGCAAACGTTTCCTCGGTGTTCCCCAGCATGCGTGCAACAACAGGAACACGCCGTTCAAGCTCTTCCAGGCTAGGATGACCATACCAGTAGCGTGGTGCATCCCGCAATAGCAAAACAGCCAACGCTGTTGCGTTAAGGCTTTTATCGTTCTTCTCAGGGTTTGTGGTAAATTGTTTGTTGTACCAGTTGTCCATCCACAACACAATCCACTGCTGGTGTATTTTGTTCCATGTTGTCTGTAACCTGACTGCGGGCCTTTCATTCAGTGAAGGCGCGCTATATCGCGCCACACCTGACCTTGCTAAAATCTGACGCTGCGCCCTACTTCCCTCTATCGCAATAACAGACTTTGGTTTCCCCTGGTACGGGACTGCGCGGTGGCGCATCAATAAATAAAGGCGCCAAGCCTCTTCGATTAAAACAGCGACCCATCTCTTACCTGCCGCGATTGCCTTTTCAACGCTGCCACGCATCCGTTCATTTTTGCGCAGACGCAGAAAAAACGCAAACAACAATCGCGCGCCCGCGTCCCCCTGTTTTAGCCCTTCCCACAATTCCCCCGCTGTGTGATACGGCGGTTCCTTTGAGCAGACATCGCGGAATACTCCAGATGCTGCGGCCACTGTGTTCTCAAGGTCCGACTCTTTTCGCAGGGGCATTGTTGCTGTGGAAAATAATTGTGTAACTGTATCCGCGTAAAAAACGCTGTTTGAAAAACTTTCTTGCTTTCAAACATCAACCTGTCACACAGTTTTCGCGCGACCAATTATTCAATGATTCGCTTGTCGCATGCACCATTTTCGGTTAAATGTAACTGTCTTGTGGTCCCACATTTGACTAGTTAATCCTGATTGCGGTATACCATCGCTGTTGGGCAGTGAAGTCAGCGGTGACCATAGTATGAAAACTAGAGATGCCGGCGGGACCTGCATGGGCGCCCATGCAGCAGCGCCGCATCAAAGGGAATGTACATGCTGTGTAGTTGGTGGATCTGTCCATATTCTGTTTCTACCAGCGCTTATGACATCCATTGCGCGAGGCCTCGCGCAAAGATCACCAAAAGTCTAATGTTTCTCATGCGTCATTCCATGCACGAGGCTTTGGGCTTGAGACTATTGTTTGTTCTGGAACATTTATATATTTCAAGATTCTTGGGTGCACCGCTATTGAAATTTATTTATTAATAGATCGATTTCGATCACTCCATCCTGATAATGGTACCAACCCAGGTGTATAAATACGACAGGTTTCTATTTTTCAACACCTTGCCTAATGCGTTGTGCTGTAGTACATTAATCCGACACAAATGAACGCCTTTGCGCGAGGCCTCGCGCAAAGAATGGTCACAAAACCATACTTTTCTGTAGATGACCCATGGGACATGTCATTCTTACAAAAATATTCATTTCGCCATACTGGTTCGTGACGGTCCAGAAATATGCATCAAAACAATTATTATTTGCTGCCTTTTGAAACCTGTCGTTTTCCTACCTTTTCTGTCGTTTTTGACCCTGCAACTTGAGCCGCCTAAGTATCATCCTGAGAAACATCTTGACGGGGGCAGGTCAGTGGGTGTTCCCTGTTCTGTCCAGTTCGGAAAACAAGTATGTGGGTGTACATTGGCACTCTTTAGTACGGATCTCAAACATCTGTTACGAATCCATATGTTATCAGAGTCCACCACGGAATGAAGGATGGCCAGCATCTCGTCTGTGGAGTGCGCTGCAAAGCATTCGCATAGTCTAGTTGTGTACTTCTACTGCCATTCACAAGAGAGTACGTCCATAACTTGCTTTGTCCACTATGGATTGTCTTGGCCAAGCAGCTTGATTCTTAGCCACTATTGTGGACCTCTTGCACACTTCGGTGTTCGGTCGGATATACGGGCGCCATCACGCTCTGCCATAGGCAGAGGTTTGTCGTCGTTCGTGGTTCATACATATCGCGCGCTGTATGGTCATCAAAAATCTGAGCTATTTCACAGCCACGCTTTTCCCGCTTCTTAGCTTGCCCGTCCTCTAACAGCCAATCAAACTTTGACGGATGTGGTCTCCGTTACGTGGACAGGAAATGCTCAAAGTGTGCCTGTGACTTGGTAGGCCTGCTATCGACTTATGTTTCCAGGGGGAAAGTCCATCCCATACTTTGTCAAAGCGGGATCGTGCAGTTTGTAAAGATTTTATCTTCACCTCAACGGATGCTTTCCAAATATACAGGCTGTTGACCCTGGTGGACCACTTTGATACCTCCTGATGCAAATCACCACAGTTCTCAAGCACGTTTTTGAGGGGAGTGATCTCATTAAAGATACGCACATCCAGGGCTCAGAGTTTTCAATCTTGGTCTTGCATTTCCGTAGGAACGCGGCTAAAACATTCTATCACGTCGTGCCCAGCCACTCCATACGACATACAGACTCATGTGTCGTCAGCGTCCTTCGGTTGATGCATAGGTGCAAAATTAATCTTGCACCGGGTTGTACAGTGCTCTGATTTTCCACAGCGAAGGCAGCATACTTTGAGAAGCGTTACCGTGGTGTCGGCAATGTTCTTAAAGCAGGCCTTCATTCAGTGATTGGGATCTCCACGTCGCATACATACGCCTTGGGAGCGCCGTTAAGCAGCGACCTCGCACGCATAGGACCAGTGATCTCCTCCCCTATATCCACACGGACTCGGTGGTTTCGCCGGCTCAAAATCTCCACAATCAGGACAGTCGTACGAATAGTGCCCACTTTTGTGGCAATTGTCACAGATGATAATTCATCCACGGCCTTTTCCTCTCTTTCCACGGCGGTTGCAATAGTCCGTGCTGATGGAGCAGATACCATTGTTGTACAGTACCAAAAACAGAGCAGGTAGAAACAAGATATATGATATAAAGCTGTTGATGCCACAAAAGGTGGTGATGATGTTGTGTCTGGCGAACGGACAGTGTCTTCAACTGCCAACGGCGAGGGGTCCCCGAAGGGTGACGTGTGATCTGTCAAGTGTGGTGTGTTATTTGAGTCAATGTCCGCACAACCCGCCGAACATGCAATTCACAAGAAACGGAGAAAAGCTTGTCAAGAGCCGAAAAACGGCCCTAGCCGCCTTTCGCAAAAAATCCCGGTGAAGAGTGTGAATCTGATTGTTTGCGTGGGAGAGAGGGCAACATCATCAACTTTCCGGCATATACATATTGGACAGACAAAGAGCATACCGTATGATATATGCAACAAAACATGTCAGCACGCAGGATTTAGAGCTCTGAAGTCAGGTCAAACAAGAGACCCCTCCCCGCCCCCCCCCCCCCCCGCCCCCTGCATGTTGTCCTGTTGCTATGTCCTCTGTAGCAAAACTAAACTTGTTTGCTTAACTTTAGGTTTGACGCCGACTGCGGGTTGGGCACGAAAAAAGCGTCCTTGCTGGGGCCCCTGAGGTGTCGTGAATACGAAAAAACGCACCGTTTTGTACTAAAAACCCCCCCGCTCTGTACTAAAAAAGCCCCCGTTTTGTACAAAAAACCCCCCGTTTGCACAAGCAGAGCACAAGAAAACTGCACAGGACTTGGGATGGCAGTACTGAAGTATCACCAAGGCCGGAATACCAGCGGTTGTATGGACGGGTGCGCTGCGGACCACTCCGCTGGATGCGGGACCCCACTCTGAAACGGACCCTGACCCTATACCCTGGTCCACACGCTGCAGCACGGTTAGATCCCCCACTCTACCCGAGGGAATCGGTTTCAAAAGGGAAAGGAAAGGGTAGGTGCTCTCAGGGGGTCAGCCGGTCAGTGGGTGGGTGGGTGGGCAAAGACAGGAAAACTGCCTAAACATTGGAGACGCAAACAAAAGTTGAGACGAGGCACAACTAGTGTTTGCACAAGCAGAGCACAAGAAAACTGCACAGGACTTGGGTATTCATTCTCCGCTGTACCCAGTTCCCACACCACAGGTCCCACATCCGGATCCCAGCCCCAGAGGAATGTGAACTGAGGTAGTAATCAAGCAAAAGGCAAAGCAACACAAGCAACCCCCCCCCCCCCCACGACAACCAGGGGACCCGCCACCGTGCACTGCTGACCCGCATCTTCCCGAGACACGGCGCCGCGCTCAATGGCAGTGGCCAGAGGCTGAAGTCGAGGGAGGTCAGGATTCGTGTCTTGCACCGGGCCCAATTCAGCAACGCCACCCCCGGCGGATCCCTCCACTGGCCGCGCCGCCCAGACAGTCACCACAGTGGACAGACACGGGTGGCCACGACGGTCCTCGTACCCCACGAACAGATAAGGCGGGTAAATCGCACCAACCGGCCGTCAGCCCCAGCCGGACGCGGAGTGAGGTCGACCCAAAAAGGTCTCCGCCATATCCAGGTATCCACCACAGGGTCCACAACCTAAGCCCGGCGGACTCCTCCAGCGGCCATGCCGCCCCTGACAGCCACCACAGCGGGCAGATACAGGCGATCACGACGGTCGCCTTGCCCTGCGGACAAAGAGGCGGGCAAATCGCACCAACCGGCCGTCAGCCCCAGCCGGATGCGGAGTGATGCTGGCCCAAAAAGGTGAATAAAGAAAGCACCCAGCGGCCGTGCCGCCAACCATGTAAAAAGACAACACAACAGGCGCACCCAGCGGCCACGCCGCCGGAGTCAACCTCTGCAGAGGGCAGATACAGGCGACCACGACTGTCGCTGAGTCTCACTAACGGTAAAAGGCGGTCAGTCCCAGCACCCGGCCTTCAGCTCCAGCGGAACGAGGACCGACGCGGCCCAAAATTACAAACCCAAATCAGCACCCAGCGGCCAAGCCGTCAGGGAAACCCACTGCAATTGGGCAGGCACAGACTACGACGACAGTCGTCAGGCCTCACGGGTTGAAGGGGCGGGCAAATTGCAACACCAGCCCATACCGGGCCTGGATCCATTTATAGGGTACAGCAACCCTGCGTCCCTGGTTCCAGTCCGTTAGGGAGACCACAGCGACTCCCTCCGGCAGCCTTACCTCCCAGACCTGGCAGCAGGCATGCCGACCTGGGGGTTTGACGCTGCGGCCGTCGGGGGTCGTGCGGCGGTGCGGCGTGCCTCCCACGCGTGCGGCCACGTCCCGGACCGCCCGTTCCAAAAATCCCTCCCTGTCGTCAGGGAGGGGGCACTGGGGGCACAGGCGCACCCCGTTGCCGAGCAGCACCCGGCGGACGGGCAGGCGCGCCAACCTGCCGCGAAGGCGGGTGCGGAGCACGCCGCTCCACTTCGCCGCCCGGCGCTGCTGGGCGTCCGCGGAACGCTGGTGCCGCTGTCCGCCATGGCGACCCTTTCGGTGGGCTCCACGGGAACCCCGTCGCTTGTGGGCGCCACGCGAGCCCCGACGCTTGGTCATTGGTGCGGATAGCAAAAGAAAAAGGTTGCTACATGGAGGGTGCATACTCTGCCGCCGCTGCTCTGCCGGGGGGGGGGGGGGACTAGCATCCCCGGAGACACACCACCCCCCTCACCCGAGCCTTGCCCAGATTATCCAGCAATGCATCCCACGTGCACCAAGCCTCGACTTCCGCCCTGGCCTGTGAGCCTCCGAACACTGACGTCACCCCGGACATAGGGTCTCCCGGCTGAAGCGCCGAGGGCACCCACAC
Organism: Eutreptiella sp. 'Long Island Sound 2002'; assembly: GCA_964036045.1. NCBI lineage: Eukaryota > Euglenozoa > Euglenophyceae > Eutreptiales > Eutreptiaceae > Eutreptiella > Eutreptiella sp. 'Long Island Sound 2002'. The sequence continues at coordinate 37,751,644 of OZ038400.1, read as the reverse complement.
GAGGCGGAGCACGATCCCTGATACCCACAGGACTCTAGCAAGCGACCGAAGGATCTTTTGGTGGTGGGTCAGGTGGCTAGTCGCGCGCAGCCTGAGGACCTGAGCAATGGCCGCCTCACTGTCGCTACAGACCGTAACCGATCGGTGTCCCGTCCTGACTGCAAACCTGACAGGCCACGCCACTCCCCTTAGTTCCGTGGTTTGCTGGCTGGCGAAGCGGGCTGGAGGTGTCACATGCGTACGCACACCCACTCCCGGTACGAGCGCCCCCACCCTCCAGCACCCCGCATCGCGCGCTCCATCGACACAGATGACGACGCCCCCGCACCACAGAGAGGATTGCGAAAGCCTATCTTCAGTCCCAAACTGGAGGGTCCTCAATTGCCGCCAGGCCTCCCCGCCCGGGGCCTGCCAGGGCTCGGCCGCCAACGCCACCAATGTTGCGAGGCTGCCCAGCATTTTCAGGGGGAAGCCCTGGGCCGGCTGTTTGACCCCCCCCACCGTCCTACCCCAGCGCAACCAGCAGTAGGCGCCCGCCGCGAATGGGCAACCCAATCCCCTCGGACGCACATGCCAATTCAGCAAACCCAGGAAGCTTTGGAGGTGCCGGTCGTTGCCTGCGCCAACCGCCAGCCTCAGCCATCCCGCCCACTGAAGCCGGTTCGGACCCCCGTGGCCATCTTGGGGTCACTTGGGGTGTGTATCTATGTGCCGGCAAGCCGCCATTGGCTGATATCATACTCTCCCATCCACCTGACCTAACCCGATGTGATAGTGTGATAGGTTTGGCCATTCCGGCTATGAGCGGCCATATTCAGTACCGAGGCACCGCCAGCGGAGATTTATATATCGGAATATCAGGAATCAACAGGGTTTTATTATCATAATGTTTCCGTAATTTTTCAGCCTTTCGTTCTGATGGTCAATGTATCGGCGACTGTCAGTTGGCTCGCGATTTTGCGTTAACCGATTGGTTAACTGTTATTTCCAGATATTTTGGCGGATACTCCGTTGAAGGGTCAGATTTCATCAGCAAAGGGTTCGTTGCTTCCGCAATTTTCTAGATAAGCACTCGAAATTTTAATCTGAATTTTTCGCGTTGTCGAAATCGGATTTTCGACTTCGACATCGCCGCACTTGATTTGGACTCCTTCGAGTGATCATACTCTTTTCCCTATGCCCGAATCAGGTTTCCCTTATACTTGCCACCCATTTGACTTGGAGATATAAGGGAAACAAAAGTGAATCGCGGGACCACTTTGAATGGCCATATCTACGCGCGAGTGTGAGGAAAGATAATAAGGAAGGTTGGGTTGCAAGCGCCTTACTCTCAACTTAATTTAGGAAGCATCAAACGTCTTTGGTGTGTACACATGCCGGATGTAGCAAGGGATAATGGTCAAGAGGGTATAAAGTGATATATAACTCTTGGACCGTGCAACCGAATATTTTAATGCGCCTTCCGAGTGTGCCGCATGAGTGTTGGGGTTGCATAGATACTTTCCTTGGGTTCCTACGTATTTTTAACGTGAAGTTATGTCCATGGAGGGACATGGCATATCATGGTGGGAGCCACATTTCGAGGGTATGTGTTATATGCATGGTATATGTCTTGATATGCTCACGCCCATGTTATATATCTTCGTGTGGCCGAAGAGATGGGGAGCCATACGTGACAAGGGTTTTGCCCATGTCCCAATTGTGGAATTCAAAGCGCTAGACTAAGTCTACCGCGTATGTATTGCTCATGGTATGTTGGGCAAAGAGATCCATGAGTGCACTCCCATTTTCATGGGGCATGTAGATACGAGTGGCGAAGGTATCTCCATGCGCCCGATTGGGGATCCAAGTGGGGGAATTGTTCGCAAACGGTTCCAATCATTTCTGTATTGAACCATGAGCAGATATCATGGGTGAGCATAGAGATATACTATCATGACAACTTTGTGTTTGGTCATATTTTCATGTTTTTGACCTCAATTTTTGCTCATTTTTGCGTTTTGTGTACGTAACTGGTCGGCAAACAGCAAGAAGCCTATGGAGAGTCGAACCATGGTATGTTGTTCATATGTTGGCATATGCTTTGGAGTTGAACACCACCATATGCCGGATTGTGTACTCCATTTGGCTTGGCGCACGAAGGAATACAAGAATTGGTCTCAAGATCATGGGCTGACTTGGGCAGTGCGTGGCGCCCATATCCGAAGGGGTTTCGAGGGTAAAGTGGGGATGTACATGGGCATTGGCCTTTGGTCTCTATCCTCCATGACTAGTAGACCTTGATTCCATGCATGCTTTGAGCCTTCGGATAAGTGGTAACCTCAATTTTGAGCATATATTTGATATATGGCCAATATGGTGTGAATTGGCAGTTTTTTGGCATGTTATGAGTTCAAACTCATGGGGCATATCTCCAAGCCCATTCGACTCCAAGTCCAACCAAGGTTATGCCAGGGTAGGGCATGGTCCTGAGTGCCACTCTAGGCCATGACACGCCACCTCCCCTATTGGGCTAGTATTTATAGGCTTGGGAGTGAACACATGTTTGGGGTTTGTTTAGTGACTTATGACACATGGCATTCAGCCATCTCATTTGACCTGGTTCAGGGCAATATGTTGGTGAGTCAAGGGAAGGTCTTGAGTCCAGGGAATGAGGGGTTTATGGCTGTGAATGTGTATGTTCACCTCTTTCCCCAACTTTGCTTTATTTGTGTTCATATGCCAATTTCAGGGCTTTCCTCTTTGGTGCAATTCTTGTACATGCCCGCCACCGTGAGACGACCGGTGTGCTGAACGGAAGCCCGCAGCCTGATTTGGATTGTGAATTGGGCTATTGCTGTATTTGTGGGATCTGGTTGCTGTTCGGGGTTGAAGGAGGATTACATTTTCTATATTTTTGAGATTTTGGACCTTGGACTTTGAGGATTTTGAGAAATGCAATCGTTGATCCGGAGTAAATCAGCAGGGGTAACAGGCGAAAGGGGCACAGCGGGGGCCGGTCCTGGTAGGGACCTTCTTTATGGTAGCAGAGGCTTACCTGCTGCCCCTACCAACCGCCGACCCGGGGACTTGGGCCCTTATGAGCCCTGCCCAAGTACGCCCCGGGTGCGTATTGTGGACTCGGTGGAGACCACGCCGGAGATTGGAGCCATAGAAGAACCGAGACGTTCAAGAGCATGGCGAACTCCGGAAGTTGAAGCCCGAAGAGAAGTACGACATTCGGGAAGGGGAGGACGTGACATGGAGGACCTGGTCTCCATGTGTGAGCGTCGCTGCCGAAAGGCATGCAACCTCCGCTCCGCCGCGGAGGACTCTGATGAGGCCTGCCATTCAGGCAGCAGTGGAGGACGGGCCCGGTGCTACCGGAAGCGCGGGTCACCCAAGTCTGCGGCAAGGGACGCCGGGGCTATGGATACGGACCCCAGCCCGGTCAGGCTGTGGGAATCCGAGGGGCACTCCGAGGGCTATCGGACAGCCTACGAGCCACCTTCGGAGTCGGAGACGCCCGCGCCGATCGCCAGGGCGCATACGGCCCCCGAGCCCGCCCTGCAGCACGACGCCGAGGGCTTGGAGAGGCCAGCCAGGGCCCGGACGGCACCTGTGCCCCGGCACACGGGACCAGAGACGGACGCCATAGGCGATACGCCCATGGGCGATGAGTCTGAGGTGCCGGGAACCGCGGGATGCGCTGAATCCGGCGGGTGGCACGCTGCGTGCCACTGCGAGCACGTGTCCTTCCTCATGGGCAAGTACCCGAAGATGGGGATGGACGCCATCGTGCATCGCCTTGACCGCCTGGACAACGCCAAGGACGGTCTAGAGGAGGACGTCGCGGGGATCCTGGACGACGGGTCGGCCGCGGAGAAAGACATGGAGGAGCTGCGAGCGGAACGGGACCGGTACCGGGAAAATCTGGAGCTGGCCCTGGAGAAGCAGCAGCGAGTGGTGGACAGCCTCCTCCACCTAGTGGAGGACATGTCGGGACGCCTGAAAGGGCTAGAGGAGCTACAGCCCCTCGCCTCGGGTCCGGAGCTCCCGGCAAAGCCGGCCGCGGTAGAGCTGGTGGAGCGGGTTAAGACCCTCAGGAGCGCCATGGAGAAACCCATGGGGGGCCCTGCAGAGGCACCATACGCGCCTCCGCGTGTTGACCCGGGTGCGCTGCCGTTTGTTCCCATGTTCAGCGAATCCACAATGCTCGGGGAACACACGGCACCGGCTGGGTCCATGCGGGAAGGGCACGTAACCACGGACCCGAGGAGCCTGACGGTACAGATGTCCCATGCCGCCCAGGATGTACCGATCACGACGAATATGGTAGTTTATGCGGAAGAGAAGATCGAGAACCAGACCATGCAGGGGCGAACCATGGGAAGCGCCGACGGACATGGTCGCGGTCATCCAGGCGGAAACCTGTGGGCGAAGGACCCCAATACGGGGATATGGACGGCCGATGGAGCAAATCCTTCCCGCATTCCAAACCCCATGGGTTCAGGCCCAACTGGACCGCACTCCATGGAGGAGAGGGATGTACGGGGAGTGTACTCACACCCCCCGGCCACAGGTGGTATCCGTCTCGGTGCAGTGGTGGCTGGAGACGTCGGAGACGCCATCAGGATCGACGACCTCAGGGGAATCAAAATCCCCTATTACGACGGGAACCCGTCCAACCTGGATGACTTCATCCTGGACTGGGAGGACTTCGCCGAGGAGGTCGTCGGCGAGATGCGGGGAGCGCAGCGGGACAAGTGGGTGTGCCGGACATTCCCACACCGGCTGGCGCAGGACCTCAAGGAGGAGCTGCGGGATCAGATCCGGGAAGGATTGATCCGTACGGAGCAGGCCTGCCTCCAGTGGTTGGAGGACGAGGAGCGGGTGGACGCTCCAAACCAGAAGCTGGAGGACCTGTGGTCCATTCCACTGCCGCTGGACCGCGGTGAGTTGCGGGTCCGGGAGTGGAACCGGTATCTGCGGAAGTACCGCAGATGCCTCAAGCTGGTGGAAAACTGGAACGAGGCCAGTGAGATCCGCCACTTGCTGAAGGACGTCCTCCCCGGCAACTGGAAGAGACGAGTGGAGGACGAGGAGAAGAAGCGCGCCAAGAAGCGGGTGGCGGTGAGGATTATGGCGGCGGAGGATACCCATGCGGGTATCATGGAGTTCTTCAGGAGGAACCTGGGCGAGCCCAACCGGATGTTGGGACTGAAGAACGCCGTGTACGTGGAGGTGTTTGGAGACTCCATGGGGCAAAGGTTGCTGCGCCTCAACAACGTGGAGTGGAGGCGCGGGGAGCCGCTGAGGATGCAGGTCATCTTCGCCCGCATGAGCCTTGACGAGATCGTGAAGTACATCACGGTGGAGTTGAAGCTCAATGCGAAGAACGAGGCCCACGTGCAGGATCGACATGGTCATGGACAACGAGGCCACCGAGAAGACCGCCATCATCGGGAGATCCAGGAGGACACGGCCAACTCCGCGGAGGATGGTAGTGGAAGTGGCCAAGACCACTGGACCGGATCCCGGGAGGATCACGAGGAGGCCCATTTCTTCGCGTTTGTGGCGCACAACGTGAAGAACCATGGGCAGGATCGGTCCAGATGGAGCCAGGTGGGACCCAATAAGAGCAGAGCGCCAAGGAGGATCGGGAACCCACAGCTCTCGTTCCGGGAATACAGGTCTCAGCATGACGGGTGCTGGGTCTGTTATGGCAAGGGAAACAACCATGCACATGACCACCGTCAGTGCAAGGTGTATGAGGCGGACAAGAAGGCCTACTTCGCCGCCCACCCCGAGAAGAAGCCCAAGGAGCAGCGGATTTCCGATTGGAAGGCGAAGGGCGGAGATGGGGGAAAAGGCCAAGGCAAAGGCCAAGGGAAAGGCGGAGGAAGAGGCTATGGTGGTGGACCTGGCCAAGACCGACGAGTGAGGTCGATCGAGGAGGTTGCTGAGGACATGTTGAGGACGTTGGAGGAACTCAAAGCCCAGCAACGTGGTGGACAAAGTCCTGGCGGATCGCAGCCGGAAGGGGCTGCGGGAAGCCAAGTCTAGAGGAGCCCCCACGGGAGTGGGACCTCGGAGGTCTCTCCTCCGAAAATCAGTGGAATCCCAGAGAAAGCGAAGGCACATCGGGTGCCGAAGAAGGCTCCGGAAGAGCCAAAATTACTGAGTTTCGCCACTCCCAACCCCTGGAGCGCCCTGGCAAGGGAAGTACATGTGGGTACGGGACATGGCAAGAAGGAAGGAGCGACCACGGAGAGCCCCGTGGACGGGCAGGACCAAACCAAGATCTACACCATCCGTGACCATACCCTTGAAGTCCTGATGCACCCGGACGTGCTAGAGTTGCATGCCGTGAGAGTCGTCCATACACCTCATGGCGACGAGCGGCAGTTGCACTTGAAAGTGCGAGTACGGTGTGGACGAGAGGAGAAGGTGGTGGATGTGTTAGTGGATACGGGTGCCCAGGTGAGTCTGGTCCGGAGAGGGTTGTTCAAGGAGGAACTCCTGCAGCCCAGCCGGAGACCGGTCCGCCTGAAGGTCGCCAACGGAGAGATCATGGGGGGCGGCACCCATGAGGCCACCATCAGTATGGAATTCTGGGAACATGAGCGCTTGAACCGCCCTGATCAGGCGAAGAGAAGCACTCTATCCGGGAACTTCTATGTGGCCGACATTACTGATTGGGATATGATCATGGGGTATGACTTTATGGCGGCAAATGCCATTGGAGCCCTTCCCCATCGTGCAAAGCTGGTCCGGGAGGATGATGAATGCCTAACATGGCTGTCCACGGACTATGCATGCGGATCATCCAAGTGGAATGCTGAGGAAGAGGATCGGATCGTCCAAGCGGTGCAAGCTGTGGGTGCCAAGTCCAGAGGAGACCGTGGAGTTCAGCTCACGGAGTATGGAATGGCGCCACAGGTGTATGCCAGGATGATCCAGACGCTGGGAGCCGAAGCGCCCGAGACGGACGTCTTCGCTTCCCGGGATGCCCCACTTTTGCGGAAGTGTAGTAGGCATTGGCATCGAGGAGACTCAGCCTGGCATAGGCATTGGGGTTTGAAGGAGTGGGGGCCCATGTATTGGCATGGCTCCCTGGACAATACCAGACGTACGGTGGAGAAGATCGTCGCGGATAGGGCGAAGGGGATCCTGGTCATAACCGGCATAGGATCCACCCCATGTCCGCTGAAAGGTCTCAAGTCGACGCTGGACTCCATCACCCTGAACGAGATGTCATTCGGGCCAGAGGAAGAGTTGTTCATCGACGCCAAGTGTGTATCAATGCCCTCCCCGGGTCAAGCGTGGGATACCAAGGCTTTCCTGGTGGATGGGGCGCAAGCCCAGCCCACCGGTGATGAAGCAATCATCCGTAGGGTGGAGGCGGTGCCCATGAAGGTCATGTTTGAGCCCAAGGAGGGGACGGATCAGCCTATTGATGGCATTGACGTCCTGTCCCACGCCGAGATCGACGACGTCGTCAACTACATGCGGATGGGGATGCACGACCGTGTGGCAGCCAAGGCGAGGCGGGCCATGGTCACATCTCCGCATTGGTGGGATGACAAGATGTTGGTCACCGGCAAGTACGAGAAGGACGAGTTCGTGGCGAGGGTCATGGATCACATCGCGGACCAATACGATGGTCCGGTTGGGTCGGACCCACCAACATGGGATTTTCCAAGAATGGGTGCCGATAGCGACAGTCACCAGCCCAAGGCCGCAAATTTCCGAAGATTATCGGTGGGAAGAGCTCCCCTGGACGATGAAGACGGCATATCGGACGAGGAGAAGTCGCAATCGGACCCAGAAGAGGCCTATACCGCAGTGCGGTCGGTTGTGTCTATACCGAAGCAAGCGGCCGAAGAGGCCCAGGAGAACCCGAAGGTTGCCGAGCTGAAGGAGAGGCTGATCAAGGCCTATCCGCGGCTATTCAGTGGCGTCGCCAACAAGAACCCTCCAGATCGCGGGAGGTTTGGTACAGCGAAGATCAAGCTGAAGCCGAACCCGAAGATCTATCGTCATCGGGAGTACCAACTTCAGGGCGATCGGGCGGAGGCCATGAAGAAGCTGTTGGCCGAGTTCATTGAGCGGGGATGGATCGAACCCTCCAACAGTGAGTGGGCCAGCCCAGCCTTCATCGTGCCCAAAAAGGAGAAGGGCGAGTGGAGGTTGGTGGTTGATTACAGAGGTTTGAACGAGCAGACCGAGCACGACTCGTACTTGCTTCCCCTGATCGACTCCATCCTCCAAAAACAACAGAAAAAGCGGATCTTCACGGTGTTAGACCTGAAACACGGTTATCACCAGATGCCGCTACACCCGGACTCCAGGCCCTGCACAGCGATGTCGACGCCGCTGGGGCCCATGCGGTGGAAAGTGGTGCCTATGGGCGCCAAGAATGGCAACGCCGCTTTCCAGCGCATGATGGAGGACCTACTCGGTCCTGTCCGGGACTGTGCCGATCCCTTCGTGGATGACATCATCATCGGGTCCGGCACGGAGAACATGACTGAGGACGAGCTCATTGACGCGCATGAGAAGGATCTGCGCCGAGTGCTCAGCGAGCTGGACAAGCACAACATGGTGTGCAAGCCCACCAAAGCCTCACTCTTCGTGAAGGAAGTGGAGTTCGCGGGTCACGTGGTTGGTCACGGGCAACGCCGTCCCATGCCTGGGAAACTGGCGTCCCTGCACCACTGGGAGAAGCCCCAGACCATCAGCGAACTCCGATCCTTCATGGGGTTCTGCAACTACTATTCGGGCTATGTCCGAATGTATGCAGAACTGTCGGGGCCGCTGCACAAGATGCTGCAAGTGGGCAAGTTCGATGGCCGGCAGGGGAGCAAGAAGAAGCTTGCTTGGACCCCTGAGGCGGAGGATGCGTTCAACAGCCTGAAGGAGCGACTCCTGGGGCAGTTCGGACTGTTCCTGGTGGACCCGGACAAGGGATTCGTGCTACGGACAGACGCCTCGGATTATGCCGTGGGGGCAGTCCTCGAGCAAGTCCGGGACGACGGGACTCATGTTCCCATGGCGTTTTGGAGCAGGATCCTGGCTGAGGGCCAACGCCGAACATGGACCGCGAGGGAGAAGGAGACATACGCCATTGTATGTGGGCTCAGGAAGTGGTCTGGCCACATCGAACTGCAGCCGGTGGTGGTTTGCACGGACCACCACTCCCTACAGAGCTGGCACAAGGAGCATGTCGACAGCCCCTCAGGACCAGCGGCTAGGAGGGCCCGATGGCACGAGACGTTCGCCAAGTTCGACCTCAGCGTGGTGTACGTCCCGGGGAAGGACAACACTGTGGCAGATTGCCTCAGTCGCTGGGCCTACCCCGCGGGCAAGGCTTGGATGGACATATCCAGCCATGGGGACGCCGAGGAGACCGAGGAGGCCAAGCGCATCATCGAGATGGAGAAGGTCATGGAGCAAGAGGGGGTCAAGTGCTTTGTGGTGATGGCAAACCGTACGGACCTGGCCAAGTTCCGGGGTGCCCGCGTCCAAGCTATTCGAGAGGAAACCCTCGAGCAATGGATGGTTGCCCCTGTAGAGCTGGTCAGGTCGGTGCTCGCAGAGGACTGGTCGGATGACTACGCGGCATCCGAGCACTGGAGCAAGTATTGGAATGCCGTGAGCGCCCCGTCGGACGACGAGTGGCCCGAGGGCTTGACCGAGGATGGCGACAAGTTGTTCCTCAAGGACAAGCTGCTGGTGCCCGAGAACCGAGTGGAGGAGCTCATTGACCATTGGCACAACGCCCAGCTCATGCACCCTGGCTGAGACAAGATGCAGCAGGACCTGGAGTGGCGTTTCAAGTTCCCTCCGGGGTACTACGCCATCCTGGATAGGTACTGCAGCGACTGTGCCGTGTGTCGGGCCACGAAGAGCCCCAACCACTCCACAGCGGGCAACCCGGTGTATACGGCTATACCGGAGGCCCCTATGCGGTCCGTGGCCATGGATGTGTTCTGAAAGTGCTGCCCTGGGTCGTTGTGGGTGCCGGAGGGCTCGGGGCCGGCAAGACCAGTGGGGCAGGCACGCGAGGAGTCTTCCTGGATGTTGTTATTGGGGGTAGAACCGGAGACACGGACACCAACGGAGGCGAGAGCAGCGACAACAGAAGCAAGGTCCATGCTGATTGTGGTCCGGCAGAAAATCCCAGTCTATGAAGAAAATTGAGGGGAATTATTCTAAATACATCTGAGTGTCCAAAACTGTCTGAAAGAATTTAAATAATCCATTTATGTAAAATTGTCTGGCCGATCTGGCCCGCGAGCGCGCGTCAGCGGCAAATGGCAATTCCAGCTAAAATAGCGGAACGCGGCGGATTTACGGGAAATGGACCGCGGAATCAAATCCGGCATATCAGAAATATATAGGAAATATCCTGTGACTGAGCTGCGAGGCGGCGATTCCGCCGAAGCAAAGAAAATGACCAAAATGTAGCCAATCTGGGCAGAATGTCTGAAAATCTGAGCAGATGGGGCTAGCCGCACTTACACTCCCCCTCCAAAAACACACTGGGGTGTGTCGCTACGTCAACGAAGAACGTAGTGCGGGTAAGTCCCAGAAAAACATAGAAATGTAGCCTCGATGGGGCGAAATCTGCTTGATCTGACCTGATTTGGGCTGAATTGGCACTGAATCAGGCTGGATGAACCTGAAATGAGACGGAATGAGAAGTGACGAACAGTCCTCCGTGCAGTAAAACATTAGGTCAAGGGCTAAAAAGCATGTAAACGTATCGAGAATCGATACCAAACCATGCATTGGTTGAGAATGAGGTAGATTATTGGTGGATTGAGTGGGGGGATTAAGAATTGGAGTGACATCTCAGCGCTCTGGCACAGTTTCGCTGTCGCGGGCACGCTACGGTGTCCTCGCCGAACTCTACATCGTGTTATTCCCGCTTTTCTCGTTCTGAACAGTGCAGCATGTGGCTCAGAATTGGCGCATCTGGTGGATGATCACAAAATTGAGCAAGATTGAGAGTCAAATTGAGCAGAGATTGAGGGAATTAAGCAATCACAGAGAGGTTAAACAAATACACATGTAGTCTACAGACCCTAAGTGAACCACCGAAGGTAGAGATGTTCTTCTGTTCACTTAGATCTAAACAGATCTTCGAGGAATGATGGGAGATGACAAGGAAATCAATCTAAATTGTCCTATAATCAGCAAATTCCCTAAGATGAAGGTGAAATGAAGCGGAATGTGTACAACTGAAACTACCCACACCTTCGTTTAGACTAAAGTTAATATATATTGTCGTTTATTCAGCTCAATTGTGCTTTCCGGCACGTTGGTTCGCGAGCATCTAACAGATTCTATCAAAATGTGGATCATGTGATGATGCATCATGATGGGACATGCTGGCCCTGGATCCTTGGCATGTAACGCGCCCAAGGTTCGCTGAAGGCACTTTACTGACAGTATATAACTGAGAGACACCGAATTTACAGTGGCGGTGGTGTCAATCGACTTGGACAAGGCCAATCTTTCGATGGAGTCCCACAAGACACTTGGATTCACCATTCTCGACAGTTTCTGGTCGAATTGAGCTCACATTGGCGTGTGCCAAAAATACAACGAAGCTTACGGACTTCAGAGGTTGCTGTTAGAAGTCCCTAGAGCTCCTAGATGAAGATTGTCTGAACAATTGACGTCTTGGTTTCGTACAACAGTGACAGAATGATGGACAAACCTGTGAAATTCAAGGTAAGTTTGAGGATCCTGGATCTGAATCTGGACTTTGGCGTCAGCATCACAGCAAATGAAGGTATGATCTGAGTTCCTGGCGTCGCATCTGGTGCAGCCAGTACTACAGGGGGTGCCTGTAGGGGTGAATGTCGCTGGCCAGCGTTTTGATTATGTACATTTGCTTCCATCTGCATGAGTAGCCAAATTCCAAAGATGCACAGACCAACAGAGACAAGATTACCCCGAATCTGCCTGAATTAAGCCTGAGTTTGGTTTTTTCTGAACACGGCAGCACACTCCGTCAGCGTATCTACGCCTTGTCTGTCTAACGGAGACCAAAGAAAAGTTGATTGACGTCAAATTATCAAACATTCGCAGTTCTCCACATCATGACATAAACAGAAAGAATGAACAGTGGATTGAGCAGAATGTGGTAGGATGGCTTCCTCAATTCGGCCAAGCACGAATACATGTGACCACCAACCTGTCTGGCCTGGCCCTCGTACGGCTTGGGCGCTGCAAATCAGCGGCCGAACTCGAAGCTTGGTCCTCATTTGGCTCCTGGGCTGGCCTGACCGCAGGAGGGGGGATCGACGGATCAGACCTGGAATGTGGCTGCTGAGGGCCATAAAAGGCTGGATCTCGATTCACCACAGGTCGTTTTCCGTCGCTCTCTACTTGTCTGTCTGGTTTCGACAAACAATCTGTCAGGAGTACCCCAATTTCGGGGTGCTTCTTCAGGAAGTCGATGAACCCCTTGGTGTATCCATGGACAAAAGATTGGGCTGGTTCCCAGTTGTTGTGACTGGAATCAAAGCCCCTCCACTCACACAGAAATTCCCATTCGCCCTTGGCGTCACGTTTTGCCCCAACAATCCTCTTGAGTTCGTACTTCCCCCCTTCGATGACCCGATCGGACAAGTGTTTTGCAGTCCAAAAAAGGGGTTTAACCCGATCCTTGGGGGAGGGGATCTCTCTCTTGAGGCGATCGCCCGAAACGTCAATTTCCCTGCTGACATCCACACGAATCCTCCACCTGTTCTCACCAAGACGCGCTGTAACAGCGAGTGGCCCCTCCCACAAGGGAAGAAGCTTGTCATCTCCGTCCAGGGTGGTTTCTGATTTTCGAAGCCAAACTCGATCATCGACTTCAAAATTGTGGGGGTTTTTTCGACCTTGATTTTGAACCCAAAGCCAGTCAGCTTGATGCTTCTCGATTAATTTCGACACAGATTTATCTGCTCGTTGGACTTCGTCCAAAAACAGCGAAGCATCTTTACAGGGGCGAGGATTATTCAACGGCATGTTCCACCAACACTTCTTTCGTCCAAAGACAATTTCATTTGGAGAAAGGCCATGATACAAATGCGTGTTGTGGTAACGGCGAAGCAATGCGAAGAGAACTTCCATCCAATGGAAATCCTTTTCACTCGCGAGCTCCTTACGAAGCATATTTATTATTGAGCGGCCGGCTCTTTCACCAGGCAACGCTCGATGCGAGTGGATTTCACATCGGAGGTGGTGGATTCCAAGGCGAGCACACAATTCTCTCCACCATTCGGAGGTGTACTCTTTGCCTGAATCCGTGACCACCTCGGATGGGACGTCCCAGCCTCCCATCCAGGTCTGCGCGCACCACTTGGCGGCAGCCTTGCCAGTCATCGACTCAATGTTGCAAGGCAACACTTGAATGTAGCCGGAATGACGGCACTGAATGAGGAGCACACCATCGACTTTTTTGTTAGTCCAATGGCACTCTTCGTCATCGAGTTCACCGAGATAAAAAAAATCACTGGTGACTCTGTTAAAGAGACGCTCCGGAATAGGATGAGGCCTCAGATGGCCGTGCTTCTTCGCGCTGGGGGGCGTCGAGACAGCACATTGGGCGCATCCGGCGGCTACTTTCATGCAGTGAGTATATAGCCGTGAGCCAAACAACCTATGTTTAATCATCGACCACAGTCGACGGCCATGTGCGTGGGGGGACTCCCATTTGTGCCACCAGTTTAACACTCGGGGGGCTAGGGCGTCTGGCACACACAATTTACCCTCCATCCACAGCTTCCCCCCATCCAACGAGTACTCCGCAAAAATCCCATCCCTGTGAGCATCTTTGGATTTGAGATTTCCAAAGACCTCTTTAAACATGGGATCCTGCAGGTAATCGGACGTCCAGTCACGGATGATCAGGGAATCCTTAGGCAGGGGTGGAGTTTTGGCCGGATCTCGACGCTTAATGCCCTCGATCAACCGAAATCGACTTACTTGTCGGGTATAGTCAAACCGTTTCACACTCCCTGAGGAGGGATCGGTGACTTTTTCCACGACTTTCAGTGTTTTGGTGCAGATCTCGTGAGCATGCGCCGGATCTGTGATGGCCGTGATGTCGTGACACGGCAATGCGTGCTGTTTAACAGCGCACTGCATGCATGCACGTCGAATGAGTTTCTTTTCTTCCTGATCCCATTCGATGATGACATGGCGGTCCTGCTCCGTACCATGAATGTTGGTACTTTGCAGCCCCTCTGAGGCGGGGTAAGCCCATCGGCTCAGAGCATCCGCTACCGTGTTATGTTTTCCAGGCAAATACGACACATGGAGGTCAAACAGAGAGAGAAATTCGTGCCATCCGGCCCGTCGACCAGCTGGGCTCGCGACAGTATCAATGTGTTCGGTGGCCCAATACTCCAGAGATCGATGATCCGTCAGGACCTCGACTCGATTGGTGCCAACCCACGATTGGTACTTTTTTAAAGCACAGATGATGGCGTAAGTCTCTTGCTCACGCGGCGACCATTGCATTTGGCGTGGGGCTAGCTTCCGTGACCAAAATGCAAGAGGGTAATGATCGCCGGTGGCTTCATCAACCTGTTCAAGGACAGCTCCGATCGCGTACCTAGATGCGTCGGTTCTAATGTAGAAGGGTCGGTCAAATTGGGGCACATGCAACGTGGCGACTTCACAGAGGGCTGCCTTCAAGTGATGGAAGGCCTCCTCGCACTCGTCAGTCCACTTGACACGCACCTTTGAACCTGCCTTGCCCGCATCTCTCCCTACCTTCAATAATTCAGTGAGGGGGGCAGCAAATTTGGCATAATTCGGCACAAAAGTGTGGTAAAAATTGCAACAACCCAGGAATCCTCTCAACTCCGTGATCGTCTCAGGGCGCTTCCACTTCTGAATAGCGACGAGCTTCCCTGGACTGGGTCGTCGGGTGCCATTCTCTAGGAGAGAACCACAAAATTCGACTGATTTTAAAAATAATTTTCCCTTCTTTGGCCCACAAATCAGCTGATTAGCGTCAAGAATGTCCAAAACTTGGTTCAGCTGCTTCTCATGTAGGGCCACCAGCTCGGCTTCGGTCAGTCCTTCCCCTTCCGTCGCGATGATTATGTCATCTATGTACACACTCACGAAGGCACGAAGCTCCGGATGGGTTGTGAACAGCACATCCTCCATCATTCTTTGAAAAAATGAGGGGGCGTTCTTCAGCCCCATGGGCATGACGGTCCATTGGACTGGGCCACATGGCGTGCACATACAGGTAAGAGGTCTGCTGTCCTTCCTCAACGGCATTTGGTGAAAGCCGTGACGGAGATCCAGCACAGAGAACAAACGACCTCTTGCCCTCTTGGCGATTTCCTCCTCAATGAGGGGCAGGGGGTGCGAATCCGCCTTGGTTTCGGCGTTGAGATTGCGAAAATCAACCACCATTCGCCAACCATCAATGGTGTTCTGGTCTGCAGGCGGTGGCTTCGGGACTGTGAAGGGTGAACAGCACCATTCGCTGGTCATACAACCCTCAAGCCAACCAAATTCCCTGAGATTTCTCTCGATGATTTTTCTGAGGATCTCATGTTTATGTCCATGATTTTCATAAGGGCGCTGTTTTTTTGCCTTGTACCCTTCACGAAGCTCGATGAAGGCTTCACCGAACTGTCCACGGACAGGGGGATCTTTGATCAACTTTCCTGAAAGGGTTGTGTCCTTCCGTTCCTCAAAAATCTTTTCTCTTGACTTGGAACACAATTCAGTGTCCACCTGATCGCCAGGAATTACTGTCGAAAAAACTTTGGCGACTTCTTCGGCTTTGGCAGGAAGAATCTTCTTACGGATGTCCCTAAACAGGTCCGTATCAACTGCCTCTTGAAGATAGGTGGGTCTTGTGTCGAAATCCCAGAGATTTTCTTCGCGATCCAGCTCCTCGAAAGGATCCATGAAAGCTTCCACAGGGGGTTTTTCATAAAAAACTCTGAATTTGCGGCGCGATTGGAGATTTTTCCTCGCCCGTGCACTGAAGATTCTTTTCGATGTCGACCGTATTGGGGAAGAGGTAGACGAGGCGGATCCATTGGACGTTGAATCACCTTGGGTATCTGACGGACAAAAATCAGAAAAAATAGATTCATCATCAGTACCACGCTCAACCTCAGATTCAGACCCAACACAGGAATCTGTACTAGAATCGGCAGAATTAGAGTCAGAAAGCTTTCCATCCACCAGGAATGCAAGCGAACTCCAGGACCGCTGTGGCAGGGGACCTGTGTCGTCCCTGGCATACAGCTTAATCTTCCTGGGAAGTTCGATGTAATCAACACAAATGTCTTGTAATTCCTGAAACCAAGGCTTGTCGTCCCACAAGGGCACAACTAAAATTGCCTGGGTTTTATCTTGCTTGATTTTGTGGATGACCTGCTGGATTAAGTGAAACGGAGGATTAATCCACAACTTCTTGTCCCATTTGTGGGTCCAAGCGTCGCTAAAGTGCTTGTCAAAGCGCTTGTTCATACGGTTAGCAAATGCATCATACTGTGGCCAAAAGGAATGGTGTTCATGAAAGTATTCACAAATTGCATCGCGCCATTTGTCGACAACTCTGTAGGATGAAGAGTGCCAGCGCGAAGGGCGTCGTGGCTGGGAGTCCCTACGAAGACATTCTAACTCTTGGGAGTAATCGGCACTCCCATTCACCTCTGCAATGGTGACATCTTCACCAAATTTTGGTGTCACTTTTTGCTTCAAAAATTCTTCTGCACTTTTGAACCCTGCGTGCAAAAAACGAAATTCAGGACGCTCCAAAGGACCTGACTCCAGCAAAAAACAACGACGATGACCTACGGGCGCTACCCTGTTCTTGCGAAGCCAAGGATGGCCCAAATAAAGGTCATACTTTATGTCAGCACGATAGAAGTAGTCATCCTTAAGGACAACTTCTTCCACATTTTGCTCCTCCCAAAGGTCTTGAGCGACCAAATGGGTGGATATATAACAACCGCGTTGCCCACCTGCGAGAGAATGTCCAGAAACTCCCTCGAGGGTAACAGGATGAGGCGATTCAAACACGCAGTCGTCGGGTAAGAATGAATTGGATTGGAGATTTACCTCCGATCCATTGTCACACAAACAAGTGGCGAGGTGGAAATTTCCCTTGCAATCAGAGACCCATAGCTTTGTGACAAACTGACGAGCCCTGTGCTTGGACTGTACACCAACCTCGTCCACTACAACAGAAGGATCCGCTGCCGGATCCAGGGGAGAGGAGACAAGCGACCCTACATCAAGTAATGGTCGATCAGGAATTTGGGGATCATGCCTGAAATCGCCTGGGGAGGGGCGATTTTCGTGGCTCCCCTAGGCGTTCTGACCTCCAGCGGCTGCGTTAACATTGTGAACACAGCCTGTTTCGTCGATCCATTCATCTTGGAACGGATCATCCGCTGGATTCAGAGCATTTTCGACGTAATCTCGATCCGCATCAGACACCTGGTCTGCACCTGAGACCTGATCCACACGATGGTTGCCCTTTCCTCGTCCACGGCCACGGCCGCCGGATGATGGGCCACCACCGTCGCCACGCCCTCTGCCCTTACCAGAGAAAGGGGTTCCTGAAGGATTTCCCTTACCTTTACCCTGTGATCCTGGAGCATTTCCTTTGTTTGTACCGGATTGAGGGGTTTGGCCTGGATTTCGATTTCCGCCTCCGGCGTTGCCAGTAGGCCCTGTCTGGCCGTTTGGCTGCCCACCGGAGCCGGATGGAGTCCGATTTCCTTTGCCCTGGGACCCGCCAGGGCCTCCAGTATTTTTGTTCCCACCGGAGGGAGTCGAATTACCCTTTCCCCCCTTGGCACCATGCACCTGTCTGTCATTCCTGTCTGAATTCTGCGAATTACTGACATTTTCACCAATCACCTTGTGATCGTAAGCAGACCATCGGTGATTAGCAGTGGAATGCGTCTTAGCTCGGTTCGTAGAACCTAAAAGAAGGCAGATGCTACAATGATCCTGAACATTCCGGGTGTCATTCACCTTTTTGTTGCCCTTTTGGGCCCCATTTTGGGTGTTTTGTTGGGTATTCTTGTTTCCCCCAAGACCCTCATGGAAATTTTGATTGGCGGCGTCAGCGAGCCGCTCAACCTCTTCCCACAGTTCCTGCGGAGTAAACGAAAACACCCAGTTCCTGGCCTTCAGGCGATTTCCGTGGTAGCTTACTCCCCTGTTGAGGACTTGGACAAACAAGTCCCGATCCTCGTGTTCATTAAACTTGATTTTCCACGTGTTTTCAGTGAATTTCACCTTGGTAAACGACGTGGGGGAGCACTTTTGAAGTGCCTCCCTGACGGTAAACCGGTTGGCCGAGGCGTCGAAGCCATCGACTTCCGCCCACCAGGTCTTGACCTTTTCTTCGGACTGTCTATTCCGAAGGGTGGCGGCGGTTTCTGAGGGGATCTTGTCAAAAATCAGATTTTTCAGCTCGGCACTGGAAAATTTTTCGCCTGAATGTTCAGATTCTTCTACGAGATTCCAGAAGCGCTGTCTCTTGTCCTGCACTTCGTGCAAGATCAATCGCGAGAACGAAGGAAAATTCTTCAACATCTGGTGGTAATGGTCCTCAGGCAGCCGGGATCCACGTACCTCCAACTGTTCCCACACCTCATCAAAGGTAAGGGGGGAACTTGAATCTTCACGATCACTCCAGGTCCTGAGCCAAGTGTTGGCCGGCGCTCCCTCAAGGCAGTCCAGGAGGGCCATCAGGAACTGATCATCCTGGAGTTTTTGAGTCTTAACCCACAGTTTAAATTCCCGTTGGAACTGAGGCCAACGTCTGGGGTTCCCATTATACTTCGGTTGCTTGGCAACCTGACGAAGTCGCAATGAAGTAGGATTTAGGAGTGAATCCAGCCCAACACCGGCCGTAATGGCAGACACCTTGGCGGCATCATTAGCCACACCAGCTCCGGCGAGGGTCTGGGCGAGCAACATCTGGGCAATTGCATTGGAATCAACAGCAGGAAGGGTAGTACGGGAGGCAGTTCGTTTGGCATTCTGAGCCTCATTCCTAGCCTTCGCCGATCTACTCTGAGATCGAGAGATTGTAACCCTTTCCTTTAGCTTAGTCCTGCTGATCCTTGCGTCGGTGGTCTTAGAGTCCACCGAAGGAGCAATCGAAAAAATTTCTGTCGCCTCCTGCGACGGTTCTGTTGTTTGTTCCACCGATGATGCGCCCTCAGACCTCATGTGGGTCTTGAAAAGATCTTTAATTCCCAGCGTCTGAATGATGAGTTGCATTTGATCTTTGAGCAATTGGAGCTCAGTATCTCGCTGTAATCTGCAAGAGCAGTCGGCAGGACAGTACATACCGTGTCCTGAAGGACCTGAGCAGGCTGTCGGACCGCTAATCTCAGTGGTTCGCAGCCAGGAGTCCACTTGGGGAGCTCCTTCAGTCCTAATTTCCAGGCTTGCCTGCCTAGCTGCCTCTAAAATTCCTTCCTCAACCGCGGCGGCTAGATCGTCGCGGATGGAAACAGAGGGATGAGGGGCGGAGGGCCCGGCAACCGGTGCCTTGGTCTTCTCCTTCGGGAAGGGGCTTGCCTCCCAGATCTGCAAGAAAATGGCAAAAGATTCATCTTCTTGAGAACACCACCACATCCTGGTCTTAATTTCTTCTTGAAGGAGGAAAAAATATTCAAATAAAAAATCAGAGGCGATTCTTTCTTGTCCTATCAGCTTAGACGTGGCTAATAGACACAGGGCCTCAAGCGCCTCAAGGTTACGGGTCACTTCCGAAGACAAATGGTTGTCCCATTGTGCCCATGAGGCTGGTCGATTATAGGTAGGTACCTCACCTGGACCACCCATCTCAATGTCGTCAATGTCGGCATCGATGGTCACAAAATGTGAACATTGGTACGGAGTATTAGTACCTGCCAGGTCCGTAAGCTCCACCGGAGCGTTGCCATTAGCGTAGGCTGGGAGATTCCAGCTGCTTGATGGCCAATTTCGACTGGGATCTTGATTGTAATCTGGGCCTCCACAGCTGCTGATTTGTGTCCTTCTTGGGCAATTTGGGCTTGCGCAAGGCATTCCTCTCAAGGCCTTGTTCGCACAGCACCACGGGAGCGTGATCGTTACGTCTCCGGAGGTGGCGGAGTCTACGGGGCCGTACTGAGGGGCTAGCTGTGGTTGGGACACCAAAGGAACAACATTCAGGTAGCCTCTGCTACCATGAAAGTGCTGCCCTGGGTCGTTGTGGGTGCCGGAGGGCTCGGGGCCGGCAAGACCAGTGGGGCAGGCACGCGAGGAGTCTTCCTGGATGTTGTTATTTGGGGTAGAACCGGAGACACGGACACCAACGGAGGCGAGAGCAGCGACAACAGAAGCAAGGTCCATGCTGATTGTGGTCCGGCAGAAAATCCCAGTCTATGAAGAAAATTGAGGGGAATTATTCTAAATACATCTGAGTGTCCAAAACTGTCTGAAAGAATTTAAATAATCCATTTATGTAAAATTGTCTGGCCCATCTGGCCCGCGAGCGCGCGTCAGCGGCAAATGGCGATTCCAGCTAAAATAGCGGAACGCGGCGGATTTACGGGAAATGGACCGCGGAATCAAATCCGGCATATCAGAAATATATAGGAAATATCCTGTGACTGAGCTGCGAGGCGGCGATTCCGCCGAAGCAAAGAAAATGACCAAAATGTAGCCAATCTGGGCAGAATGTCTGAAAATCTGAGCAGATGGGGCTAGCCGCACTTACATGTTCGCCATGCCTGAGGTCACCGTGGACAGAGAGACCTACGACTGTGTCATCCTGGCGGTGGAGAGGCACAGCGGGTATATCGTGGCTGTCCCCGGCAAGAAGTCCAAGAAGAAGGACAAGAAGGACAAGCATGGAGTGGGGCTGCAGGCCAAGACCGTCGCTAATGCCATGATCAGGCATTGGCTGACAATTTTCGATGTCCCAGCTGTCATCTGCAGCGATCGGGGCAGTCAATTCGTGGGGACGTGGTTCAAGACGATGTGCAAGCACATGAGGATTCGGCACGCCAAGACCGTGGCGTACCACAGCCGGTCGAATGGCCGTGCTGAGGTGGCCGGGCGGCAGATGTTCGAGAAGTTCCGCCAGCTGCACATTGACGAACCGGGCCGGAACTGGTATAACTCGCTGTGGAGAGTGCTCCAAGCGTATCACGACCTTCCGGGACCCACTGGACTGTCGCCCCATCGCATCCTGTTCCTACGGGATCGAGTGTCACGCACTCTCCCGTGGATGAACCATGGCAAAGTGGCCCGGGATGCGACTGCCATGATGGCTGAGGCGGACGACACGGCGGCCAAGGTGTGAAAGGCACTTCAGGACGAGCATGACAAGAGGGCCAAGTACTTCAAGCAAGGGAAGGTCCAGAAGTATGCTCTCCAAGACACCGTGTGGGTGGAGCGGCACCACAAGGATGTCCTGTCCAGGCATCGGCAGGCATCTTGGTATGTGCCGGGGGTGATCGTGCGGAAGGTCGGACAGGATGTGTATGCGGTTCGTGTGGGGGATAACAAGATCCTGGACCGCGACCCACCCAGCTTCGTCCCCGAGCACCAGACCCCAGCGGACGTCCCGTCACCTTCGAGTTCACGGCCGGCGATGTGGACTCGGACGACGAGGGTGAGGACGACGACTTCACCGCTGAGAAGATCCTGGCGGACAAGCCGGACCCGGGGACGCCTGGGGGTAGGCTTTATAAAGTCCGCTGGAAGGGATTCGCCGCGTCCAGGGATTCGTGGGAACCTCCGAGCAGTTTTGTGCCGAGGTACACCACGGTCTGGATGGACTACCTGAAGAAAAAGAATATTTCTTTGGATGTCAAGGATGTATTGGTCCATCTGGTTGCTGCTGTAGCACCGTAATGGATCCCCCTTGGCATTTTGTTTGTTTCTGTGCTTGGGGAGACGGGTGAGGGCGTTCATCCGGGGATTGTTCGGCCTTGATTGGCCATATACCCCCTTCACTCGATCTCCACATATATATTTCACTGTGGTATACTTATTTAGGTCGACCGACGACGTTTTTCTATCTTTGATCCCCTTGGTCCATGTTGTAGATCAAGAGGAGACCGGATATGGCGTAGGGCACCGATTATCAGTGTCCTCACCCCTCCCATGGGGCGTGGGGGACGCCTACGACGTGTGTGGGGCCTCCATGTGTCCTTGGGACATGGAGGGGGGGGTTGGAGCCCATTGGGGTCCTCCCGTCCTCTCTTCAATGACTTCCGAGCGGTAACAACGCTCTGAGAAGGGGGGTGAAGCCGGTTCGGACCCCCGTGGCCATCCTGGGGTCACTTGGGGTGTGTATCTATGTGCCGGCAAGCCGCCATTGGCTGATATCATACTCTCCCATCCACCTGACCTAACCCGATGTGATAGTGTGATAGGTTTGGCCATTCCGGCTATGAGCGGCCATATTCAGTACCGAGGCACCGCCAGCGGAGATTTATATATCGGAATATCAGGAATCAACAGGGTTTTATTATCATAATGTTTCCGTAATTTTTCAGCCTTTCGTTCTGATGGTCAATGTATCGGCGACTGTCAGTTGGCTCGCGATTTTGCGTTAACCGATTGGTTAACTGTTATTTCCAGATATTTTGGCGAATACTCCGTTGAAGGGTCAGATTTCATCAGCAAAGGGTTCGTTGCTTCCGCAATTTTCTAGATAAGCACTCGAAATTTTAATCTGAATTTTTCGCGTTGTCGAAATCGGATTTTCGACTTCGACATCGCCGCACTTGATTTGGACTTCTTCGAGTGATCATACTCTTTTCCCTATGCCCGAATCAGGTTTCCCTTATACTTGCCACCCATTTGACTTGGAGATATAAGGGAAACAAAAGTGAATCGCGGGACCACTTTGAATGGCCATATCTACGCGCGAGTGTGAGGAAAGAGAATAAGGAAGGTTGGGTTGCAAGCGCCTTACTCTCAACTTAATTTAGGAAGCATCAAACGCCTTTGGTGTGTACACATGCCCGGTGTAGCAAGGGATAATGGTCAAGAGGGTATAAAGTGATATATAACTCTTGGACCGTGCAACCGAATATTTTAATGCGACTGTCGAGTGTGCCGCATGAGTGTTGGGGTTGCATAGATACTTTCCTTGGGTTCCTACGTATTTTTAACGTGAAGTTATGTCCATGGAGGGACATGGCATATCATGGTGGGAGCCACATTTTGAGGGTATGTGTTATATGCATGGTATATGTCTTGATATGCTCACGCCCATGTTATATATCTTCGTGTGGCGGAAGAGATGGGGAGCCATACGTGACAAGGGTTTATCCCATGTCCCAATTGTGGAATTCAAAGCGCTAGACTAAGTCTACCGCGTATGTATTGCTCATGGTATGTTGGGCAAAGAGATCCATGAGTGCACTCCCATTTTCATGGGGCATGTAGATACGAGTGGCGAAGGTATCTCCATGCGCCCGATTGGGGATCCAAGTGGGGGAATTGTTCGCAAACGGTTCCAATCATTTGTGTATTGAACCATGAGCGGATATCAGGGGTGAGCATAGAGATATACTATCATGACAACTTTGTGTTTGGTCATATTTTAATGTTTTTGACCTCTATTTATGCTCATTTTTGCGTTTTGTGTACGTACCTGGTCGGCAAACAGCAAGAAGCCTATGGAGAGTCGAACCATGGTATGTTGTTCATATGTTGGCATATGCTTTGGAGTTGAACACCACCATATGCCGGATCGTGTACTCCATTTGGCTTGGCGCACGAAGGAATACAAGAATTGGTCTCAAGATCATGGGCTGACTTGGGCAGTGCGTGGCGCCCATATCCGAAGGGGTTTCGAGGGTAAAGTGGGGATGTACATGGGCATTGGCCTTTGGTCTCTATCCTCCATGACTAGTAGACCTTGATTCCATGCATGCTTTGAGCCTTCGGATAAGTGGTAACCTCAATTTTGAGCATATATTTGATATATGGCCAATATGGTGTGAATTGGCAGTTTTTTGGCATGTTATGAGTTCAAACTCATGGGGCATATCTCCAAGCCCATTCGACTCCAAGTCCAACCAAGGTTATGCCAGGGTAGGGCATGGTCCTGAGTGCCACTCTAGGCCATGACACGCCACCTCCCCCATTGGGCTAGGATTTATAGGCTTGGGAGTGAACACATTTTTGGGGTTTGTGTAGTGACTTATGACACATGGCATTCAGCCATCTCATTTGACCTGGTTCAGGGCAATATGTTGGTGAGTCAAGGGAAGGTCTTGAGTCCAGGGAATGAGGGGTTTATGGCTGTGAATGTGTATGTTCACCTCTTTCCCCAACTTTGCTTTATTTGTGTTCATATGCCAATTTCAGGGCTTTCCTCTTTGGTGCAATTCTTGTACATGCCCGCCACCGTGAGACGACCGGTGTGCTGAACGGAAGCCCGCAGCCTGATTTGGATTGTGAATTGGGCTATTGCTGTATTTGTGGGATCTGGTTGCTGTTCGGGGTTGAAGGAGGATTACATTTTCTATATTTTTGAGATTTTGGACCTTGGACTTTGAGGATTTTGAGAAATGCAATCGTTGATCCGGAGTAAATCAGCAGGGGTAACAGGCGGAAGGGGCACAGCGGGGGCCGGTCCTGGTAGGGACCTTCTTTACCACAACTGGAGCAGTGCTTGTTCATGGCTCCTGATCTGCCTAGCCTGCAAGTTGAGCTCCTTCCCCAGGAATGACGCCACAGGCACCGGGTCCAGGACACTCTTAGGACTTATGAGGAGCCCAGCCTCGATCAGGGCACGCACTGCCACTCGCCCCGCCTCCCTGAGCACCTCCTTATCAGTGAAGACGAGCAAAAAGTCATCGAGGTAGTGCACAAGGAGTATCTCGGGGGGCAGTACCCCCTGGAGAATGTGAGCCAAACTCGCTTGGCACAGATAGGGGCTGTATTTCCAGCCAAACGGCAGGCGCGACAGCGCCACAGGCGGAGCCCCGGGGGCGGGCCGGAAGCGAAAAACCTGGCGCGCACCCTGGGGCAAGCAAAAGCTCCAGAACGCATTTTTGAGGTCAATGTGGAGGCCGTAGAGCTCCACATCAGGCGGGAATGTCGACAAGGACCTAGCCAAATCCTCCCAGGAATCCAGTCTAAAAGTGGGGGGCTTGCCCCCGTCACTCTTGTTGATCTCGACGCAACTCAAGATCAAGGACACCTTCTCGGACGATTTGGGGATGACGAAGGGGTAGCACGTGGGGGGGGGGGGGGGTCAGCCGTCTCCTCGTAGACCCCCGCACCCCTCAACGCCTGCACTATCCTCTGGACCTGCTGCGACACCCATCTGGTTGCCCCTCGGACCACCCTATCCCCGTCCTGCCATTCCCGCTCGACGTCAAAATCCTGGAGCCCTCCGTGGTAGAAGGGCGGTACGACAGCGTCCCACAGATCGTCAGGCAGCTGGTGGGAGCCTACCGGTCCCAATCCCCGGTCCAAAATGGCATCCTCGACCCCCCCCATGAACCGCGGAATGGGGGAGGTGTTGATATGGAGGCATGCCTCCCAGGCGTCCGGGTGGAGCTTGCGCAAGACGCCCAAGAGAGCGGGCAAAGCCCCTTGCAAGCGGAAATCCTCGGCTGTATCGAATACTCTATTCAACCACAAATCCACCCTCTTCGCAACCATCCACAAGCCACAACGTTCCCGCTCGGCTATCCAGTGAAAATGGGGGGTGAGTGCCTGCATGAACTCCAGGAAGAGGGGGGGCTGTTCCTGCACCCTCCCACCCCTGTCGGGACCCTTACAGAGGGGGGGGGGGGGGCGACGCCACTGGGCCCGCCCGCCCCCAAGCCTTGGCCTTGAGACCCTCAGCTGCAGCCACAAAGGCACCCTCCATCGGGCCTTGTGCCACCGGCGTCCGGACATGCCCGCCCTGCCCGAGCTTGATGCGCTTGGGCTTCGGCGCTCCGATCTGCTGGGCCAAACGAGGTCTCCCAGCTTGACGGCGTGCGGGGGCTCGGGATCGCACGGCCTGCGTACCACCCAGGACCACCTTAGCGCGACGCGGCCCCGTGTATGTGCGGTGGACACGGCCCACCACAGAAAAGTTTATAGTGTTTTCAGCACTGTGTTTTTGCTTCTCCTGCTGCTTGTTGTTGCTGTAGGGTGTCCTGCTGCTGGTTTTGGATGATGAAAAGCTTTTAATTGTTGAAATACAGTAAAGCCAACTCAATCCAGGATAGCCCAAGCCAATAGAATGCAAGGAGAAGGTAATTCAGGATCAAAGCATGAAGGGCTGCAGTGTAAACAGTGAAAGATGATTAGATATTCACAGATACTGCAACTCAGGAAACAAATGAATGCATATTCACAGAGATAGCTGAAATGTTTTGGGAAAAGAGTTAGAAAACTGCCTCAGGATCACTCTCTCTCCATAGTGCCATCTTAGGAGATGTGCACTCTTTGTTTTGGCTCCCATATGTGCTGAGGTGGCATGGTATGTGGCGATGAGGTCACTGCCATGTCACATGGGATCTTCCTACTTAGTTGGGATCTTCCTACTTAGTTAGGCTGACCGGGAATTGAACCCAGGACCTCTCAAAAAGAGGTGCCTAACCCCCTATGGTGCATACCACTAGGGCAGATGAGTATTCATGGAAAAACATAGATAAATTCATAGGCTCTACCTTAGGTATGTCAGTGCTCAGTCAACTCAGGAAAAGATGTTTTACTTCTGATTGAAAGGGGATTAAGGGGTCCACTCCATATCCTGATTGGGTGTTTGGTTCCATAGGTCAAAATGTGTTCTCACCACTTTTGGCTGGACCAATACTAAGATAAAAATGCATGGATGCTCAGTGCATCTCTAATACAACTAGAGTATGTCCCAAAGCAATGGAAAAGCACTTTTTCTTACTCCCCCCTTGTGCTGTGGTGGCCACCACTGTCGCATTTTAGGAAAAGGGGAATTTTTCTTGGCCTTTCCTTGGTTTCCACATCTACTTTAAAATACCTACAGTCTCCCTCACACCGAAAAATGGGCGCTCACCATGGCTGGCGTCCTTTTGCTGCTCTGATTGTACAGTTTCCTACAGAAGACTCAGCGCTCTTGGCGCTGCCGGGGCTCCTGTGGCTTGGTTGGGTTAGATTGGGAGCATGCCAAACATGTGCATATGCATCCCTTCCTCCAAGACGCAGCGTCGACACAACCCAAACGCAAGACACATTATACACACTCGCATGGGTTCTCGTAAACCTGCTGGCGACCTGTGACCTGTCTTAGGGCGTAGGGAGTCGAAAAGAAATTAATTTGCCCCTTGGTGGGGTCTTGGTTCTGCTCAGTCTCTCCAGGCACCTGCGTTTCGGCCCGAACACGGCCTACTCAGCGAGGCTGCGCGTGGGTATCTGCAGAGGCAGGAATGGGAGAATTACGGACGAATCCACGCAAAAACGAAGCGACGACACCAAAATCCGTCAAATGACGGCGCAGAATTTTTCTGAAACGACACACCTGAGCAGAATCCAATTGTGCATCTTCAGCACATTTTTATAGAAATTATAGTCATCTCTGGATTTTTTAAGTCCAGAAATTCATACGCATAAAATGGCGGCGCGCAGGAGCGGCTCCTAGTGAAGCGCCGGAAAATGGAAAAATAATGGAATTATAAACGTATGTATCACGTAGTCTTGAAAATGACGAGACACACATTAATAAACAAACATACAAATTCCACCCACACTAATAGAAGCTTCAAAAATTCAAGAATTCGAAAATCAATTGAAAAGACTTCAATGAATCAGGTATGAACTACAGGTATGCTCGTCTTGCATGCCGCATACACATTGCTCGTCTCGAGTCTCCGTGACCGAGTCGTGTAGCAGCGTTAACAACGATAACCACGATAGGACGCGGTAGAGGGATTGATTGGAAAGATTGCAGATGATTAGCGGTCAGATCAGGGTGATTAGTCATACACACAAGTGCATAGCAACGTTCTTCGCGTGCGCCCCTTTTGTTTTCTCTCCTTGCTTCACTTCCCAGCGGTAGGTAAGGTAGGTACGCCCAGGCGGGGCCACCCCCTGGTGGAGTCAAGATTGTTGTGGAGATGGGCAGGTTTGCCCACGTGATTGTGCATAGTCGTGCATGCACACACGCATTAAAGGGTAGGCCACGCGAAGTGCGCACGGTAAACCTTGTTTAGGCTACCCAGGGGCTCCTCGGTACGTTCTTTAAGAGAACCTGAGGAGTCCCTTAACGCTTGCTTGCTTGATAAGGGTAGCTGCTCCATGCAGCGTGTTTGCGGACAGCGTATTATAGGGCACACTGAGAAGGGTATAATACCTGGAGTGTGCCTTGGTTCCTCCGCCGCAAACGCCCTTTCATTTGCCTTTGTTTTACAGGTGGGCAGGTAGGGTGAGTGGTGCAGCAGCATTTTTTTTATGCCCTGCTAAACAGGGGCGCAGATCACACAAACAAGTAACTCCGCTCCGCCTGTGGCAGAGCAGGGAGTCCGACTTCATCGACATCTGCGCCTTGCACACGAGAGCACTCCTTCCCTCCAAGCCCTTGCAGGGGAAACGCGTTGTGGCGTCCCCTGTGAGGCCACAGTTGCTTAGCAGCGCTGTGTTCTCTTGTCATTTCACAGGTGGGTCGCTAGGACCCTCGAGTACTTTCTCTTCGCAACGCCAAGTAGAGCGTGCGTGTAGGAGTGGTAGTCCTGCGTGGGGGCTAGAGCCAGTTGCCCAGCGCTCGCCCACCAGGATGGTGCCACTGTAGGGTGTGTAGGACCTGTAGGGGGCGTGTCACTGTCCCACCCTTTTCCTGCAATTTTAGCTGGGTTGGTGGGCTGTGACAGTGGGTTAGGTTAGTGTTTTTGGCCACATAGCAAACAGGCGTTTTGCATGCCTTCATAGCTTTTGGCCACCCCTCCCTGTAGTAGACAGGTAGGTAGGGAAAACAATACCTGGATTAACACTCTGGGTATTCCCCCAAGGTTTTGCGCCAGCACAGAAATTGGGCGCATAGGGGAGGGGAGACCCGGGGCGTACCCCGTGGCATCAATAAGCCAACCCTCCAGGTTCAGCAAGGGCGCAGACTTGGGTATAATTAGGACACCACTTCTGCGGCTTGCTCTCAGGACCTTAGGACTAGCACACTCACACATACGCTTTGGCAGGTAAGGGTAAGGTTCAGTCCCTAGCTTTATTCTTGGAGGCAAGCATCTCAGCGAGCCTCAACAACTCACCAAGGTTGTTCTGGGACAAGTAGTCAACCAGAACTGAGTTTAGGCGTCCCTCAGGTAGAACAAATGCAGAGAAGGGCTCCCAGGTGGCCTCTTCGACTCCAAACCCTTCCCAGAGGGTGAGGAAGCGCCAACCCTGGCGATAGCGGTGGTGTAGGACAGACTTCACCAGGTAGAAGCCCTCCTTAGCCATCTCCTCGGCGTTCATGTCGGGGAGTTCACCTTCAACTTCCATAGGGCTGGCAGCCCCTTGTGGGTCCAGAGCGGCGATTTCCTCGTCGTTCAGCTCCCACTCCTCTCCACAGAGGTCTTCAGGATCATGGTAGCGCTTCAGGTGTTGAGCGGCGCACACCAGGGTCCCCCCTAGACGGGGAGAACACCGCACGGTGATACGGTGTCCATCCACAGATAGGATCTTGTACGGCCCGAAGTATGGGTCATCGCTGGTAGAGCGTGGCCAGGCGGGTAGTCGACTGTGGTGCACCAGCACCCAGTCCCCTTCTTGGTAGGTGGCCGGTACACGGTGCTTGTTCTTCTTGTTCCACTGACGCTCCCTCACTCTCTGGAGCATAGCCTTGGCCTTGTCCACCTTCGCTTGTTGCTCTTGGACCCATTCACCCACAGAAGAATGGGTGTCCTCTGGATAGGGGGCATGTAGGAACCATGCCGGGCGCCCCATGAATAGCTCATGTGGCGAGTAGCCAGTAGCTGAACTCTCTTGGGAGTTCATCATCAAGGATATGACGGGGAGTAGTCTCACCCAGTCTCTGGTGCGTTCAGTTTTGCACCATATCCTGACGTTCTCCTTCAGGACACGAATCTGTCGCTCACATAGGGGGTTGCTCGTGTGAGAGTAGGGAATCCCCGTAGATACCTGGACATTGAGGGACCTCAGGACCCTCTTGTACCAGCCAGTATCTGAGCGTACTCGTACGTCCTCATCGGAGTTGATCTCCTTGGGCGCCCCATAGACACAAAACCACTCCTCCAGGAGTATCTTGATAGTCTCCTCTCCGGTAATGTGCTTGGTACATGGGAACACCCTGGTAAACCTGGTCAACCCACAGGTTACCACGAGGGGAAGTCATAGCCCCCGAACTTCGGCATCTCCGTGTAGTCCACGTATAGAACACTGTTAGCACAGTGAGGGATGGGCAGGGTCGAGTAGAGACCTCTGTCCCTGATATCCCCTGGTTTACAGGACCTGCACGGGCACTTGTCCACGATAGGCAGGAGCGTCTTCCGCAGCTGGTCGTCAGTCCACGTAGTGTGGAACCACTGCTTGAACAGCCTCAGGGTACGGTCAGCACCCACATGACCACTGGACTCATGGGTCCACTTCAGCAGCGCTGGGACTCGGTCACTAGGCACCACGATACGGTCCTCGTGCCAGAGGTAGCTCTTGTCCCGCTTCCACTGGTCTTGGTTGACCAGGAGGGGTTCAAGGCGTTTCTCCAGGCGCCGGTAGATATCCCCAAACTCCTGTAGGTACTCCGATTGTTGGAGTCCATCCAGGGGGCGTATCATGGTCATGTTCAGGTCCAGGTGTACGTCCATACGGCTGAACGCTTCCTTAGCCAGCGCTTCAGACCGAGCACCAATCAGGGCGTCGAAGTTGTTGCGGCTGATGTAGTCGGCACACTCGTTCTTTACTCCCTGGATATGGTGTACCGTCAGCCGTAGTTGACTGAGGTAGGTCCACCAGCGACGTAGCTTGGCCTTCTCAGGTGGGGGGCCCTTCTGGAAACTGCGGACCGGTTCTTGGTCGCATAGCCAGACCACAGGGTTACTCCCCAACAGTCGTGCTTGTGAGGATAGCACCAGCATACCCGCGAGCAGTTCCTGCTCATAGGTAGAGTAGTTCCCCCTGGCCTGGTTCCACTTCCAGTTCCAGTGGCCCAGAGGTACTAGGACCCACTTGTCGTCAGGGTAGCTGTGCTTGAGGGTTCCATCTCGGTTGAGACCTTCCGTCCCCCATTGGGAAATGGCCGAGTCGAACTCCTCCTTCTCTAGTGCTTGCCACTGGAACAACGTTCCACCACCGCCCACATTGCTGGCGTCGGTCACCAGGATAATCTCCCCTTGTGCCCTAGGCACGCCCAAGCACTTAGCGTTGGCTACCTTGTCTTTGAGCTCGTCAAACGCTTGTTGCTCTTGTGGGCCCCAGCGCCAAGTAGTACTCTTCTTGATCAAGTCAGTCAGTACCGCGCTGGTGTAGGTGAAGTTTTTGATGTGGCGGCGATAGAAGTTGCACGCCCCAATGAAACTGCGTACATCATGAAGTCCTTTCTTGGGGTCTTCGTGTCGTACCTTGGCATCCATCAGGGGTTTGGCCTTAGAGGCCGCTGGGGTCCACCACCCATAGCCAACGTCAAACCCCAGGTACTGCATGGTCTCCTGCATGAACTCACACTTCTCCAGCTTGAGTCGGGTGTGGTTCTCCTGGCAGACCGCAAAGAACTCACCCAAGAGGATTAGGTGATCCTCCTGGGTATTGGTCCCGAGGCATACATCGTCGATGTGAGCCTCCATCTGGGCCCCACGGGATATGAGCTCCTGCACCTTAGGTCTCCTTCGTAGGATGGACAAGATCTTGTTCATCAGCTCTTGGAACAGAGCGGGGGCGTTAGCCACGCCGAATGGCATGACCTTCCACTTGAATACCCTCCCCTGAGGGGTGATGAAGGCCAGTAGTTCCTGCGCGTTGGGCGTCAGGTCCACTTGCCAGAATCCACTTCGCTTGTCCATCTTGGTCTTGTAGCGACAGGAGGCTATCTTCTCCAGGGTAGACTCCATATTGGGAATGGACCCTGAGTGGTTCAGCGTCTTCTTGTTCAGCTCTCCATAGTCCACTACCAGCCGTTTGGCTGTAGACCCAGGTTTAGCCACCAGGAAGCAGGGGCTGCAGTGTAGGGGGTAGTCCCCATCCTTGTACTCCAGGACTAGGCCAGCGTCGATACATTCTTGTATCTGTCGCTCAATCTCGTCAGCCTGCTCTTTAGGAGCTGGATAGGGTCTCCTCCGGATCTTGTGACCCACGAACTCGGGTTTCAGCTTGAGGTCCATCTGTACCAGCTTGTCGCATGAGGCTGGAGGGGGTAGTTCTCCGAACACCTCCAGATAGGTCCTTATCAGCTTTTGTACCCGCGGGTCCAGTACCTTGATCTTGTCCTCCATGTCCTCGTCGGAGTGTAAGTTGCTTGCCCCTTGAATAGACGTCGGGAGGTGGTCCTCCACCGACTCTTCGCCCGCGGTAGCATCCTTCAGCCCTTGGTAGGCATACAGAAGGTCTTGCTCAACCATCTCCGGTGGACGATGGCAACATAGGCACGCTTTAGGGGGTTCACATACACATTCCTCCGAGAGGTCGTCCTCATCTGGGGTCCTCACATGGGCACCCCATACGCTCTTCATGAGCTTGAGATTCACCTCCCTTTGCCAGGTGGTGATCTTCTGTTCGAGGTCCTCCTTCAGTTGGGATAGGTCTCCCATACGTCCTTGCTTCAGTGGCCACGAGCTGCGGGTAGGCTTCGCGTAGCATAGCTTTTTCGCCACCAACTTCCTCTTGGAATCCACATACTCCCTGAGCCTGGATCTAGGGTCCAGCTCTTCATCCACGGGGTCTTCCACCCTCATGGAGAGTAGGGGTTTTAGTGGGGCGACGTACTCGGCGTTCTCCACTTCTTCCACCGCAGTCTGCACGAAGAAGGCGTCGTGCTCAGTTTCGTCGTCTGAGTGGATAGAGCTAGGTAGCTCAGATAGTCCACACTCAGAGACTCCATCAGGAACAGGTACATGACAGGGAGAGTTGGGGGCGTTAGTGTCAGTCACGACGTACTCATCTCCTCCGGGTGTAGTTTCAACAGCATCCTGAGGTCGTAGGCGATCCTTCAAGTCACCCAAGGCGAGTCCATCGCTTTCTCGTTGTATAGCCTGGACCAGAGTAGGGTCCAGGTCTTCCCAGGGGATGGTGGTAAGACCTCCGTCCACCACGCTGAGCATACTCCCCCATCCGGGCTTCCCAATGGGCGTCTTGCGTCCCAGAGGCACGTAGATGGCCTCATCAGGTAACCGCACAGAGCTGATAGTCAGCTTGTCAAGGAGGGTTCGCCAGTACTCGTTGCCCCCATGGGCTCCCCAATCGGGGGAACACAGGACCATACGGGAACGTTCCAAGGCCACCTTGGTCAGCACCTTCCCCAGTTCACTGAATCTGGGGTTCCCGTAGGCCATCCCGAAAGAGGGCCAGTAAAATTTGTAGCTGCAGTTCTTCCCCTTGCTGCAGTATAGGTCCAGTACATGCTGCTTGTCGCTGGCGAACAGTTCCACACTTAGGTCTTCTCGAGAGTAACCCAACTCCTTCAGACCTTGGTCTAGGACTTCCCCCAATAGTTGATAGTCCTCAGTTTTGGAGGCCGCCATCATGTTCGAGGGCTCCTCCTTCGATAGTCTCAGGTAACTCGAGGTATGTTCCGACTACTCCAGTGGCACAGACTCTCTGCCACTGCCGTGGTCCACGTACAGGAGGTAGGGCGCTTGCAGCGTCAGGGATTGTATCTGGGAGTGCTGCACGAAGAAGTCAGTACCCAGTACAAAGTCGAAGGCATCAGTGTCCATCACATAGAACCGATGGGCGATAGTCTTGGAGCCCATAGGTACCTCCACTTCGCAGTCCCCGCAGCTGTGCACCACATGTCCATCCCCCATCCGTATAGCGGCGGTGGTCATGGTGTTCTTCAGGCTCCCACAAGGTAAAATTTTCTTGGCCACTATCGATATTGTGGCTCCAGTATCCAGTACCCCCAGGTATTCACGTCCCCCTAGTCGGATACGTACCCAAAACACCAGGTCTTGGGTGCCACCAGAGCGTCCCCGTCAGAACTCCGCGGGACAGGTCACCTCGAACCCCTTGTTCCGCAATTTGCGGGCCATCCTCATGAAACGGCTTCTCTTCTTGGCGTTGCCGTCGTCACCACCTTCATGCTCACGCTTGGCTCCTTGTTCTTGCTGGGCCTGCGTCTGTGAGCGTGTGGTAGGTCCAGACTGCCCTCCAGAGGGCTCGGAGTTCCCCCCTGGATTAGGGTTGGGGTTACCTCCGTTCTTGTCCTTGTTCTTGTGGTCGTTCTGGCGATTAGCGCCTCCTCCTCGTCCGCCTTGACCCTTGTCTTGACCACCTTGACCACGTCCTTTCGACTTGCCCTTGCCGGAGTCGTTGCCTTTGGCCTTGCCTCCACCTTTGCCTGAGCTTTTGCCAGGATCTTCCCCCTTAAGCTTCGCCGATAGGCGTTGCTTATGGTAGCACTCGTCCTCATAGTGCTTCCGCTTACCGCAGAATGCACACGTGATGGTGCAGCGGTAATGATCCGGCATCTTCACCTTGGCGCCGGTGATCTTTTCCTGCTGCTTCCCCTGGACAACAAAGCAGTCTCGCTGCTCGCAGTCGGAGGCATGCTGCAGGTGGCCCTGTTCATCTCTGGCATCACACCAGAATAGCTCCTTCACGTTCTCCATTAGGCGGGCGTGGGCGTGTTTGGGGGTAGTCCCCTGCCCAGGTCGGGACCCTTGGTACCCCTTGCCTCCAGAACCTCCACCACCAGGACGGTAGTGGTTCAGGTGTTGGTCGCTCTCCTTCTCCAGCGCCATCTCCAGGAGCAGCACGCATAGATCCTCGTAGCGGAGGGATCTAGCCTTGCGCTCAGCCGTCAGACGGCACTCGTCCCATAGCTCACGGGGGAGCTTGGAGCACAACCAAAACAGCAGGTCGTCGCTGCTGTAGGAACCGGGCGTCAGTCGCCCAGCCCAGTGGTCCAGGTCCGCCAACAGCTCGGAGACCCTGCCGGGTTTGGGGTTGTTCGGCAGCACGGGCAGGTTCTGGATCTCGGCCCTGATGGAGAGGTCGGTCTCGTAGGTTGGGTACTGCCTCTCCAGGGCAACCAACACGTCGGCAAAGGTGGCGGAGTTGGTGACGATCTGCCTGACCTGCTTCTCCAGGTACTTCGTCTTGCAGCACTGCAGGAGCAGGTCGCACTTCACTCGCCCACTCGCGTGGGTTTGGCCGGTCAGTCGTAGGAACCGGCCAAAGTTCTCAGCGAACTCGCTGAGGTCCTTGCCTGTGAATTCAGGCAGGTTCACCACTATCTTGGAGGTGGCAATAGCCTTCGCCTCCTGAGCTCGGCGTCCTTCAGGGCGTCGGGTCTTCTTCTTCTTCTTCTTCTTCTTCTTACCCTTGGAGTCCTCGGGGTCCCCAGGGTCTTCGTCATCCGATGGCGAAGAAGAAGTCATCGAAGGCGGCCCATCATCTGAGGGGTCTCCGCCTAGATCACTGGAGCCATAAGGCTCCAGGTCCACCATAGCCCTTAGGGCTGTCAGCCCCAGCTGGTCCAGCTCGGCCCTCGTCGAGTTCGTCACGTGACTGTAGGGCGGCTGGGCTGTCCTCGGGACGAATGGGCTTCTTGGTACTGCTGCAGGAGTCGGCATCGGTCGGCTCCTCAGGCTCCCCAGGGTATTCGTCAACCCTGCCGCCAGGTGGTTAGCCTGTACTCGGTGGGGTGACATCCCCACTGTCGTAGGTGACGCATGGGACGGGATCATCAGGGGCTGCAGTTTCTCCCTGATCTCTTGCGTGAGGTCGCTCACGATTTTCGAAGTGGCTCCTTGGAGCACCTCGTTGATCTCCGACCGCGTCAGGGACCTGTTGGAGGATCTTCCCGATCCTCTACTCCTGCCTCCCAGAGACTCTGGTCCTCTCCTCAACCCACTCAGGGGTGCATACCCAGGTGCACACCCAGGAGCATACCCAGGAACTTCCATGTAGGTTCCAGTGGAGTGGAGTGGATGGGGATGGTCAGCCGCATACCAACGCGGCGCAGAGCTGGAAGCCACCGGCTCACTGGCAGTAGTTGCCTCAAGGAGCGCAGTGGTAGGTGGGCCCATGCCATAGGCGGGGTAGTGAGGCATGCCAGTAAAGCCTGTGCCCTCTGCCATAGGCTGGTTGGTTGTGGAAGTGGATGTAGCGGCGGCTGGGTGTGTGGTGGTTATGGGAGAGGGTGATGCTTGG
Source organism: Eutreptiella sp. 'Long Island Sound 2002' (assembly GCA_964036045.1). NCBI lineage: Eukaryota > Euglenozoa > Euglenophyceae > Eutreptiales > Eutreptiaceae > Eutreptiella > Eutreptiella sp. 'Long Island Sound 2002'. Next base: position 37,715,371 of record OZ038400.1, on the reverse strand, counting down.
AGGCCAGAAGCGCTTGGAGCGCCTTCGAAGGTAGGGATATCCGTCGGGTCTTGCCCTTGCTCCTCTCCTTCGTCTGTTCCTTCTCCAGCATCCTTCTCGCTCTCGTTTCCTCTCTTCCTCTTCACAGGCTGAGGCTGAGAGACCATTTCCTTCACCGACAGGGCCCCAAAGGCCGTCTGGAGGCCATCCAAGGAGTCCTCCGCCGTATCCATTGGCCCATGTAAGGGCTCCACCGAAGGTACAGCGTCAGGCGCCGGCCTTGCCGGTGTCTCTGGCGCTGGCGCTGTGTTTACCTCGGCGTCCACTCTTCCTGGATCCATCTTAATCCACCCTTCTGCTTTTGTTTGCCTGCTCGGAGCACTGGTTGTACGGCGCGGGGTCGCTGCCGGTGCACAGAGACAGGCTGCCTCTTGCTACCAGAAAAGTTTATAGTGTTTTCAGCACTGTGTTTTTGCTTCTCCTGCTGCTTGTTGTTGCTGTAGGGTGTCCTGCTGCTGGTTTTGGATGATGAAAAGCTTTTGTTTGTTGAAATACAGTAAAGCCAACTCAATCCAGGATAGCCCAAGCCAATAGAATGCAAGGAGAAGGTAATTCAGGATCAAAGCATGAAGGGCTGCAGTGTAAACAGTGAAAGATGATTAGATATTCACAGATACTGCAACTCAGGAAACAAATGAATGCATATTCACAGAGATAGCTGAAATGTTTTGGGAAAAGAGTTAGAAAACTGCCTCAGGATCACTCTCTCTCCATAGTGCCATCTTAGGAGATGTGCACTCTTTGTTTTGGCTCCCATATGTGCTGAGGTGGCATGGTATGTGGCGATGAGGTCACTGCCATGTCACATGGGATCTTCCTACTTAGTTGGGATCTTCCTACTTAGTTAGGCTGACCGGGAATTGAACCCAGGACCTCTCAAAAAGAGGTGCCTAACCCCCTATGGTGCATACCACTAGGGCAGATAAGTATTCATGGAAAAACATAGATAAATTCATAGGCTCTACCTTAGGTATGTCAGTGCTCAGTCAACTCAGGAAAAGATGTTTTACTTCTGATTGAAAGGGGATTAAGGGGTCCACTCCATATCCTGATTGGGTGTTTGGTTCCATAGGTCAAAATGTGTTCTCACCACTTTTGGCTGGACCAATACTAAGATAAAAATGCATGGATGCTCAGTGCATCTCTAATACAACTAGAGTATGTCCCAAAGCAATGGAAAAGCACTTTTTCTTACTACCACTCCAGCTTTCGAGCCCGCTGCGGGTCCTCCTCTGACAGGGCCAACGGCTGCCCTGAAGGACCACGGTTTACGCTCCCGTCCGACGAACCTGGCAACTCCGGCCTGTCGACGCCCGGGGGAGCCCCTGGCGCTGCCGACTGGGAAATCGCCGGAGGGCTCGCTTCCTGAATCCTCGCTGTTGTCGTCGGTGTCCACGTCGGAATCAACATTGATGGGCCCGGCTGCCGTCCACGGCCCGCACGCCCCCCCCCCCACGGCAACCAAAGGCCCCGCCACCGTGCACAGCTGACCCGCATCTTCCCGAGACACGGCGCCGCGCTCAATGGCAGAGGCCAAAGGAGGAAGTGGAGGGAGGGTAGGAGCTGTGTCAGGCCCCAGGCGCATCTCAGCAGAGCCGTCCCTTGGGGATTCCTCCAGCTCGGCCGCGGATTGGTCTCCGTCGCGTCCTCCAGCAAGCGTGCCGCTCGCAGTGGATTCCAGCTCCTGTCCAAAATGGCATCCTCGACCCCCCCCATGAACCGCGGAATGGGGGAGGTGTTGATATGGAGGCATGCCTCCCAGGCGTCCGGGTGGAGCTTGCGCAAGGCGCCCAAGAGAGCGGGCAAAGCCCCTTGCAAGCGGAAATCCTCGGCTGTATCGAATACTCTATTCAACCACAAATCCACCCTCTTCGCAACCATCCACAAGCCACAACGTTCCCGCTCGGCTATCCAGTGAAAATGGGGGGTGAGTGCCTGCATGAACTCCAGGAAGAGGGGGGGCTGTTCCTGCACCCTCCCACCCCTGTCGGGACCCTTACAGGGGGGGGGGGGGGGGCGACGCCACTGGGCCCGCCCGCCCCCAAGCCTTGGCCTTGAGAACCTCAGCTGCAGCCACGAAGGCACCCTCCACCGGGCCTTGCGCCTCCGGCGTCCGGACATGCCCGCCCTGCCCGAGCTTGATGCGCTTGGGCTTCGGCGCTCCGATCTGCTGGGCCAAACGAGGTCTCCCAGCTTGACGGTGTGCGGGGGCTCGGGATCGCACGGCCTGCGTACCACCCAGGACCACCTTAGCGCGACGCGGCCCCGTGTATGTGCGGTGGACACGGCCCACCACTCCAGCTTTCGAGCCCGCTGCGGGTCCTCCTCTGACAGGGCCAACGGCTACCCTGAAGGACCACGGTTTACGCTCCCGTCCGACGAACCTGGCAACTCCGGCCTGTCTACGCCCGGGGGAGCCCCTGGCGCTGCCGACTGGGAAATCGCCGGAGGGCTCGCTTCCGGAATCCTCGCTGTTGTCGTCGGTGTCCACGTCGGAATCGACATTGATGGGCCCGGCTGCCGTCCACGGCCTGCACGCCCCCCCCCCCACGGCAACCAAAGGCCCCGCCACCGTGCACAGCTGACCCGCATCTTCCCGAGACACGGCGCCGCGCTCAATGGCAGAGGCCAAAGGAGGAAGTGGAGGGAGGGTAGGAGCTGTGTCAGGCCCCAGGCGCATCTCAGCAGAGCCGTCCCTTGGGGATTCCTCCAGCTCGGCCGCGGATTGGTCTCCGTCGCGTCCTCCCCCAAGCGTGCCGCTCGCAGTGGATTCCAGCTCCTGACCTCGAGGAAGTCTCGGCTTGCGCTTGGTCGGGGTGTGGAGGGCGCTCGCGATACTGGGGAACATCGGGGATCCCCACAGGGCCAGGACGCCCACGCGCTCCGGAGTCGGCAAAGGCCCCTGGTCACGGGACCATGCGGGCAGCACCGTAGGGCCAACGACTCCAGGGTCTGACCATTTGGTGCCGTATTGCATTGCCACGGCCGTGCTCTGCCATCTGCCCCACCACTTGTAGTAGGCGAGGTCCGGTTTACGGGCCCAAGTCGCCGCGGCGCCTCCCCTGCGCAGGGCGTGCCACCTGGCTCGGAAGTGGGCGGTGCTCGCCAGGGTGTCGGCCATGCCTGCCTCCAACCCCGCTTCCCCTGACTGCCAGACGAGCATGTCTGAGGACCGGCCCAGCGAAACCATGTGGCCATGAAGCCACGCCCGGACGTCGTCCGCATACCTGTACAGGGGGCGGGTGGTGTACCCCTCCTCCCCTGTCTTGGAGTTCCAAAACTGGACAAAGCCTGGCATAGCCAGGTCAGTAACCCTGATGCCAGCTGCTTCGCCCACCCGCAGGTAGCATACCCAGCTGATGATGGCCAATGCGCTGAACACCGCTCCGTGTCTGGAGTCTCTGGCCTTTTCGGCCAGCTGGACCAAGCCTGCTGGGGACAGATAGGGCTGAGAGCCCGAGGATGCGGCTCCCGCCGCAAATCCGTTTGTGCAAGGTGGTGACTGTTGGGGGCAGCCACTGGAGGTCCTCCACGGCCCTGACCGCGGAGGTAATACCCCGCAGGGCCGATGCTGTAGCGCCGGCTTGCGCCCGCTCTGCCAGGAGGCTTGCCAGTGCTGCGGCTGTATCAGGCGGGCCCGTGCGGCCCGCGTAAGCCGCCAAGGCCCGCAGTCGGGACGCGTACTGCGAGCGGGTTCTCGGTCTCCAGGACTGCATGGCACTTTCCTCCGGTGAGCAGGGGTGAGCGCCCGCAGCTCTGCTGCCGTGTCCGCAACGCCGGAGCCCGGGGCGGCCGGTCCGGGCTCCAGCCGGTCCTGTCAAGACCAGTGTGGGCATCTAAAGTGCCAGTGGCGTTCGTCGGGGGAGCCCCGCTGCGCGCACCTCTGGCACCCTCCGCTCGGCGACGAGTCCACAGGGATCCACTCGCCCTGCCTCGACTGCCATTGCAGTACTCCTCCCACCTCCCTGAATTTCACGCTCCGCCACGTGAACGCCGATCCTTGTTCCTTCCATGCCTCCTCCAGCGTGGTGTACTGGTTGGACTCGGAGCTGGATTTTCCGTGCGTCCCTGCATACCTGCGGGCATACGCCGCCTGGGACTGGGACACGCAGTCCCAGACCCTCCACGCCAGCTGCTCTCCTGGGTCGACTGCGGCCTCCGTCGCCGGGCCGCCAAACTCACTTGGTCGGGGGATCTCCCCCACCTCACCAGCTCTAAGGCGTACGTACGCCTTGATGTTGGACAGCATAAGTCTCATCCACTGTGCCAACTGGGGCTTCTCGAGGGCTCGGTTTACTTCTGGCACGCTCAGTGGGGGCAGGCGGGGCCCCTCCTTCACCGCCACTCGGGCGAGTTGCTCTCTGAGTTCTTGAATTTCCTTGGCTTGTGCCGCCAGCCGTTCCTCGGCTGACTCTTGTCGGTTCTGGCTAGGCTGCTCAACCCCGTCCATGGGTTAACAAAAACAAAGACAGGAAAACTGCCTAAACATTGGAGACGCAAACAAAAGTTGAGACGAGGCACAACTAGTGTTTTGTACTGAAAAACTCCCCTTATTGTACTAAAAAAACCCCCCTTTTGTACTAAAAAACCCCCTTTCTGTACTAGAAAACCTCCCGTTTTGTAGTAAAAAAAACCCCCCCGCTTTGTACTAAAAAACCCCCCTTTTGTACTAAAAAACCCCCCTTTTCACCACATAAAAAAATTTACGTCTGCCAAACCGGAAAAGCCCCCTTTACCATGTCTCAAGTCCTGCCTAACCCGCACACCCTTCCGCACGTTCTTTTTGGGTGAAAACTGTCAGTTGCAGCTACTTGCTTCCTCCTTTATGGCACTGTGTGCTCCTGCATTGCTGTATTGGGTCGCAGCTCAGCCCTCCACAGACCCCCAACCCCCCAAAAAAAAACTGCCAAATCCTGCCGGCAATATGAATGCAAAACAGCACGTAAGCATGTACTAAAGCTGAAATGCACCACACCACTGACATTCCATTGTACAATTCTTTTGTCCCTTCACATAATGGCCCCACAGAAATCCAGTAGCAGATCTCACACGGAATACTGATCACTGACTCTGTAAGCATATAATGAAGCTGTCCCATGTCATTCAGGATGCGTTGCTTCTTTTTCCGGGTGCTCAGCTCTGTGTGTGCTCCCTACCGCACCCCCCCCCTCCTCTACCACACCCATCTGTATGCAGATATGTGGGTATTTGAGAACTGTGATTGGTGTGACTTGAGGTGCACACTGCAACAACCCAACAAATAGGTCCCAAATGGGGGAGGTTTGGTTTGTCTGTTTGATTGGAAGAGGAAACCTGAACTTCTGCACCACATCCATTCGGCTGAGAGAACGGGTGCCCTGCACCCGCCTACTTTCAGTGCTTCTCCCCAGAAAACGCCCTCAGTGAATGAATCTTCCCTGAAAAAAAGACAGCTGCCGACAAACGCAGTCCATGCATATGCTTTCACATGCTTTCACATATGCTTTCACATACTGGTGCACAGAATCTTGGTGGTGCACACTGCTATTGAAACACAGTTCCTGAGAAACGCCTCAACTTTAGCCACTCCTCCAAACTGCTGCCTAAAAATGTCTCCCTCGCCTAAAACATTGCAATGGGGAGGGGGGAAATGATTGGCAATTTGTCTCCAGGGGCCAATCAGGTGGCCCAGCAGGGGGGGGGGGGATGTCCATTAGGGGGCATTGATATTGGGTTGGATTCGTACGGGGCCTCGTACAGGACCAGGGCCCCAGGTCACGGCATCCTTAGCTGCTCCACACCAGGGCTGAACAGTCTCACTGTGCAGGTTCCATGCCAAACAGCCCCCCTACCAGGGCCCTGGTGAGGAGCAGACGCCATACTGCCTGTGTGTGTCCACAGAAGGGAGGACCACCTGTGTAGGGTATCAACGGCTCCCGCTCCCCTTCACCCTGTACATGTGGCTGGATGCTGGAGGGGGCAGGGACATGTGGGCACACCTGCTGTAGGGGGTTGTGTATGCCTATCATATGATATCAATGACACAAGGGGGGCAGCAATCAGATGGAAAGCCTGGATCATCATCCAAGGCCCGGGCTTAAAGGCGGCCCGCAGCCGACACTCCAGGGCCGATGACAGCCCCGGAGGACGACCATTGGGCACTCGGGCCCCCCACACTCGGCGAAGAACCCCTTGCACCCCACCCCGGCACCAACCCTGCAGACAGTGTCGTTTAAGTGACAGAAAAAAAAAATGCCATGTGGAAAATAGCAGGCGCACCTGCAAAAAAAATGTTTTTGGCAGAAGAGACACTGCTGCGGGCCCCCGTTTGGCTGGTTCTCTTGATCCTCCCTGCCCTCAAGACACGGGCACAGTATAATTCGAACAACCATCTGACGGGCGGGAGCGCGCGGCCCCGGTGTGCGAGTGCACTGTAAGTAGACACGATTGAGAGGGTGCTGGTTCGGGGGTGGGTGGGTGGGTAGAAATATACTGCACACTGTGGATAAGAGATGCAGTGGTGCCAAACTGGGGTTTCTGGGGAAACCTGGGTTTGGCTGGTTCTCTTGATCCTCCCTGCCCTCAAGACACGGGCACAGTATAATTCGAACAACCATCTGACGGGCAGGAGCGCGCGGCCCCGCCCTGTCACACCCTGTCACCACCGGCCGCACACAACTGGCGGCAGGGCCGCTACGGGAATCTGGACACGTTTGGAGCAAACAGGGAGGGAAATATAATACACCGCATGCAGGGTTTAGGCGCGCTAAGGCGGCATTCCACACCTGCGGCAAAAAAAAAAAGTGGGGGTAGGTGAGCCGCAGGTGGGCCAACCTGCCAACGGTTGGAGAAATATAGAAACAGGCGCGCAACCTTCACCGCCGCCATGCGAGAGGTTATTTTCAACAGGAACAGGGCAGGAGAGGCAAACTTATAGTCGGAGGCGGCACACGTCCCTCGCGGCCCAGCGTTCCGCGGTCTGACACGCACTCCGGGCCCTGCCTGTCTGCCAGACAAGGCCGGATATAATACCTGCCACCCACCCGGGGATGGGAGCGTGCAGGCCTCCCATCACATAGCTGGCAGGGAACGAGCGGAGCCCCTCCCTATCCCCCGGGCGTAGAAATATACTGCACACTGTGGATAAGAGATGCAGTGGTGCCAAACTGGGGTTTCTGGGGAAACCTGGGTTTCATTGAAAAAAAGAGGGGAAGATTCGAGAGTGGGGGGAGGGGGGTAGACAGTAGACGGTAGACAATGGAAAAATTGGGTCCCCCACACTAAACGGGGCGGGGGACCCCACTGAAATCTGGGGGTGTGAAGCAAAGCAGAATGCCCCTCCAAGCAGACACACAAAGAATGCAAAACATATACACAGAGCAATGTGAAGCAAAACACTGAATGTACAATCACATGTGCTTCCGTTACCCTGCATCGCCTCTCCTACCTTCATACCGGGAATGGAAATGGGGCAAGCCCCCCCCCCTCACATCCCCACGGGGGTTCTACGTACAGCACAACATATAGACAACCTGTCTTCCGGGACTGAGATTCGTGGCTCACATTGCCCCCAAAATACCCCGAAATGTACTAAAAAGCCCCCCAAAACATACTATAAAACCCCGGAAATGTACTAAAACACCCCCTGAAATGCACTAAAACACCCCCTGAAATGCACTAAAAACCCCCAAAAAAATGTACTAAAAAACCCCCCTAAATGTACTAAAAAAACCTCCCTAAATGTACTAAAAAAAAACCCAAAAATGTACTAAAAAACCCCCCCGAAATGTACTAAAAAACCCCCCCAATTATACAAAAAAACCCCCGGGGGTTTTTTTAGTATAATTGGGGGGGTTTTTCAGTGCATTTTAGAGTGGGGGGTTTTTTAGTACAAAAGGGGGGTTTTTTAGTACAAAAACGGGGGTTTTTTAGTACGCACCACCCTGAGGTGGCCCTGGAGCCAAACCTTGTGCAAAGGGTGCGTCAGGAAGAGCTGCGGCGGAGGATAGGAACGGGTGTTGGTGGGAAGAATGAGGGCAACTGGGGTGGAACACCACGTCTCTAGTAGGGCTGTCTTTCGGGCACGACACAAACAAACACCTCCTTCCACTACACAGTCAGCACCGCACACCACCGATTCGCGCCAGGTGCAATCGGTTATCCGGCCATCGCTGTCGGTTGACGTTCAACCACCGTCTCCAGTTGCGCTCCAACTGCCAGCCTTCAGCTGCTCTTCATGAAACAGAACTGACATGGTTCCCCAAAGGACGGCCCTGGTATGGATGGGCTACATCTCAAAACTGGGGGGAACACCGTCAAAGCTTTGCAATCCGTACGCACTGGCAGCGCCCCTTTCCCAGCACCAAAAAGATAAAAGCAACGGCTCCATGGCAGACCGACTGGGGCTCGAACCCGCGTTCTGTGGCATGTGTGTGTAGTGTATATCCGGTATGCTACATCGCCTTCACCTGTGTAACCATTTTCCAAGCCACCATTTCGCCATACTGGGACCCAGACAGGCCAAGAAACATTCGATCGCCGCTAACAACGGCGGACTCAAGGCAATATTTGGTCCTTGTCTGAGGTATGCTGCAGTGCAGCAAGTCAAACAATGAACTGAGGTTTGTGGCGATGACCATTTGCCTGTGATACGCGGGTATGTGTGAGCTCTGTATCTGTTGCTTTATGGCCCCTGTCCAATGAACAATTTTGTCCTCAAAAAATATGGTCCGAACGGAAGTGTTCGTTGGACACGCCGTTCGGTGCACGCGACGATATTGCCAAAAGGCGGCAACACATCCCCAGGCACAAGACACCCAGCCCATTCAAAGCACAAAGCGATGGAGGCCTCCAAGTGGCACTTTTTGGAGCAGAAGCCCTGTTGCGGCACCGCTTCATGCGGAAAAGCTGAACACGCACCCCGAGTTTGGGGCCCTCCTTGTTCTTGGCACGTGTGCGACGGCGTTTTGACAAATCTTTTCGGCAGTCCAAGAAAATGTTGCCCAGGGAGCTCTTGCCGTGTACGCTTTGCAGGAGGCTCATCCTCCGCACTGCTGGTGTTGGTGGGCTTGAAGAAATCAATCAATGTGGACAGCCAGGAGTGCAAGCAGAGAATCAGTCATGGTGGGCAATAGAGGTCCTGTAGTAGAGGGACACCATCCCATCACATCCTGCTTTACAAATTTACCCACAGTCACTCCCTACAACCCCTCATTTCCCCAATCCTCGGGTCCGGCTCAAACCACTTACCAGTTTGTTTCATGCACCGGATACCGAAGGCAGAGCCGGTCCCATCGCCTCCACAGGAGGCAGGCCTGGCCTCCAACCCGGAGAGCACTGTGTGGCGTGTGCTCGGTGCATTTCAGGTGTGCTCCCTCCCTTAGCAGAGCACATTTCAGGCATGGGGTACAGACCACTCTCATTTTCTCACGCCCCAGCGAAGCGCGGACAGACAGCTGCAGGGCCACCACTCCGGGGGGGGGGGGGGGGGGGCCTTGTTGCGGTCCCACTTCATGCGGAAAAATTGAACATGCTCCCCAGGCTTGGGCTTTGGCACAGGCAGAAGTGGCAGCCCCATCCAGCTTGGGCACGTTTCTAGTATACTTCAGCCGTACAAAACTTGTGTGGTTTGCCCCATATCCACAGATGGCGGAAAGCGCACGGCATGGCTGTGCCCTTATCTGCAAGGCCCTGACACAGGACCCTGGACAGGGATTCTGCCATTGTCTGGACCATGAGACCATGAGACCATGAGGGGGGCTGGATCTGACCAGTGCTCGTCCTGCAGCTGGCTGGCTGGCTGGCTGGTCCGCAGCCAATGGGACGGCAATGCACAGCATCTGTGGGAGTGACTATCGTCGCTGTATGGCGTGTTTCTTTGACTTCATGCCCATGCAAGGGAGGGGGTCTGGATCTCGCAGCAGTTTGCTTGGGTGCCGGATGGTAACTGATATGAGCGCAAAGTGGCCTTGCACCAGGTGCCATCCGTCCCAAATGCCAAACTGCCAAACTTCAAATCAAATTATTCATGCTGATTCAATTTCTGCGAAATGCCCGCCGGTGCAGACCAGCCAGTGTCACAATCCCATACCTCACTCCAGCACAAGGCAAGTCTATCAACCAGCTTGTTAGACATTAGACGTTCGGTCCGCACCCCATACAGTGCGTGTGAACGTGAAACAACACATAAACAGACCCGTGTGGTCCCGTAAATCGTCTGTGAGGGAGAGGAAAGTGGGCAGATATTCTTCTGGGGGATAGCGGGTTGGGGAAAGTCCCGATTACCACGAGCAATGTGTGCCTGGCAGAAGGTGGCACGGTGCGCGTGCCTGTTGGTACCCTCCCCCCTTGTGCAAGTATGCTGAAAGTTAGGAAAAGACGGTCAGACGGGGTACCGTGCTTAGACAAGGCAGTGCCCACAAGAGGAAACCTAAAAGAGTGGTCAGGAAAACAACAGTCAGACAGGCTCTCGTGCTTGGACAAGTCAGTGCTTGTGCAACGGGCCGGGGGCAGTGCCAGAGCAGTGCCGTTCACGTTCCACTGATGTAACGTATGCCACCAGCCATGTTCCCTGTAACAGCCTTGCACATCGTTGCCATCGAGTTCCATCCCCCCCAATGGCCCTTGTTGCATTTTACTTTTCCGAAAACAGGCAAAAGGGGAACACCCTTCCGCCCATCCAAGTCCCAAATATGGGGTCTATTTCTCACCTGCAGCTGCCAAACCCAAACCCTCCAAGCAGCCGCAAGCATCTGGCAATGACCGCTTCTGACCCCCAAGTGACCAAACTGTGGGATATACAAACGAAATTGGAGACCAACGGTGTCATATCCTGCGTCCTGGTAGTCAAGGACATTTTCGACGGTAGCTGATGGCTGAGCCTTGCTGAGCACCAGTAGCAAGTGGGGCAGCAGTTGCCTCTATCACACGAGGCAGACAAATGTGTAGATCGGACACGAAGCGTGACATCACATTGATTCATGAAACCCAAACCATGTACAGTCTCCCTCGTGTGACCTGCAGCTTCACGGGGGTCAGGCGTGCCCCCATGAACCCCAAAGTTTTCACAATTGTGGCACCTCAAGCTTGGCCGTCGCCATCTTCAAGCCTCTGCAGCTGAGGTCCACAAATGCAACGCATACATCTGCTGCAATCAGGCCGTTGCTTTGGGGCGTCGGAGGGAGGGGAAAGACAGCATAAATCAGACTGGCATCTCAAAAGGCGGCAACAACTGGGGCAGTCATGTGTGCACTGGCATTCCAAACACGAATAACAACACACAGCAAATCACAACACACGGAAGGAGAAAAAATGCACACCCAACCACCCACCCACCCACGCACACACACACCATTGAAGCGAGATGAACAGGCGTGACAGACAGAGCACTGCACTGGTCGCTAACGAATCTCGTCAGGCCATCAGGCTGTACACGCACACACTGACACGGCGTGAGGTGACCACACACACACACACACACACACACACACACACATGCACACACAGAGGATCTTGTCAGGTAAAATTATTGGGTTAGGGGGCTTACCGCCCGCAATTGCAGCGTTTGCAGCTCAATTTCACGACGTTGGAGATTCACAACACTGCATCAGTTGGCCAATAGCCAAGTAGCACTGGCAGTATGACTGCAAGTGCTTTAGTGGAGGGTTTCACGCAGTGCACACCCAGCGTGCTAGTTTCGCACAAGTGTGGTAGACCTTAGTCCCAGAGGTACCATCCCCTAGAGAAGCCCCAAAGCACACCAGAAACTAGTGACCTGAACACTTCAATCAACACCAAAACCCTCCTTGCAGAACAGACAGCTGAACAGAACACGAAATCTGCCCAGTGAAGTGCAATAAGACATGTGACAGCCATTGTGCTTCACTACTGGAATGTATATCCCACAGTTTGGTCGCTTGGGGGTCAGAAGCGGTCATTGCCAAATGCTTGCGGCTGCTTGGAGCGTTTGGGTTTGGCAGCTGCAGTGGGGCAGCAGTTGCCTCTATCACACGAGGCAGACAAATGTGTAGATCGGACACGAAGCGTGACATCACATTGATTCATGAAACCCAAACCATGTACAGTCTCCCTCGTGTGACCTGCAGCTTCACGGGGGTCAGGCGTGCCCCCATGAACCCCAAAGTTTTCACAATTGTGGCACCTCAAGCTTGGCCGTCGCCATCTTCAAGCCTCTGCAGCTGAGGTCCACAAATGCAACGCATACATCTGCTGCAATCAGGCCGTTGCTTTGGGGCGTCGGAGGGAGGGGAAAGACAGCATAAATCAGACTGGCATCTCAAAAGGCGGCAACAACTGGGGCAGTCATGTGTGCACTGGCATTCCAAACACGAATAACAACACACAGCAAATCACAACACACGGAAGGAGAAAAATGCACACCCACCCACCCACGCACACACACACACGATTGAAGCGAGATGAACAGGCGTGACAAACAGAGCACTGCACTGGTCGCTAACAAATCTTGTCAGGCCGTACACGCACACACAAAATTGCGAGACGGACGGACAATAGCACACACACACACACACAATGAGAACCGCGAAAACAAGAACAGAGCAAGAGAAGCGGTGAAAGAAAACTCCTCAGGAGCTGCAGGGCAGCCCTAGCCATCTTTCGGTCTGTCGTAAAACGCGGCAATGTGCTGCAGCGGACATCACTTCACACACACAAACACACACACACACACACACACACACACACACACACACACACACACATGCACACATGCACATGCACACGCAGAGGATCTTGTCAGGTAAAATTATTGGGTTAGGGGGCTTACCGCCCGCAATTGCAGCGTTTGCAGCTCAATTTCACGACGTTGGAGATTCACAACACTGCATCAGTTGGCCAATAGCCAAGTAGCACTGGCAGTATGACTGCAAGTGCTTTAGTGGAGGGTTTCACGCAGTGCACACCCAGCGTGCTAGTTTCGCACAAGTGTGGTAGACCTTAGTCCCAGAGGTACCATCCCCTAGAGAAGCCCCAAAGCACACCAGAAACTAGTGACCTGAACACTTCAATCAACACCAAAACCCTCCTTGCAGAACAGACAGCTGAACAGAACACGAAATCTGCCCAGTGAAGTGCAATAAGACATGTGACAGCCATTGTGCTTCACTACTGGAATGTATATCCCACAGTTTGGTCGCTTGGGGGTCAGAAGCGGTCATTGCCAAATGCTTGCGGCTGCTTGGAGCGTTTGGGTTTGGCAGCTGCAGTGGGGCAGCAGTTGCCTCTATCACACGAGGCAGACAAATGTGTAGATCGGACACGAAGCGTGACATCACATTGATTCATGAAACCCAAACCATGTACAGTCTCCCTCGTGTGACCTGCAGCTTCACGGGGGTCAGGCGTGCCCCCATGAACCCCAAAGTTTTCACAATTGTGGCACCTCAAGCTTGGCCGTCGCCATCTTCAAGCCTCTGCAGCTGAGGTCCACAAATGCAACGCATACATCTGCTGCAATCAGGCCGTTGCTTTGGGGCGTCGGAGGGAGGGGAAAGACAGCATAAATCAGACTGGCATCTCAAAAGGCGGCAACAACTGGGGCAGTCATGTGTGCACTGGCATTCCAAACACGAATAACAACACACAGCAAATCACAACACACGGAAGGAGAAAAAATGCACACCCACCCACCCACGCACACACACACACGATTGAAGCGAGATGAACAGGCGTGACAAACAGAGCACTGCACTGGTCGCTAACAAATCTTGTCAGGCCGTACACGCACACACAAAATTGCGAGACGGACGGACAAACACACACACACACACACAATGAGAACCGCGAAAACAAGAACAGAGCAAGAGAAGCGGTGAAAGAAAACTCCTCAGGAGCTGCAGGGCAGCCCTAGCCATCTTTCGGTCTATCGTAAAACGCGGCAATGTGCTGCAGCGGACATCACTTCACACACACACACACACACACACACACACACACACACACACACACACACACACACACACACACACACACATGCACACATGCACATGCACACGCAGAGGATCTTGTCAGGTAAAATTATTGGGTTAGGGGGCTTACCGCCCGCAATTGCAGCGTTTGCAGCTCAATTTCACGACGTTGGAGATTCACAACACTGCATCAGTTGGCCAATAGCCAAGTAGCACTGGCAGTATGACTGCAAGTGCTTTAGTGGAGGGTTTCACGCAGTGCACACCCAGCGTGCTAGTTTCGCACAAGTGTGGTAGACCTTAGTCCCAGAGGTACCATCCCCTAGAGAAGCCCCAAAGCACACCAGAAACTAGTGACCTGAACACTTCAATCAACACCAAAACCCTCCTTGCAGAACAGACAGCTGAACAGAACACGAAATCTGCCCAGTGAAGTGCAATAAGACATGTGACAGCCATTGTGCTTCACTACTGGAATGTATATCCCACAGTTTGGTCGCTTGGGGGTCAGAAGCGGTCATTGCCAAATGCTTGCGGCTGCTTGGAGCGTTTGGGTTTGGCAGCTGCAGTGGGGCAGCAGTTGCCTCTATCACACGAGGCAGACAAATGTGTAGATCGGACACGAAGCGTGACATCACATTGATTCATGAAACCCAAACCATGTACAGTCTCCCTCGTGTGACCTGCAGCTTCACGGGGGTCAGGCGTGCCCCCATGAACCCCAAAGTTTTCACAATTGTGGCACCTCAAGCTTGGCCGTCGCCATCTTCAAGCCTCTGCAGCTGAGGTCCACAAATGCAACGCATACATCTGCTGCAATCAGGCCGTTGCTTTGGGGCGTCGGAGGGAGGGGAAAGACAGCATAAATCAGACTGGCATCTCAAAAGGCGGCAACAACTGGGGCAGTCATGTGTGCACTGGCATTCCAAACACGAATAACAATACACAGCAAATCACAACACACGGAAGGAGAAAAAATGCACACCCACCCACCCACGCACACACACACACGATTGAAGCGAGATGAACAGGCGTGACAAACAGAGCACTGCACTGGTCGCTAACAAATCTTGTCAGGCCGTACACGCACACACAAAATTGCGAGACGGACGGACAAACACACACACACACACACAATGAGAACCGCGAAAACAAGAACAGAGCAAGAGAAGCGGTGAAAGAAAACTCCTCAGGAGCTGCAGGGCAGCCCTAGCCATCTTTCGGTCTGTCGTAAAACGCGGCAATGTGCTGCAGCGGACATCACTTCACACACACAAACACACACACACACACACACACACACACACACACACACACACACACATGCACACATGCACATGCACACGCAGAGGATCTTGTCAGGTAAAATTATTGGGTTAGGGGGCTTACCGCCCGCAATTGCAGTGTTTGCAGCTCAATTTCACGACGTTGGAGATTCACAACACTGCATCAGTTGGCCAATAGCCAAGTAGCACTGGCAGTATGACTGCAAGTGCTTTAGTGGAGGGTTTCACGCAGTGCACACCCAGCGTGCTAGTTTCGCACAAGTGTGGTAGACCTTAGTCCCAGAGGTACCATCCCCTAGAGAAGCCCCAAAGCACACCAGAAACTAGTGACCTGAACACTTCAATCAACACCAAAACCCTCCTTGCAGAACACACAGAATGCGAAACATGCCCATTGAAATACAATAAGAAATGTGACAGCCATTGTGCTTCACTACCGGATTTGCCCCTCCGAGTGTGTGCGCCACTATGCAGCACAAAAGTATCCTCCCATTCACCACAAAAAGTATGGTGGTGTGTTTTGTATCGCACAAAGCACAAACATCAACCTCCTCCCAACTCTGTCTTGTGTGGCAGTCCTGTTGGTTGCATCACAGCAGTTCACACATGAGAATGTTGGCATGGTCCAAAGGAAGTGGGGGGAGGGGGGGGGGGGGGGGGCACTGCTTCTGAATGCAAATTTGTGTAAGGGGCAATAAAATGCGCACTGACTGATACACCTCATTCACACTGCCAGGTCACATGATCCCAACCAAACCCCAACGCCACAAAAGCAAAAAGGTGCTCAATCTGTGCCCTCCACCACCTATGTACATCATTGTACCATTGTCGGACTGTTGCCAAAATGTCAAAATGCTCGCAACCCTTGGAGAGGCATTGCCATATCAGGGTTCTCAAAGTGGCAAGGCATCAAGGTGGCTACATACCACCGCCGCCCCCCCCCCGTGTCAATGGCCCGGGCCATGTTTCTTCTTTCGAGAGGGGGGGGCCATTGGCAAGGGAGGCCATGTTTCTTCTTTCGAAGGGGGGGGGGTCCATTGACACACGCACGGGGGGTCCATTGACTCGAGTTCTCGTAAAAAATCCAAAAAAAATTCTTTGTGTATGCATGTTCTAGCTTGCGCCATCGGTGTAAACGTGGTGGGGACCCATGCTTGGTACCTCTTGCATCTTTGTGGTGGTTGTGGAGCTCACGTAAGCCACCTTTTGCTTATGCTTTTACACCATTTTTCTTTTCTTTTTTTTTGTGCAACAGGCCTGCGCTGAGTAGCGATAAGGCTCCCGGGTTCACAACCCGGTCTCTGCATCAGTGCTGCAGGGCGCAGTACAGTCACCCGATATATCGTGTGGCCGAAAAGGCAAACCTGGATCTGTGCCTGCAGAGGATACCAATGCATGGTAGTGAAACGATGATGGTTGACACTGATGAACCCAGGCCTGCTTCTTTTTTTTTTTCCTCCTCAGGCTCAACAAGTTCAAAGAGTGTAATGTGAGCTCCCAGGCAACTGCCTGGGTCAAGAAGTAGGGCATATAGTACAGACGAGGGCTCCACATTTGGCATGTGTTCCAGCTTTACCTGGGGAGCTGTCTCTGTTCACTACCTGCTTGGTCTACCCCTTGCATATGCACTACGCAGTGCCACGCCTAACGGCCTTATGTTGATGGTGAAGCTCACGTAGTCCTGGCCTGCTTCAAAAAGTTTCAGCACCATATACTTCATGTGGCAGTCAAAGAAGCTGACAAACGTGGTTGAATGCTACAAAATAACAGCGTGCAATAGATAGCAACATACCACTGGGGCCAGATGTGGCCCTGATCAGGGAACCGTTGTGGAAAACAGGCACACAACAGGGCTGAGAGTGGTGGCCCCAGGGCTGCTTGAAAAATTTTCAGCTCTGTGAAGTGCGCAACAATAATGTTTTCAAATAGACATGAATTACATGCTACTGCAATTGGCAGACTGACGGAATGAATCATGGCACTTTGCCCTGAGCAAAGCATGCTGAAATCTGTGGCAGGGCTGCTTGAAAAATTTTCAGCTCTGTGAAGTGCGCAACAATAATGTTTTCAAATAGACATGAATTACATGCTACTGCAATTGGCAGACTGACGGAATGAATCATGGCACTTTGCCCTGAGCAAAGCAGGCTGAAATCTGTGGCCCCAGGGCTGCTTGAAAAATTTTCAGCTCTGTGAAGTGCGCAACAATAATGTTTTCAAATAGACATGAATTACATGCTACTGCAATTGGCAGACTGACGGAATGAATCATGGCACTTTGCCCTGAGCAAAGCATGCTGAAATCTGTGGCCCCAGGGCTGCTTGAAAAATTTTCAGCTCTGTGAAGTGCGCAACAATAATGTTTTCAAATAGACATGAATTACATGCTACTGCAATTGGCAGACTGACGGAATGAATCATGGCACTTTGCCCTGAGCAAAGCATGCTGAAATCTGTGGCCCCAGGGCTGCTTGAAAAATTTTCAGCTCTGTGAAGTGCGCAACAATAATGTTTTCAAATAGACATGAATTACATGCTACTGCAATTGGCAGACTGACGGAATGAATCATGGCACTTTGCCCTGAGCAAAGCATGCTGAAATCTGTGGCCCCAGGGCTGCTTGAAAAATTTTCAGCTCTGTGAAGTGCGCAACAATAATGTTTTCAAATAGACATGAATTACATGCTACTGCAATTGGCAGACTGACGGAATGAATCATGGCACTTTGCCCTGAGCAAAGCATGCTGAAATCTGTGGCCCCAGGGCTGCTTGAAAAATTTTCAGCTCTGTGAAGTGCGCACCCACAATAATGTTTTCAAATAGACATGAATTACATGCTACTGCAATTGGCAGACTGACGGAATGAATCATGGCACTTTGCCCTGAGCAAAGCATGCTGAAATCTGTGGCCCCAGGGCTGCTTGAAAAATTTTCAGCTCTGTGAAGTGCGCAACAATAATGTTTTCAAATAGACATGAATTACATGCTACTGCAATTGGCAGACTGACGGAATGAATCATGGCACTTTGCCCTGAGCAAAGCATGCTGAAATCTGTGGCGCCAGGCCTGCTTGAAAAATTCTATTGCCTTCGGCAGTGCACCTCGAAGAGAGGTTGACAGTCAGCCAATCAGTCCCTGAGCCAGCAAGCAGGCAGTCAGACAGATACACACAGTTTGGGTTTTTTGTCAGTGGCAGATGCGGCCCCAAGCAGCAGGGAGGCCCTTCGCCGCAATCCAAGTAGTGGCCGAGTGGTAACGCAGCCGACTGGCATCCGTGTGGGCGCCGGTTCGAACCCCAGCCGCCCACTTTGGCGCCGCCGCCGGCGGCCGCGCTAAAAGTAAGCAAACCAGGGTACGAACCGACACCTGCACATCTAGTATTGGCTGCGTTACCATTGGACCGCTGACCGTGTTACCAGCACTCTGCGTCCCCACTGCTTGTAGACTATTAAGCAAAAACTTTTGACCCCCCCCCACCCCCCACCCACCCCCCCCCCCCCCCCTTCAAAAAAGTGATATCCAGTTTTAGGGGATAGAGGCCTCAGAATAAAAAAATCCATTGGGGAATGGTCTTATTGGGCAAAATAATGATTTTACAAGGGGTTGGACATCCAATATCATGCCTTGGGGTATGCTACGCGAATGACCCCAAAAAAGGGGGGTATATGACGCCCGCGCCTGCGCTTGATCTAACAACCTCTCTTCGAGGTGATTTTCAGCTCTGTGAAATGCGCACCCACAATAATGTTTTCAAATAGACATGAATTACATGCTACTGCAATTGGCAGACTGACGGAATGAATCATGGCACTTTGCCCTGAGCAAAGCAGGCTGAAATCTGTGGCCCCAGGGCTGCTTGAAAAATTTTCAGCACTGTGAAGCGCTCAACAATAATGTTTTCAAATAGACATGAATCATATGCAACTGCAATTGGCAGACTGATGTAATGAATCACGGCACTTTAACCTGAGCAACGCATGCTGAAATCTGTCTGTCTGTCTGTCTGTCTATCTGTCTGTGTTGTGTCTGTGTTGTGTTTGTGTGTGTGTCTGTATCTGTGTATTTCGGACTGCAACAATCAAAAGACCCGAACTAGCCCCTTTATCTGCTTTGGGGCACAGCATCAGGCAAATTCTAACATTTAGGACTGCAACAATCAAAAGACCCGAACTAGCCCCTTTATCTGCTTTGGGGCGCAATAGTCAAATTCTGTGAGACCAAAGCAAGGTGGAGAATTAGGCATGAGACACAAAATGTCACACTCAGGAAGCTAGGCAAAAAAGGGCAATTCGTGTGCGATTTGGTGAAAAAATCTGAGGGGGGCCATGTTTCTTCTTTCGAGAGGGGGGGTCCATTAGCAAGGGTGGCCATGTTTCTTCTTTCGAGAGGGGGGGGGGCATTGGCATGGGGGGTCCATTGGCATGGGGGGGGGGGGGGGGTAAGCCTTGCCGTGCTACTTTTATGGTAGGTTTACCCGGAATCGGATAAGATGGCCCCTTGCGAGCAACCATAACCCTAGTTTGGGGTATCCGTGCCGCATTGTCGGTTTTTCCTACTCTTGTCCAAATAGCAGAGGGAACGCTGGACACAGGCAGCGGAGGCTGATTGCCAAACATGTGCACAGGGGCCTTTTGCATGTCGAGGACTGGGAATCTGATCGGAGAGCCGTTGCAGCGCAGATACTGCACACAGTGCAGCACCAGCTGGACTGCGGCGTGTCAGGCAGAGTTGTTGTGGAGGATAAGAAGGGGTAATTGAGTGCAAATCTATCTGGACACTACGTCTCATCGAGGGCCGTCCTTCGGACAATGAAGCAACAACAAACCTGGATGCCAACTGGTTCGATCTAAGGCCTGCAGAGACCTCGCCCTCGCCACCTCAAGCTGGTAGTTCATGCCAAGCTAATACTCTCACTACCTCAGCCCCACCCGCCCGGCCCCTTGTTGCCTTCCCCACTCCCTAAAGAGGTGCAAAAGTAGATTGAACCCACGCATGCCTTGACCCAAACATCCCGCTCAAGTCCCCAGAAGAAGGTAAAAAGCCCCAACGCATTGAGTGCTACCACTCTGCAGTGGCTCACAGATTATGCAGTGGCTCACAGATTACGGCTGGGAGTTGTGCAGCAGAGACCAAGGGCCCAATAGTCCAGCATGTGCCCCGAGGCCCTTTGTATGTCCGGGACTGGGGGTCTTGAGAGCCGCTGAGGTAGTGCACACACTGCGCAACACCGCCCTTGTGCAAAGGGTGCGTCAGGAAGAGCTGCGGCGGAGGATAGGAACGGGTGTTGGTGGGAGAATGAGGGCAACTGGGGTGGAACACCACGTCTCTAGTAGGGCTGTCTTTCGGGCACGACACAAACAAACACCTCCTTCCATTACACAGTCAGCACCGCACACCACCGATTCGCGTCAAAATCTCCATGTGCAATCGGTTATCCGGCCATCGCTGTCAATTGACGCAACCACCGTCTCCAGTTGCGCTCCAACTGCCAGCCTTCAGCTGCTCTTCATGAAACAAAACTGACATGGTTCCCCAAAGGACGGCCCTGGTATGGATAGGCTACATCTCAAAACCGGGGGGAAGACCGTCAAAGCTTTGCAATCCGTACGCGCTGGCAGCGCCCCTGTCTGACACTGATGACAGTACTGACCTGGACCCGTCCGGCATTGTGTGAGCATTCAGTGCGTTCTTGGGGGGCGATTTACGGCTGCTGGAGCTGGAGCCCTGTGAGAAGAAGCTGGACCCAGACAACCGAGGTAGCCCGGGCTCTGTGAAGAAGCCAGCACGAGAGGCTTTGGGCAAGAACAAGCCGGAACGGGACTGTACCATCTTGGGCTCCGTCTTGGCCGGGCTCATGCCAATTAGCGACCTCAGACCTCGCGGCTTCACCTGAGGAGCACCCGATGATGAGGCAGATGAACGCGGCATGGCGTCGGGATCTGCTTCCAGAGTAGGGGATGGCTGCCTGTTGTCGGAGGCTGGTTCCAGGACGGGGGACACGAACACATCCTCCCGAGCTGAACTTGAGGCAGGGCAAAGCAGATTGTCGGAAGGTGGTTTCTCGGTTATGGACGGCCACGCGTCCGTAGTACACGTTCCCTCGGAGCCATCCCCGCAGCCCCTTACCTCTTCGTTCAAGATGTTCGTATCAGGCGTCTCTTTCACCTGCTGCACCAAGAAAATTTCGTACTCACCCCGCAGTTCGCTTATCATGTCGCGCATCCTCACTTCCTTCCCCACGTGCCAATGCGCGCCGCTCGCGAGGGATAGTTCGATATCCGCATCTTCGGAATTGCCTGACCGGATGCATGCAAACCCATCATATCCGGCGGCCATCAGCTCCTTCACGACGGTACTCCCCAGCTGCTCCTCGCCAGGCACATCCACATTCTCATCCACAATCAAAATGTCGCCATTCTCTAAGGCGTCCTGCTTGAACTGCTCAACTTCCTCAACGTCTTTTCCATACATCGCAACTCTGAGAGCGGATGGGATCTCTTTCTCGAAATGAAACTGTAGGGTTTGCCGGGCGATGTCACTGTCATCCAGACCTAGGATGGTCAACCCTGGTGGGAAGGGGCAGGAGACATGGAGTGGCTCTGCGTTGGACGTGATGACAGCCGAATCAGCTATTGTGGTGTCCACACGTAGCTGAAAGCATACTCGTGCTCCTTCTTGCCATAGATCCGCTATCATGTCGCATGAGTTTGCCACCATACGGATGTGTTGAAGGCCAAGACCATCAGACAATGTTGGACGAGAGGAGTCTGTAGGCAATGCTTGGACCTCATCCTTCGATGACCAGGATTGGCTGAGAGCTGGCCGACTGGGATCCGCTTGGTTGGTCACTCGAAATCGCACTGTAACGGGCTTTGGACCTGCATCTATAATGCTGTCGAGCGAGGCTTCAAAATTTGAGTGAATGACGGTTCGTTCTGAAACTGTAATTACCAGCTTCACTTGCGGATCACCCGGACACCCGTGCCTCATCGCGTTGGTGACTGCGTTGTCCAGAATGATGTTGCATGCCGTAGAATCCAAGTGCACCGCGCCAGGAGGACATTGGAGAGTCGTGTCTCGGCCTCTTACAAATTCTTCAGCAAACTTCTTGAGATCCACAGCGTCTCGTTGTGTTTCATAACAGCCGGCCACGATCCTCAGCATCGCTACCCGCAACTTGCACCACCACATCCCTCGGAACAGGATGTCACATGCCTTTGACAGAGCACTGGTATCAGGGTTGGGATTTCGGCAAAAAATTTCAATGCACCCCAAAGCATCCGCCATGGTGTTCTTCAAAATGTGATTCAGCACGCTGTCAGCGTGTTGCGCGTCCATCTGATTCTTGAGGCTTTGCGCTGCGGCCTTTTGTAGATCGTCCATGGCCTGGGTGTGTTGTTGAAGTACGGATTGGGAGAACCAGCTTGATTGCAGCAGGTGAGCAGTCCAAACCCCAGTGGCCGTGATGCGGCAAAGCCACGTCCCATGTACATCGGGAAACATGAGAGGCCAGCAAGCAAGCAGCAACCACTGGGTGAGACTGACAATGGCAGTAAATCGGATGCCCAGGCGGCTCAGGAAGCTGGATTGCACACAATGCTGGAACAATATGATGAAAAATGTGGCAGTTTCCAGAAGCTCCGCACCTGAGCAACCGAAGGCCAGCCCATATGGAGAGGTGTGCGGCAGCAGATCAGCAGAGCCTTGACCTGAAGTCGTTGTATTGCAGAAATTCATGTCCCAGAAGGAAGGCTGTCCAGGAAAGGTGCCATTACTGGCCCTAAATTGTGCGGCATGGCTCTCCCAATGCCATGCCACTTGACCTGTCATCAAGACAGATCCAAACCCCAACAGGTAGACTGCATATGGCCTTGCCCTCCTTACGAAATGGACAGTGACCACCAAAGCCAATGCATACAACAGCAACAGAATGGCACACAATTGCGCGGGGTTGGGAACATGTCGGTACTTGGAGAGCAGGGCATCAGCTATGATTTGCATGAACAGCAGCACACCGGCTGTCACACACCAGTGGTACAGCACTTTAATTTGCATGGCCTTGCTCTCGTTCTCAAAGGTGCTCTCCTCGTTTGCAGTGCTTTCGTTCACAACGGGCGCGGCATCATCCATCTTCTCAGACGCAAGATTGTTGGAACGGACGGTTGCTGCCCTGGATGGTCTGGGGAAGGATTCATTGGCATCCGGCATAGCCAACAGTGCACGGGATGAAGTCCCCGCAATGTTATGCTCTGGGCTGTCCACATTGGCTGTCAGTGTCTGAAAGACGGTGTTTGATAGACTGAAATGGGAGTCTGCTGGTAATAATGCTCGTCGCTGCTTGGGGCTACCCTCCACTGTTGAGTGAGGGGAATTCGATTCTGCTGGTACCCCAGGCTGCGGGGAGCTATCCTCCATGGGTGAGTGAGGAGAAGCCACTGCTTGTATGGTGCCTGCATCTCTGTCCCTGGCATCCAAAGCAGAGACGGACATTGTCAAAGACCAACTGTAGAGGAAGGAACGCAGTTTTGTTCCGCACTTGAACGGAAGGGGCGAGCCGGGGCGGCTCATCTTGGGGTCCAGCCACCTCACGTAAGACCCACCCACCCAAAGCCCCCGCGTCGGAGGACCCAGACACTTAACCCCTGCACCTCCTCCCCAAAGAGGCATTCAATAGGCGGTGAAAAGGATGGTTGCCAGCACAACTGTTGGAAATAATGTGACTAGGGTCGACGTTTACTTTGTGGCCTTTGGGACCATTATTGGGCCAAAGGCTGCCAAAGCCTATCAGCCACCACAGAGCTTGGTGCAACACACTGAAAAGACATCTACCAGCCATAGGCACAGATGGCACACGCCATAGTTCTTGTTAGCTGACCAAGACGGCATTCCACTGTTGCTGAATGTTGAAGTTTCTGTCCCCTAAGACCATGAAAAGGTTTCTTTGGTGGCACATAGCTTATTCGGTTGCTCAAGGTGGTTCCTCCCCGCAGGCGACAGTTCAAGCCCAGGTTGCTGCATCGCAGCTCTTGGCAGTGGAATTGGGGGGGAAATATCTCCCCCTTCTGGACAGTCCGGGAAAGTGGGGGGCATCAATGGTCAGGTTGCAATGTCCGCATTAGGCTCCAGCTGCGCCTGCCCCACAGCCTTCACTGCCCACTGTCCATGTCAGCACATCCAGCGCACTCAGGTTCTTTGGCAAGTTCCAGCCCTTACCTGCCCTGAATGGATGGGTTGCAACCGTCAGGACTCTACAGGTTTAGGCGTACATGCTGGTCAAGGGTCATTCCTTCCCCACGTGCTTATGTAGCTGGCTCCCTCTTGGCCCTCCTGGCGTATCCAGCGTATTTGTGGTCCCTCGGTTGAGAAACCCAGTGGGCACAGGCGCTTGGTTCAGCGGTCACGAACATACAACATACAGCGGGGGGGGGGGGGGGGGGGATCTGCTTGCTGGGAGGCTTGGCAGGGCGGTTACACAACCGACTGGACTCCTCCATTGCCATCAGCTGCTGATCACGGTGTGGCACACTGAGAGCCCTCTGTGCTGCATGTTATGGTGAAAGTGGAAAAGTGAAAGTGGGGGGTTGTTTGGGTGGCTGGGCTTGTGGCATGTAGGAGCACCCGTTCATGGTCAGGCCTCCTTGGTGCAGGGGGGGGGGGGGGATTGCGGTCGGGGGCGGCGCAATCATCATTCAAACTGCAACTGTTCGTGTGTTCGAAAGGATATGCTATGGACAATCTAGATGAAGCACAATGTATTCATCTGTCATAAAAACTGCATCCATATCTACAGTCAAACGCCAAACGGTCGGGGGTGGGGGGGGGGGGGGGGGTCGAAACCAATTGCCAAAAATTGCGGAAAAATTGCGGGGAAATTGCGACACTGTAAGGAACCCTCCATAACCCTCAAGGTGCAACAATTCTGGACAGGTGGCTCAGATTTTTCCTTTCAGTCATACAAAAGGTCCATGGGCAGCACAATTACAGGAGGCGCCCCTCAATATCACTATGGAATTAAAGCATGAACCGAAGGCGGCGGATGTTGTCATCCAATTTGTGCTGCCGCTTCGAAACCGTCCCACACTGTGAGAAAAAGCGTTACACATCACCACCAGAAGTGGTGGGCTGTGTAATCAAAAACAGCACCCTCTCTGGGAAAGGTGAAGGGGCGCGTGATTGCCACCATTCCTGCAAGGCAGTATGACCATTTATATCAACGGATGTACAAGCTCCATTGCTCTGCGATATCTGGTACATCGGATAAGCCCAACCGGGGGTATTGATCAATGGCATGTGGCATATCAGGCAGATTTCGTGGGTTCAAAATGTGCAACTGCCGATAGCATTCAATCTGCCTGGACTCCTTTTTCAACCTGTCCTTGTATGCCACCAACATTTTTTTCAACAACTACACAAGTAGACCTCAAAGGGTATTACGACTACTCAACTTGTTCAACGGGTCTTCAATTCTCGGGGAAAACTTTTCACTGTCGATGGTTGTGGTCCACTCATCCTGAAGCACCATCAATTTATCATATAAAAAGCATGCGGTGCCATATTGCTGTGCCAGATTCAATATGCTCTGCAAAGTAGCACAGTGATCTAAGATAAAACACAAGCGCACAAACAAACCTAAGGGAGGCTTTTTGGTCAATTTTGCAACATGATGCAGTAAGGGTTTTGTGGCACCCTCCGGCCCCTTAAAAGGGTACAATGATGCCTCAACACCAAGAAATTCAAACCAAAATTTCCAATTTTCTATATACCAGTCTGCAGCATCACGCCATGCATTCCAACGTGTCGTACCAACCTGCGGTGATATCAAAACAATAGAATCCTTTGAACGCAAGAACTTCAGCCAACGGCGACATCTAGCGTTGTTTTTTGGCGCCTTAATGACACTCACAGAGGAATACAATTTCTCAATTATATCCCCAAAACTAGGGTGATCCATCATGATGTCACTGATGCCAAACAATTTATGGGATGTGCAGGAAGGAACCGTTCAGTCATCTTAATTCAAGCGTGGCAGCATTGACAGCAAGGGTCACCTGCAAGCATGTAAGAAGGGCAAAGCAGAAAAAATTGCGGGAAAAATTGCGGAAAATTGCGGAAAATTGCGATAAATTGCGGAAAATTGCGAAATTGCGGCAAATTGCAGACCTCAAACCCCCTTGGTGGTGACCTGTGCAAGGCAGGAGGAGCCTCTGACGCTGATCATCTCAGCAACAAGGAGGTAGATTACGCAGGTCACAGATTCCATAACAAACCACATTTGTGGCTATAGATTAGGGCGGTGCCACCCCCTTGTTGCCACCGTTTGCCCAAATGCCCCTGTTTGTGCAAACATCCCCCCCACCCCCAGCAAAAACACCAACCCTCCGTTAATGGAAAATGGTATGGCCTACACGATTCTCCACCCTCATTGCCTGAAGTTGAGGGTGACCAGGTATCACAACATTTTCAAACACCGTTCTGGAACATTCTACTATCTCAACAGGCCATTGAATACCACAATGTACCCTTTGCGAATTGCCGTTAAGGGAACTTTTGAATGAGAGAGCGAATATGGGTACCCAAAACAACTATTTTGTCCGAAAAAGGCCTTTTTCAATGGGTTGGAATGGAGGATATGGTTTCAAAAATTCTAAAAAAATAAAACACAGGTCCGTGCGAGAAAAAACCACCCCTTTTCCATACACTGCGTGGCCATGGTACCCGTTTAATGCCCTATTCGTATTGTGCCGTTCGCCTGTGTCTGCTGCGACACTTGCGAATGCGAATCTGGGACAAATTCGCACAAGTTCGCGCGAATTTGGCCCCATTTTTGCGTACAGGTATGCATTCACAATAACACGCACGTCCACTTCGCCGGCCATGAACTGTCCAAACGTTCTATGCTCGCTGTTTGCGCTGTTTGCGGCGTCTGAAACGTTGTGTAAGGGTATGTACATAGTTGAGGTCACTAAGGGCCCTCTTGCGGGCCCGCTTAGCCAACTGTTGTACGGTCACAGGGCCTTGCCCACGCATGGACCTCTTTGTGACGTCCCACCCCTCCGCACAGAGGCTGTCGTCTATGGTGTGGTTGTCAAAGACAACCTGCACACCTAGCCGCCCACGCAGAAGGCTTAGGCCCCCGCTGTTGCGCAACATGCGCTTGAGCCTACGGTGGCTGCCTTCCATGGTGAAGCATGAGGATTGGGAGAGATTTCTCCATTGGCTGGCAAAAAAATACATGGCTGCCTTCCATGGTGAAGCATGAAAATTGGGAGAGATTTCTCCATTGGCTGGCAAAAAAATACATGTGGTCAATCCACAAATGTGACCACAACAGCTTAGGCCATTCCAAGAGTAAGTGGGCTTTGCCCATTGCTATGCTACAGTCACGTAATCTTCCTAGGTCTGCCCCGGACAGCCAAGATGTCCGCCATGCATATATACACATCTTGGCAAAATTGTCCCACCACTGCCTACAAACATCCCCCCATGGTTTTCCCCCCACCCGCTTGTTGTTCATTCCCCCCTCTTCAAGGCACACGGCAATGAGTGCCTCCCACCTCCGGGTGCGCATGAGTTGCACAGCCGCGGCACACTCTAGCCTAACGTTTCCCTTTGCGTTGGCGGTGTCATTGCCCTTTGCCATCCTACCCTTTGTTACCGTCTTGGCTGCCATGCGGGCAACATCTAGGATCGGTTGGAAAAAATTGCGGGCGACGACCGCCGCGGACTTGCCAGTGGCAGCCGACACCGCATCCCTCATGCCGGAAATACCACAAATAGTTACCCGCAGCACCCCGTGCAACCCGTAGTCGGGAATGCGACGTTTGGCTGGGATGTGTCTATATATGGCTCCCATGGGGAGCACAACCTCCCACTGCCCGTCAATGGTGGCTTCCAAGCCGAAATTGGCAAGGCAGTCTTGCCTATTGCGGCCGCAAACCCAACAAACCATGGCTCGTGGAGCCTCGGCTTTAAAATTTTTACAATTGGCCATTAAAATTTGTGCCTTGCCATCGGCATAGAGGAAGAAAAGTGTTTCCCGGTCGGCACCGGAAGTGTCTTGGAAGACAACCTTACTAGCATCCCACAACTATTGGTCGAAGTCAACCTCTTGAGCAGCCGCGTACAAGGTCGACCACTCCTCACTACCCCCCAATAGCCACCAACTTGCTAGTTGATCGGGGCTACGGGTACCCCCGAGGGTGCAATGCACGAAGGACGCCTCGTGCCGCGACGTGCCGTCCACTGCTAGTGGCATCCAATGCAGCCTTGGATTGCCCGGTTGTTGGACGTGGGCGGGTTCGACCGGTCGGCAACGGTACAAGTGTTGCAACCGCGCCGGTAACGGGCAAAAGGCTCCGTATAGCTCCGTGTCATCCCCCGTCTTGGCTACAAACCCCTCCGATGCGGGGTGTGCAAGCTGCTGCATGCTGACCCACACGTCCTCCCAGGGTACCCCCTCCACTAGATGGGGTGTGAGGTACTGCGCCTCCGTCCTGGACAGGTGCAGCGACCGGATGCGCCACACCGCGGCTACGGTCTTCTCCCACATGGATGGGGGGTGGGCAGAGCACCCACCCCCCCCCGCCCCCGGCTACCGGCGTGAGGACAATCTGGCCCGTGTCCGGGAGGTGCTTCACCAGATACTCGGCTCCTAGTTCCCCCGAGACAACGTCCTGCAATGTCCTCAAGCGGCGGGCCCGGTGCTGCCTGGACTTGATATGGGCAAAGGCCTTCTTCCCCTTGTCGCCACTCCCACGTCCCATGACAAAAAACACTGACAATAGGCAAAAGGCAATGCATGTTGTTTATGAAAGTCAAGAAAGTCAGACACAGTCAGCCCCATTGGCATCCACCACACAACAAAAAATTTGTACAACACATTTGTATACACCCCATGTGTTGGGAACCACTATTAAACAAAAATACTGTACAAATTCGCGCGAAGTTCGCGCGAAGTTCGCAAAAAATCCATGGACAGTGGTCGGCTGGGTCGGTCGCGCATTTGCAAAGAATCGCGCGAAGTTCGCGCGAAGTTCGCAGCATGTTCAGGCCCCGGTGTAATGTACAAGGGTTAAAAAGGGCCGTTCGCAGGGTGACACTACTGGCTTGCAGTGCCAATGGAGCTCCCAGAGCCCTGGGCCTCGGCGGGCATGGGGGGCTTGAAGGCAGGGTTAGTGGCGGCCTCCACCAGGGCGTCCCCCGGGTAACGCTTCCCCACAGCGTCATGGCTGTCCAAGGCAGCCTTATACCCTGGCACCACCGACTCGAAGGACAGCCCCCCCCCCCCTCCTTCTAGCCAAGCAGCAGGCCACGGGGGGGACGTCTCCTCGCTTCTGTACGCGACTCCCCCCCCCAGTAGAAGTGGGCCGAAGGCCCCCGGGGGGGGGGGGGATTGGAGGGGGGGGGGGTCAGGGAGGGTCGGTTGGGGGGGGGGGGGACAGGCTCCCCTTGCCTCCCCTTGCCCTCCCTCTAACCATACCATCACCATAAACCTAACCCTAACCTTTGCAGCCAGTTGGTTTGGCCATGCCAGCCATGTTAATTGGGCTGCACAAGATCCCCCAAATTTCGTTCGTGGCTGCTTTTGCCACATCATTGCTCTCCATTTTGGACCCCTACACTCATTCTAACCCAAGCCTAGGGTGAGAGCTAGGGCTAGGGGCAGGGCTAGGGTTAGGGTCACCGAGCTGGTGGAACCAGTCTTGGTTTTATAACCCTTTTTAGTGTCTAGGGTGGACCTACCAGGTTTAGCAAGCAAGCAGCAAGCAGCAAGCAAGCAGCAAGCAGCAAGCAGCACGCGCGAAATGGGCCAAAATCAGAACTCCGTCGTGGTGCTTCGGATTCGGGTGAAATTTTGGTGGATGATACCTATGGGTGTGAAGTACAATCACACAAAGTTTGAGCAAGAAACTCAACAGTGGCGGCCGGGAACGGGATTCGCAAGTGGCGGACCTCAGTTTCAAAAACTGCAGTTTAGGGCCAAAAACAGCCATTTTTGGGCTTAAAAAGCCCTGGAACACATTCAAAACGGCCAAACCAAGGGAAACGGTGGGTACACTCCACGTGCGGCTTGACTTCCCCATGTCAACGAGCTCTTTGCGGCCCTCTAACTCCATGATATGTCCCCGAAACGGCCCAAAAAGGCCCCCAGAAGCTCCAAATGCCGACAGCCACAAACCAAGAATAGGCCATATCTTTGGCTACATGGCTCAAAACGCGATTCCGAGGGCACCTACTCCACCCGCAACCCCCCACTTTTTGTGGTTTCCGGCCCTCAAAATTGCCCAAATGGACGTCTAGACCCCCATACCTAGGCCCACTAGGTTGCGGCAAGCTGCAAGCTCAAGCCCAAACAGGTGGGTGCCCAAATGGGTCAACAGGGTCCAGTAGGGGCAAAAAGATGACTTTTCTCAAAAATGATCCTCGACCATGTGCGACGCTAAAACAAGTGTTTTTGGACCGTTTTGAGCTTGTGGTGGCCCATTTTGGTACTCCGAAAATCCCAAAATGCCTTGGAAACTGGGCTGTTTTGGGACCAAAAATGGGTAAAAAATGGGTCAAAAACGCATTTTTCCAAACCTTATCCTAGACCATTTGGGGTGCACCGACAGGTGAAATGGGCCCATTTTGAGCCCATTTTGGGGTATTTTGGCCCCTCAGAAGTCCAAAAAGCCTTGAAAGTGGGCCTCGTGGTGATGGGGTTCACTTGCAAGCCGATTCCACTTTGTCAAGAGCCATCAATGTGTGAATCATTCTTGATGTCCCTCACCAGTCATAGCTGATGTTCCCTCCCCCACCAGCTCGGTCCCAATATTCAGTCTTGATTAGGGCTAGGGTCACCGAGCTGGTGGAACCAGTCTTGGTTTTATAACCCTTTTTAGGGTCTAGGGTGGACCTACCAGGTTTAGCAAGCAAGCAGCAAGCAGCAAGCAAGCAGCAAGCAGCAATCAGCAAGCAGCAAGCAGCACGCGCGAAATGGGCCAAAATCAGAACTCCGTCGTGGTGCTTTGGATTCGGGTGAAATTTTGGTGGATGATACCTATGGGTGTGAAGTACAATCACACAAAGTTTGAGCAAGAAACTCAACGGTGGCGGCCGGGAACGGGTGTCGCAAGTGGCGGACCTCAGTTTCAAAAACTGCAGTTCAGGGCCCAAAACAGCCATTTTTGGGCCGAAAAAGCCCCGGAACGCATTCAAAACGGCCAAACGAAGGGAAACGATGGGTACACTACACGTGCGGCTTGACTTCCCCGTGTCAACGAGCCCTTTGCGGCCCTCTAACTCCATGATATGTCGCGGAAACGGCCCAAAAAGGCCCCCATAAGGTCCAAATGCCGACAGCCACAAACCAAGAATAGGCCATATCTTGGGCTACATGGCTCAAAACGCGATTCCGAGGGCACCTACACCACCCGCAACCCGCCACTTTTTGTGGTTTCCACCCCTTAGAATTGCCCAAACGGACGCCTAGACCCCCATACCTAGGCCCACTAGGCTGCGACAAGCTGCAAGCTCAAGCCCAAACAGGTGGGTGCCCAAATGGGTCAACAGGGTCCAGTAGGGGCAAAAAGATGACTTTTCTCAAAAATGATCCTAGACCATGTGCGACGCTAAAACAAGTGTTTTTGGGCCGTTTTGAGCTTGTGGTGGCCCATTTTGGTACTCCGAAAATCCCAAAATGCCTTGGAAACTGGGCTGTTTTGGGACCAAAAATGGGTAAAAAATGGGTCAAAAACGCATTTTTCCAAACCTTATCCTAGACCATTTGGGGTGCACCGACAGGTGAAATGGGCCCATTTTGAGCCCATTTTGGGGTATTTTGGCCCCTCAGAAGTCCAAAAAGCCTTGAAAGTGGGCCTCGTGGTGATGGGGTTCACTTGCAAGCCGATTCCACTTTGTCAAGAGCCATCAATGTGTGAATCATTCTTGATGTCCCTCACCAGTCATAGCTGATGTTCCCTCCCCCACCAGCTCGGTCCCAATATTCAGTCTTGATTAGGGCTAGGGTCACCGAGCTGGTGGAACCAGTCTTGGTTTTATAACCCTTTTTAGGGTCTAGGGTGGACCTACCAGGTTTAGCAAGCAAGCAGCAAGCAGCAAGCAAGCAGCAAGCAGCAAGCAGCAAGCAGCAAGCAGCACGCGCGAAATGGGCCAAAATCAGAACTCCGTCGTGGTGCTTTGGATTCGGGTGAAATTTTGGTGGATGATACCTATGGGTGTGAAGTACAATCACACAAAGTTTGAGCAAGAAACTCAACGGTGGCGGCCGGGAACGGGTGTCGCAAGTGGCAGACCTCAGTTTCAAAAACTGCAGTTCAGGGCCCAAAACAGCCATTTTTGGGCCGAAAAAGCCCCGGAACGCATTCAAAACGGCCAAACGAAGGGAAACGATGGGTACACTACACGTGCGGCTTGACTTCCCCGTGTCAACGAGCCCTTTGCGGCCCTCTAACTCCATGATATGTCCCCGAAACGGCCCAAAAAGGCCCCCATAAGGTCCAAATGCCGACAGCCACAAACCAAGAATAGGCCATATCTTGGGCTACATGGCTCAAAACGCGATTCCGAGGGCACCTACACCACCCGCAACCCGCCACTTTTTGTGGTTTCCACCCCTTAGAATTCCCCAAACGGACGCCTAGACCCCCATACCTAGGCCCACTAGGCTGCGACAAGCTGCAAGCTCAAGCCCAAACAGGTGGGTGCCCAAATGGGTCAACAGGGTCCAGTAGGGGCAAAAAGATGACTTTTCTCAAAAATGATCCTAGACCATGTGCGACGCTAAAACAAGTGTTTTTGGGCCGTTTTGAGCTTGTGGTGGCCCATTTTGGTACTCCGAAAATCCCAAAATGCCTTGAAACTGGGCTGTTTTGGGACCAAAAATGGGTCAAAAATGGGTCAAAAACGCATTTTTCCAGACCTCATCCTAGACCATTTGGGGTGCACAAACGGGTGAAATAGGCCCATTTTGAGCCCATTTTGGGGGCATTTTGGCCCCTCAGAAGTCCAAAAAGCCTTGAACGTGGGCCTTGTGGCACCCCGTAATGCGTGAAACAAGGAACATGCAACACTTGACAGGCACACAATAGCCGGATAGAGACATCAATTTTTTGGTACAGGTATGTGGCAGGAAGTACAATGCATTGTACATATGCATTGATTTGCTCATAACAAGAGAAAGAGGAACGGGATCGCGGTGAAGCGAAAGCCGAGCGCAGACGTCAACACGAAGCTTGGGGAGCACATTCATTCCGAGTGGAGTACGGGGTTAGGTTGCTCGCTTCAAGGTTAGGATGAACGTGGTCCAAAACAACACAACGTATGCAGTAAGCTAAGGGCGACGTGGGGGGCAGGA
The DNA here is from genome assembly GCA_964036045.1 of Eutreptiella sp. 'Long Island Sound 2002'. Classification (NCBI taxonomy): domain Eukaryota; phylum Euglenozoa; class Euglenophyceae; order Eutreptiales; family Eutreptiaceae; genus Eutreptiella; species Eutreptiella sp. 'Long Island Sound 2002'. The sequence goes on along the minus strand of OZ038400.1, from coordinate 37,681,766 downwards.
AAAAAAATTCACGCGAATTTTTTTCCAACTCACGTGGCACAAATTAATGGGATATGGCGGAATGGCACAAAGCGAAATTCAAAATACGGTCAAAAAGGTACCGGCCACGTCGGGCATTGATTGATTGCGGTGAAATGGACAGGCACATTGGAGGTAATTGATGGGATCGCGATGAAGCGAAAGCCAAATACCAAAACATTCAAAGTTAGGACGTTGGATAGAGGATCAACCTCTAGTTGCTCGGATTAGGGCGAATTTTTTTGGTGACATGGTCGTCTTCACAAGGCGTGGCACTACCAGTGTCCCAAGATCGCAAGGAGATACTAAAGCGAGGCCAAATTGGAAGGCTGTGCTTTTTAGATGCGTCAAAAGCATAAATACCACAATGCTTGAGGTAGATTGCGGAGTTGTCCCATTGTAAGGGAATAGGGTCACCAAAGTGAATAAGGAAAGTGTGCTTCGTGACAAAGCAATCGTCATCAACGTGCGGACGCGCAGCTGCTGAAGGCCCCAGAAGGTCCAAATGCCGACAGCCACAAACCAAGAATAGGCCATATCTTGGGCTACATGGCTCAAAACGCGATTCCGAGGGCACCTACACCACCCGCAACCCGCCACTTTTTGTGGTTTCCACCCCTCAGAATTGCCCAAACGGACGCCTAGACCCCCATACCTAGGCCCACTAGGCTGCGGCAAGCTGCAAGCTCAAGCCCAAACAGGTGGGTGCCCAAATGGGTCAACAGGGTCCAGTAGGGGCAAAAAGATGACTTTTCTCAAAAATGATCCTAGACCATGTGCGGCGCTAAAACAAGTGTTTTTGGACCGTTTTGAGCTTGTGGTGGCCCATTTTGGTACTCCGAAAATCCCAAAATGCCTTGGAAACTGGGCTGTTTTGGGACCAAAAATGGGTAAAAAATGGGTCAAAAACGCATTTTTCCAAACCTTATCCTAGACCATTTGGGGTGCACAAACGGGTGAAATGAGCCCATTTTGAGCCCATTTTGGGGCATTTTGGCCCCTCAGAAGTCCAAAAAGCCTTGAAAGTGGGCCTCATGGTGATGGGGTTCACTTGCAAGCCGATTCCACTTTGTCAAGAGCCATCAATGTGTGAATCATTCTTGATGTCCCTCACCAGTCATAGCTGATGTTCCCTCCCCCACCAGCTCGGTCCCAATATTCAGTCTTGATTAGGGTCACCGAGCTGGTGGAACCAGTCTTGGTTTTATAACCCTTTTTAGTGTCTAGGGTGGACCTACTAGGTTTAGCAGCAGCAGCAGCAGCAGCAGCAAGCAAGCAGCAGCAGCAAGCAAGCAAGCAGCACGCGCGAAATGGGTAAAAATCAGAATTCTGTCGTGGTGCTTCAAATTCGGGTGAAATTTTGGTGGATGATACCTATGGGTGTGAAGTACAATCACACAAAGTTTGAGTGAGAAGCTCAACGGTGGCGGCCGGGAACGGGATTCCCAAGTCGCGGACCTCAATTTCAAAAACTGTAGTTTAGGGCCAAAAATAGCCATTTTTGGACTAAAAAAGCCCTGGAACACATTCAAAACGGCCAAACCAAGGGAAACGGCGGGTACACTCCACGTGCAGCTTGACTTCTCCATGTCAACGAGCTCTTTGCAGCCCACTAACTCCATGATATGTCCCCGAAACGGCCCAAAAAGGCCCCAGAAGCTCCAAATGCCGACAGCCACAAACCAAGAACAAGCCATATCTTTGGCTACATGGCTCAAAATGCGATTCCGAGGGCACCTACTCCACCAACAACCCCCCACTTTTTGTGGTTTCCAACCCTCAGAATTACCCAAACGGACGCCTAGACCCCCATACCTAGGCCCACTAGCCTGCGGCAAGCTGCAAGCTCAAGCCCAAACAGGTGGGTGCCCAAATGGGTCAACAGGGTCCAGTAGGGGCAAAAAGATGACTTTTCTAAAAAATGGTCCTAGACCATGTGCAACGCTAAAACAAGTGTTTTTGGACCGTTTTGAGCTTGTGGCGGCCCAGTTTGGTCCTCCGAAAATCCCAAAATGCCTTGACAGTGGGCTGTGTTGTGACCAAAAATGGGTCAAAAATGGGTCAAAAACGCATTTTTCCAAACCTCATCCTAGACCATTTGGGGTGCACAAACGGGTGAAATGAGCCCATTTTGAGCCCATTTTGGGGCATTTTGGCCCCTCAGAAGTCCAAAAAGCCTTCAAAGTGGGCCTTGTGGTGATGGGGTTTACTTGCAGGCTGATTTCACTTTGTCAAGAGCCATCAATGTGTAAATCATTCTTGATGTCCCTCACTAGTCATAGCTGATGTTCCCTCCCCCACTAGCTCGGTCCCAATATTCAGTCTTGATTAGGGTTAGGGTTAGGGTCACCGAGCTGGTGGAACCAGTCTTGGTTTTATAACCCTTTTTAGTGTCTAGGGTGGACCTACCAGGTTTAGCAGCAAGCAAGCAAGCAAGCAGCAAGCAAGCAAGCAGCAAGCAAGCAGCACGCGCGAAATGGGAAAAAATCAAATCTCCGTCGTGGTGCTTCAGATTCGGGTGAAATTTTGGTGGATGATACCTATGGGTGTGAAGTACAATCACACAAAGTTTGAGCAAGAAACTCAACGGTGGCGGCCGGGAACGGGATTCGCAAGTGGCGGACCTCAGTTTCAAAAACTGCAGTTTAGGGCCAAAAACAGCCATTTTTGGGCCAAAAAAGCCGTGGAACACATTCAAAACGGCCAAACGAAGGGAAACGCTGGGTACACTGCACGTGCCGCTTGACTTCCCCGTGTCAACGAGCTCTTTGCGGCCCTCTAACTCCATGATATGTCCCAAAAACGCCCCAAAAAGGCCCCCAGAAGCTCCAAAGGCCGACAGCCACAAACCAAGAATAGGCCATATATTTGGTTACACGGCTCAAAATGCGATTCCGAGGGCACCTACTCCACCCGCAACCCCCCACTTTTTGTGGTTTCCACCCCTCGGAATTGCCCAAACAGACACCTAGACCCCAATGCCTAGGCCCACTAGGCTGCGGCAAGCTGCAAGCTCAAGCCCAAACAGGTGGGTGCCCAAATGGGTCAACAGGGTCCAGTAGGGGCAAAAAGATGACTTTTCTCAAAAAATGATCATAGACCATGTACGACGCTAAAACAAATGTTTTTGGACCGTTTTGAGCTTCCGGTGGCCCATTTTGGTCCTCCGGAAATCCTAAAATGGGCTGTTTTGGGACCAAAAATGGGTCAAAAATGGGTCAAAAACGCATTTTTCCAAACCTGATCCTAGACCATTTGGGGTGCACAAACGGGTGAAATGAGCCCATTTTGAGCCCATTTTGGGGCATTTTGGCCCCTCAGAAGTCCAAAAAGCCTTGAAAGTGGGCCTCGTGGTGATGGGGTTCACTTGCAAGTTATTTCACTTTGTCAAGAGTGAATCACTCTTGATGTCCCTCACCAGTCATAGCTGATGTTCCCTCCCCCACCAGCTCGGTCCCAATATTCAGTCTTGATTAGGGTTAGGGTCAAGGGAAAGATTTGGGGGTAGGGTTAGGAGTAGGCTGAGGGTTGGGGTGGGCATTAGAGTCAAGGTTGGGTTCAAGGATAATGTTGGGGTGCAAAGTGGACAAAATGGGCAAGGGAAATGAAAAAAAAAATCCGGGCGCCTTCGGCGCCACTATATGTATGGCCGGTAGCTGTTGACCCTTGGCAACTAAGTTGGCCCGGAGGGCAGGGGGGGGGGGGGGGGGGGTCGCGTACCGGGACCGAGGAGACGTCCCCCCCGTGCAGCAGGCGCGCGGTGGCGGCCACTGCTGAGAGCTCCCCCTTCACCTTCTCTGCCTGGGACTTCCAGGCCTGGCTCCCCGCCATGAGGTACTTCACCCCGTCGCTCACCCCCCCCCGGCCGCTGCCCCCCCCCCCCTCTGCTCGCCCAACCTCCTGCTGCTGCCCCGGCTTGGGCTGGGGTTTGCGGGCCTGCGCCCGCAACACGTCCCGCTCCCGCTCCGCTGCCGTTGCCCGCCGCTCCGCCTCCTGCGCCCGCTGCTCCGCCTCCCGGAGCTTGCCCCGCAGGAGGAGAACCTCCCCCTCCGCCGCCACCGCCCGCTTTTGCCACTCGGGCATGGCCCCCGCCTGCGCCGCCGCCCATGCGTCCACGTGCGCTGCCGGCGGGGGCTGTGCAGCCAAGGGCTGGCCCCCCGACTTGGCGGGCAGTTTGGGGGCCTTGCGGGGCCGGCCCACCTTGCCCTTGGACCCGCCGCTCCTGGAGCTCCGCATGGAGGAGGCATCGTCCCCCTCCCCCTCCCCCTCCTCCGCATCCACGTCCACCACTCGCCCCACCTCCCCCAAATGCCGCCGCTGCTCCTCCTTTGCCCGGGTGAGCATTTGGAGCCACGCGTAGCTCATGTGCTCCTCCACCCGGTCCCCCCATCCCCTCACCCCCGTCACCGCCAACACCGCCAACCGCCTCAGCTGCCCCGCCGGCACCCCCGCCCTACCCTGCACGCAACAATCCATCCTCCAATGCCCTCCACGCAGCCGGTATGCGTAGAGGGCAATAACCCTCTCCCCCTCCTTCCAACCTCCCCCGGGGTTGGGGTGGGTGATGGCGCAGGGGAAGGAAATTTTGAACCGGGTTTGCGACGACCACGTCGGGGCCCGGGGCTGGAGGGGGTGCCGCGGGAACGGTCAGCCGGATGTCAGCGGGCGGGGCGCCGGCCGAACTGGAGGGCACGTCGAAGGACACGTGGCCGCCCGTGCCCGTGCCCGTGCCCGTGCCCGGCAGTGCAGGGGCACTGGTGTGCCCGGCCGGGCGGAATCGCTTCTGGGCAGCCACGGCCGCTCGGGGGTCGGGCAGCCAGCAGTGCCATGCCTCCTGAGAAGGAGATGAAATGGAAAATGAATGAAATGTAAATATTCACGTGAAATTCGCGCGAAGTTCGCGCGAACTTCGCAACAAATTCCCGAATGAGCATATTCGAATGCAAAGCACACAGTTACGAACTTCGCGCGAACTTCGCGCGAATACGGGGTAGAAAACAATGCATACCTCGCATTCACACGGGCAGGTCACAGTCCACGTCCCCTTCTTGGACTCCTTCGCCCGCTTCCACTCCGGCACAGCGTGCAGCAGCCGCCAGGCGGGGGCCGGGCGCGTGGGGGGCAGTGTAGCCCCAAGTGCCCACGTCACCTCCGCGTCCCCATCCGTCGAGTCCGCCTTCACCACCTCCATCTCGTACGCCCCGTTCCACAGGAGGATTTCCCCCTCGCGCACGGTGACGGGGGAGATGCCGTGCGCGGAGCGGGAGAGGAACAGGGGATGGTGTGTGCACACCGGGGGGCCTGGCTGCACCTCGGGGGGGCTGAAGACGTCGTCCACCACGTCCCGGTTGGCCAGCCCCACCCGAGCCTCCAATCCAACACCCAACAGCAACAGTTGCCCGAACGTGGGCACGTCCTCCCCCTCCCCCCCCCCCCATCCCAGCAGGCCGAGGCAGTCCTTGAGCTCCAGGGGGGTGGGGGGGTCCAGATGCGTCGTATTCGGCTTAACCCCCGAATGACGCCGATCGGGGGTCCACTGCGTAAACAGTGCTCCCTGCATCTGTTGCCCGGGGGGAGAGGGGAGCCCATGGTGCCGGGCAGTGCTAACCATGACGAGGACCTCCCCCTGTTGGAGGAGGACCTCGTCCCACCTCTCCTCCGTGGCCTCCCCCAGCGCCGTTCCCGCCTGGACGTTGATGCGGTACTGGGGGAAGAGGGCCACGAAGGTGGAGATGTGGCAGCTGGAGGGGTGGCGGTCAAGGGGGGGGTGCATGTCGGGGGCGGTGGAGACATCCGTGTGCGGGAGCTGGTCCCCCGACTCAGCACCCGACACGATGACCGAACACGGCATCTCAAACAAGTCCTCGAACGGATCGGGGACACGGTCGTGCATGGAGTTAATAAACTTTTTAATAAGGGCACCAGCCAGCCCCCCGGTTTTGGAGGGCTTGGACTGGTACCGCTGAGGAAGGGTGGGGTCCTTCCTCTGTTCCTCCACCGGTTTCACATTGAACACCGGGTCAAAGTGTTGAGGAACTTGGTTCCCCCCCCCCAAATTTTTTCCACCTTCCCCAAGGTGGTCTTGCAGTCCTCCGCGAGAAGAATATCGCGGTGGACTGTGTAGCCGAGGCCGTCCACGAAGTTGACGGCCATCGGGGGGGCTGGGCGGTCAGCCTTCACGGAGGGGTTAGCGGTGGCATACGAGGGGGGGTCCTGCAGGGGTGCCGTGCGCAACGGGGGCTCGGGCGTAATGAAGGGGGGGGGGGTCCGCGATTCCCCGATACCAACCGAGCCCCTTCATCCTATGGAGAGTGGGCACAGTGATATCGGGGATGTGGTGGAGAGGGGGCACGGTCGGGTGGCTGGGCAAGATGCCCATATCGTCCCACCACTGGGCCTGCACTCCCTGCCATTGAAAAGGAAGGTTAGAATGGTTAGCCTGCGGCTCACCGGCAGGAAAATAGTTATTGATGGCAATCATGTCCATCCTCATGGGGCAGTGAACGAGGCCAGTGGTGGGGTAGATGGCACAAAGGCCAGGCTTGGGCTTGTCCACGGTGTGCGTGGCCATGATTCCTAAAAGGCTCTCCACTGAGTCGCGGGAATGAGCCGGACGGCCCGCAACCCCGGGAGGGCCACGTGCAACTCCCGGAAAAGAAGAGTGGCCCAACCTTTTTTCCCCAACCATGCCGCCCTTTCGGGGGTGCGCATGTCCACAGGGATCACGTGGGGGGGCATGGCCAACCCTTTCGCCCACCCCACCACCTCCTCCACTGCCAGGCCCCCCGTGTACGTGGCCTCCTCCAACGTGCCGGCGCGAAGGGCGAGGCCCTGGTAGTGGCCCAGGGTGCCGTCGGCCGGGTCGGGGAGGGAGAGGGACCCGATCTGGGACATGGGGATCGACTGCTGGCTGGACATGGTCACAGAAAAAGCGAAAGCTAGTGAGGTCTGAACAAAAGGCGCGAAAAGCAAAGGATATTCGCGCGAAGTTCGCGCGAATGTGAAGGCACATATGAATGCGAATTTAGTGGCGAATTTAGGTTGCGAATGCGAACGCGAATTCGAATTTTATTTGCGAATTTAAGCTACATTATGACCTATTCGAGCTACAAATAGCGCGGTACGAATTTTTATGAATTTTAGGTGAAGTAAGCACCGCAAACGGGCACAAAGACAGGGCACAACAGGCAAAACGGGCTAAAAATCAGCAAAGTGAGCGCACTCATTCAAAAGTTCCGTTCGCAGTGGGTACAAAGTCTCAGTGTGCGGGTGTCATGCCAAGCTGGGCACACCCACAACTCTCAATAGTAGCCAGACCTCTCAATCATCAACCTGCAAAAAAGCCTTTTGTGCAACTCCGCTAAAATATCCCAATATATTGCCAGTACACAATGTCAATTCATGAAATTGCAGAGCATGAAATTAGCAACTTTGGGTAGGGTGAAGCATGGGCAAAGCACCAATTATGCTTATGCCATGCCCTGATGAGCATCATGTTCAAACCCCCCCCCCCCCCCCCGTTCCGGCGAGAAAAACCCAACGTTCCGGCGCAACGTTCCGGCGAGCCGTTTTTTCAGCAAAAGAGGTTCCCAGTGCCCAGGATCTCCGTCCCAGGGCCCAAACACACCTTCCTTTTGGTTGTTCTGTAGTTGGAGTAATGTGGAAACCCAAAGCAGCCCTCAATTTGCAAAAAAAATTTCATCTCTCAGTCTGTACATGGTTCCTGATCAGTACAATGTCAGCATCTGCTCCAGTAGTACATGAATTGTTCTGCAGATTGGTAAACGTGGGTTCAAACCCCACCAGCCACCCACCGAAGTTTTTTGCACTTTTTGTCACTTGGCTCTGATCTGCATCCAAAGCTGTCCTTTTTTTTTCATGCAGAAACAAGGCTGAAAGAAAGGTGGCAGCAGGCCGACAAATGCGTTGTCCAGGTTCATCTCGGTGGCCAGCAACAGGGGTCTTGTCAAAGAACTTATTAGGTGTGACAGAATGGACACCCAAATCACAGACATTTCCCTCATCAACGTCAACATCATCCTCCCATTTCTGTTGCAATAACAGCTGCTCCTTCTGTTGCAGATCGTGGAAATCAGTCATGGATGCCCCCTTGGACCCACAAAAACAACATTTCAACATCTCTGCCAGTGGATGGAGGAACAAAAGTGTTACTGGCAAAGTGGCTGACAACGGTTGACAGTAGCAGCAAGCGTTTTCACTGAAAAACATTGAGCCTCACAGAATCACAACGTTCCGGCAAAACGTTCCGGCACGTTCCGGCAATCCCGGTGACCGGAACGGGGGGGGGGGGGGGTTGCATGTTGTGTGCTGTTCAGACTATGACACTGTACCTGTTCGGTACCGCATGGAACACAAGCATCCAACGTGACAAAAGGGGAAGGGGGGGGGGGATATTGCAAAGCCGGCTTGTGTAGTGAGGTAGGCAGAGGCTGTGCAAGGTGCAAGATGCAAATTGAGACCCAATTAAGCCAAAGAAGATGGTGTGGAGTAGTATAGTGTAGATCTGCCAACATGTACAGCAAGTCTGAGCATGCGGAACAATAGACCCATGTATTCTTTGTGTCCATCACACTAGCTAAGCAATGGCATATAACTAACAAATGCGTACAGCCTCAATGTCTCCGGGGACATGAATCATATCAGTTTACGTTGTGAGACCTTGCGCTGACAATCAATCAATGCTCTCACACATGATGATGGTACGGTACTACCCTATGGGTAAACCCAGAGGCACACCAGTTCAATGCGTGCCAGTTTCCAAATTTTCGCAACTCTTTGACCACCTTTTTCATTTCAGTGCAATTTAGCACACTGGGTGTCACACCTACTGGTGGCACCTGCTTTGTACCAAAGCACTCCAGACTTGAGTGTCCTCAATGAGGGAAATTTAGTTAGTGGTTAGTGGTTAGATCAGAATGCCACATGTGCCAAAATGAGGCCCAAGGTGGCCAAATCACCCACTCTAGATGATGTCAATCGCCCACTCTTCGCTGTGTTTGCAAATGCTTAGAGGCATGTCTCAATTCAGGGACAGTAATAGCGGTTTGATATTTGGGACATTGGTCTTTGCAATCAGCCCCTTAGGAAATGTGGATATGAGTGTGTCAGTGTTGTAGGATCACACAGTGAGTTCATGTTTTGTGTGGTGGGCATCCGCGAACCCAAAAATTATTAGATGGTGAGACACAGTGTAAGAGGGTGACATTCAAAACATTTCCTTTTTTCTCCTCAGGAGCTGTCTCTAGATCAAACACATTGTGGCACAATCTAAAAGCATCTCAGTGTCAACACTTCAGAGGGGCCCACAATCTGAGTGTGCATGGGTACATTAGACTTCGCACCTATCACCTCCGACCCCATGTTACAGGACGATAGACAAATCAGTGGCCGCCTATGCGCCCCTGAGTCACTATGTGTGCAGCTGCATTGCGTCCATGGGTGTCAAGACGCGCGCAAAAAAGTTTTGTTTCCGAGGCAGGGTCATGGGCCTGCTCATGCCTCTTGGCAGTGGCCCCAATGACCTGCAGACCTGGAACCCAAAAATAACTCCCCCAAAAACCCAAAGAATTTGTGATTCGTTGGTCAAACAACGGGTGGGTGGGGTCAATATTTTGAACCCCCTCCAACCCTCAGGCTCCCCCAAAAGGTGAAAGCCCGAGGCGGCGGGGCGGTGATGATCAGTTTACGAGGGATTGAACACCCCACTTCACAACTCGGGGTACACGAATCCCCTGAAAAAAGGGGAGGGGGGGTCTCATGCCAGGCCACAATCCAACGGCCTTCTTCCAGATGACGAGGCACTTGTGTATGGCACAAGACAAAAGGGCCCCAGACTGTGCTTCAACACCACCTTCCGGGAGCCAACCACAACACAGGGCCACCTGCTGGTACGGCACAAATGCAAAACCAGGAACCAGGAGCCCCCTGTACCTTTGGTGGTCACTCAGACCCACTCCACAGTATTTGCAAGTGCCGGGAGCGGCCGGGCTGACACGCGGTTGCGATCGAGCACTCTTCCAAGCACACGATCAAACGTGTCCTGCCCCTTCTGCCTGTGCCTTGCAGCCCCACGTGCCTGGCCCAGTTCCACAGCATTATGACGACTGCGCGTGGCCGGGCATTCGTCCCAATGCTCCGGGCCCCAGGCAGTAGTCTCTTCGTCCTGCAACCGCCGGGCCAGCACCGCATCACGGGCCAGCGCGTTGTGGCACTGGAGATCGCGCCACAGCTGCTGCTGCTCCTCCAGCAGCGACGGGACCTGCCCAGGCTCAGTGGGCGGGTCAGGAGGGCCCTGGGGCTGACAGTCACAGCTCAACAGCGTGGCTTCGAAGTCCTCTAACTCGATGCGCTCTGCCTCGGACGTTGCAGCTGCAGCCTCCTCCGCCCAACGCTGCAGCTCTGCCAGCACGCCCCCCCCCTGCACAACGGCCTCTGCCTTTGCCTCTGCGGACCGACGCGCACCGGCCGGACCGCCTCGTGTCACTTCGCCCTCTTCGCACCGTTGGTCCATTTCTGCGGGTACTACTGCCGCTGAGGCCCCTTCACATTGAGCCCCCGCCCCTTCGCACTGTGCCTCCAGCAGCATCATGCGCAAGACCATCTGCGCCTGCACCAGCGACCCGTACTCGTCGGCCTCCCCAGCCCCATCTTCCATATCCACCGGGTCCTCCCCGTCCGGAGGGTCACTTTCCACATCACAGGGCCACGCGCACGCCCACGACCCCTCCATATCCTCCGCCCCCGCATCAGCAAGGGCCTCGAGCAGCGAAGGGTCAGGACATGCCCACGATCCATCGAACTCGTCCGGCTCTGCATCGCCGGTCTCCGTTGCCTGGGGCTCACGGACATGCGCAACAGCAGAACCCGCGTTCCGGATCCCGCACTCGAACTCCGGCCCGTTGCCCCCCTGCGGCAGCGCCCTTTCTGCGGGGTCCAGTGCGGCCACTGGGGCAGTGCCGTCGTACACTGACCCCACCAGCGGCAGCGCGCATGGGGCCGCGCTCTGCACGTGCACGTGGGTGTGCGTGTGCGTGTGGACGTGCACGTGTACGCCATCGGCATCGCCCCGGCCCCCGTTCTCCACAAGCTCCTGCAGCAGCTCCCTCAGTTGCTGCTGCGCCATCAGAAGCGACCGCAGCGTCCGGGTGGGCGTCCCAGGCGACCCGCCGTCCTCCCCCTCGGCCTCGTCCTCCCCCTCCCCCTCGGCCGCGGCCTCGGCGCAGCTGTGGACCGCCGCCTCCCCCTCCCCCCACTTCCCTGCGGCCCCCGGCCCCGTAGAGCCAGGCACCGGTGGCTCCCATGCCCTGGCAACTTCCACCACATCACCACCGTCCGGTACAACCGCCTGCCACGGCGCATCAGACTGGCAATGCGGCCAACGCCGGGCGGAGGGTGACGGGCCTTCGCACGTCTGCTGCCCCAACTGCACCGCAGGCTGCCCCACAGCGGCAGCGGTCTGGACATATCCTACGCCCCCCTCTGCTGGCCCTGTGCACGTCTGCACTGTCCCCACAGCTCCTCCACGTGACTCGTCTGATGGTGTCGAAACAGTGCCCGGGGTACTGGCCTGGGCACACTCTATGGCGGCTGCCAGCCGCATGACCGAGTGCTCAGAGCCCGGCAGCTTCCAGGCGCTGCGCGGCTGAGAGGGAGGATTGAGAGGCTTCGGGGAGTGATCGCCGGCCTGTGACTGGGACTTGGGGTCCACATTTATGATCAAGTCGATGCACAGGTCACCACACTCCGCCTCGGGGACACTGGGGGGTCCGGTGGACTGCTGAGAGGCACTGCGTGCGGGTGTGTCGGCGGTCTGCCCTGCGTCCGCTGGGGGCATTGGCGGCGCTGCCGCCGATTCGGTGCCGGTCCCCACAGCAGCGGCGGAAGGGACAGCGGAGGAAGGGCTGTGCGTTGCGCCAGGGGGCATGTTGTGGCAGTTGGGGAACAGCAGCGCACTGAGGGGGTCAGGCATGGGTGGCCGAGGGGCATGTGCGGCGTTGGGGGATACCGCGGGCTGCGTTGGATGCGGGGGTGGCACACCACCACGCTGTGCCAGTTGCCACCGCAGCTCATGGTTCTGTACCCGAAGGGCACAGATCTCCTGCTGCAGGCGCACCATCCGCGCCCGAGGGCAGGTGGGCGCCCCACTCTCATTGGATGATTGAGGCCTGTGTTTGCCAGCCCCTCTCGCCGTACCACTGCCCTGGAGCTGCACCTTCTGCTTGACGTTGGGCCAGTCCCGCTTAGGGCCACAGTTGGGGGAAGGCAAGGCCGACCGGCCAGTGCAGTGATGCATGCAGCAGCTTCAATGGTGGTGGCCCATGGTGGCACTTGCAGCTGTGGAATGATCAGATTTCAAACTGGGCTGACGGGTACAATTTGAAACAGGGCTCGCGAAAAGTTTACTTGTCGGTGGGGGGTTGGGGGGGGGGCTTGGAGCCCCTTTTCCAACCCCCCCCCCCCCTCTGGAGGGGGCTCCAAGGGGTGGCTCCATTTTCCATATTTTTCATGCGTATTTGAAATCTCCACCACCCCCCCAAGCAAAAGGCCCCCATGCAACAAGAGCAAGAAAGGCATGTGTTTTCACTGGGGACATTGAGCCGTTCCACCACGTTCCGGCATTTCCGGCGACGGGAACGGGGCCATGAGGCAACGGATACTGGGCTCGCATACGCCCCCGTGTCACAGGCGCATGGTCATCACCACATTGTTCAGTGTTTCGCTTGCTGCACTGCAGCGCAGAGCAGTTCTGTACCACACCAGGTGGTTGCTGACTGTGCATTGGCTCTGGCCCTCTGGACACTGAGGTCAGCTCGCACCCACCACCCACCCACAGTGCCGGTTAGTCTCTAACCCTTGCCCTGCAGGTCGTGCTCCTGTCATGCACTTGCTCCCTGGCACGTGAGGACGTGTCGTACTCGAGCCTCGGGGGCGCAAAGGCGCCTTTGGTGGCGCAAAGGCGTCTCAACATTTCAGCAAGTGCTCCGGCTGTCAGGCAACTCAATAGATCGTTGCTGTACTGTGTGTGGCGCATACCATTTCAGCTCCACACCATGCATGCGCATGCTGCCCACATATTCATGCCTACTTGCTTCCGTCCTCCTCACATGGGCCGCACTCTCGCAGCCCCAGTCATGCATCGGCCTTTCAACACGTAACGACGTGTCGAGCCTGTGGCTCAGGGGCGCAATGGTGCCCTGTTATTTCACCATTTGATTGTTCTGTGCTGTCTTGGCGTCCCATACACCCTGGTCAGCTCATACCCACCACCCTCCCTTTGCGCCGGTTAGCCTATCTGAATTTTGTAAAGTAGGGTACTCAGCCACCTTGGCCAGAGCCCATGTGCACAGATTCATCTGCTCAGAGAACAGGGGTCTTCCTTCACTGGGGGACCTATGCAGAGAGGTCATTTGAACGGATCATACATAATGTCTGAATTTTGTGAAGCAGGGTACTCAGCCACCTTGGCCAGAGCCCAGGGGCACAATTTCAAGGGTGGGGATAAGGTGCTCGCAGTGGAGGGCTCTGAGTGCACGATCAAGTGGCAGACAGAAAAGAAAGCTAGTTCCCATTCTATTACAGATGTGTTTCTTACTGCTCTTCATAGCATTCCGAGTTCGGATAGTGCATCAGAGGCCCCCTTTGTATCTGGAGTCTGAGCACGAAGCCACTGACCCAAAAACGTCCCTACGCTCAGCTGCCCAGCACAATACCCAGACACAGGGTGATCCAGCCAAGCTTTTTCTGCTCGTTTCTTCTGAAGTACCACGTGCCACTCACGTGGCTGTGCTGCAGTGTCTGACAGCCATAGTTATCAAATCCTTACAACCCTGCATCCCAGCACAAAATTTTGTGCATTTTCTGCGGCTTTCGCAGTCTGCCCAGTCAGTCCCAAGTTCCAGATTCCTTGCTCAGACTCTGAGAGGTGGTATTCAAGCACTACTCAGTCGGTGCACAAGTTTGCCCATAATTGCATGCTCAAGTGTTGCTCTTTCCAAATGTCTTCAGATGATGGGTCAACATAGGCCGACCAGGGTGCACACAGGGAGGGATGCTGGTTCTGTATTTGTTTGGGTCATGTCCAAGAATCCATGGCACTCCAGCCCTTGTCCACAACTAGGCGTCTTGTGCATCAGTTACACAGTGACAGGTTCCCATGCCATCAAGTGGGTTGCATTATCCATCATCCTCACGTAACCTAAAGTGTACTGCAACAGCACGTTCGGAAAGTGCATCTGGCATCAGGCAATCTTGTTGGCAGTGGTGTCATACTGGGCGTCATGTTGTCCCTAGATGCAACGCAGTGTGAATCAGTGGTTTCTATTGCATGTTGCTTGTAAGGGCAGGGCAGGGACGTGGGGGTAGCGTTATCCGTTATTTTTTTTTTTTAGATGCGGAATATTTTTTTTAGAGGTTGTATTTTTTCTTAGATCTCAAAGTCTCTTCCTGAAACGTTGTTTTATTTTTTTTTTAGATTTGCAGCGGATTATTTTTTAGAGAGCCATCTAAAATTTTGATCACTTTCGACCTTCTTTTTAGATGTTTTGTATTAAATTTTAGATGTTTTGTATTTTTTTTTAGAGGTTCTATTATTTTTTAGCGCATCTAAAAAAAATATTTTCGCATCTAAAAAAAAATATTATCTCGGCGCAATGCGCAAAAAGGTTTCTGTTTTCTTCGGAGACTAATTTGTTGGATTTGGCTTGCTTAGAGATAGATGGAGACGCACATTTGAAATTCTAGGTCAAGCTAAGACGTTTTTTGTAACCAGGCATTTGCTTTGTGGTCTGCTGACCCTACGGGGTGGGGGGGGGGAGGGGAGGTGCCTTTTCAACAACCCTTTTGCCTGTAGTGTTGTTTGCGCGTGTCGGGGAAAATCAGTTTTGGCCGGTTGGCCAGCGAAGTCCCGTTTTGGCACTATTTTCTTTGGTTCATCATTTTCCAAATCAACTCTTTCCCTCATTTCTCAGCCAGCCCAATACAGTTGAATTCACTACCGGCAAAGATGTAAACCTTATTGCAACACAAATGTTGAAAAAAACTCTTCTGGGTAGATGGCCAAGCACGTGCTATTTTGGCATCATTCAGGTGGATGTAGCACTGTTTGGGTTTAGTATGACCTGGTGCAGATACCCAATCGTCGTGGCCCAGTGGATACACCACACCTCTTCTGTCCTGTAGAGGATGGTTCGAACCCCGGGGGGGATAGAGATACACCGAACGACCCGAACCCCCTTTTTTGGGCGAGAGGGAGAGAGAGAGAGAGAGAGAGAGAGTAGGACGCAGTGGGAAAGGAACTGAGAGGAGCAACAGAGAGGAGTGAGAGAGAGAGTGGGGCGCAGGAGAGAGAGCAGGAGAGTAACCCACAGAGCAAGAGTCGGGGTACCTGTGATCCTCTGCGATGAACTCTCTGCGATGAACTCTCTGCATACGTCCCCCAGCGAAGGAAGACCCCTGTTTGCGCCAGGGGCCCCTTGTCCGCGGGCTGACGATTGCATTGAACATGTCTGGGCAACAAACAACATTTGTATAGCGCCTCGTCTTGCTAATCTGGCGCTCCAGAGGGGGTCTAGAGGGGTGGGCGGGGGGTTGGTGGTCCAAGCTGAGGGGGGAGGGGGGGGGGGTCAAAATCAAACTTGCTTCATCACCCGTGCTGTCATGGGGTCCCCGCACACACCACGTCCCCCACAGGTGCCTAGGGAATCACCCATAACACTTTTTTTTTACCACTTCTAAAATTTGCGGCATTTGCGCTAAAAAAAAATACCGCGCGCAGAAAAAAAATGTCTGAGTATTGTTTTTTAGCGCGGAGTATTTTTTTTATAGCACGGAATATTTTTTTTAGGAAAAAAAAAATAATCCGCACCTAAAAAAAAATACAGAACCCATTGCGCCGCGGCGACTTGTTGAAAAATGTGTTCTAGCCAATTTGCTAAACAACTACAATTTTGGCACTATTTGGGTATATATCATGGGGAACACTTCAACTTAACCCATCATTTCAAAGATATGTTTTCACCCTTTCCCTGCAAGCCGAGCCCACGCAAAGTCAATCCCACACACCCAGCAAACACGGAAACTCGTTTGCATGCCACGGAACACACCATACAAAATCAGTTCTAGCCATTTGGCCACTCCAGTCTCATGCATACATGCGGCATGAAAAAATGAAGACCTGGCCAGCCAACACTTTGGCACTTTTCAGGTTTTGGCAAATTCCCTTTTGGCACCATTTGGACCCAACAACCCCCTCTATGTCCAAGCAAACCGAATGCACCCAAATTCCCTCCAAGGTCAATTGGAAATTGCAACTTAGCATTTGCTTGCTCAACACATTATACACCATGTTTCCGCACCATGTTCTGCCGGTGTGATACTAACAACCTTCAAATGACTGATTCAAGCCTTCTGTGCATCATGTATTCGTAGTACAGGTTTCATGCCATGGATCTCATCTCCGCCATTTAGGTACTGAGCACCGCCGGAAACCTTCTCAGTACCCTGAAAATTGGAATTTGAGCCACGTAGTGCGATCTTGGTTTGGGGTTGTTTGTAGCCAAACCGCGCAAATTTAGGGCCCTATGGGGCCATTTTGCAAGCATTTCGCGGATGGCACTTTCCATCCTGATCCAATCATTCTGCATGCCATTCCATGAATAATAATGTATCACGACGCTGCATATTACTCCATCCCTCACCCCTTATATCTAGCTAGCAAGCAATCATATGTATTGGGTGTTCATGATCACATGTATGCACATGCACAAGAACAAGCAACAAAGAGTGAAATCTCACAACTCATCCTGCACTTTAGCGCGGTTTGAAGGTCACTTTGAGAATCTGTTTTGTGCCTCACATTTGCCGTGCCAACCAACCAGCAACAACAAGCAACAAGCAAGCAAGCAAGCACATCTCCTTCATCACTCTGGGCTCATCTGGTCAAGCCATCTTTTCCTTTGAGACATGCCCATAGTTTGAGCCCCCAACTTACTGGTGGTGGCCTGGGGCGTGGTCGCCAGGTCGGGTGGTGCCCTGCCAAATCTGCGCAATTTTGGGCCAGAAACAGCCATTTTTCACCCAAAAAGAGCCATTCAAAACTTCTAGGCAAAGGAAAACGGATGACATATGCCGCGACCAGCTTGCTCTAGTGCGGGTTTGCTCATGTCAAAAGAGCCCTTTAGTGCCACCAGCTCCACGGTGTCCGACCACAGGCTCAAAACGGGCTCCAAACACTTGTCCGAGCATCCTTGAGGGTCTAAAATCAATATTAAAAAAAATCATTTTGACCAGAGTTCAGAGGAATTGCATTCGCAGAAGCAACGGGAAAATCAAGTTCCTGAGAAACACCCACTGGGGTAGGGGGGTAGGTGTAGGAGACGAAAATCTGGCACGTTTCTGAGGAGCTCGTACCCCATCGCTTGTAGCCCAAAGGCAGCAGTCATGAGCCAACCGCTAGCAAAGACCATCAAGCATGGATAGCAGGGGGGCCCAGGAATCAATCTCTTTTTGTACTGCTTTTGCAGCCTCATCGTTTTCAACATGACAGTCCCTGAGTTCTTGGAGGCAACTTAGCTTATTGAGGATCATGTACACAATGAAATGGTCCACCAGCACAGGGAAGGGGTACTCAACACCGTGCTGCATGAGAGCATCATGGTACCGCTGCAGCACTTGTCGCACAACGGCTTCGGACACACGTCGATAGATCCCTTGTTCCGCGGACCGTGCCGTTCCCATCAGAAGCACCAACTCAGAGTCCCAGAAATGGCAGCGCTCCACGAATGCCGCAAGCTCCTCAGCAGCACTGCCTGCGTTGATCTCCGCCCAGTCAAAAAACTGAACTGCCCCGTTTGGGGCGACCAGGAAGTTCGGTGGCACAAGGTCACCATGCTGCAGCGTGATCCGCGCTGCTGCTGCAATCCTCTCCAAGTCCTCTGGCCTCCCATATTTCCCGAACAGAGCTTCGTATGGCTACAGCACTGCTGACAGGTCTTGCCCAGCCTTCGGGAGCTGTGTTCGTCGATCGCTGTTGCTGGTGTAAGCCCTGTGCTTCTGCAGAGGGGCCCATGAGGTCAACTCGGACCTCGCCCACCACGCCGCATGAAGGATTGCCAGCTTCTCAACAACCCACAGTGCGTCTGTCAGGCGGATGTTGCCGTACGACCACGACTCGAAGTCAGGGTCGCCCAACCCACACACAGACCTCAAGTCATGCTCTCCAACATCCTCCATGAGCAGCACTGCTGCTGTGCCTGGCTCACAAGGCTCTACATCGGTGTCAGTTGGGACCATGATGGGTCCCCCAACCTTCCAGTCACAGCGGTAGGGAACGTTCATCGCCGCCCAGTAACACTGAGGGACTCGGAGGGCGTCGCAAACAGGAAGTTGCTTGCACAGTGTGTTGTAAAATAGAATCTCCCTCTCAGCACTTGGACGCAAGTTCTCCCCAACGCACTTGAGGATCAAGGTGCAAGGCATGGCACCGTCTGTGCTGTAATGGACTTTGATACGAAACACAACTCCGTTCATCCCATAAATATCCTCCATACAGGATATGGTCGCAGTGGTGCCACTATCAAGATGCCCCTCAGATTGCAACACACCTGTCAGCCAGTCTGATGAAATCCCATCCGGTAACCCCTGTGATGGGGGCGGAAACATCGTGGAATAGTGCCTGGTGCACCAAAGACTGTGGGACGTGTGTAGCAAGTGGCCTGTGCATGCAAATCTCGTGCACAGTAAACCCTCCCCCGAGTCGGCGCACCTCGAGACCAGCGAGTCGGTGGAGCATTTGACCGGGGGGTGGGACAAATGCCACAAAAGAAGCGCTGCTTTGTGGTGTTCGTTCCTTGCGTACAATTTTAGTTGCAAGATACTGACTCATTAGGGCGCACCACAAAATTACACTGTTTACCGACTTCGGCAAGTGGTTGCCGACTCGTTGGCCCTTCGCCGACTCGGGGGTTGGGGTTGGTACAGTAACCCCCCACCCCACCTGCAAAGGGACCGGAATTTCCAGATCTTACCTCAAGTAGTGAAAGTAAAAAACACGCAATAGACAGGATGTGGATTGCTTCGACAACACACACAGTTTGTAGTCCTTTGGATGGTCTCCCTGGTCTACAACCTCTTCATCTGAGATGCTATCACCATCTGACATGTTGGGGACTTTGGTGTCATCACATTGAATGCTGGGCAAGATTGCTTAGTGACTCCCGCCTAAAGCCCCACCCCGCAGGGCTTATGGGGTCCTGGGTAGCTGAGGCCAACCCACTCACCCACCCACCCAAAAATGCGAGGGAGCGAGGGACTAGTTCTGAGCCCAAGAACAGACAAATAACATGGCATCCCCACAATAGGCTCCCCTCGATAGGCTGTAGTGCGGAGGAAGGATGCCACACCATTGGGGACTCTTTGGTGGTCCCCTTGAGATGGAAAATGACAAGATATGAAAGGGAACAAGAGTCTACAAATGGTGACCTCCATGAACCACTGCCACTTGTTGACAACAACATGCAGGACAGCCAACGGGAGCGTGCAAACAGTGACAGCCAGGAGCCGGAGGGGCTGCAACCCCGGAAGTGTACAGGCGGGGCGAGCCGGGGCGGGGGAGGGGGGATTAGCTTACCAGTACTGCAATAACCGTCCCGTTGAGGGTTTGCACATGTTGCTCCCCATGGCAGGCGAGCAGCAGGACAACACATGCGTGCTCCAATCTTTATTTCCTACCCCCCCCTGTGTGTCATCCCCCGTCATGCGTATCTTCTTTCGCATGGGGGTGTGCTCAGCAGCGTGTAGAGGAACCGCACAGCGTCCCCAGGTACCGGGTCCGCCTGCCTGAAGAGCGTTCTTTGGAACAGCCGCAAGAGGTCCGCTCGGCCTGCCAGCCACACATGCATGCAATCTCCAGTTCTGCTCACCGAGGAGGGCACCGCTCTGTGTCCCTCTGCTGTCGGACAGTGGAGGGTTAGGGAGGGGGGGTTGTGCCTTGTGAATGTGCACTGCCCCCCCCCCACCCCCCCCTTTGAAATTGTTGCCTCAGGAGGAATGTTTGCCCAGCGTGCTACTTTCCTATGAACTATCCCGACTTCGGCCCCAGATTTACCCTCTCATGGAGAAGCCCCCCAAGTAGACCATGTTGGACTGCACACCTTCCCTACAAAGCACGTTGCATAATCAAGCAATAGCTGTGAATTCCACAACTCCAAATGTCATTTGTATTGTACTCAACAAACAACATTGGTCCCACAAGTGTGGGTGTCAATACATTCAGTACAATAGTGCTCCTTACACTCATCACAAACTGTGATGGTGGAGCGCTTCTGACAACACATCACACACACTTCTGCCTCATCCTCTGCCTCATCTTGCCTGGTGGCCGATTTGCTTTGGTCAGTCCAAACATGAGGCGGGACATGCTCCCATGGTCCATAGGGCGTACCTACCTGCGAATGCAAAATTGCGTAAAATGCAACAAAATACGGACTGACTGGTGCAACTCCCCAATGTCCAAGTCCATATCAAATGTCAAAAGAGGTTTGAGGACGCGAACAGTAAAAATTGATCTCCCGCAGACACGCTGAATATATCACCATATTACCAGCTCAGTGTGCCCATTTCAAAGTGCACATGGACGCATGCACGCATTTCGGGAACTATGCAACGCAACGAAACACAACACAGCTCAACGCAACACAAAAGCGCAACGAAGATTGTCCCGGTTTCCTCAATAGCACCGGCAGGGGGTGCCGTAATTAAAGAAAAAAAAAACTCGGAGTGTCCAATACGCCCTACAATGGCGGTTGGTGGGGAACCGATGGCAGTTGGTGGGGAACCGATGGCGGTTGGTGGGTAACCGATGGCGGTTGGTGGGTAACCGATGGCAGTTGGAGGGTAACCGCTGGGGGTAACATGGGGACATAAAAAAGACCCAAAAAAGTGAAGCTAAAATTGTTGCAAGTAGTATGGTTTGAACTCAAGACCCTTGGAACGAGAACCTAGTACAACTACCAATTAAGCTATGTCAGGATCTGGTGACAGCTAGCCATCAGAGAGTGCATGCCATAGTAAAAAAAAAAAATTTAAAAAAAAAGGGTGAGTGTCCTTATGGCACCCCCTGAGCACCGGAAAGTTGAAAGAAGTCGAATTGCGCTCTAGACTTTTGACGGCGATTGGATACTACATATGCCTGTTACCAACATTATGGCCAGCGGTCATTTGACGGTACTGCCTCACCCCTGCCTTCTCGGGGGCCCAAAAGAGGGCGGAAGTGCTATGTAACCCCTGCATTCTCAAGGGGTCCCCAACAAAGGGGACAAAATCAGAAGTGGCTACCTTAACCTTGCCTTCTCGGGGGCCCAAAAGAGGGCGGAAGTGCTGGGTAACCCCTACATTCTTGGGGGTCCCCAACAAAGGGGACAAAATCAGAAGTAGCAGCCTTAACCTTGCCTTCTCGGGGGCCCAAAAGAGGGCAGAAATGCTACGTAACCCCTGCATTCTCGGGGGCAACTCGGGGGTCCCCAAACAAGGGGACAAAATCAGACGTGGCTGCCTCACCCCTACCTTCTCGGGGGCCCATAAGAGGGCGGAAGTGCTAGGTAACCCCTGCATTCTCGGCGGTCCCCAACAAAGGGGACAAAATCAGAAGTCAAAACCTACGCTAGGGGCAACAATGATGCCCCTAGTATCTCAAGGTATGGGTCTCTAGTACGGCTAGACACCCAAATAGTTGCATTGTGCGCCCTTAGGGCACCCCCTAAAAGGTCACCGGTGGGGCACGGGTCAAGAAAGATGCCCGGAGTGCGCCCAACGCGCTAACACTCCCCCGCAGTGCGCACACGCATACACACTTACCCCTTCCCTCACCTCCACGAGGCCACAATACACAGTGTCACCTACTCCGCCCAGCCGCTACCTGACGTCCTGTGTGTAGTCACGAGGGGCCTTGACTGCGACGGCACTCGGTGGGGGTGTCATCCTCTACCACCCGCAGATGGGCGTCCTGCAAACTTACCATTTCGGCTTCCTCATAGTACAAGCCACGTCCGCCGATGCAGAGTGGCTGCCCAAGCTGGTCGCAAGATATATGCTGCGGAGCTGGGTCGGACAAGCGTGTTTCTTGGCCGACGCCACATCGTCCTTGCACTGCACGTTCACCAAGCCCCCCCCCAACCACCCCCACACACAATCACCAACCACCTGTTCCGCCAGTGGCCCAACTAGCACCAAAGATGATGTGCAGTGGCAGCGTCTACAGTGATGACAATGGCAATCCTGGTGACAGCAAGGGCGGCGGTGATAGTGATGCCAATGATCGATGCATCGGCGGGAGCAGTGGTGATGGCGATGGTGGTTGGTTCGGCGGTGCCATTGACAGCGGTGCCAATAATGGCAGAATGTGATGAAAATAGATGCTTTGGTTGCACTAGGAATGACGGTGGTAACAGTGATGGCCACGGGAGGTACACACCTGCCATGCCTGCGGTGCACTACGTTGTGCCTTTGGGATACATCCGCCAATAGCCCACCACAGTTTGCACGTTGAGCTAGGGCCACGGTCTCTCCTTCATGGGGAGCGATGGTGTCAACAGACCAATGTGCACCCCCCCCACCCCACCCCTACCCACCCCACCCCACCACCACCAGCACAGCAGCAGTTGTGAGCACATGCCAAAAATATTTCCCCCCAGATTGTTTCGGGTCACCAACGTACCCACGACATCTTTATGCCCCCCCCCCCACCACAACAAGTGGGGCACTGTTGGGAAGGGGAAGAAGGCGCAGATCCCTCAAAGTTTTTGTCCTTTCTGTGGGTCTTGTAGTGGGCAGTGGCACACCACATTGACCGGGTGCGGTCAGATGTATTTTGGTGTATACAAAGTTGCATGTGGGAAAAGCGGGGATTGACTCCAAATGGAGCCCATGTATGAACGTGCCCACCCTGTGTTGTGTGAAGGCATGCACCAGGTGCTTGTACATATGTGTTGCATGACCATTTGCAGGCCCAGCACACTACGAGTCACACACACACACTGCGACGGCCCTGCAGCGCGAAGCACATCTCCTAGCAGCCAGGCGCGCAACCGGACCACTGCCTTCTACCGCCCCCCCTCCTGTCTTTGTTGAGCAGGGCTGCTCTTGCGACCAGTGTAGGGCACCTTATCCTTAACACTAGACCGAGCGTCGCCCATCTGCATGACACCGCCCTGGTCTGGGCAGCAGACCGTGAAGCCTCCTAGGACAAAGCTCAGTGGTCAACCGAGGGGATCACCTCCCTGCTCCTGGACTCCACTCTCCCACACCCCCCATAGTCACCGCCCTTCGACTGCGTGCTCTTCTTTTCCAGCCCCCCCCCCTCCCATCACCGTGCAGTACTACACCTGCGATTTTTGCGGCGCACATGTGGACTCCCCGTGGGCACATGTTGCGCATGCCTGCCCTGTTTTCCCACTGCGTGCACACTGGGCGTTTGTGTGCATTCTAGCGGATACGCCAAAGCATGCAAATGCCTACTTGCCTGACGGCACTTTAGTAGTGCTACCAGCCTCCGGCGCTGCTCTTGCGGTAGCCTTGGAGACCAACAAACACACCCGCTCCCCCCTGCAGCCTCATCAGGCGACGATATACTCGCCCTCTGGGATGGTGCACAACCAGGGTCGTCGCGCCACACGCAACCACGTGCGCCTCATCGTCGAAACGATGGTTGACACTACACACGATTTGATTGGCCTGCATATGGTGCTGGACACCTTGGAGTACCGCACCCCACCACACCCCGCCCTCAACCCTCCTGTATCAGTGAGGTCCCGCTGCACCATCCAGCCCCTGTCTGTGGCCTTTCTAGCCCGGTGGGTGGCCTGCCACCTCCAGGCTTGGCACATGGTGTCCAGCGGCCTGCTTCCCATGAGCATGCCCCCCCCCCCCCCCCACAGCCCAATGGGCCCCCCGGATCACCTTCGTGGTCCGCCCTAACCTCAGCAGCCCGTCCGTGGGCCATCTGCTCCACACCCTCACCAACCCTGCTCATCCTCACTTCCACCCCCCAAGTGCACACTTTGCAGCGCCTCGTGCCTGGTGCCTTGAATACTCTGGCAATTCGTGATCATGTTCTGCTGTGGGACGGCGCGGTCGTCCACACTCTGCCCTGTCAAAACTGATTTCGGTGATGCCTCCACGCCAGCCTTGCCTTGCTGACATTCGGGAGGTTTCGGTCTCCCAAGGAAGAATCGGGATGAGCGCCAGGTTGGTCAAGCCAGCCGCAAAACAGACAGCTCCACGCACAACGTCCCGCCTCTGCCTGTCCCCCATGTGCACACAAGGTACACCACAACGTCGCAGCACAGCACAGACACAACCGCACTAGGAGGCGCGCGCCCCGCCTAGAGGCTGTGTGGCTGTTGGGTGTGTGAGGTGCGCCTGAGCCTAGCTTCCCTGGAGAGGCAACCCGTAGGCCCAAAGGGCCCTCTTAGGATCGGGAAGGACAGCCCAAAGCCCTTTTACATCGTTGGAGGCAAGATTTCAGGCATTTGTATTGAGGAAATAAGCTTGTGGCCCTTGGAGCCCCTTTGCGCAACCCCCCCCCCCCGCTAAATTTGCAAGGGCCCCCATCCCCCCCAAGTAACATTTTCAAACATGTATAAAGAATTTGTTTTTCCATTGACCGACTTTCCATTATTTTCGATTTCCCCAAGAAAACATACATTTTGCAAGTTTTGAGACATGTCTATTTTCATGCAGAAGGAGATTATTTTTTGCATGTAGTTTGAGACACCTAAGTCAACCCGCACAAAGTCACTTGCCTAGTGAGGACCTGAAGACAATACGATGGCTGTGTCAGGCTGTCAAGCAGCTGGTTGGGCTAAGAAGAAATTCGAATGGTGAAGATGAAAAAGGTGACAAGATCTTTTTGCCAAGTAGGTGGGCAAAGGGAGACATTGAAATGCCCCCCATGCAGATCGGTCTCATTTCTTTTGCAACCATCCACCGTCCTTTGCATTTTGATGTACTTTTGTATTGTCGGGGATGCATAGATGCATTTGCATCGAGGTACCGCATGAGTGAAGAACTATCTCTTTGACTTTGGTAATGCTGGTCCAAAATTTTAGCATTGTGGACATGTTTTATGACCGAGAAATACATTAGGCGTAGTCCATGCATCGACTCGAACAAAAGTGTCCACAGGTACCAGCCCCGATGTATAACTTCCTATTCCAAGAAGATTGCTGACTAACCAATCAATCCCACCACCGTCTCAGGAAAAAGCCGGCAATATGTGTTGACGTATAATGCAAACATAAGAAATTCAGGGTTGTTATGGTGGTAGTGGTGGTAGTGGTCTTTCTTTTTGGAGAAGGAGGGGGGTTGATTCATCCATTTCTAGGTCACCAAGTGGTGCGCACTCAAATTTACCAGGTTTAGGTCAATGGCTGAAAATGCATACCTATTTTCAAATTTCAGAGCCACTAGGAAAGGGTACGAAAATTCATCAGCCTTTGGACTGCCATATTCCTTCTGCTACAAAGGTGTTTGGGTCGAATTACCCGTCCTCAGTAAAGGCCTCCAACAGGTTTTTTGGATTGATACAGGGAAGTGAGTGAAAAATGCACAATGTAAAATACTTATTGTCAGGGTCACTATTATCGCGAAACGTTGCAACGAGCCATCCTATTCCCTTTATCCTAAAACTTGCCCCTCAAGTGCCTTAAGCGCCATGAAGTATTAGTTGGTAGTGCAATATGTAGGAGGCTTGGGGAAAGCCCTTGGCGACGGTATTGCATAATATCTTTACTTTTGGGGACGCAACAATATTATACGCGAGACCCATGAGACATCCCCTTGCGGTATGTTGTAATATGGTGGTCCGCGAACCTCGACCCATGGTGGTTATTAGCGGTTAAGGCATATATTTCTAACGACAAAACCCCTTTTGCTGCTAGCACAAGCTGAGAATTAAAACACATTCCTTCTGCAACTTATTCTTGCATTCAATTCGCCATGTGTATTTCACTTTGCGAAATCAAAAGACAATGCATGGTGCGCTAAAGCCGCCCGCGGAAACCCCCTCCAGCCAACCCGAAAACAAGATGGCCTTGTCCTTAGGGCGTTCGGTCCACGCCGAAGGGACCCAGCTGGCCCCTCGGCGGAGTGGGACCGGCGCAAATTCCCACAAAGCCACCCCCACTGACAAAGTATCCACCGAGCCCGACGGGGACCAATGCACCCGGGGGGATCGCCACATAGGTGCATAGTGGCTCCCATAGACACCCCTCACGGTCGCGCATAACGCAGCGGGGCCGATGCCCAGTCCCTCCGGCGTGCGAGCAACACAAGCGAGCGGGCATCCGCAGAATCACCCACTAACAAATCTGCAAGTGTCAGCGGCTGCGGGCGCATAGACAGCAGCACGAATAGGCCACAGGCGGCGCTCGCCACTAGAGCCATGCTCCGCGGCGCAGAGCGTAGAACGGCGGACAAATCCCGCAACCACTGCCGCACCACATCCCAAGGATAGACCTGCACCTCGATCTGTGCCGAGCCCTCTCGCCACCCTCTCGCCACCGCGCCCACTCAGCCGCACGCCGATAACCTGGACGCGGCGCTGGCACGGGTATAGGCCGATATGCAGGGAGAGCCACAAGTCGTGGCACGAAAAATTAAAGAACACCCTAAAGGGGCAATCAAGCAGCATGGTTGAGTGGGTGGGTGGGACACAAAAATTCACAGAGCTGCAGAAGAGCAACCGGTAAGCGAAAGTGAACTACTGTCCGCCCATAAATGGGGGGCAGACAGGAGTTCACACAAAGCAACAAATTCGGTGTCAAAATCACCTTCGGTACCCCTTCCCCTGATCACCACTACAACTAGGCGCCACCCAAAAAATCCGGCACCAGCATATCACTATATACCCTACGCCACCGGGACTGGGCCCGCCAAAGTGCCAGCAACTTCGATGACAACGCCTCGGCATCCAACCCACTCGGGGAATCCGCCGGCTGGAGGTTGGTCGGGACCCCGTGAACACCCAACACCATACCTTACTGCCGCATGAGGATAATGATGGATCTAAGGAGACGCATTTGCTTGCCCAACCACGTCGGTGCTCGCAAATGCACCAACTGATACCCTGCAACCTGCGAATCCGTAAGCAAGAATAAACAATGCCACCCAAAGCGCCTGGCCAAACGTATAGCCCAACAAAGGCCCCAAAGTTCAGCACTCCGCTGATTATGCCTCGCTGCCGGAATGACATTCGACCGCACCGCGTAATTTTTCGGGATAAACGCCCCCGCCCGGTACCCGAAAATGCCCAACGCCGCGTCAACGAAAATAGCCCCCAAGGCACGCCACCGCAGATCAGAAGGGTTACTCCACGCTCGAACAACAAACAATCGGGGCTAGGCTGGGGGCTCCATCGCATATACGATGGTTGTTGCTCGGCCCTGCCAGACCATGCAACACCCGCAAGACCATGCAACACCCGCAAGGGCAAACGCTGGCCATCCTGGCCCCACTGCTGACAACAATACGCAACCGCCAAGAATGGCCCCATCCCCTTTCGCGGCCGTACGTGCCACTGGATAAATCCCAGTACCTTGTTCAAATATCGCGGATGCGGATGCGTCGTTGTAGCCAACCGGACCCATCAACCGGCAAACACCTGTAGGAATGCCTTGGGACGAGAAATTTTTCGTATCGCACATATTGATAAACTTCCCCACAAAAAGGATACGTGTAGTGGGCTCCCAAACCGACTTGGGAGACACCAAAAATCCCGCATCCATAGAGATTGAACCACGTGGTGTGTCACCTCCTCCAACTCCCTCCGGCACCCTCCCATGATCAGGAAATCCTCGAGATAATGGAAAAGGACCATATGGGCAAGGACAATTCCCTGAACAACTCGCTGCAAAGCCACCTGACACACCAATGGCGAATATTTTCAGCCAAAAGGCATTCTACGCATCCGATACAACACACGCGCTCCCCCGTCCGGACAGAATCCAAAGCGAAAACCTTTCTCCGCCTTCGGGGGAGCACGAAGGACCAAAAAGCGTTTTTGAGGTCCACATGGGTGCAGAAAAGAAGTGCATCAGAGGGCCAAGAACACAGGCGATCCGCCAGTTGCTTCCAAGAGCACAAAGAAAAGCGGGGGGGGGGGGGGATTGCAGTAACACCTCATTAAAATCCACTAAGTGGAAAATCATCGAGAGGTAGGTAGGTATCTTCGGGAGCTCGGGATGCCTCCTTTGACAATGCAGGAAGAAGGTCTTACCAAGGGGACATCCTGTCCCTCCCACTGCCCTAGGTCAGGTGCCTCTTAAGCCGCTCCCGCAGGTGCTTGGGAAGGCAGTGTCGCGGCCACCCGGTCCACGTGTCCCAGGTGGGAGGGTGTCCCCACATGTGTCCATGGGTAGGGCCACATGCCCCCTCCTTTGGGCGGCAGCTCTGGGGGCTGCCCAGCCGTGTGGAGTATCTCTCACCACAAGGGGTATTGCTGCCGCTTGTCTACGGTACGACCACCTCACCCTTGTGGCTTGAGTTGCGCGGCCACTCTGCTTGGCACGCGACCCCCTCCTGGACTGTGCACCGGCTCGCCTGTCACCGGTTGCTTCCATGGCTCCGGGTGACGTTTGCCATGGTCCCCGATGCAGCCTGGCCGGGCTCGGACTAGTGGCCTTGGAGTACCGCTCCTGCCACTGGCCCGGTGGGTCGGCTGGGTCGCCCCAGTGTGTCCGACCCATGGGGTGTTGGTTCTTTCCTGTCCCTCGGCCGCCCTACGTGTGTGCGGTGTCCTGGGCCACTTGGCTCTTGTTCACCGGTGCGCCCGCTCGGTGCGTTGCGTTGCGTCTGCGGTGTCCTGGGCCACTTGGCTCCTGTTCACCGGTGCGCCTGCTCGGTGCGTTGCTTTGCTTGTGCGGTGTCCTGGGTCACTTGGCTCCTGTTCACTGGTGTGCCCGCGTGGTTTGTTGTGTTGCGTTTGCGGTGTCCTGGGCCACTTGGCTCCTGTTCACGGGTGCGCCCGCTCGGTGTGTTGTGTTGCGTGTGGGGTGTCCTGGGCCACTTGGCTCCCGTTCACCGGTGTGCCCGCTCGGTGTGTTGTGTTGCGTGTGCGGTGTCCTGGGCCCCGTGGCTCCTATTCTCCGGTGTGCCCGCTCAGTGTGTTGCTTTGCGTGTGCGGTGTCCTGGGCCACTTGGCTCCTGTTCACCTGTGTGCCCGCTAGGTGTGTTGTGTTGCGTGTGTGGTGTCCTGGGTCACTTGGCTCCTGTTCACCGGTGTGCCCGCGTGGTTTGTTGTGTGGCGTCTGCGGTGTCCTGGGCCACTTGGCTCCTGTTCACCGGTGTGCCCGCTCGGTGTGTTGTGTTGCGTGTGCGGTGTCCCGGGCCACTTGGCTCCTGTTCACTGGTGTGCCCGCTCCGTCCGTTGCTTTGCTCGTGCGGTGTCTTGGGCCACTGGGCTCCTGCTCACCGGTGTGCCCGCTCCGTCTTTTGTTTTGCTTGTGCGGTGTCCTGGGCCACTTGGCTCCTGTTCACCGGTGTGCCCGCTCGGTGTGCTGCTTTGTGTGTGCGGTGTCCTGGGCCACTTGGCTCCTGTTCACCGGTGTGCCAGGCCGTGGTGTCCCGTCCCTTTTTGCCCTCGGTGCATGTGCGTGTGCGGTGTCCTGGCCCACGTGGCGCCTGTTCACCGGTGTGCGCGCTGTGTGCGGTGCGCGTGTGCCGTTGGTGGTTGTGTCCCTCTTCCTCCGCCCCTAATTTTCTTTTCTGTTTTTGTTTTTTTTTCTTTCTTTGTCGTGCCTCCTCTTTTTTTTTTTTTTTGGAAAAAAGGGGGCGCGCGTACACTGCTGGCACAGGCATGGGCAACTGGTGCAGCGGTGCAATAGTGTTGTGTTCTCTGGCGTGTGTCGTCGGTGCTTTGGTGGCGGCCGCGCCCCAGGGGTGTGGCTCGCGCGTCCTGATGTACACGGGTACGGGTCAGGGCGGGTTTGGTTAGTTGCCTCATTGCTTTTGGTGTTGGCTGGTTAGGCGGCTGTGTGGGCTGTGGGTGTGGGCTGTGGCTACGTTGCTCCCTCGGCGGGCCTGGTTAGGAGTCAAGGGTTAGCGGTTATGGGGTGCGGCTCGGGTTTGATTTGTGTTGGGGCTTTGGCTGGGTTAGGCGGTTTCGACAGCTGCAGGCTTGGGTTCGGTGCCGTTGGGCGTAGCGGTGCCCGTTGGCGTGCGCGTTGGCGTCCTTCGGCTTCCGGTTTGCTTGGTGTCTTCTGGGCGGGGCCTGGCGTGGCGCCCCGCGGCGGTGGCTGGCTGGGTAACGGGGTTAGGTGGCGGTGCCGCTGGCTGGGGGGTCAGGCGCGTCGTGCTGTGTGGCGCGCAGGGCTCCTGGGGTGCTGTGGGTGCCGCCGGTGTCGGTGCGCCGACGCTTGTGGGGTGGCGAGGGGGTGTGTGTGTGCGGGGTTGGGTCTGGTGCCAGCAACACAAAAAAGTTTAGTTGAACAACAACTTCATGTATGCGGACTATGGCAAACAAAAGCACAAAATCACTTCGCTTTTGAAAGAGTACAACTTCTGAACACCATATTGATCCCTCCCTGGATCTGCCGGACCCTGGCTTTGGGTGATGTCCCACAGGCGTATGCCGTCTCGTTGCGTCTCCTGGAGGATCTCCCGCAGGCGCCTGAGGACATACGGGTGGTCCTGGGGCGCGGGGAGGTTGCGGGGGTGGACTCCCAGGGGGTGGAGCGCATCGGCCAGCATGGCTTCCCATGCGGCCTGCGGCATCCACCCCCCCGCCGGCTGGAGGCGGCGGTTCTCCGCCGACGGTGGCGGGCCTTGGGGATTCCTCGTAGTCCTGTGCCGTGGGGGTGCGCGGGGAGTGGGGGCGCGGGCGGATGTGGACTCGCGGGTATGCGCGCACGGTCTCCGCCTCGGGGTTGGGTTGGGACTCGCGGTGGCGGCGGTAGCGGGGCATTTGCTGTATGTGGGCTGACATCGAGGGTTGGTAGGGGGGCGGGGACGCTGCTGGTGGACCCTGGCGCCGTTCTGGTCCGGTCGGGGGTGGTCCGTGGGCCTGGGGTGCGGGCTTTGAGAGGTGGCGGGACGAAGTGCGTCGCGCTTCGGCCGCGGCGCGCTCCGCCATGAAGGTGGTGGCGGCGGCGTCGGTGACGGTGGGGGGGCGCCGTGCTGGGCGCTGCTGCCTCCGGGCCTTGGATGGCTGGGGCCGAATGTCGTAGAGGACGTCCTCGGGGGGTCGGGCTCCCGCTGCCGTCGTGGCGCCGGGCTTGGGCTTGGGCTTGGGTTTGGCTGCGGGTTGCGGTCGCGGCGCGCCGACGGGTCCGGGTGGCTGCTTGGCGGCGGTCTTGGGTTTCGGCCGGGCTGCGGGCGCGGGCTTCGTCGGGGCGTGGGCCTTGGCGGCGGCGGGGTTGCTCGCGGTGGGGACGGGTTTGGGGGCCCGTTTGGGAGGTTTCCCCCGCGGCTTTGGGGGTGGAGTGCTGGACGAAGATGTGGTGGTGGTGGCGGATGAGGTGGTTGTGGTGGTGGAGGTTGTGGAGTCGGAGGCGGAGGAGAGTGCTGTGGGGGACGGCGGGGGCCCTCGGCTTGGGCTGCGGGGGCGGGCGTAGGATGCTGGGTCCTGCGAGTAATGAGGACGAGGGTGCGGGTTCGGGCACCGGGCGTGTGCGCGCGCTTTCCCTGGTGACCTGTGCGTGCTGGTGCCGGTGTAGGTGCATGTGGCGGTGTGATGGCGTTGTCTCGGCTGTGCGGGCACGTGGGTTACCCGGGGGGTGTCCATATGTGCTCCAGGACGTGTGGGTGCGTTTGCTGGAAGTAGTCGAGGGTGCTGAAGAAGCATCGCTGGATGCCGGGCATGTCCTCCTCCGTGAGGTGGGGGTAGTTTTGGGTGGGGGTGTTCTGGGCCCGGCCACAGCAGCGCCATGAGGCGGGCTGCCACCATGTACGGGCAGAGTTGTAGGGTGGTGGGGCGTGGGGGGGTGGGTCCCCTGCGGTTCGGGGGGGCCTCCCTCTGCTGGGGGCGCAGCGTGACCTTCCACAGCCACCGGTCCGTGGGGATCCCCCAGGTCCGTTGGGTCCACTTGGCAAGGCAATACATCGCCCTACCAAGGCCCTGGTTGCCGCTGCGGATGGAGAGCAGCGTGTCCAGGGACTTGCGTTCCCACGTGCCCCAGAGGTGGGGGTCGTCCGCCTCGTCCTACCTGGTGTACGTGTCGGGGCCTGGGTTGTGTGGGGGGGGGGGGCGTAGTCGGCGGGTAGGGGGGGGGGGGGGCAACCACGTCGGTGCTCGCAAATGCACCAACTGATACCCTGCAACCTGCGAATCCGTAAGCAAGAATAAACAATGCCACCCAAAGCGCCTGGCCAAACGTATAGCCCAACAAAGGCCCCAAAGTTCAGCACTCCGCTGATTATGCCTCGCTGCCGGAATGACATTCGACCGCACCGCGTAATTTTTCGGGATAAACGCCCCCGCCCGGTACCCGAAAATGCCCAACGCCGCGTCAACGAAAATAGCCCCCAAGGCACGCCACCGCAGATCAGAAGGGTTACTCCACGCTCGAACAACAAACAATCGGGGCTAGGCTGGGGGCTCCATCGCATATACGATGGTTGTTGCTCGGCCCTGCCAGACCATGCAACACCCGCAAGACCATGCAACACCCGCAAGGGCAAACGCTGGCCATCCTGGCCCCACTGCTGACAACAATACGCAACCGCCAAGAATGGCCCCATCCCCTTTCGCGGCCGTACGTGCCACTGGATAAATCCCAGTACCTTGTTCAAATATCGCGGATGCGGATGCGTCGTTGTAGCCAACCGGACCCATCAACCGGCAAACACCTGTAGGAATGCCTTGGGACGAGAAATTTTTCGTATCGCACATATTGATAAACTTCCCCACAAAAAGGATACATGTAGTGGGCTCCCAAACCGACTTGGGAGACACCAAAAATCCCGCATCCATAGAGATTGAACCACGTGGTGTGTCACCTCCTCCAACTCCCTCCGGCACCCTCCCATGATCAGGAAATCCTCGAGATAATGGAAAAGGACCATATGGGCAAGGACAATTCCCTGAACAACTCGCTGCAAAGCCACCTGACACACCAATGGCGAATATTTTCAGCCAAAAGGCATTCTACGCATCCGATACAACACACGCGCTCCCCCGTCCGGACAGAATCCAAAGCGAAAACCTTTCTCCGCCTTCGGGGGAGCACGAAGGACCAAAAAGCGTTTTTGAGGTCCACATGGGTGCAAAAAAGAAGTGCATCAGAGGGCCAAGAACACAGGCGATCCGCCAGTTGCTTCGAAGAGCACAAAGAAAACCCGGGGGGGGGGGATTGCAGTAACACCTCATTAAAATCCACTAAGTGGAAAATCATCAAGAGCTTTTTTGTCGATTTTGGTATTACAAACGTGTAGCTGTAGCATGTAGATGGCAATGGCGGATCAGAATCTATGCGCTCAATGATCCCCTCCTTGCAAACTTTGCAACATGGGCGCGACCAGCGGATCCGTTCCCCTCCTACGCACACTTCCTTCCGTCGGTTGCATATCCGGCACAAAGTCCGCCGCCAACCTTTCGACATCTACCCCCGCCCCCACGCATTCATCCAACAACTCATAAGAAATGCGGTACATCCCCACGTCAGCCAAACTTCTCGCCGCTAGCTCAGGGCTAGCAGCCTACAGGAACGGTTTGGGCGAAGTGGACACATGCATGAGGCCGTGCCCAACCTCTGGTTGTAACTCGTCCAATGCTGAACAAATGGGTATAAACTGCGCTAACCTGATATCCTCCGCCGTGACAAAAGCACGCAACAAAAATAACTACAACTGCGCAATCAACAAACGCACGCTCACCGCCAACTCAACTGCCAGCCAATCCAACATCCCGGTAAACGCACATAGGACCGGAAGGTAAAGCGGTTCCCTCTCGGAGGCCCTAAACAAGGGTCGCCACTCCTCGGCGTAAGGTGCCCCCGCGCCATACCTCATTGCGGATGCATCACCATCTACCCCGCCCCCCACCACCAACCGCCCGGATCTTGGCACCGCACGCCCAAGCCCCAACAAACCTTCCGGCATGGAACCCCCAGACGCGGCGGCACGTCCACCGTTGTGTTTCGTTGAATCGCCTGGGGGTCGCGAGCCTGCCAGGGGGGGCATGAGGCAACGGAGACTGGGTTCGCCTACGCCCCCATGTCACAAGCGCATGGTCATCACCACTCAGTTCAGTGTTTTGCCTTGCTGCACTGCAGCGCAGACCAGTTTTGTACCACTCCGAGTGGCTTTTGATTGTGCTTTGGCCTTGGCCATCTGTTCATCTGGGTCAGCTCGCACCCACCACCCTCCCACAATGCCGGTTAGTCTCTAACCGGGGGTTGGGGACACCCCATTCCCAACATGGTGAAAGGGGCGGCAGTGGTGAAGACTGTGGGCTCGGTGATGTCCTCAACGTGGGTGCAGAGGGACTTCGTGGCGCAATAGTCAATGGGTGCCGCCGCCTCCCCTGGGGCCACCTTGTAGTAATTCTACTACACCACCGCATCCGTGGTGGTCGTGTTCCGCCAAACAGCATTCCTGATGCGGTCAACCCAAATCCATCTTTGGTCTGCATCAGCACCTTCAAGCTGTGTTGTGCTCAGTCTGTGCACATTGACAACTCTTTGTGCCCAGCAAAAGCACACAAGTTGATAGTGTTGTTCAGTGCCGAAGGGGTCTTGTGGTTCAACCTCAAGAAGACAGCAAACGTGGTAGGGAACCTCTTGACCACCCCGTAGGCAAAGCCACTGAGGAAACCCCTATCCACAACGAAATGCACGTGCGTGCAATTGATTCGCCAAATGAGGAAGGGCTCCTCGTGCTCCTGGAACTCCCACCCTACCTCAGCCAAAATATTGCCTTGCGCCTCCACCCCCTTGGGTACGTTGGGGAAGGTGGTCATGCCCTCGGCGGTGAGGCGGTAGGGCATTTGGAGGAAGCCCGGGGGGAAATGCTCAGCGCGGGACCGAGCTAGGTGCCCCTCGATGACATGCTGCACATCATCATTGGGGAGGAGCTAGGGTTTGGGGGCGGCCCCCGTTTGCACGGTGACCTTCTTCCCAACTTTGGATTTGGGAGGCATTATAGCAAATGAGGTCTGTGACAACAAATAATAAGAAATGGGGAGAGATGTAGGGAGTAAAAGAAATTGAAGAACAAG
Organism: Eutreptiella sp. 'Long Island Sound 2002'; assembly: GCA_964036045.1. Classification (NCBI taxonomy): domain Eukaryota; phylum Euglenozoa; class Euglenophyceae; order Eutreptiales; family Eutreptiaceae; genus Eutreptiella; species Eutreptiella sp. 'Long Island Sound 2002'. The sequence continues at coordinate 37,646,524 of OZ038400.1, read as the reverse complement.
TAGCTGAACAACTTGGCGCGCGTCACGTCCTAACTTGGCGCGTCCGCTACCACTTGGCACGAAAAAACCTTGCTTCGTCAAAGAAACACACATAACGCACAACAAAAAGTGAGCAAGACGGCCAAAGGGTGCAAAAAGGCAATCGTTCCTCACATTGCATACAAGAGGCAGAATAAAAGTTCCGTGCAAAAAACATATGAGTTGAATGCTCGGGACATGAAGTTGGCTTGGTGTTGGCGAAAGTACAGTATCTAGACTTCACTTTCCTCATCTTGAAGGTGACTCACCGACTGTTCACTCTTCAGGCACGACAAGCGCAAGCACTAGAAGAAGACTAGTGCTAACATTCCCATGGGCTATTTTCAGAACAGAGGGTGCATGCTTGTGAGTGTCATACACACGTGGCAACTTGCAAAATCAGACTGCACTAAGCTACACACGGGCCACTGGGCCCGAGACCGTGTACAGTGCTCTGACACTTGTGGCACACTGGACGTGTGTCCATGCAAGACCCAGTAGTACTTGTGACTCTGCAACCCGGACGGGGCCACTGCAGTATTGTTTTGCCATAGTCAAAACGTGCAGCTGTGGGTGTATGGGGAGTGGGCGGCGCAGTCCGTCGCCCAGTCTATGTGTGAGTTGTGCATGAGGTGCGCCGCAAGAAGGTGTGCGGAAGCCCCCCCCCCCTTCTAGCGCTCTTTTGGCATGTCTACCCAAGCCTCACCACCTTGTGTGGCCGAGAAATAGTTTGAGGTCAATCAACACATGTTTACGCCCCTTTTGGAAGTTGATTTTCACTCTTGCCGGAAATGGTCCATTTTCCCAGATTTTCCACACACACACCCCTCTTGGGGAAGGCGGGTTTTAGCAACCTTTTTGTACCCTTTTTGCACCCTTTGTGCACCCTTTGTGCACACGCCTTTCTGCGCCAGAACCCCCTTTCTGCACCCTTTCTGCACACCCTTTGGGCGCTGGAACCCCCATTCCGCACCCTTTTTGCGGGGGGGGGGGGGGGTTCTACACGAAGGCATTTTGTTCGAAGGGCACCAAATGCATTCACCGGATTCAAATTTGGTTTCTCCCGCGTGCGCTGCCTTTTTGTTCTATTCCTCATGGCCTCGCCAAGGGCAAGCCTTTGCCGAGCAGCTCGGTGTCGCAACCCCACGTCAAGGGTCTCCGTGTTCAAAACATTGTAGTGATTATACCTTAACGTGATGTACCACGTGATGCACCGTGTGACCACAGTTGTGGTCAAAAGATGTTGAGGACAAAAGTGATGTTATTGACAGAAGACACTCTTAGGAGGAATTGAGAGACGAAGCCACAAAGAGGGGTTGCGAGGATGTTCAGAACAAATAATAAAGTCCTAAAAGAAGAAGAAGAACAAAAGCCCCGTTGTTTTTGGTTTTGTTTTTGGTATCACCTCTTTTGAAAAACACAAGACGATGTGGAGTTTGTTGTTGGTTTTTTTGATGTACTATAAATCTCTCCATGACAAAAAAAAGGTCCTAGGGCATTGGCTACTGTAAGCCCAACCTCTGGCTTCTTGTTTTTGTGGTTGTGGCCACCCCAAAAGAGAGAGAGAGAGAGAGAGAGAGAGAGAGAGAGAGAATAATCTACCACGGCTCAACTTTGTCTTTCATATCATAGTCCCTATTTTTCATTTTTTCATTTTGAGGCCCCGAATGACACTCTCTTGCTACACTTTGATATGATACAGGGCACAAAACATTTTGCATGAATCTCTCCTCGAGATTACCTTCACTCTTATATTTTTTCACTATTTTTTAAGTGAAATATTTTTTGAAGGCCTTTTCAATGGCTTTTCTACTTGTTGTGGCTGTTTGTGGGCACCGCTTAACTGAAGGTAACCGGCAGCCACAGCAGTCCAAAAGGCCTTAGCCACCTTGCACTGTCATCTTGCCAAGCCATCCCATATGTCAAAAGAACAACATTTCAAAAGGTTTCAATACCAAGAAAACCATTCCGGAGGCATTACAGGGCCTTTTTCCAAAAAGCGATAACACATTTCTCAAAAATCAACATTTTGTTTACTTAATATAACACTCTGTACGTCCTTTCATTGTGTTCTATGACCTTTCCAAAACTCTTCTCTACCGTCTAGACCACCTATGCTGTTATGAAGAGTCCCTCTTTGGTTTTGGTGCTTTGTTTGCTTTGAATTGATCCAATTAAAAAAATAGACAAAGTAAAACTCTGCAAATTTTGGTAAAACTTTTTACTTAGTTTTACCACGGACCTGCGGGTGGGCACGTAGCATGTCCTGCATCATGCTCACGAAGCGCGCCTTGTGGTCCCAAAACATTTGGTGCAAACGAATCCTCCCTAGCCGCGGGGGTGACTTGACTTGGGAGACATTGCGTTATTTGTGGACGTCGGTTTTGTTGAGCTCCATACTTTTCGCCATCAACCCGAATCTTACACACATGGAGTTCATTGTCTTGAACTTAGAGTCGTTGGCAAAGCACAGTGTGTGGGCGTCCAGGCCCAGAGAATATGTACAGCACGAATTGGGTAACTTAGGGGGCGTGTGTGCACAGCGCGCGCACAGCGGGTGCACAACGCGCACATGACAAGAAGAGATTGGGGGGTTTTGCTACAATTGGCAAAATTCTTGCCTATACAAACCATACTGCACCCCCACAACGTTGGACACCCTGATGTTTCCTTGTTTAGCTCTAGCACGGACAGGGGAGGGAGTGTCGGACTTTCCTTCACAGAGGCCCGGGAAAGCTGCTCTCGTAGTTGCTGAGTTTCTGTGGCTTGCTCCGCAAGTGTCTCCTCGGCGGAAGCGTGAGGCTGATGTGATTCCGAGGCTGGTTGCATTTCATGCCAGTCCATGGAACTTATTATGAAAAGAAGACAAAAAAACTGCGTAAGTACCCTCACCCCCCCGGTGTCGTTCCCCACCCCAGGGAAGACGGTCCCCCACCACCCCCTGGGGGATGGTCACCAAGTGACGGTCCCCCACCCCGCCCTGGGGGACCACACCCAACCGTGCACGCACATTTGCAGGCACAGAAATTGCAGCATAAAACGAAAGCACCCAGCATAGGATGCGTTCAAACGGCTGCCAATGTACGGAGACCTACTCCTTGACCGGCTCGGTGTAAAATTTCTTGGTCCTGCTCCACTTCACCTTGAACTCTTGCACATGCTCACCACTTTCCACTGGAATGCTTTGGGCAGCACTCTTGGGTGGTGGTTTTGCCTTCTTGGTAGGAGGCTTGGAAGCAGATTTTTGGGAACCCATTTCCCTTCGGGAATGTCCCTTGTAAAATACAACTTGTTCCCAAAACTGTGCCCCATGCCCCACACACCACGGGCACTCTTCACCCACACAACCTCCGTGTCAGAATTCAAGTCACTATCATCATCCGTTGTGGGCGCATCAGGCAATTCTTCGGCAGAAGTCAAGCTAGACACATCACTTTTTGCCCCACCGTCTGCATGCCTTGCACTGTCCGGAGCATCCAAACCACCACCGGAAGAGTCATCATCGGTGGAAGAAATCACAGAACCTGAACCTGAATTTGAATCTGAATCTGAATTTGACTCGGATGAAGAGGATGAACCTTGTTCATCTTCATGTTCCCTGAAATATGCACTATCGAGCAATTGCGAAAACTTCAAGCCATCCGGGAAGTAGGCAGCCAAAGTGGCCCCACGCAATGCATCATCATCCACCTTTTCCCAACTATCTCTAATCCACTTTGCCATTTCATGACGATCGGGCGTTGGTACCTTCTCATTTGCACCAAGGTTCTCAACCTTATCGCCCAACCACGCAGTAAAAAATTCTGTCAAAAAGTCGCCAAAAGCCTAATTAATATGCGCCTTATCACATCCTTGGCACCACGGGGTGGTGTTGGGTGGGCTAATGTACATAAAATAAAGCAACAATGCCAATGCAATGCACAAAGATGCATGCATGTGCAGCGGTGCACCATCAAGTGTGTACAAGTGGCGGGCATCGATCTTCCGAAAAGTATTTTGAAAACAATATAGCATTGTTTTTTCTGTGGACTTCCCTTTTGCTGACACCGTGCTCAAGATGCGCGGCAAACTTGCGTTGATTTTCTGCACCTCTCGGCGCACCTTGCCCTTTTCCTCCCCAACCCAAATGACAAGAGGGGGATACCGTTGGTCCTCCGTTGGTCCTCCGTCAAAGCAGCAAGCCTTGCGTCCCACAACTTGGCCCGGCTCATCACCATTCGACGGGTCACCACAATCCTGCAATCCCGACGATCCGTAATCCATACCCTCAGCCGCACCTCACATTCTTGTACCTTGTTTGTTTACCCTTATGCGGACTTTTTCTCCGCGAACTCTTGGCGGCCAACTTCTCCAATTGGGGCCGTATTGCCCTCCAATCCCGCAACGACTTCGGGGAGGAGATGCCCAAATCCCGGGCAGCCACCTTAGGCTTGGCCATTCGCAAAGCCTTGGGCCGCCTACAACACAAAAACAAACAAATTGTCTAGTGCCTAGTGAGCTCAAAAAAAACGGCCCCAATAAAGTGGTAGGCACACCTCTTGACGGGACCTTTGCGACAATCAAGCCGAACCGCATCCATAGCCACAACCGGTTCAGCGGGCTCCGGTTGTGGCAGGGACCCCGCGAGATGAATCACGTCCCCATCCTCCTCTTGGGGTGGATCCCGGGGCTTCAAAAAGGCATGGAGCGTGCTCTGCAAAGACCGCTTTGGGCGGCGGTGAACCAGTGCCCGTTGCTCTGCCCGGGTCGAGGATGAAGCCTCCGATTGGGCAGGGCGGGGCGGAGAGGGAGCACGTGGCAGTGAGAGGCGCCGAACAGACGCACGGTCGTGCAAGACAGTCTTGCCATCGCGATCATAAGAGATCCGGCGATATGCATCACCGTGCTCTGAATGTCCTACGACCTGCGCCAAAACAAGTTCCCCTGTGGAGCGGATGAACATCACACTTGTCCCAGGGGGAAACATGGTTGTGTTGTCAAGTTCCATTTCAGCGAAAGTGAGCAAAATGTCCTGCCATGAGTGCAACGGATGCAAGTGGTAGTGCCCCACAACACAGCCACCCACACAACAACACAATGAGCCGCAACGAAAATTTTGGGTTGACCAAGTGACGGTCCCCCACCCTCCCCACCGGGGAACGACAAGGGGTGGGGAACAACACCGGGGGGGGGAGGGTATGGAAGTGCAAACAACAGTTGAGGCGAGGCTCAACTAGTGATTTCTGTGCTGCCGGCTGATGAGGAGGACGAATCAGATTGTCTGCACTTATAGTACAGCCACTGGATGTGTATTGGGCAAATCTCCAAAAAGATACCACAAACCTACAGGAAAGGATGCACAACACATACCAATGCACTAGAAATGAGGGCAAAGCATGCATGCAACTCATATAAATGCATAACAAGGCTCATTGTTACGGGTACTAGGCACCACTATGCAGGTTGGGCATGGTCCTATACAAACTTTGTGCACAGCGCGCGCACAGCGCGCAAAACGCCCCCCTACAGCTTCATGCGGGTGAGGCATGTCTCCATTCAAGGGACGTTGCAGAGGGGGCACAATTTGTAGCTACTGCACACGTTATGCAGTGTGTAGGCTGCCACGGCTTTTACAAGCCCGCCAATCAGATCAGAGAGGCTATTGCCGGAGACAATGTCGTGTCAGGGGGGCAGACCAGGGCGTGGCGCCTGGGAGGAGTGTCGAAAAATGCACATCCTAAGGCGGTGGGGTTGGCATAGACATCCAGTCCAGCATCATCCCATCGGATAGGGGACCCCGTAAGTTGGAGACCATCAGTGAAGTGTAGAGTGGGGCGTATCAGGGACCCCGTGAGTTGCCCCTGGGGGTTGGTGCAAAGACGTTTTTGTTCAACTAAACTTCACTTCTCCTTACCACGGCCGCTTTTTGAAAAATTGCGTCGAGCTATGCCGGAACAATCAGCAACACCGATGGCCCTTGAATTCAAACACCCACCCCAATTGTTGTAGGCCCACCCCAATCACTAAACGCCCTCGCTGCAGTCTAGAAATTTGGTTTTTTGTCAAGCTTGTTCGAGTACCAAAGGCCCCAAATTGTCAAAAATGGCCGGAAACGTTTTTCTCGGCGCCACTGGTGCGAATGGCGTCGATGAAAAGCCAATGTAAACTAGAGAGCGCTCGCTGCGCAACGCACTATTTTGTTGGTGCTGCATTCGAGATGCCCTTCCACTGCACACATTCGTGCACTGCATGCAAGGCAGGGCAGCCCTTAACAAAGAAGGAAAAAAAGAAGATGTGTTCCTATACCCAGGTTTCCCAAAAATGCCCACGGGCACACCATGTGTTGGCAGTTGGCGGTTGGCGATTGGCGGTTGGCGACTGGCGGTTGGTGACTGGCGGTTGATGGCGGTTGGTGGTGGTTTATGGTGGTTGGTGGCAGTTGGTGGTTGGGGATTGGTGGTTGATGGCAGTTAGCAGTGGTTGGCAGTTGGTGGTTGGCGTTTGGTCGCCGCTGGCAGTTGGTGGTTGGCAGTTGGTGGCGGTTGGAGGTTGGTGGCGGTTGGTGGTTGGCGGTTGATGGTCCCTTGGGGCGGTGCTTAAGGGCGGTCCTTAACAAAATAAAAAAAAACCTCGGTCCCAAAGGACCGCCCTGGTGGGAGGTCCACTTTTGATTCTCTGTTTTTGCTGCGCTGACTTGGAAATATAGTGCGTCACTGAGTGACAAGACTCGTCCCAATACCACCTTCATGCCTGCGTCATCCTCAACTCCAAGTTCCCATCTTGCAGCAGGCTTTGTTGCGCAACAAGGGGGCGAGCAAACGCACATTGTACACGCACGGGATGGCCCATTTTTTTGCTATCCCCGCTTGCCCTCACACGTGCGGGATGAGGGCGGTGAAGCGTGGCTGATAGTGGCCAAGCGGTTCGCCAGGGTCACAAGCACGAAGAACCCACAAAGCCTCACAGAACCTTTTCAGCACGATCCATACATGCAATTTGAAAAACATCAAGAATCGCAATAAGGTGGAGCACTAGAGCACATAGAAGATTGAAGGCTGAGACGAATCCATGGGTTGCATTGCATACAAGATCAGCACTGGAGACGGAGGGGGAGACAACATTCAGGTATAGTTGGTCACTATGTGGCAACCAGAAGCAGCAATGGAAATGAGTAGGGTTGTATAACATCTATTTGTAAAATCTTTTTTTGGTGTTCATCCGCTGATCCAATGTACGGCCCCAGGTGGGGAGCGGAATCATGGCTATGCCACAGTCTGTAATGGTCTGACATGCCGGTCTGTCCCAAGCGTTAAGAAACCATCCCCTAGATTTCCGGTATTTTTTTGCCACGGTGATGGTAACCACCCTGAACATCAATCAGAGTGTTCATTTGTTCCATGAGTTGAATCCGGCTGGTCTCCAATGTAGAATTAGTTGGAGGGTGTCGGTGGCTGAGGTGGGAGTTCAGGCTGCCGCCTAACACGGAAAAGGCCCATCAGGGTAGGTGACAGGAAGGACTGCGGGATTTGAGAGAAGGAATTCCGGAATGGTACATTCAAGCATCAGGGTATGCCTCTTGGCTCAACTCTGACCGCGACTCTGACTCTGGGGTGCGGGGCATGCAGATCCTTTTTGGTTTGCAGAGCCACAGGGCTGTGAGCGTGAGTGTACCCAAATGGTCCAGCTTTCTGTCGATGCGGTTTGTGGCAAAGAGTACCTCTTGACCACGCTTCTTCCCTCTATCTACAATGATGTGAAAATTATAATGTCGTTATTATTTAAGTGTGCAGACGCAGTTGAAGAGAAACCTCTGAGACCAATCCACAGATGAGACTCTAGGGGAGGACAAAGGTAGGCAGATATAAACTCATGGCACTGCAGGTAATTCGCGAATCAAGGTTCAGAGCAGTTGGGTTCTGTTTTTTTGCAACACATGTCCACACTGCGACCAAACTGAGTCCAATCAGGAGGTCAGCCCATCATACACCGTAAAATTAGATCATGGTCTCGTGCACAGGAGACACCAGAAAAAGATCACTGAGATGCACTGAAGGTATCAGAGGATTTATAAAACAAAGAAAGTTCAAGAAGTCGCGGCTGCCAGTGCGAAACGGCAGTGAAGAATTTCAAAATTGTTAAGGTTCAGATTGATTCAGGACTTTGCACGTCATAAGGGGCCAGACCTGTCAGATACCGCAAATGTCCCAAACCGAGGGAGGGGTGGTTCGTCACCAACGACGGTTGGCTGGTCAACTGATTGCGGTTGGTGATTAACTGACGGTGGTTGGTGGTTAACAGACAAAATTTGGCCGGCACCCACCAGCAGTTGGCAGCCAACTGACCATGGTGGGCCCGTAACAGCATCTCCATTCCTTAAGAAAAAGATGAACAGAAACTGTTGGTATCCTGAAGGAATGTCCTGTTGGCCTTGGGGATGGAGTGGCTGCACAAAAGTCCCAAAGCGTTCCACATATGCACATCCTGTATGCATGTGCAGCAATGTTCGGCAGATGGCATCTCTGACAATCACCACCTTGCCGGCAGGTGGGATCTACGTCATAAAGTGAAAGAATTAGACAGCCTATCTTGGACTCCAAGTTCGATCCGTGGTGATCAACATCAAACAGGCACCCTTTCTGAAATTGGTGCACACTGGTGTCACCCACCTTGCCCGGGGGTGGGTGAACAGCGTTTTTGTTACATGCTTGAACCATATCATGTGCAACATGTGCAACACATGTAACACGTCTTTGATAGCCCATCTTCTTCATGACACTTCACTTCCTTCCTTCCCAAATTGTCACCATGCCTGCGGGTTTTCTTCCTTTGCGTGCTCCGTAGAAATTGCCTTCTGTGCCTTAGACCCCTCCGTAAATAGGGGTCTCATCGCCTGTTGTGTGCTAAATGAAGCAAACGGGTATGCACATCTCATTTCTAATCTCTATTTTACGTTCTGAAAACAACGTCACCACAAGCAAATACCGTGATGTGTGCCCTATGGGGTGCAGATAGGGCTACGCAAATGTCCCCCCTCTGGCGTATTTTGTTGCAAAATTCATCCTGGCGGATGTTCACGGACTGCCGTTTGGCAGAAAACTGGGGTACTAAACACGTGTGGTTAGTACCAGGCAGGTGCCCATAGAGGTTTTATGGGACTTTACGGACGAAGCAGCCCTCGTCATGGGGTGCATGCACATGGACTACACAGGGCAGTGCGGTCCGATGCGCGCAGCACCCGTCCCAATGAGCAACAATTAATCCATTCTCGTCGCCATCAGGGCAAAAATGACCAAATGGCACATACATACAGTGCCCTCCGGGTTACTTAGAACATGTCCAGCTGACTGGAGAAAGTATCAACCTAATTCAATACCGGGCGTGCATGCAGCAGTCCCAGCCCTGTATGCCCAGCCTGGGTGTGCATCTGTGGATCTGTGTGTGGCTGTGTGGCAGGGGCTGCCAACTCCAGAAATTGTAAAGCACACAACTGAAACAAAAAGGGGATGCATTCAACACCAAACCCCGTGGTGATCAGGCCTCTTGCCCATCATCGAACTTGCATAGGGTGGTTTGGTGCGGTTCATATATACAAGTATCAGCAGTTCCATTGGCTTCGCGATACTTCATGATGGATGACGAACATCCAAGCGTCTATGCAGACGACCAAAAAGGAGACGGATGCAGAACTTCAATACGGGAGTACAAAGGTACTGTATAAAAGCAGGTCAGTAAATTGTAATCCACAAATTGAATTTCTGGGACATATGAAGATAACCAAAAATGACTTGCAAGAACTGTGGGGTATGATGATCCTGAATCAAACTAAATGCAGGCCAAGGTGACTTGGCCCACCAAATCAGTGCCGTGCTCGTTTGGTGGGGTGGCATCGCCCTAATTCAATACCGTATGGTATGTTTCGTAAAAGAGTTGGGGCCAACTGCCCATGCTCAGCAAAGACTTCAGACAGGACTTTCGATTTCGAGGGCAGGGGGATGAGCCTTGGTTAGGCAAGACCCGCCAGCAGGCTCCTCCCGCGCCTGAGAGCTGCATGGCGCAAGGATGCCACATTGTTTACGTCTCTAGCATGCTTGGTATTCAGGGGCTGGTCCAGATAAGGCACAACTTGGGATCAGTGAGGAGGGGAAGGGGATTGGGTCGGCAGCTTGCTCATCCACCGAATGGCCAGCAGGGTAGATGCTTGGCTGCGGGGTTGACGTAAGTCAGAGACGGCTTCAGTTGGCCACAACGGCACCTGTTCCCATGAAATTTTCGCCGTTAGACTTAGTTGACCTTTTCGGGGCCACAGTGAGCTCCGCCAAGCCAAGGTGGATTTGGAGGGTACAGAGGAATGGGTGGCCACGCAGGGGCATGGGCTGCTCGCCACAGCCCACTGTGATTGTGTAGTAAAGCGATATTGGTACACACATTCAGGTAGAAGATGCATTCGAAACATTTTCCACAATACTTGCAATTCTAAATTTGATGTCCTCTTCAGCGGGCAAAGAGAAAGCAACAACGCCTCACGCCCATAACAAACACACTGCACTGTAATCCACTTGTCACAGAGGAAGATACGTGTATTGTTACATGTATACATGTAAAGATGTATTTAGGTCGTTCTCCCCAAAATTTGCCTTGCCCCCTTCAATTACATCCACCACATTTGACATGATTCGGAGCGACACGGATTGTTTTTTCGTTGATTGTAGCACAATCCTTGGGTCACTTCCACTCTTTTGTTAGCATCTTCATGATGGGTGTGGTACATCTGGGCCCACATCCCCTAATGTAGCCTCCTCCTCCTTATTTCAGTAAATCATGAGGTGAAATAAAAAGACAACTAGACAGAGTGTTGTTGCCCCAGGCGAAGCGGTTCCCTACCTTTGTCCAAACCATACTCAGCCACTGAGGCCAAGTTGGTGCACCGCGTGCACACTGCGAGCGCACTGCATGGGCACTGCATGCAGTTGATGAAACCTAGCTAGGGAGGAAGGGAGGAAACCCCCATGCATTTATGCAGGCGTCACAAGGGTCTTCATATACTTGGTGATTGGTGGCCGTAGCCAAGCGCAATCTGCTGTTGTGTGAGTGTGTTGGAAGATGGTGGCAGCCTTCTGGGGACATAGGCATTCTGCCTTGACCCAATTCAGGCTCAACTTGTAGCAATATGCAGCACTATGTGGGCCGTCACTGATAAACCATGCTACTCATTCGCAATGATCCGAGAGTGCGGATGGAGGGTTCAAGTGCTAGCTCATAAAGAGAATCCACAAAGACATTGTTTCCTAGAGATAGCAAGGCAATGACCATGAAGGTTGGAATCCGCTTTGGAGTGTGTAACAACCCACCTGCTGATTTGTTGCATTGTGAATGTACACGACATCCGGTGATTCCCCGTCATCATAATCCAGCATTCACCTATAACAAAGGACGTGCAACAAAACTGGCTAAAAATGGGCTAAAATGGCTGAAATGGGTGAGCATGGGTGCCAATTCAAATGTGCCACATCCTCGATGCACAAGAAGCCTAAAAAAATCTGTTATGGAACAACCAAGTAGAGAAAAAAGGTCAAAACTAGGGTTCAAGTAGTTGACTACGTGCACAGCATTGCCTGGGGACTCAGTCACTGCCCAGGGAGTTCAGGTGCATCAGGTGGTGCACTATGTCTAAAGACTAGTTCACCAAAGGAATCCCTTCGGTAGCCAATTGCTGGAACTTCTGAGTCATAAAAGAACCCATATCCCGTGGGTCCGCAACCCCTTCCACCCTTCCGCTGGCAGACGCTGTGTCTTGCATATCTGACCATACACAGCGATGGATTTGACAGGCTGAGACAAACGCTCAGGAAAGGGGCAATGGCATGAAAGGTTTGGTGGTGCCTGCGAAACATGCTCCAGATTGGAGATTCAAAGAGGCCTCATGTCCCTGCACCCACATGCCCATGGGGAACGCTGCGTGATCCCACCAAACGCATGCTCAAACTCCCTTTCATTGTGTTCTGCAGAGTAACGCCCATGTGTGCCCTGAGAATGTGGTGTTGCGTTGGGCGGTGTGTGTTTTGGCCCAAATCTGGCAATGGCATGTAACAGGTGTACAATGAGTGTGAGGAGATTTACCGAGTTTTCCCTCCTCCAAATTCATAACCCAAGAAAACTGAAACTACGCAAGAACTTGCAGAGCTGAAGCAAGCCCCTGCGCTGCACACTCTGGACTCGATTTTGGAGAGGAACAGCCTGGGAGCCGGCTGTGCGAAAGCAGGCTTCATGGGCGTTTCGACACGAATGGTACCCCCTTGAGCCACCCGCGCGCAAACGGAATGTGAACAAGATTAGACCGTGCCATCACTGCGGGCATAGAGTTTCAGTGGGGGGTCACCACCATTCTGCGAGTGCAATGGAGCTGGAACGGCGCCCACACACGTCCGTGTGGCTTGGTTCTTTGCGGCAGTACAGCTCCAGCAAGAACAGCTTGTACACGTTCCGCCTGGCAGTGGTGGCCCACGAGAACCATGGGGCATGCCTGTGCACCTGCACCAGCTTCTTGGCAACAGGGTGCTCGTCACACGCCAAACGGGCCTCGCCGCTTGGGCCGCATCCCATGCATGCCTGCCGGAACGACACTGCGCTCTCATGCAGGACTTGGAGCTGCCTTTGGACAACTTCCGACGCCCCGGACAAGCGCTTGACCGTAAACTGGGTGTAGTCCAAGAAGCGCTCGAAAGGCTGCACGATCCCGTCTGCCATAATCACAGGGATGACGTTGAGGTGCAACATGTGGTAGAACCGCAGGGACCAGCAGCCCCAGCCAGCAGGGCACAGTCCGTAGACGGCGGCCGCAGGATGCGCAGCCCACGTGTGTTGGCAATCGCACTGGCCCCTGGTGTGCTGGCTGTACGTGCGGGTGGGCCCGATAGCATCGTGCAGCTGAAACCGGATGTTTGGGGAGCAGAACACCCCGGGCTTCTCGGTGCCTTTGTAATACAAATTGCCGTGGTGCAGTGTCGACTGTTGGCGTATATACTGAGGCCCCAGCACTCTGATGGGTTTTTCTTTCGGGGGCAATTGCTGAAACAAGTTGTACTGCGGGAGGGTGATGTCGTGGTCCACCCAAAAGCACCGGCTTCTCACAGTGCTCCGGCCGGGGGGTGCATTGAATCCACTACTCCCGTGATACCCCACGATGATCATGGGGTGGACGATTGCCTTGAACACTTTGCTGTCCTGCCATGCGCGCGCGTCTTTTTGCCACAGGTCTGACTCAAAGGGCTGGCCAGGAATCACCCCATCACAAGTTGGGCCATTGTCCCAAAGGTACACGAAGATGTGGTTACGCCCAGCCGAGGCATTGTAGAAGGGCAGGTCGTGCACAATGTGCAGCAGGAACGGCTCGAGCGAGTGTCGCATGTACCGCATAATCCCCTGGTAGGCCATGTCTGGAGAGGGCTGGATCCCCAGCTTCAGGCTCTGGGCCAAGTGCACATGTGTCATCAGGGCATGCGGCACCAGAAAGAAATCCGCTTCGGCCGGGTCGGTCACTACCTGCACAACGTTAGCTTGTGCCAACCGCTGCAACTCGAGATGCAGCCGGGTTTCCAGGAGAAGGTACACCTCCCTGGAACGTGCCCCTTGGCCCATGTGCATATTGATGCCGCATGGAGGTTTGTAGATGTGGATCTTGACAGTGCGGATTAGCTTATCGATCGTTGCCAGTGAAATTGGGTCCTGGGAGGTTTCACCACCACCAATACCCAAACAGCAGCATGCACTCAAAAACTCCACAACCAAGAGACAAGCAATCAGTGACCTGTGCACAACACCCTCCATGAGCACCTGAGAAGAAGAGTATGGTCACCATAGTGGTGTATGGCATGGTGCAGGTATGGCATGGTGTGGTCTGGCGTTGTTCAGGATATGCACCTACTGTTCTGTCTCAGGGGTTCAAGTTGTATGAAGGTATGCATGCACCATGCGGCTGCCAAGCTAACACGCACGGACATCAGTCACAGAGCGACTGCCACACAACTGCCATATGTGTGTGTGTGTGTGTGTGTGTGTGTGTGTGTGTGTGTGTGTGTGTGTGTGTGTGTGTGTGTGTGTGTGTGTGTGCAAAGCAATGCCAAAGGCAACGAGCAAAGGCTCTACAGTGTCAAGAATGTGTGTGTGTGTGTGTGTGTGTGTGTGTGTGAGATGCCCAATTCTTTCGATCATGCTCAAACTGCAAGGTTCAACATCTATGTCCCATTGCTATAGGGCCGAACCATGAGTTCTTGAGTTCTTGCGCCCCGCCGGCGGGCTTCTCACAGGATCAAGGATTATATGTTTGCTTCCGACTTAGCTCTCACACGTTGACGGGTGTACGGTCACAGACTCAGGCACGGCAGGGCACGCGTTGACAAGAAGAAAGCGACACGAGGAAAACCTTTCTGTGAGAGCGTATATGGCAGTGCTGGGTCATGCAGAGCAGAACACAGGTTGACCTACTGCAGTTCAAGAACCTCTGAGGAAGGGACTCTATCGAGTAGTTGACCGGTGACATGTGTATGCGCACGACACAGACACGGTTAAATCACATTGAAGATGCCTGGTATATGCTGAGTAGGTGCCCTGAGCGGGTCAGGAATGCCATGGCTGAGCGTGTGCCAGCTGTATACCCAGGATAGCCTCACAGTGCAATCCAGAAACGCCCAATGTTCGAATGCGTGAACACCACGTACCAGGGATGGCTTTAATAACCAACCCCAGATCATTGATCGCAGATTGATCAGCAGGTCCTCGGAGTCCCAGGCATACCAGATGCACTTAACAAAAATCGCTGGCAGCAGTGACTGTCACACAACCTTGGCATTTGGGGACGCAGGGCGCACCCACCTATCCCATTCAAGTTCTGGAGGCACTGACGCAAAGGCATGTCGGGGACAGGCAGACTCCTTTAGTGACAGACGGTGGGGCAAAATGCGCAGCAGCGATTCCCCCCAAGCGACTTCCCCCACCGGGTGCAGTTCCCATTTCAACGGGATGCCATAGAGACTCCGTAAAAAGGTTGCCCCACCGAATTCCACCCAGGGTTTGATGGAAGGGGGGATGTTAGACGACAGCAAATAGACGTTATCACGATATCTCCCGAACAACACAAAGGGCATGACACTCTCAGGAGGAACGGGTGCAGAAACGCGCCACTGCGGGGGGCCAGACAGCTCCCCCAAGATCCCATGGAGAATGTCAAATCCCTTGAAATGTTCCCCGACCTTGTGTTTGTCCCTTTGTGGCGTGAAGCTCAGGATAGTGCTGAGGCGCCCCTCAGGGGCGGTCCCACGGGGTGGACTTGGCAAACAGCACCGGCAACCCTTCAACCTCTAGCACTGCCATCATAGACTCCACTGGTGCCCACCACCCATGAAAGCCATTAGACTTCAGGCTGTCCCACGACACAAGATGGGGGAAGCCGGAGCGCAGCATGCGGCTGCAGACTGTCATAGACTGGCCGTGCTCAGCAGCGGCGGTGAAGTCTGTAGGGCCACAGATGAAACCACGCACGCAAGTATTGTGGTTAGGCATTGGACGGGCACAGTGGGGGGACAGGAAATCGTGCATGGAACGGGCGTGTGCCTGCATGGCTTTGTTCCAGTTTTCCTCGAATGACTCCCGCACTTTTGGTTGACCCATCAGCTGCGTATGCTCTTTCCAGAGGGCCCACAATTCAGCCAATTGCGCTGAAATAAAGCCCCCTATGGGCATTCCCCGCCCCCCTTGCCGGAGGATGAGGCTGCCCAGGACGAAAAGCACATTATCTCGCAGATCAAAACGCACAAAACGATGCAAAAGCGACTCATCGAGTATGATGAATTGTCGGTCGGCAGATTTTCCCAGGCGGTCCAGGCCCTTTGACTCACGCGAAAGCGAAAACCACAAAACTTTTCCCCGGCATCGTTTTCGACACCAGCCTGCCGCCCAGGAGACCGCTTGGATTGCCTCGTCGGCGGGATGTCCCAGAACATGTCGGCCATGTCCTGTTCCTGGAGCCCCGCCGACTGTGTTGTTGTCTACATACGTTGGGCTGCGCACAAAAGGTCGCACACGCCGACCAGTTTTGCAAAACCTAGGCTACCCAGGCACATGGTGCACTCTTTAACCAGCAACTGCAGGCATCTCCCCATGAGTTTGCTCCACGAGCGCAGGGGGTGGGCGGCAAACGATACCACGTCCCTCCATTTAATCACAGGTGATTTGGATACATCACCTAACCGGACGGTCACCCCATCAATGGACACTTCGAAGCCATTCGGCTCTGGCACACAGGTCTCCGTCACAGGGGGGTCAGAGACTGTATCCGCCGGAGGGGGGTTACAAATTCAGGACCCATTTGGTGACGTTGTCACACCTTAGTTGCGGGGGGAGTCGGCGGAAATTTTCTGCATCCTTGAGGACACCGCTTTCACCTGCTCGGCGAAGGATCTCAGTCAGGGCCGAGGCTTTGGCTTCCCTAGGAGTGGGGCCCCACCCTGCCAGTGAAAACGCTTGCCGAATAGAACCCCGTCACAGCTCCGCGGGTCGTCTAACACACAACACAGGGCGTAGTTACGATACGCCTTTTTGTCCCACATCCCGGGCCACCGCACAGTTTATGTTGCCACAGCCAGTCTCTTGCCTCCAGGCCCAAGCTTTCGCTAAGCCATGGACTGGCAGAGACCGCCTGCTGAATATCTGCCCATGCGACGGAGGAAACATCACTGAGCAGTATCTGGATGCGGTCAGAACTTAATAATGGCTGCGGGTGTGAAAATGTCCCATCGGAGACACTGAAAGAAGGGCATTTGATCATACGGAGATTGATGGCGAAAGCCGCACGCAAAAGAATTAGAGAGTGACTCGGGTGACCTAAGAACCCTATTTGGCTAGCGTGGATCCCAGACTATCTCCTAGCAGACTAGCCCATTGGGCCGTGGACCGCAGAATAACGTGCCCTGTAGTGTTGCGTAGGACTGGTTTCGACTCAAACCATTTAGCACAGTCACACCGCTGATGTTGCACCATGCGTCACCTGGAACTTAATGAAATCCCACAGAATGGAAAATCCAGGGCCTGTGGCGTCACCATCACAGTCTGCGGGTTTTTTCAGGAACCAGGAGCCTGTAGCGTCATCAATTGGTGACCACCTGGCGAACGGGACCAAGTCCTGTGCTGCCTGCAAGTACTCTGCCGTAGTCGCGGAGCTGTCAGGCGTGCCACTTTGGCCACTGAGGCAACCGTAGGGGGCGGCAATTGTGTTAACAATTTTCTTTAGCCAGTTCTGCAAGCCTGGCGGCAGGAGAATCTTTCCGATTTCTTTACGTATCAGGCGACAGATAGTATCAAGCACCACCTAGCAGTAGGACGGCACTTTGACCACAATGCGTCTCGGCAGTTCCACCCCCCAGTGGCGTTTAACTTCCGCTTTGAGTTTCCGGAAGAGGCGGTCAAAGATCGCAGTGTGCACATGGCCGCTCACTTGGGCCAAAAAGTCAACGGCCACCGATAGCTCATTGGCAGAAAAATCTTTACGAATCATATACTCAGCTTTGCTTTTTAGCGTGGCATGATGTGTGTCGGACACTTTGTTAGTCGTGATAAACTCCCAAGTAAGTTTGTCCAGTCCCCCAAAAGGGGTGCGCTGGTTCAACAATTTCCAACGGAAAAATTGTCACTTGGTGACACCCGTTTCTGGCGAGTACACGCGCAAGCGACGGCAATTTTCCCTGTTTGATGGTGTTTGACCGCCGGGGCCGGCGCTGACCTGCGTAATGGTTACGCAGGGTACGCGCTTCTTGGCATGCTCTTGGAAACGGTCGATCAATGCGCGCAATCCTTCGATGCTTGCTTCCCGGGGCTACGCCTTCTCACGGATTACCTTGTTGCCTTCGTGCAACATGCTCACAAGTTGGGTTATGATTGCGTGCTTCCTATCCCCACACGAGTGCGTGAGCAAGCAAAATTGTGTGCGTCATTTTTGGGCTCGTGGCAAGGGCGCCCTATGGGGGGCACGCCGCCCAATAAACACATCGCTGCGGATGCGAGTGATTTTGAACTTGGTGCATTGCATTTGTCTAATCCTTCAGATCAAGTGCATGGTTTTGGTGATCCCCGTTTGCATATTAATCAAAAGGAATTGCAAGCGGCCGCCTTGGGTGCTGAGGCTTTTTCTTCGCGTGGTGACGTTGTAGACCTTTGGGTGGACAATACCACCGCATATTTTTATTTGTGCAAACAGGGCGGGCGCAAGATCGCTTTGAACAATCAAGTTCGAGAACTTTTTCTTCATTGTTGGCGGCACCAAATCCAAATCCAGCCTCTCTGGGTCCAGTCGTCTGACAATCAGGCTGGTAAAGACAGTAGGCGTGCACAACACAAAGAAAACTGCTCACAGATGTCGAGGAGTGGTTTAGACCCCAAAGAGGCGTTGTTGAACCCGGCCCTCTATATGGCGTGCCTAGATGATTTTCAAGTGCGCCCCTAGGATTTAAAATTTTCGTGAAAAATGAGGATTTTAAATTTCAGGTGAAATATAACGTGAAAATTTCGTGAAATTTTCGATTTTTTTGAAAAGTATGAAAATTATGAAATTTATGGTCCCAATGGGAAGGCGGAGGTTCTATAACATCATAGCACTGAATCCTGGCACCTATAACCAAGCCGTTGATGAAAGACATTCATGGACGCATCACAATTGGAATGCCGAAGTCCACAAACAATATGATGGATGCCAATGGCAATGATATACTCATGCGTGGCACAACTTCATGTAGTTGACACGAATGAAGACTTGCCAAGATGGAAAAACTCCAATGCCAAGTTGCCAACATGGAAAAACTCAGGCGCTCCCGATTAGCACATTGCCAGTCGGCTGAGCTAAACACTCGCTCCGTCGGGGCTTGGCTGGCTGGAAGACAAGCCACAACCTTGCCCAATGCAGCTGCTGGAGAGGAAGCATGGAGGGCTTTTTGGGTTGCGTGGGTTTGGGGGGGGGGCAGGGCAGGGGGTTTGGGTTTCTCGGCGGGGGGGGGGGCTTTGCTGGGGAGGTGCTGCGGGGGCTACCGGGGGTGGGGGGGCTCAACCCACAACTGCACAGCAGGATCTCCTCGTCAGCACACCCCTCCCACCCCAACTCCCCCATGTACTCCACTACAGTAAAGTGTCCCCAGGTGCTCAAGTTCTTGTTTTTCATGTTGTCTGTAAAAAAAGAAGGAACGGCAAATTTTCATTGAAATTTTCGTTTGAAAGATAAACTTAAATTTCGTTGAAAATTTCGTTGAAAATTACCTTGAAAATTTCGCTTGTAAATTTCGTTCGAATCCTATGCGCCCCCGAATAGACGTTTTCGCATCGGCGACCAATACCAAGTGCAAATGCTACATTTCTCGAGAGAGGGACCTGGGCGCTTTCGCGCAAGATTGTCTCAAAACCCCGTTGTTCAATCTTCCCCTCTTATGTGCATGTCCTCCTCATTTACGCGGTTTGTGGCCCCTTTCCCACCTATGTTGGGCAGTGCGAACTCCGCACCTTCCCCAAAATGGAACTTGCCGATCGCAATGAAATATGCGACTTCATGATCAATTTGCCTACATCTTTCTTAAAACTTTTTCGCTTGCGGGAGGAATGGAAATGACGTCATGTCAATGTCAATTCCCAAAAACTCAACGTGTTGAGTTGGTTCAAAAACCGACTTGGACTCATTTAAGAGAAAAACTGCCTCACGAAGGGTATTGACCACAGTTTCTACGGAATTCTTGCAATCATCAAACGACTCTCCCAAAATCAAGATATCATCCATATACACAAAGACAATGAGGCCTTGTTGGCGCCACAAACGCAATGGGACACGCATAAAGGAACAAAAGATTTCGGGCAAAGCATTAAGCCCGAAGGGCAACCCATTGACCTTATAAAAGTCGGAACCCAACTGGACACCGACGTATTGGGAGAAATGCTTAGAAAGGGGCACATGAAAATATGCATGTGAAAGGTCTACCTTTGCACACCACATGCCACGCTTCAGCATTGGGTAAACCACCCCCCAATGGTCTAGTTTGAAGGAACACGTGGTAACGAAGGCATTTATTTTTCTCAAATTAGTTATAAGGCGACGCTTCACATCGCCATTGGGCTCAAGCTTGGTTACTACGAACCATGGAACAAGAAAACGCAAATCACTTGCTTGACACGGGGAAACGGCACCAATATCTAAATATTCGGCAATGACTTCCCTTGCATAGGCAAGTTCATCCAAGGTGTGAATCACCTTGAGCCCCAACCACGAAGGACGGAAGTTTTAATTGTGGAAAAACCCCACGTGTCAAAATGTTGACCCAAAAATTTGGGGCATTGGAACGCCACCATGATAAGCAAGCTCGAAGCCTACAAGGCACGACAAGCGAATCAAGTGCACGCACTCCGCTAACCTTGTGGTGCTCCTTCGGAAGAGGCGGGCTGATTGCGGTTGTAACCGCGGCCACCTCCTCGACAGCCACGGAGGGGGGGGGGGGGCTTGGGCTGTGCCGTGCCGCGGTGCCGCCACATAGGGTGTGTCGTGTCACACGGGGCCGCCGCTGTGTCGTGTTGTGTTGTGCTGTGCTATGCTGTGTTGTGTTGTGTTGGAATTTGCCTCTTTGACTTTTGCTCTCTAGATCACATGATGATCTGCCTCTTTGACTTTTGCTCTCTAGATCACATGATGATCATGATTATGATGATTTCCATCTTCAATTGATTTTGGCTAAGGAGTTGCTACTTGTTTTCCTGTTGTAGTAGTTGTCTTTCTATAATTAGGTAAATTAATGAGGTAATTCGTCAATTAGGTAATTAGTTTAATTAGTCACATTATGCATCGGGATGTGGTTTTGGGATGTTTGTGTTGCACAATCACCAACACAACTGCCGTTGCAGTGTGTTGTAGCGTCCCCGTGTCCAACTAACGTCGGCGAGCATGCATGGAGCTGCCCCAGTGCATGCATTTTTTAAATAGGAGAAATTGTGTGAACTTGTTGGCATCTTTGCACAACAAATTCACATGCGTCGACAGGACCGGGGATGTAGAATGGCCGAGCCCCATGGCGCGTTGGGGTTTAAAGATGGGACGCGCCACCACTCGCAAACCAGCCCTACTGGCACTGTATGTATGTACCTATCTTGAACCGTGAACCCATACAACCCCCCGAGTTCCCAATCGGCACCCCAAACCCACTCATGAAGCTACCGGATTTGACGACCGTGTGGTCTACTGACACGGAGGAACACGACACGGCCATTTTGCGTAATGCACAACTCAAGTATATGCATGCGTGGAAAGCCAATCCAAAATTGGGCTACGTGCCCAGTGACACAACGGAGGTGCCTAGCACGACCGTTGCAGCCCGTGCACACAACACTCCAATTTTTGGGAAGGGCAAGGATGACACAACCCGGTATGCTAAGAAACCACGCAAAACGCCTTTGGCGGCGGAGCATGCCGACTACGAAAAAAATATGGAATACCTGCAAGAAAAGCATGCGGTGAAAAAGGGGAAACAAAAGGCCGTGCCGCTCAATTTTGAAGTGAGTACCCTGGTGTGTTACGCGAAGGAGGACGACACACCAGGGTATGCATTTTCGGTGGCGGGAAAAGCGGCACGGACCTCCATTTATGTGCGATATTTGAGGCCTAGGCCGGCAAATTTTCAAGAGGAGGGGCGGGTGGCGTTGGAGTGGGCATCGGAGCCCACCATGCTGCCCTACAACAAGGTGCACGAGGCCGGTGTGTCGCACCGTATTGTCCATGGCTATATTATCATGGAGAAGGATGTGTATGATACGGTGTTGGCCGCGGCCCGCCGCATGCATTTGTAGGTTTCGTGTTGTTTTGATCCATTATAGGTTCTTTTGGTGAGCAAGCAGGCTGCCATTCTGCCTCCAATTGTGCAGGGAGTCTGCATGTAGGCATATATATTGATGCACTACACATGGGACGATTCGGTTGAGGCCCGCTGTCTTGGGCTACAAAACAATGAATAATGATGCTGGCTAGCGTGTTGCAAATTGCATGAATTCGTTTTGTGTTTCGTGGAGGCGTGCTTGTGCTTTATTGTGCTTGTGCACCTCTCTTGTGTCACCTATGTCCCTTGTGCCACCATGACATGGAGGGGGGGGGGGGGGGGGCGATGGCACGGTATGCCATGCAATGGTTCGTGTAGGAGGGGGTTTGGCACTTGTGTCACCTGTGTCACCTGTGCCGGCCGTGCCACCATGACACGGAGGGGGGGGGGGGGGGGCATCGGAAAGTGTGCCGCGACACGTGTCGTGACATGGGTAAGCTCCGCTTCAGCATTGGGTAAACCACCCCCCAATGGTCTAGTTTGAAGGAACACGTGGTAACGAAGGCATTTATTTTTCTCAAATTAGTTATAAGGCGACGCTTCACATCGCCATTGGGCTCAAGCTTGGTTACTACGAACCATGGAACAAGAAAACGCAAATCACTTGCTTGACACGGGGAAACGGCACCAATATCTAAATATTCGGCAATGACTTCCCTTGCATAGGCAAGTTCATCCAAGGTGTGAATCACCTTGAGCCCCAACCACGAAGGACGGAAGTTTTAATTGTGGAAAAACCCCACGTGTCAAAATGTTGACCCAAAAATTTGGGGCATTGGAACGCCACCATGATAAGCAAGCTCGAAGCCTACAAGGCACGACAAGCGAATCAAGTGCACGCACTCCGCTAACCTTGTGGTGCTCCTTCGGAAGAGGCGGGCTGATTGCGGTTGTAACCGCGGCCACCTCCTCGACCTTTTCCACCCCCTTGGGATTGATTTTGGCCGTATTGAGATCGCCCTCGGCGAAACTCTTGGCGTTTTGGATTGTTAAAACGCCCATTGCCCATATTGGACGAAGAGCCTTGAGATGGAAAAGGAGATGACCTAAACTTATCAATGTCAACATTGGACCGTGCCATGGCTAGATCTGCCTTTGAAAACAAAGGATTGCGGGGCGCCAACGCCGTGGGAATAGACTTCCCTTTACAATGTTCTTGAGCGCGCAAGGCAAGATCGAGCAAAAGAGAAAATAAACGCACACAAAGATCTTCTGGCTCCACCTCACAAACCTCAGAACCCGCAATGGACCGGTCAAGAGCAACTAAGAGCCTAAGAGCTCTATAAAGCTCAGACTCCCAAGCTCTATGGGTCTTTTCAATTTGAACTTGAGAATTCTTTTTGTGATTGTTAATAGGCGCATCGCGCGGAATAATACTATAAAAAGGGATGTCTTGCAAAAGGCGTCTCCTATCACCTTCCTCTAAAGAATGAGTGAGGTTCTTAACCAAATTAGCGTATTGAGAAGGCTTTGAGAAGGTTTTAAAGCCCAAGGAAGGCGGGCCGAAGACTCCAGCTCCTCCGGAGATTCATTCTTCTCTTTATCCTCCTTTACCAAATTATTGCAAATCTCGGACGTCGCCTCCTTGGCGTCCCCTTCCAACACGATGGGCGTGGCTCTCCGTGACCGGGCTTGCTAGACAACACACAGGAATCGTCAGTGGAAAAAGGCACAAGAGCAAAGCAATAGCGAAAAAAAATTGGATGGCGTGGCTTGTGCTGCCACTGTGTCCGACGGATTGCAGAGCCGACCGGCCGTTTCGGCCCGGCATTTGGCAAATTACCGTAGGCGTACCACACTGGTACTAGCACACCAGGCGAGAAGGGACCAAACGAAAAATAGCCGAGGGCTGATTTTCGGGATTCGTTTGGTACCTCAACAGAGGCTTTGAGCCCTTGTGAACCCCTGCACATGCGAGGTTAACAAATCAGTAAATCACATTTTCAATGTATGGATGAAAGAATATCAACTATAACCATCAATCTTTTCCATTTTTGAATCCCTCATTTCATGAATACCCCATCAGAGCCGATTTTGTGTCGCAAGCAACAAATCGTGGCTTTTCAAGCCCAAGCATGAATGTATTCTGTGAGAATGTGATACTTGACCGGTTAAATCTTCTTGCATGCTGCGTCACGGAGTTCCCCGCGTGTCATTTTTCAAAGCATGTTGAGCCCTGGAACTCACCAGCTTCCCGAATGCAGCCACTGTAGTCACTGAGGGAGCACCTTTTTCCTCCAATCTTCGCACCTGTCAACATCGTATGTGATGCTGCCTCTTATTGGATTTGGTTTTCGCTTCACTGTACCGTGGTGTCGTCGTTCTGCATGCAAAGCAACATGTGCAACAGTCCTCCAGTGCTTTCCTTGTGTTGTGCCTTTCTCTAGACGGATCCTATAAATGAGGAACTATTTGACCAAAGTGAACTTTCTCTCAGTAAGCTAGAACCCGAGGTACGTTTCGTTTCCAGCACCTCAGAGTTCCAGCAACCTGCATGTGCCACTGTTGAATTGTGTTGCTGAGCTTGAAACCGTTGTAATTTTGCCTCTCCTCCGCAGCGTGGCGTATTTTGTTTAATCTCTGTCATTTGTAGAGTCCAACCAGCAATAGGAGGCCAACACCCCCAACATCGGCCCCCGCCGTCTTAAGACGGCAGGCTAAATCCCCATGGAGATCCGAAGATGAGGCACCATCCTACCTTATGGATGACAGGTGTTGTCGTCAACGTTGCTGGACGTGCACTCACATCTCGTTGTTCAAACTAAAAATGCCGCTGTTCGCAAGGTCACAACGCCTCGTCAAACGTCCCCGAGCTTTCGACTCTATTAGTGTCGGATATCGGGAACCTTCTTCTCTCAAATACGAACGAAGTATAGTGGGAATGTTTGCGGTGGGACTTTCCCTTCTTGCGTCTAGGCGCTTTTGATTTTTAGCAAGCACCTTTGCATCGCTCCTTTGCCTTTAGATCTTACAAGGCCGAAGTGGACTACTTTGGGAACCCAACCGCCTCACTTTCATCGTATGCCTCAAACCTTGTGCTGTTGCGTATTCTGGGAAAAAAAAACCATATTTGCACAAGGCAATATTTTCACGAAGCTTGGCGTAGAGTGCATGGGGGAGGGGGGGGACGTAAACGGCCTATGCCGCGTGCTGTTCCGTGCATACCCCAAAGCGGAGGGGGAGCGTGCAACTGCTGCCCCGCGTGTTCCAACCCCCTTTTTGGCTAGTTGTAGTATAGTTGTCACATTGTAAGCAAGATGGTTTCATATTCTATCTAGTTTGCATGCCACTACTTATACCTCTTTTTTTTCAAGAACCGTCATGATTCATAGGTTGGTACTTCTACTTTTGGTTGCATGTCACACGCTTGTGCCAAAAAAAATTCTTTTAAGAAGCCTTCATGAATTACCGGTCCGCCTTTGCTTGAAAGAAGCCTTCATGAATTATCAGTCCACCTTTGCTTGCATGTGTCACCACACTTTGAACAAAAAGAAATTGCAACAAGTGTCATGGATTGTTCGTGGCTACACCAAGTCACTTGGGCATTTTTTTTGAACAAATTTTTTTGAAGAAGTCTCCGTGCGTCTTTGCTTCATCGTTGCTTGCATGTTACACCACATCATTAGGTGCGCTTTGAAAAAAAAAATTGTGAGAAGTTTATTGGCCATTCCTTTGTTTTTTGTTGCATGTTGCCTACCACATCACCGCGTGCGCTTTGAATTTTTCCCCGAGAAATTCCATGGATCATTGCTTGTCTTTGGTTGCATGTCACGCCACAGCAATCGATGCCATTGAACAATTTTCCTTCAAGAACTTTCATGGTTCGTTGTTGCATACAGTGTCGGCCACAACATCATGTGTGCCATATTTTGTTGGGGGTTCGTGGGAGTTTCATGGGTTGGAGCGGGGGGGGGGGGTCAAGGGGGGCTTGTGCCGTGCTGTGCTGTGCCGAGGTTGGGGGGGGGGGGTCGAGGCCTTGTGCCACGAAATGCGCGAGGCACGTGGCATCATCAACTTATATTTGCAACCAAAGGTGTCGTACCTTTGGTGCAATGGTTTCCTTTTCCGGTTTCCATTTATTGGTATGCGCAAAGGCAAGAAGGGCAGGGGGCTCATGGGTCAATGGTGCAAATGGTGCTGATAGGGCCTTCGCATTGTGCAAACGATTGTGACTCGCTATGTTGCTTCTTGCACCATTTACACCAAAAGTTAGTTTGCTAACTCGGAAACGGAAACAAACGGAAAGAGCGGCGTTTCATGAGTTGTGATGGATGGCGTTGATCTCCTTTTTGGGCGGTATGTCAGTTTCATAGTGAGGGAGTGAGAAACCACAAACACAACCACACACGAGTGCGCACTCTCCATGGTGTGTAAGGGTATAGGTCGGAGGCAAAATAGCCATTTAACACGTGCCAAGCGACCTAGCACCAAGGACGCACAATATGTACGCGCGCGACATCGTTTTGGCCTCGTTCCAAGGTTAACGACCATCATCGGTATCCAACGCGGAAATACTTTCGGGGACCGCTTCATATTGTGATGGGACCTGCAACACCACAATTTCGGGGGTTGTTGTTTCTTTCAACGTGGTGCCATTTTAGCGTGTGCTATTTCCATATGCCCACATCACCCCTTGTGTATTCTAATTAGGTAGGAGTGTTGCGTGATGCGGTGATGTGCCGAGGTCCTAATGGAAGCATCATTGGGCACGGTTGCCTATCCCCTTTGCATACCTACGAAGCACTTTAAATGGTTGGTGGGTCGGGCCTTCTTGGCTCCGTGTTGCACATTCTTCGACACAAAAGCGAAGGATCTAATCATAGCGACGCCGGAGCTATGGGGCTCAATCTCCATTGCTTGTTCATTCATTCATTACCTAGAGCCCAAGTGCGCAAACAATTGTATGGCAACAGTGTCAAGCGTTCGCCCCATCGTAGTTCCCGCTCTAGCAATCGGGTGTCCAAACTCAAGACACTTTCTCCAAATCTTGTTCCTACTCACCAATTTTTTCTTGGGTGTCCGTGTGTGTGCCGTACACACCGACAAGGGTGTGGTACGGGGAGCTCACGAAAGACGGGGAGTGTCCTTTGGGGGAAGCGCCAAGTGACGACGACCGTCCAAAACATCCGTTTGGAGCACCCGTACCTCAGCCTCTTGCTTGTAGTGCTGCTCTTGGCGTTTAGTGCATCGCAAGATTCTCCCCCCCCCCCTGTCTGCCCCACAGTGCGACTGCATACCGTGATGAGACCCCAGACAACACCGTTGCGGAACATGAGGAATTCTCACCTTCCAGGATGCATCGGATGGTTCCGATCCCCCGCCCCTCTTCCATGCCCAACTTCGTGGGCACTGACCACGTGGTGGCCAGCAGCTCCAAGTGCTCCTTCCGCCCCGTGCAACTCAGCCGGTCCCCTGCTCGATCTCCAACGCCACTGCACCATAGCAAGCTGGCTAGCCTTGCAATCGGCAGATCCACACCGAGCCCAGCACAGTATGCGTCAGTTGGAGAACTAGGAAGAGGGGTGGGGGAGCAAGCATGCAGAGAGAGGGGAAGCGCAGAGGGCGCACAGACACAGGGTCTCGCACAAACAGAGGGGCTTGCCTTTTGCAGGAGTTGCAATCATCAATTGCAGGGTACGTCCACAAGATTGACACACGTTTCAAGAAGAATCAAGGTGGCATACCACTTTTGGACCACTTTTTGACCCTCAGAATAAAATTTGGCGGCTTCCGCGTCATATGAGGGATAAAGCGGTTTCATAATCGTCATTTCGTCATCTCGGGCCCCTCAGACCCCCCCCCCTCCCCTCACCAAAATAATTCGGTCACTATTATATCCTGCCCTGGAGGCTGAGTGCGGAGGGGGGAGGGCGAAGGTGGAGTAGGTCTGCTGGTTGGCACTTCCGACTTTACGTACCTTGGCGGGGGCGTGCCTCCGGGCTGTGTGTGGGTGTGAGGAAGCATGTGTGTGTTCAACACAATGCAGAGCAATGAAACGAGCAGAGGCTCAACAGCTAAAAAAAAAGGCCTTAAATCAGCAAGCAGTGTGAGGGATTGTTTCGCCATTTTCTTTTTTACACCTTTGCATGACAAGCAATGAAGCACTGCAGTCGGTTGGCATGATGTTCAGCCAGCCATGGGGCTCCTCCATGGGGTGCCCATCCGTCAAACTGTGGTACGTACAAGGAAAATCAACACCCGGCGCGTGCGCGCGCACGCGCGTGTATGTGTATGCCGCGGGAGGTGCCGTGTTGTGCCTGAGAGCGGAATGTTTTTCTCACTGCGCACAATAGCAACCCTCTGCCCTTGTGGCATGCACTCCCTCTGCCAGCTCTGATAGGCTTCGCATGCAGTCATTCCCTGTGGAGGTTGGAGGGAGGGAGCTGGGGCCTCTGAAATGACGGCTCGGGGGCTGGGGGCATGGGGAATCCCAGCACCGTAGAGGGTGGGCTCGGTCTGAGACGTCAGTTGCGTGGCATGCGTGTAACATGAGGAACCTGCCCCCCCCCCCCATGACGTGTGCCATGGCTGCATGGCCCTTCACGTTCCATCATGTCAGCAACATGCGATAGACATGCATGCGCCATGGACGTGGTTGTGGTCGGCCATCCTGGACAAAGATGCCCTCCGGGGCCCTCGGCGCCAATGGTCACGTCACACCAGACCCAGCCCTACTCCCTTGGGCTACTGAGTGTGGCTGGAGGCTGGGAACCGAGGGGTCACCCACCACCGGACGCAACACAAACTGCACACTTCAAGTGAAATGCAGCAGTAGAGCACGGGGACAACGATGAGTTGGGCAAACACCCCGGGTAAACAGGCAGTCCTGGAATACCCATTGAGGATGTGCGATATGAGAATGTCCAAGGCCCACCATTATGAAAGCAGGCTGATACACACACAAACCTTTCCAGTGATGCCCTGTACGTCCCCTGCCCCACGACCACACCCACAATCATGACAGGAATCGCAATTGGCAACCCAAACAAAAAGAAATTTCTTTTAAAAAATGTCATGAGGCCCATCAAATTGATCAGCGGAATTTCTGTAGTGGGGGCCAGAATATCCATCCCTGCTCCAGGGTCCGCAGACCCTCAGCCCAAGCAGCACCAAAACACATCCGTCCGCTTCCAGGCTGGAGGAGGACGGCCATAGCCACCTCACGCCGAGAAGCTGCTTTGGCGAGACCGATGGGGATGGGCCCCAGGCCGTGAAGCCCCCTGGCCCCCGGGCCTCGAGGGACCTGCACTCCTCGAAGGAAGGGGATGCCCTGCTGCAGTTCATGCGGGAGAGGGGCCCACAGCTACCGAAGCGGGGGCGCTCGGAGAACAGGTCTCTGCGTGCTGCTGCCGACGGGGAGGCACCGTTACTGCGAGGGGCATCATTGTGTCGGCGTTCACGGAATGGGCAAACAGGACGTGGTATGATCAGGCCATTGCTGAGTGGCAAATACCTCCTTCCCAAGGGAGGGGTCAGAGGCCAAAAAAAACTGTGTACATAAAATTGGCCTTCAATTTCCAATTTCCAATTCGGGCCCTCATTCACGATGTGGGTAGATGGGTTGGTTGGCCGGGCATCCCCCCCCCCCAACATTTCAATCATCGAAATTAGCCCCCCCCCCCCCCCCCGGGTCCTCAGATATGGCACCGTTGCTTGCATTCTTTGTTGGGCAAACAGGACGTGGCATGATGTAAAGCTGTTGCAAACAGGCAATGGAAGCATGAAGGCTCCGAAGTGAGTCTAATTTGGTTGAATTTGAACACCACATTGAGAACTACTCCCCCCCCCCCTTGTGTAGTAACTGCCTTGCATAGTAACCGGGGGGCAAGGGAACCGTTGCGGTCCGTTTTGCAAATTTACTCAGAGGGTTTGATATTGGGATTCTCCTGTGCGTTTGCTGGCTGGACAAGGTGGTATTATTGGTGCATTGCTGTGTAGTTCAGATTTCTGGCCCGTACCCTGTATCATGCAGAACACTTCAGTTTTTCGCAATTTCAGCCATGGATGTCTCTGGGCCCCTTAGAGCATGGTGCTGACTACCGGTCTATCACACATGAGCGCGCTGGCACTGTGGTGTCGCATGACTGTTCCCCTAGAGCATGGATGGGTTGGAAAAGCGGTTGGAGTACCGTTGGGGTGGACAGGAGCGGTTTGCAGGGTTAGCCAGGGATGCATTGGGATGGGGGGAGGTACCAACTGACCACCGACAGCCTCCACCCCCGCCAACTGTGCATCGAATTCAATGCCCTCAATGCAGGACGGATCCCCATGACAACTCCCACTCTGAAAAGGCACACAGTGTGTCAATCGCGGTGGGCGATGAACCAACGGTGGCTGTGGACTGATCGACACCCATTTTATCACCCGGCTGGCATGCCCTGTTGCTTGTGGCTATGGTCAAGCGTCGCAGTGTGCTTTGTGCCGTGCGGTCCACTTTGCAACTTCGGCAAATAAGCACCGGATTCGCAGACGGTCGTGAGCGGGGAGAAATCAGCAAACAATGTTGGCCTGCGGTAGGTCCACCAGCCAGCACCGCGTCACTCTGCAGATTCTACACCTGCACGTGTTTGCCCTGCTAACCAGCAAGGCTCTCACAGTTGGCACAGACCTCTCACTCCCCTGCGCCATATGTCAGAGGCCTGAAACATATGGCGCAGCGATTTCAACCCCCAAGAGCCAATATCTCCCGCACACGGCAGTGCAGTTGGATGCCAGGGCCATGGCTGTGGTTGATAGACCCCACACCACATGCTGTGCTTCTTCCATGCAGGGACTCCCCCCGCAACAACAACGAGAGGAAACCTCTGCGGCACTTGCGGCCTCTGTCAGTCAGTTCTTCCGTGGCCATCGGCCCGGAGTTGTCCATCGAAACAAGTTCCGTGGGCTCCATAGGGTCCCGCGGCAGCATGGGCAGCTATGGCAGTCCTCCAACCGCACCACCAGCAATTGCTTCTGGCTCAAGCTCAGTATGCTTTGCCCCTTTGCTGCGGTAGGAGCCTGCAGTGGGGGGCAGGGATAGATCGTGGAAACTGTTGTCGCCTCTACACCCCTTCTGTGCACCTAAGAATGTTAAAATGTGCTCCGATGGATCACATACCCAACCCATTGCAGCACTTAAAACACATGCAACCAGTGATGACCCTTTGGAGCGTGGAACTATATGTCTCAGGAATATGTTTTGGTCAGTTTCCGGCCGTCTGGGCTCCGTTATGC
The DNA here is from genome assembly GCA_964036045.1 of Eutreptiella sp. 'Long Island Sound 2002'. Classification (NCBI taxonomy): domain Eukaryota; phylum Euglenozoa; class Euglenophyceae; order Eutreptiales; family Eutreptiaceae; genus Eutreptiella; species Eutreptiella sp. 'Long Island Sound 2002'. The sequence continues at coordinate 37,615,433 of OZ038400.1, read as the reverse complement.
AGTCTGCACAGGCTGTGTGGAGGGGGGCAGGGCCAAACCGGGGAGACGTCCGTCTGTCTTGTATTTTGGCATTCCATGCAACAAGCACTGTCGTGTGCAGTCAGTTTGGAGGTTGAACGGTGTTGGGGTCATGTCAAGGTGTTGAGGGTGCAGAGCTCGTAAGGAATGCGGATTCATGTTATGTTGTGAGCGCGTGTTGAGGGGCGTTGAGGGTTGTTGAGTTGTTGTTGCTTCACACCAACAGCAACATACAGGTCTAGGACATAGAGGTTTACGACATAGAGGTATACAACGGATACCCAATTTACCGTTGAGTATGGGTCAGCGGCCGTCGACACATGCGGCATCCGGCACGCTGCCAGCGGTCAGGTTGCGGCCATGATTTGCATGTAAACTGCAGGCGCATCGTCGCCCAACAACACGAGTACTGGTAATCGCGGCTAAGTAGAGGTGGGTGTTTGGATGGTCATGCAGGGTCCTGGAAAGGTGTGAAGGACTATGGGAGGCTTGTGGAGGATTGTGGAGGGTTGGGGTATCCCTGGGTTGATGACACTTATTGAGTATTGTAGGTTGTGGCGGCAGATTTCGGACAGGTGCTGAAAGGTGTAAGGGTTTGGACGCTATTCGGGGCATATTGGTCGACTACGTAGTACCTGGGGCATGTTGGTCCACTACGTAGTCCATGGGGCATGTTTGTCCACTAGTATGTGCTTTCATGACCCCTGTCCTCTGCACGTCGGACAGATATGTCCTCTCCAATCCTCGTTTCACCAAGCCTTATTCTGCCGCTTTTCGGTTCACCAACTCGGGCCCAGGTGACACTGTCAGGTTGGTCTCTGTACGCACTTTTGCAGATTCCCGTGATTGTTGGTGGGCAGCCGCTGCGCCCTCCTCATGCTGTTAACAGCTCCTTGCCCCCCACGCCGGCGCCTTTGTCCCCACTCAGCCCTACGGAAGGCCCGTACACCCCCAAAGGGAACAAGTCCACGTTCTCACAACATTTGTCATCGCAAAACGTATGCTGTGTGGCTTGTGCCGTGTGATGTGTGCTGGATGGCCTGAGTTTATAATTGTTTTTCAGATTTTCATATTTTTCATCTTTCATGTTTTCATGTTTTTCGTATTTCGTTTTTTTTTTGGCTGCAACACCGGATGCCCAGCACTCTCCAGCAGGCCTGCGGGGAAAGGACCAGGGGATGGAGCGGGCTTTCGAACGGGACCCCCATGCAGCACGGGGTCCCTCAGTGTCCCCGGTGCGGGACCACCCCCTGTCAGAGGCGGTTGTCTCATCGTGAGACAGGAAACAGCGGTGAAGGGTTGAGGTGCGTTATATGGGTCCCCTTCCTGAATGGCACCGAGCACACTCATGCGCCCGCGTTCGGGTTGCCTGAAGGCGCAGGGCCTCTTTTTGTGTTTTTGAAGAACTGGCGGCTGGCTGCTTGAGAGTGACGGTCAAGAGACGACGGTTACTGATGGCGTGAGTGCAGTTGATGGTGGTGCGCAGTGGGGCGGCTGGTTGTGAAATGGGAATCATTTTACGCCGCCTGCTGCAGGGCGCGCGCGCGCCCGCGGGCACGGGCACAGACACACAGACACATACAGACACACACGCACACACACACACACACACACACACGCACGAACGCATAGACACACGCAGTTGGCTGACCCTTCATCACTCTCTGCTTGTTCGCAGGTCGGTGTCCTGTGGCCTGAGTCGGTCAGTGCCCCGGTACAGGGGTTGCATTCCCATTCCTCCCTTTGCCCAGCCCCTACAGTCTCCTCCAGCTCCGCACTAAATTCACCGGTGGGACTCAACGAGGCTGCACTGGACCCCAGGTCACTGGACGCCCTGTTCGCCAACATTACGCCCCCCCGCCAAGTCCTCGCCAGTGTTGCCCGCGGCCAATTCTCCATCTCCGCGTGTGAGAATGACGTCTGCTCCACACCAAAGGTATCGCCAGTGCCATTGTTTTGCAAGCGGCGTGGTTGTCCTGTTGCTGCGGGCAGCAGCCTGGGTACCATTCCCGGTCTAAGTCCCAGCACCGGCAACAACAAATGAACAGGGGAAAAGCATTGGAATTCCCGGGCTTTCCACGTTTTCCCCGTTTCTCTCCATTTTTTCACACCAGTTACTTGCCCTTTCCTGCTTTCCCCCGGTTTTCCATGCCCTTGCCATTTTTGGTTGCCTTCGGCTTCCAAGGATTTGGAACCCATCGACCCCTGCCCACCCAGTTCCCCCTTCCCCGCTTCCTCTTCAACCGATTGCCCCCCCTCAATTTATACCCCCCCCAAAATTTACACCCTCCCAAAATTTATAGCCCCCTCGGCTTATTGGCGTTTTGCCAAAATCTGTACCCCGTTCAGCCCTGTGCCCTCTCCACATCATCACCGCCACCCCCTTGCCCACTGTCACATTCCTGCTGCTCCTCAGAAGTCGTCTCCAAAAAGTCATCAGAAAACCCATCAACCACAGGGTCTACCTCGTGCAGTTCAAAATCGGATTCCGAATCTGAATGTTCCATGCAGCCAACACAAAACAGAACTGAATGACAAGCGAAAAAGAACATGCTGCACCCCCCCCCCCAAAAAAAATTTATATCCCCCAAAATTTCTACCCCCCTGGCCTTATTGGGCGTCCTGCCGAAACCTATACCCCGGGGTATACATTTGCAGGGGGGGGGGGGTTAAATGGGATGCTTCGCAGCGAAAGCAATCCGGACCGAGCTGGATCTCAATGGTTCTTCTGTAGACCCTGAAATCGCCCTGTACGACTCTCACTACCTGAGTCGGGCTGAGGTGGGTGCATAACCCCTGCCATATTGGAGTCTCCAAAGCGGAAAGGTGGCGCAGTTTTACAGGCGTGCACCTTTTTTGATGAGACACAGCCTAAAAGAGGATGGTACACCAAATGTGACACCAAAGCATGGCAAACAGCCGGAAATTTTGGGGGAATTGAGGCAAGTATCTCTTATACATGCATCCAATGGCATTTTCCCCGTTCTTGGTCAACCACCCAACCCGTGCGCGGCAGGGCGTGCCGCGGGCGCCACAGGCAGCTGTTCTGTGGGGCTGGGGCTGGGGCTGGGGCTGTTATCCAGTATTGGTGCTAGGTTAGGGCTAGGGAATTGGACTGGGGCTGGGATTGGGCTGAGGGCTTTGGCTGGGGGCATTCTTCGATCCTTCGTCACTTTGTGCAGGCGCTGGCTGAGTTTTTGCAGCATCAAACTGTTTGTTACCTGAAAATCTCGTTCTCACTGCCACCCTCATCCCAAGCCTTGGATGGCAGGCCAGGCTCTTGCCAAGCACCAGGCGACCAAGGGTACCTCCGGGAATGGTGGGAAGATGGGTGTTGATGTGGGCAAAATTGGCGGGAGAGCCCCCCCCCCCCGTTTTCCCCTGCTGTTCCCCGGTTTCCCCCTTTTCCCCCTGGTTTTCCTTCGATTTGGCATGTGAGATTTTCTTGGCATGGAACCCATCGACCCCGCGGTGGGGGGTTGGAGGGTATTGCCACAAAGGCCAAGTAAGTATGCCGGGGTCGGGTTCGGGGGGGGGGGGGGGGGGCGACCCTCAGCTCCACTCGCAACCATCCCCAACCTCCACCGGGCCATACATCCGCAATGATTGTGCTGATCCAAGCCCTGCTGGGCCCCTCGGCTTGGGCGACGTGCACACGCTGCGTGTGCCAGGCCGAAGACCGCCACAAGCGGAAGCTGCCCCCTTTCAAGTCCCTGGACGCGGCGAAGCCCCGCACTGCCGAGGCCATCTTGGAGCAGCATGGCACGTACTTCCCAGAGGCGTATTACGATTATCCGACGGTCGATCCACAGGTCTGACGCCCTACGCCCCTGCGCACACGCGGTGCCTGCGCCTCGCGCGGAGAAGCAATTTCGTCGCCTTCATTTGTGCTCAAAATCGCAAAAGTTTTGGAATTTTTTCGAATCCGAGCCGAAAAAGTCACTTGCGGTTTTGGAATGTTCCGACCATGACTCGGACCGGGCGCATCGAAATCGACCGGGAACGGGACCATCGGATGCGGATTCGCAAGATCTACCGAGGGCGTTGATGGGAAAGGGCACAGAGTCGTGGGGCGGCACGGCGCACAGGTGCGGTCACAATGGCCCAGGCAGATGCACGTACCCCTGTGTGCCACGCCCCCTCCCCTGCCCAGGGACGCTTCAGAATGTATGACGGCGCCTCACGGCGCCTTGCTGGACAACGTGGACAATGTGTGTCTGGGCTCCGCCGGTTGATACTTGAAGTACTCTTGGAATGCCAGAGGGATTCTGGAGGGTGACGACCATCGTCGTTCTATGGCCAGAGGCGCTTTAGACAAAAAAGATGTAAGGAGGAGCCCCCCCCCCCCTCCCATGATGTTCTGTTTTCTGTTTCAGACACAGTGTGTGTCTTGAGGTTTAACCAGGTTTGGCATAGAGAATAAAGATGCACTTATGCCTGACTGTGGAGTGCATTACCTCTGGTTTGCATTTGTCTGTTTTTTAATTAGGTCACACCCCCCCTCCCGGGTCCACTCCTCCCCTTCCAAGTCACCTGGAAAAATTTTTCTTCGGCATCTTCGGCGCCAATGTACTGTGTGTTTCTCAGGGTCGTCTTCAGAGTGTGAGTCAGCCGTTCACATTCAATAGCATGTCATGAATTGAGACTGTCTTCTTGTGGACACAGAGTTTGCCACAAATTTATTGCTTTAACATTCTTTTGCACTGTACACCTCAGATCTCCCCCCTCCTCCGTTCCAAGGCGTGCCTGCCCCTGCCCGTCCCCGCGCCCCTTCGCCCACAGCCCCGCGCTCGCACGCCCCGTCCCTTCGCTCGGCCCCCGGCCTCCCTCGTGATACGCCTCTGTGTCGTGGATGTCGCAGGATGACGCCCGAATCCCGTGTCCACCAACGCCCATGACCGGCAAAGGCCGCAAACTGGTGTGCCTTGACACAGGGCCGCGGGCAGGTCAAGGCTCGGAGGACCGGGGCATTCCGTGGGCAGTCCCATGGAGGGGCCCCAGGCCGTGGCGTGGGTCCGGCCAGGGCAGGGACTTATCAGAAGGGAAGAGACCTCAGAGGCGGTCCTAGAAGCGGTTCGATGGGCGGTAGGAGGAGGTTGCCGAAGCGGTTGGGGGGCGGTTACTGTCGGTTACAAATGCCCTTGAAGCTGGCACTTGGCGTCAGGGGGACAGTGGCTGGGCATAGAATGGGCGCCCTGGAGGGGGGGGGGTACCTCCCCCCCTTTCCAAAGCATCCCTGGGCCAGGGCCTGTGATTGCGAGACTTGTGGCATTGGGCAGGGGGTCCCCTGAACAGCAGCCCGGTGTGTGTCTAGGGAACCGGATCTTTGCGGACCGGTCGCCAGCGCCGCACAGAGAACAAACACACAAGTCTGCTGGACGAGACGCAACACAGAGGGGGGGAGGCAGGGATGCATTAGAAGGGAAGTGACGCCAGAGCGGTCCCAGAAGCGGTTAGGCAGGCGGTCGGAGGAGGTTGCCAAAGCGGTTGGGGGGGGGATTCTGTCGATTACAGATGTCATTGAGGCTGACACTTGGCGTCAGGGGGACAGTGGCTGGGCATAGGCTGGGCGCCCTGGAGGGGGGGGGTTTGGCACAAGGCCTCGGTATCTGATTGTTTGCCTTTGGCGGCGCCTATTGGCCTCTCGCCAAAGGCAGGAGGAGGGGGGGTACCTCCCCTCCTTTCACTGCATCTCTGGGGGGGGGGGGGGGGGCTTTCCTGAGAAACCGGATGTCATGAGGGGGTTTGCAAAACCCCACTTTTTTGAAAACAGTGCTCTGTGGCGGGGTTGAAGGGCATTTTACGCCGCAGCCCCCCCTTGTTTTTCGAAGTAATGCCCAGTCTTCCAACACCCAGGGGGTTAGGCCCTTCGGGGCTGGGGAAGGGCCCAATTTGCTGTGCCATCCGTGACACCGTTCAGTATGTCCCCCAAACCCCCCCCCAATCATAACTGCCGCGCTGCGGACCGCAACCCCTTCTTTGTAAATTTTCGTCTGGGGGGTACTCATGTTATCCGATTTCTGGGAAATTCCCCCCGAGACCCAAACTGGTCGATGCAATACATAAGTGCTTTCACGTGCGTTCGTTGTGCCCTTCGTCCTTCAGTGGATATCGAAGGATAGCTGCTTCCTGTGGCAGGGGGGGGGGGGCGCAAAGGAGAGAGTCACCCCTGAAATCTTCAGCCGCAATATCCATCTCCGGGGGCGTTTCTGCACATCGCCAATTCTTAAATTCGCCCTCCTGTGACTACCAGGCTTGCCACTAGCGTCTGCCAGCTCAGACATGATCAGATGGAGCAGGGTCCTACTGAGCCACACACTGGACGCAGCACGTTCCTACTGAGTTCTGGTGGTGCAGAGGGCGGGCATTACTGGGTGGCCTTTAATATGAGGCCCTTTCCTACTGAGAACCTGTTTCCCTGCCGGACGCTTGCGGAATGTCTGGTGACTACCCACCACCGGAAGCATGCGACACCGACAGGGGCGTGGGGGGAGGGGGAGGGTTCCATTACTTACTGCACTGTCATCACTGCACACCGCACACCGCAGCCCCCCACACGCTGGCGGGTTACACAGGGCGCACCCTCATCACCGCACGCCGCGCGGTGCGGCGCGTGCCGCACAGTCGTGCGCTCCGTGCGCTCTGCACACGCCACACACGCTGCGCCCCGTGCACTGCGCCCCGTGCAGTGTGCACTCCGGACATGGCGCTGCCGCGTACAGGCCCTATCCTGCGCACCGCACAGTGCACGCACAGCGGACTCGGCACTGCGCACATTGCACCGCGCGCTCTACACGGTCAGGCACGAACGAAGGAGGGAATGGAAGTGGTTGCGCAACCGTTGGAGTCTGAGTGCGGGAACGAGGCAACTCCATGCGATAGTGGAGGGCCCTAAGTAGGGTCTACTTCACCACAAACATCTCAGAGCCCCAGCGCGAGAGGAAAACAAAGTGGCCAGGGCACCTTTTCAGCCTCGGGGGCCCAAAGTAGGGGTGCAATCAGGCCTTTGCTTAGTGGCTGGTTGATACTATACCGGGGGGGGGGGGGGCTGGGTGGGTCAGAGGCCAAAAAAAAGTTTGTGTACCTAAAATCGACCTCCAAGTTCGGGCCCCTTTGATAAATTTCATTTTTTTCCTGAGGAAAAGTTTTCTGATGTGGGTGGGTGGGTGGGTCAGCCAAAATCCCCGGGGGGCAAATTGCCCCCCCCTCCCCTGTATCACTAAGCAAAGGCCTGGGTGCAATCCAAGTGCCTTCGCAGCATCCGACCCCGCACTACGGGACCTGCATTGAGCTGTTCTGACGGGACGGAGACAAGGCGCTGTCAGTCGGGGGCAGTCGGGGGTCGTACGGTCAGGGCGTTGGGCTGTGCGCTTGATGCGGCGATCCGGTGGGGCCTCGGGGCGGTGGGGCAGGTCTTGGCATTGCTCATTCAGGGGAAGATGCAGTCCTTCAAAGACACTCCCAAATCGCCGTGCAGCAATGCCTCGGATGACTTCTCCCGCACCAGCAGCAGGTACCCCCCGTGCTCCGTAATGGTCCCAATGTGGGCACGGGCCTGCGTGGCTCCTTCATAGGCACTGTACAGGTCTTACCTATTGCCTGCACAGCTGTTCCATATTTCGTGGATAGCTGTTATGTAGTCCTCCGTACCTCTCACATCATTCCTGCTTGGCTCTTACATCGTTCCAGCACAACTGTTACATCATCCCTTGATAGGTCTCACTTAGTATCTGGACGCCTCGCATATTTCTTGCATACCTCTTGCACAGTTCCTGCAAAGCTGTTGCACACTTCTCACCCGAAGCGAAGCGTCTGCAGACCCCCGGTCATGCAAAATACCATCAGAGTGCTCAACAGCCGCAGCAATCTGCCGGAGCTTTCTTTGGTAAGGCAGGAGGCCATGCGCACCAACGGGAACTGCAGAGGTCCATATGCATCCTCAAAAGATATGGGGTCTTGTAAAGCACTGTGGGCCAAATGCCTCTTTGATACATGTTTCTTAGAGCGTTGCACATGGTTCTTGCACAGCTCTTCCATACTTCCTGCACAGTTGTTGCAGGATTCCTGCACAGCTCTTACACCTTAGCAAGGCACCAGCTTGCTCTACCCCGTTGCCTAGTATGCTGCTGCGAAGTGCCTTGAGCCATAGCAAGTAGTGTGCTTCTCAGGGGGTGGCTGGCAGGGGAGGGGGGAGGGGGGCAAGAAGGGGCGGTGCGGGAGCGTAATCACATTTTTCCGTGTGGCCCACCCCCCCGTACAGCCCTTGCGTTACGGCAACACAAGGCACCCTTGCGAAGCACCCCCCGCTACCCCCGTAGACGTGCACCGGAACTCACCCCCTCTCTCTCCCAAAGCACTTGTTCTCCCGCCACCAGCCCCTCGCGCTGCCCCCATACAAGCGCAGGCACCCTCAATGCCAGGGATGCATTGCAAAGGGGGGGGGGTCCCCCCCCCCTACCAGGGGGCCCAGCCTATGCCTAGCCACTGTCTCCCTAACGGCAACTGCTAAGTTCAATGGCATTTGCAACCGACAGTAACCGCCCCCAACCGCTTTGGCAACCTCCTCCAACCGCCTGCCTAACCGCTGCTGGGGCCGCCTCTGAGGACCCTTCCCTTCTAATGCATCCCTGCTCACTGCCGTGTGCATGGCGCACACCCCGCCTCCTGCCACCCCCTCCCTCAGCCGCGCGCCGCCCTCTCTCGCCGCAGCTGTTCCAACACGGAGAAGACGGACGAGCCATTGCAGTTGTCCCCGGACCTCTTCCAGGACCACGATTTCGAGCCCGTGGGCACCACGTCCCAGTCCACCCCGCCGCTCACCGTCACCCCCCCTCCTCTGATGCTGGAGCGCAGCCAGTCGCCGGTCTCGAAGCCCCCCCCGACATTTCAGAGGCGTCGCCCAGAAAGCCTGTCCGCCATGTTCCTGCAGGACAGCCAGCAGCAAGGTGCCCCCCCCCCCCTTTCCAAAACGCGACGTGTTGGGGGCTGGTGAGGTACATACTCCCGAGGAGTGTCCCTGCCGGAGTGTAGTCGCTGTCACTGCGCACACGAACCAGGGCCCCGGGGGCAGTGCACATGGGGACTGAGAGGGAGATTCAAAGTCCGGCAGCGGTATTCATGCATCCGCACTCACTGCGACCGAACTCACCAACTCACCCAACCAGGATTTTGGAGTCTGGAAAAATGGGGGAAAGGGGGGGGGTTGGCACAAGGCCTCGGTATCTGATTGTTTGCCTTTGGCGGCGCCTATTGGCCTCTCGCCACTGCTCATTCTGACCCTCTGTGGGCCCAAACGTGTTTTGGTTGTGTCAACGGAGCCCCCGGATGACTTGTCCTGCTTGACTACTCCGGGGGTCGGCTGTTCCGGAGGAGGGGCTGTTGCCCGTGCCGTTGACCAGGTGCATCCAGATGGCACCCTCCGAGTCCATGCGGGGGTTTGTCGACTCCAGCACTGACTTGAGTGCGCTGGGGTGTGCATCTGCAGGGTAATTTTCCTGGCAGGAAAGGGGGGGGGCGGATGGTGCGGAGAGCAGCGGAGGGGAGGTGCCCTGAGAAGCACAGAGCAACTCAGGGGGACACGCGATGATCAAGGGGGAAAGGGTCCCGGCCCAGGCTGCACCTGCCTGCGACCCGGGAGAACAGCAGGTGGGAGCCCGAAGGAACCAAGTGAGTTGCCCTCCTCCGTGCGGACCCGACACAGGGCGGTAAGACAGGGGCAGTCCGGGGGCTGGTTGGCACAACCTCCTGAGGGAAAGGAAAGGGAAGTAGAGAGGGAAAGATAGGACAAGGGGGGAGAGACACAGGGTGGTGAGAGGCCGATGGGCACCACCGCCGATGGAGGGAACGGGTCCAAGGGAAAGGCAGCGAATGGCGATCGGCCAATAGGCGCCGCAAGCTGCAGACGGGAACAACACACCATGGCGACATGCCACCCCCCCCCCCCCTCCTCCCAACGCCTCCCCTTCACAAGGGGGGGGGGGACCAGACTTGCCACTGGTGTCCGTCAGGTGAGACCTGATCAGATGGAGCTGGGTGCTACTGAGTCAGTCACTGGACGCAGCTGGTTCCTACTAAGCTCCGAGTGCGACAAGAGCAGATATTAGTGGCACATGGTTCAGGGCTGATTCCTAACGAAACTCATTTCCCCTGCTGGACACTCGTGGCATGTCCGGGGGGCGACCGTGCGGTTGTGCGCCCCCACTGGACGGTTGGTCCATGCGTCGGGGGCTCAGGGGCCTGTCATCCGGCAGGCAGGGGCCGTCACCAAGAGCCAGGGGTCTCCCAAGGGACAGTGTGTTGTGACCCATCACCCTTTTTGTGGTCAGTGGAGCGCAGCTCTGAGGGGGTCTGCCGGTGGAGAAGGGCGACAAGTCCCCATGCTGTCCTTGCCCCTTCTGCCCTCACCACCGCCCACCATGTACCCGCTCTCTGCCATTGGCTTTCTTGTCCTGTGCCCTCATGGCGCAGTCCTGCGCCCTCGGCAGTCTGCTCTCCTCTGCTCTCTGCCCGGGGCAAGTGCCAGACGAGGGGGCGGGGTCATTGGCAGTCATATGCAGCGGGGATGGGGCTCGCACCAGACTTGCCATCAGCCGTCTGCCAAGCCAGCCACATCCGGGCCCTACTGAGCCATGCACTGAATGCGGCAGGCTCCTACTCAGTTCTGGTGACTGGGGCGAGTATTACTGGGTGGTGCGTTTCACAGAGCCAATCCGTAAAAAGGTCTGGAAGCCCTGCCAGGCGCTGGTGGCATGTCTGTCTCGCGCCGTTGACATTGTCTCGCAGTTTCAGCGCCCGACGACCCCATGTCAGCGCAGGAGATCATCCCCAATCTCTACTTGGGCCCGCAATCTTTTGCCACCAACTACTCGCGGCTGAAGGACGCAAAGATCACTCACATTCTGATTGTGTCGCGGCATTTGAAGGTTTGTGCCCGGCATGGCCCGCAGCCGCCCCGCGTTGGCTCTGGCGACCCCGCCCCAGCGCACGCCCCAGTCCCGGCTCCGGGATTTGCGATGGGCTCGTTCTTGTTGTGGTCCGAGCCCCGAGTTCATCGGTCTCTGCGGCTTGTTTGTGTCCCATGGATTGTCAGTTGGACTCCCTTGTGCCCGAGGCGGGGCTCTGTGCCTTTCTTGGGGTTTACGAACAACACGGTTGAGGCGCATGTTGGTTGGACTGAGTGGCTTTTACCGGGGAACGGCCATCGTCATACAATCCTGGCCAGCCCCTGCCCCAGCTCCTGCACCAGCCCATCCCCATTCCCCAGCACCGATTTGGACATCGCAAGGGTTATTGTCGTGGGCAAAATGGGAAACACGCCCCCATTCCCGGCCACCACCCCAGACCCTACTCACGGGGGCGGGCCTGGTCTTTGGATGCCATCCCCCCCCACCCCGGGGTCGGTAGATGATGCAGGGGTGATGGCATCCGCATCCTGGGCCGGTTCGAGCTGCCGCCTCCCCACTTCCGGTGACCGTGCGCAGGCTGCCTCCAGACCCTTGCTGCTTACCTGTCCCCTTCCCCTGCCCCTTCCCTCTCCCCTTCCCCTTCCCCTTCCTTTGCCCCTTCCCCTTCCCCTTCCCCCTCCCCTTCCCCTTCCCCTTCCCCTTCCCCTTCCCCTTCCCCTTCCCCTTCCCCTTCCCCTTCCCCTTCCCCTTCCCCTTCCCCTTCCTCTGCCCCTTCTGAGGGTTGGTGTAAGGGTAGGGTAAGGGTGTAGGGTTACAGTCACCGAGCTGGTGGAACCAGTCTTGGTTTTATAACCCTTTTTAGTGTCTAGGGTGGACCTACCAGGTTTAGTAGCAGCAAGCAGCAAGCAAGCAGCAAGCAAGCAGCAAGCAAGCAGCACACACGAAATGGGGAAAAATCATAACTTTGTCGTGCTTTGGATTTGGTTGAAATTTTGGTGCATGATTGATACCTATGGGTGTGAGGTACAATCACACAAAGTTTGAGCGAGAAACTCAACAGTGGCGGCCGGGAACGGGATTCGCAAGTGGCGGACCTCAGTTTCAAAAACTGCAGTTTAGGGCCAAAAACAGCCATTTTTGGGCCAAAAAAGCCCGAGAACACATTCAAAACGGCCAAACGAAGGGAAACGGTGGGTACACTTCACGTGCGGCTTGACTTCCCCGTGTCAACGAGCTCTTTGCGGCCCTCTAACTCCATGATATGTCCCAGAAACGGCCCAAAAAGGCCCCCAGAAGCTCCAAATGCCGACAGCCACAAGCCAAGAATAGGCCATATCTTTGGCTACATGGCTCAAAATGCGATTCCGAGGGCACCTACTCCACCCGCAACCCCCCACTTTTTGTAGTTTCCACCCCTCAGACTTGCCCAAACGGACGCCTAGACCCCAATACCTAGGCCCACTAGGCTGCAGCAAGCTGCAAGCTCAAGCCCCAATAGGTGGGTGCCCAAATGGGTCAACAAGGTCCAGTAGGGGCAAAAAGATGACTTTTCTCGAAAACGATCCTACACCATGTGCGACGCTAAAACAAGTGTTTTTGGACCGTTTTGAGCTTGTGGTGGCCTATTTTGGTCCTCCGAGAATCCCAAAATGCCTTGAAAATGGGCTGATTTGGGACCAAAAATGGGTCAAAAACGCATTTTTCCAAACCTCATCCTACACCATTTGGGGTGCACAAACAGGTGAAATGAGCCCATTTTGGGGCATTTTGGCCCTTCAGAAGTCCAGATAGCCTTGAAAGTTGGCCTTGTGGTGGTGGGGTTCACTTGCAAGCCGATTTCACTCTGTCAAGAGACATCAATGTGTGAATCATTCTTGATGTCCCTCACCACTCATAGCAGATGTTCCCTCCCCCACCAGCTCGGTCCCAATATTCAGTCTTGATTAGGGTCACCAAGCTGGTGAGTCTAGGTTTTGTAACCCTCTTTGGTGTCTAGGGTGGATCTACCAGGTTTGGCAGGCAGCGAGCAGCAGCCGCAAGCAGCAAGCAAGCAAGCACACGTGAAATGGGCAAAAATCACAACTCTGTCGTGGTGCTCCGGATTCTGCCAAAATTTTAGTGGATGATGCCTAAGGTGTGAGAGACAATCAGACACGTTTTGAGCGAGAAACCCAATCCTGGCGGCCGGAAACAGGTGTCGCAAGTGGTGGGGCTTAGGTCTAGCTTGGGGGCGGTTTTCTTAGCTCAGCCGTGCCTGAGCTCTGGTTTTGCTCGTCGGGTGGTGTGTGTGTGTGCGTGCGTGTGTGCAGTGAGCCTTTGTACTTGTAGAGCATTTTTGCTTGTTGCCAGCAGACCATAGGTGGTCACACGTAGAGCCTGCTCCGTGATACATTGGAACGACCCGGTGTGTGGATATGTCTGTTGACGATTTTGCCGTTTTAGCAAAGGGAACAATTTGTTCCCAGTTCATTGATAGCGTTCCCATGCTGGAGATAGCCAGGGCTGCCTCGCAGGTGGAGATGAAGCTGTCAGTGCTGCTGGAACGCAGGGCAGAGTGGGAGGCTAATTTTATCGCCAAGTACGGAATCGAATTGGGGGAGGTGGGGCTTGTGAAGATGATCGCCTCGTTCTGCGTCATGGCCCAGTGCGACCTGGACGTGGCGTCGCTGGGCTTTGTCAAGATGGAAGTGCCGCCCCAACAGCCGCAGGCGGTGTCGCCGGACCTTTTGGAGCTGAAGCAGCTGAAGCAGTTGGTTCAGGGGCAGGCTATTGTGATGGAAGGGCTGCGCAAACAGTTGGAGGCGGTCAGTGCCAAGGCTGAGGCGGAGTCCAAGAGGAAGATGGCGAAGGTCCCGCCGCTGTGTAAAGCGGAAGTCGTGAAGGTGAGGGAGTTGGATTCTAAGCCCCAGTGGGTCTTTGCCAGCCTCCTCGCGCTGTCCACTTTATTGTGGCGCAGGGAGGTGCCCCAGCACGAATACGTCTCCAAGTACAAGGACAAGGAGAAGTTCACGGACGCCACCCTGGACGAGCTGGCGCCGGTGGTGGACGCAGACTCCGCGGACACGGAAGTATGGCAGCTGGAGTCCATGGATGATGATGAAATTACGCGCCTTTGGGGTTTTGTCCAAGCGGTCTGGACGTTCACGGTGACTAGCTTGTCGGCGTACAGGGGCAAGAAGGGCTTGGACCCCGGGCCGGTCGGTGAGGGGTCGGACGCGGCCGAAGATGCATCCGATGTACCTGTGCCGTCCGCAGGTTGTACGGGGGCGGCGGACGAGGAGGTGGTGGGACGACGGCTGCAAGCCATGAAGGGTAAGTTCCGCGTAGAGGGGGGCCGCCGTCTGTACACCGCCAAGCCGGGAGCCGAGCCGATGGACGTCACCAATGCCCCGGTGACAGCGTGTAGGGCATGCAAGAACGCCGGGAGGGGAGTGAAACGGCATTGGTTTCACGAGTGCCCCGGCTTTGACTGATGGGGAAGCTGCCCCATCCGGCCCGTCCCTCCAGAGCCCCGGGGGGCCTTGGTGGTCCTCGGACCGTCGGACTCCTGGGATGGCGAGGACGTGGTCTGGCGCCTGGTGTGGGCAGCGTGGAGACGGATATGGAAGGAGGATGAAATCACCTCCGTGGACGCGCTGCAGGCATCCTCCTGGGCAAAAAGCACCATGGGTACGTATTGTACCCACTTCCGCAAAATGGCCCTCTGGGTGGGCTACACGCCCGCATCCGACCTCGAACAAGCCGCGTGCCGCTACATTTTCCAGTTGTGGGGACTGGGGTACTCGGGGAGCTCCCTCAAGGTCGCAGTGTCGGCATTCCGAGCGCTGGAGGACATGGGATGGCTGCCCGCGTTCGTCAGTCGCCGGGTCTGGCGCTGTGCCAAATGGGCGCCCACGGAACCAGCCCTACGACCCTACGCTGGTTTGGACGACCTCCGCAACTTCGCGCTGGCTTGCACGGAGCGACCGCAGTGGACCGTCTATGGGATGGCGGTCCTGGCATTCACCTGCCTTCTGCGGGTGGGTGAAGCCGCGCCCCTCCGTCGGGGGGGGCTCCCGGTGTCGGGGCTTGGCGTTCCGCACGGTCAAGGTGGCACCACGCATCGTGCGCAGGCGACTCGGGAAGTATGCCCAAGCATGGCTGGGCTGGCTCGATGCCAAGGGGGCCACGTCCGCTGTCGTTGGAGCGCAGTTTTGTCCGCAGGGCCCAGCATTCATACAATCGGTCATGGCTGCCGCGTTGGGGGGCAGCGACAACCCCCACGCCAGGTGGCACGCATGGAGGCGGGGGGGCTCCGCGGCCCTGCGATGGTTGGGGCTACCCATCAAGTGGCTGGCTTGGTGGGGGCGGTGGCTGTCGGAGACGGTGGCAGTCCACTACGCCGACGCACCCGACGACTTCGTCGTCACGTCCGAGGCTGTCCTCCCCTGGCCCTCTGACGACCCGACAGGAGAGTTCGTGTGGCGCGCCGTGTCCCTCCGGGACGTTTTCCCACGGGAACTCCTGAAGCTCTGTGCCCCTGACGCCGATGAGCCCCAAAAATGGGGAGATGATGGAGACGGCTCAGCGGGGGGTCGGGGTGGATCGTGCCCAGGGGAGTCCGCGAGCTCTGCCTCTGGGGGGGGCTGCTGGGAGGGAGGACCGGGCTGGCGCACGAGACCCGGGGGCCCCTCCGGCCCTTACGGCTATTGAGGGGTCCTCAGTTCGCGGGCGCTGGCCGCGGGGAGACGGGGGGGGGGGAAGTCATTGACGTGGATGCGGACCCCCCACCTGCCTCTGCAGCATGCTCCTCCATCAGGCGGTTGCGCATCGCGGCCCGCAGGACGGGTGAGGTCGCGTCCGTCTTGGGCAAGCGGAAGGCCGCAGGCCCGGCCAGGATTGTGGGTGCCGCTGCCCGAACGGCAATTTCCCGCCGCGTCGGAGCTGGGTTAGTGGGTGCGGGAGCGCCTTCAGACCGGTGAGTGGGACGCCTGGTTGTGCTCCCTGCGGGCTTGTCTGCCCCGCGCGCCGCCTGGTTTGTTGGAGCGTCGCCTACTGCAGTTTCTTGAGTGGGGCAGTGAGGCTGCCCGGGATCTCAGGCAACCGGATTTTCTGCGAGTCTTGGCTGTTGCTTTGTCCTCATTTAGCCCTGAAGTTTGGGAGTCTCTCTTGCATGATTCGACGTCGCCAAAATTGCTTATGCAGCGTATCAGGGAGGAGGTTTTGTCGCGGGGCTTGGGGTTGGTGGGGCGAGTGGATATCCCCCGTGAGGTCTGGGATAGTTGTGTGCCAAACAGCTTCGCGGACTTGGCGGGCAGGCAGTTTTCTGGGATAGTACCCCCGTCGGAGGAGGCAGTGGTCATGATGCGGGCGTTGCGGGGCCAGGGTTTGCTTTTCCCCCTGCCGCCAGGGTCGCCTGGGCCCAATGGGGGAGTTTTTGCTATTCCCAAGACGGAGGAGAAATGCAGTTTGATTGTCAATCTTGTGCCCCTTAATGAGGAGATGCGGTCTCGGCCGGAGAAGTTCTCCCTCCCCTCTGTGGAGGTGTTGGCCCTTTTGGCGCAGGTGGCACAGCAAGGGTCCTCTTTCTTCCTCCCCTCTTTTTATGCCCGGGCGCGTTGCATGAGGCCGGTGTGGGACGTTCTGTCCCTGCCGGGGGGGGGGGGATGAGCTTTGCATGTGCCACATCGACCTGAGTAATTGCTTTTGGTCACTTCAGCTGCCGCGCGAGTTCTGGGGGGCCTTTCGCGTCTTGGATGGAGAGGGGGGGGTGTTGGCTTTCCGGTGTTTGCCCTTCGGGTGGAAGTACAGCCCCCTCTTGTGCCAGCGAGTGTTAGAGGGACTGATGGCCGACGCGGAGCTGTCGGGGGTGCTAGTTTTAATTTACTTGGATGATGTTCTGGTTGTGGGGCGCGGCCGCGCGCGTGTGCGCGAGCAGACGGCAAAAGCGGCGGAGGCGTTGCGCCGTGCAGGGGCTGTTGTCAGCCCGAAGAGTACGTTGGAGCCTGTGCATCGGCTGGTGTGGCTGGGGAAGGATATTGATTTGAAGGGGGGAGAGGTGCGGACTGCTGGCAACGCGTGGGAAGCTCTGTTTGCGCATTGGTTGAGGTTGTCTGTGGGGCCCTGTAGGGTAAAACGGCTGCAGCAGTTCTTGGGGCGGGCGCAGTGGATATGTCGCCCAGGTTCTGGGCACAGTCCACATCTATCTGGTGTGTGGGCTCATGTGCTCTGGGCGCCCCCCCGGCTGCCGTTTACCCCTGTGCGTTTGCTTAAGTCTATGTGCGTGGCGTGCGTGCTAGCCAGGAGGCAATGGTCAGTGGTGTCCCTCCCCAGAGTGGTAAAGCGGTCGCCGTTGGTTGTTTACGTCGACGCGGCGCTGGACGCGGGTAAATACCGGTTGGGCCTGTTTTCCATGGATGTGGGTTCTCGGTCGGTTGTGCCCGCGGAGCAGCCGCCCAACTAGCAGTGTGCGGAGGCCGCAGCGCTGCTCTGGGGCTTGAAGCTCATACTCAATGTAGGCGTTCGTGAGGCCCATTTGTTTGGGGATAATGCGGCTGCGCTGGTGCAGTTCCTTAGGTGTAAAGCCAAGGTGGGGCGTAAGTTCCAACAGTCAGTTTTGAAGCGTTTCCGCTACCTGTGGGCTTCGTGCCCGGGCTTCACGGTTTACATGCACTGGGTGCGTGGTTCCCATAATCCCGCTGATCCTATCAGTAGGTTGTGTGACAACTTCAATGGAGATCTGGGTTTGGCGCGTGAGGTGGCGATGCGCAGGGTTGGGGATCTCTGGGCCTTCCCCGATAGGCGCACAGTTTTTTTGTGGACCTTGGGGGTACCTATGGGACCCTTTGTGCTGCCGCATTCGTGGAGGGCGGGCCTGTGGTCCCCTGGGGGGGGGGGCGAGGGGGGGGCGGAGTTCCACGAGGTCTTTTTGCAGTACCGCTTGGAGGAGTCGGTGGGTGCGATGACTTGATGTCGTGTAGTGCCGGCGCCTGCTTGTAGCACTCGTTTTTCTTGGTACATGTGATCATGACCCGGCGCCGCCGTAACCGCCATGCGCGCAGCGGCAAGCGGAGGCGGGGCAAGAGCCGCTCGCGCAAGCGTTCGGAGGAGGCCGTTCAGCGGCGTGCGGCGCGGCGACGCGCCGCGCTGCGGGAGAAGTTGGGTGCCTTGGTGGGCCGCAGGGCCTGTCACCGGGTGCTCCTCCGGAATGGGGTGCGGCTGTACGTCGCGTATGGCGTGCCTGACGATCCCGGGGAGAGGGACGACTTCCTGGGTGCCGCGGCCATGGACCTCGCCAAGAGGGTTCGGGGGCGGGCGACAAGGCGCACCACCGCAGTCGGGGACCCCAGGGTGAAGCCGGGGGGCAGACACACTTGCGGGGGGATGTGGGACGTGGTGGCTGGGACGGGGGGAGGACAGAGGGTGGTTGTGTCACTGACGGACTGGAACGGGGGTCGTTGCACCCCCGTGCCGTATCTGTGGGTGCAGGGGTCTTACCCCTTGGTGGTGAGAATAGCTGGCCACTTCAGGCCGTTGGTGTAGTCTTTTTTTGGGGGGTAAGCCTATCTTCGGGGGCTGGGGTGGGAGTGAGCGCTGGCCCATTGCTTTTGAGTCTATGTCAGGTCTCTGAGTGCTGCCCTGGGGTGGCCGGGCTGCTTTGTGCCCGGGTGGTGCTCGCGCATTTGCAGGCGTTTTTGGTTTCCATGGCCGCGCCGGTGTTGTAATTGTTGTGCGTGGGACGTTTTCTCTCTGCGTTTGGCAGGTCCAGTATGAGCAGGCGGGGGCCCTCCGGGCAATTGTCTGTAGAGGAGGCTCTGCCCTGCGTGGATGTTGGAGGCTGTCTTCGTGGCTGTGTGCCGGGCGTTGGTCCATTGGCCTGCGCCACTACCGCTTTGCCGTGGATCCGGGGTCCATGCTTTCTTAGGCTTGGTGCTGGGTTGAGCGCTGGCCCACTGATTTTGGATCTGATGCGGGTCTCTGGGGGGCTGCCCTGAACTGACCGGGCTGCTTTGCGCCCGGGCGGTGGTGCCTGACGGTCGCTGTGCGTTCGCCACTTCCTCATTGGCGGTGGCAGGGGTCGTCCACGCTCTCTTAGGCTTGGTCTGCGGACGCCTGAAGCCTGACGAGACGTGCCGGTGTGTGCAGGGCGCCTCTGGCGCTTTGTGTCTTGGGCGACCGTATGCTTCGTGGGAGTGGCGTGCGTCGCGCGCTGGCGCCGCTAGGTCTCAGACCTGCGCCGATTGTTGAGCGGAGGAGGGGGGAAGGGGGGGGGGGGTTATGCGGCAGTTTGGCATGAACGAGACCCACGCGGAGGCGGCACACTGACGAGATGTACTACAAGAGACGTGCGTGTTTTGCCTCCTGTTTGCGTGTTTGCTTCTGGTTTTAGCAAAATCTTAGCTCAGCCGTGCCTGAGCTCTGGTTTTGCTCGTCGGGTGGTGTGTGTGTGTGCGTGCGTGTGTGCAGTGAGCCTTTGTACTTGTAGAGCATTTTTGCTTGTTGCCAGCAGCCCACCCGTCCCACCCTATGACGCTATTTGCGACTTCTATTGCCCATAACGGGCTTTTGTGACTGCCCACGAGGAGGCGGCACACTGACGAGATGTACTACAAGAGACGTGCGTGTTTTGCCTCCTGTTTGCGTGTTTGCTTCTGATTTTAGCAAAAGCATTGGAACCAACCTAGATGATCAACAAACACCTTTGATCACTGTCTAGTGCGTTTTGCACCAACGACCTGTTTTGGGCCCCAAAATACCACAAAACCAGGCTTGAAAAACACCTCTTTTGCATACTTTTTCAAGTTCCACCTTCCTGTGCTGTTTGATACCCATCCTTCCCCTACCCCTGTGCCTATTCATGTGCACAGCCACTATTCCCGGGGGACTTCGAGTACTGCGTCACAAGCCAAATGGAGGACCAGCCCGACCAGGAGATCCTGTCCATCTTCAAGCATTGCTTCTGTTTCTTGGACCGGGGCCGACAGGAGCCCAACCGCGTGCTGGTGCATTGCAATGCCGGGGTGTCGCGGTCGCCAACGGTGTGCGACCCATTGCGGGGGGTCCTGCCCTGCGCGCGGGCGACAGGCGTAGTGATAGGCCATGCGACGCAGAGGGCACATGGGCCCCAAAGGCTTCTGGGGTGTTACGGGGATGGAGTGTTACAGGGGGGCTGCAGGGATGCATTAGAAGGGAAGGAGCGTTAGACAGGCAGTTGGAGGAGGTTGCCAAAGCGGTTGGGGGCGGTTACTGTTGGTTACAAATTCCATCAAAGCTAGCACCTGGCGTGAGGGGGACAGTGGCTGGGCATAGGCTGGGCGCCCTGGAGGGGGTGGGGGGTCAGGGAGTGGGCGGGTGGGTGGGTTGGTCAGGCCGGCAGCCAGTTTTGGCCAGAATCCTGGTCCCCTCCCCCCCGCGCTGGGTGGGGTGCGTGAGTCTGGGTTTGGGTCAGGCCTGGGTCTGCTGTGGGTTGTGGCCATGACTGTGTGAGTGGAAAGGTTACTGTTTTTCTTCTTTTTGGGAGAGTGGTTCTTGTTGTGAGCTGCTCGATGGACCAGTGTGGTGGAGCCGCTCTTCATTATTGCCTCGCCGCTGGGTGATACTTGGTGATCCGGGACCCCCGGCCCTGTGGTTCATGTCCCACAGATGTGATGGTGAGCACCCTCCAAACTTCAGCGTCATGTGAAGGACTGAATGCGAAGCATTGCTGGCGTCTGTACGGGAGGGACGCCAAGGGGCAGCTGCACTGCTTGCATGCAGAGGGACAGCGCCCACTCTCAACGTTTCCCCGGTGCATTGGGACAACCATTGTAAACCCCCACCCCACTTAAGATACCCCCACCCCCACTTATCGTACCCCCCCCTTATGAAGCCAGTTCGGGGTTGTACCCAGGGGTACGATAAGGGGGGTGGGTGGCGTTTAGATCCCTCCTGAACTCGAAGCAGCGCACATCCGGAAGTACCAATCGGCACATTTCCTCGGTCTTTATGCCCCCCCCCCCCCCTCCCTTACCCCCGTTCTGCCGGTGCAGGTCGTGATTGGGTATCTGATGAAGACGTTTGGCTATAGTTTCGAGAAGACGTACGACCTCGTGCGGACCCAGCGCAACATCATTTGTCCGAACATTGGCTTCGTGAAGCAACTGAAGATCTTCGATCGCCTCAAATGCAACACCGAAGGGGACACCGACCTCCACTTGTTCCACCTGCTGAAGTATTGCCGCAATTTGGAAAGTATGGCCGCTCTTTGGGGCTGTGTGCTGCACCACACCAAACCACACCGCACCACACCACACTGCACTGCACTACCGGAGACTGGGTTGTTTGGTGTGGTGCGGCGCAGTGCCATGTGGTAGGGCTTGGTGTTGTGTGGTAATGGAACGTCGTCAGCTATTGTTGTATGGTGTCGTAATGTGGCCATGTATGGTGTATTGAGCGTTCTATTCCATCCATTTGTTTGCAAACATGTTTCAGCGTGGGACGGACGCATCCGTATAACCTCGCTCGGAAACAAACTGCTGCACATGAACAAAGAGCTGCGAAACAAATTCCTGACCTATGCGAGTGCTCTTCCCGCGGCACCTGCGGCGAGCACTTTGGGCAATTATTCCAGAACAGAGCAAATATGATGGTGATCCATACAGGCACATTTTCCGTAGCGCATACCCCTGTGTACCTTTTTATTTATTTATTTACCACATTTCTCCATTTGGGCCTCTTCAGAAATTTTTCTGGTGTATATTTCCTGGACAGTGTACACCAAAGCTAATTACCTTGACCCTGTGGCGCCTGCATTGTGCAAGAAGCACCCCCCATAGACTGCCTCATTTAGTGCATGCGTTAATGAAAGGTTCTGATGATTTTGTGTATTGCAGTTTGTGGGTATGGTGTGGTGTGCATAGCATTGGCGTAGTGTGGTGTGGTGTGCGATGGGGTGAGAAAAGCACACCATGGCATTTCAACGCAACGTAACACTGCAGAAGTTGCCACATGACCTGCTCAAATTTACATTGTGTGTGGGTTGCATGTGCAATGTTTTTTTTGGGGGGGGGGGGGTGTAAAGATTGTTAATCGGTGGAATTGATCAATTTTGACCGCCGATGCACAAAAAACCATGTTCAAAAGGAAAAAGAAATAGCGAAATTAATGAACAATTACCGTTTCAGTCCAGGCCGGAAACAGAGCAACAACATTCTTGTGCCAGTACAGTAGTGGAGTGGAGTGTACTGCGGTAGAGTAGTGCAGTGTAGTGGTGTGGAATGGTGTCGTGTAGTGCTGTGTGAGGGGACCGCTTGTGTACCTTGCGATCCCACGCGCCAACCCCCGGTCTGACTGTACATGATCAGCGTTTGATTTCAAGAGCTGGCACCACATCACGTCGTTAAGCTACAGCGACCAGTCGGACCTGAACGACGGCATCGTCAACGCCGTCTTGCAACTGCCGTGCCTCACGAATTTGGATTTCAGCAACACGGACGTATGCGAGCGCTCTCCCGAGGACCCCTCCACTGCTCGACAGCGTGCCACGATCCTCTACCGCCCTCAACTGTCCAACCAACGCTTTGCAGCCTGCAACCACCCTTCTCAACCCTCCACAGCCTTCAGTCACCCTGTGCCCCCCTCCGCAGCCATTCAGTGGGAACCAACCGTCAACAACCGTCTGCGATGCTCCACCACGCGCCATGATCGTCTTTGGTCAGTTCCGTCTCTGTCCTCGCACCGCCCCAGCCTCGTGCACACGGCAGATTTTTCTGACGGTACTGCGCGCGCGCCACGCGCGCCGTTCGCAGACCTCCGCAGCATGTAACGTGCCGGCACTCTCCTGTCTCTCTGAGGGTATAGCCACCAGTGAACGAGCCCCGATGGTGACATGCCCGCGTCACCGGCATGTCCAAAGGGTGTGCACGACGTGCACTGTGCCGCGATGGCCTCAATGGCATTTGTAACCGACAGTAACCGCCCCCAACCGCTTTGGCAACCTCCTCCAACCGCCTGCCTAACCGCCTCTGGGGCCGCCTCTGAGGACCCTTCCCTTCTAATGCATTCCCCCCCCCTGGTCTCTTTCAATACATGTGCTTGGTAAGTGTATACCAGACAGCCATGATTTTGTGGCGGTTGGGCTCTGTGTTTTGTGTGTGCCTCGCGGCCCGGCCCTCTCACATGACGGAGTGCACAACACGGGGACCGGGAGCTGGGCCCCCGTTCCGTTGCATTTCCAATTGTTGGCCCAGTTGGCCCCCGGGCCTCTCAACTTTTCTTTCCGAGCGCCTGCGTCCAGATGTGACTTCCAGACGAGCGCCGGAGCGAAGGACTGGTATGGACAGTGCAGGAGGACCGCCTCACAGGTTTTGGGGTCAAGGATGCACTACAACGGCTGACGACTACAGGAGGAGCGAGGCCACCCCCCCCGCCCCAGGATCCCCTTCCTGCGGTGCAGCCGGCGCAAGGGTTGGGCTTCGGCGTGCGCAACTGTGCGCCCGCTTCAACTGCAGCCGTGCGCAACCGTGCGCCATCTTCTACTCCAACCGTGCGACCCATATTTTTTTGGCCGGAGAGCCCGTTAAGTGCGGGTTGCATCCGATGATGGCGTTTGTCGGTAACGAACCAGACAGGAAGCAGACCCAAGGTCCAGTGCACAGGGTCATGAGGACAACAATTTCACCCGCACCGCTTTTTGAGGAGTACTCTTTCCTGAATTGCTGCTCAACCGTGCGCAGCCGTTGCCCTTCTGGACCCAAATTTTGTAGTGGGACAAAATGAAACCTGCAAGAGGAAAAATTAATTGGGCCGTTTTCGGTACACAAAATTTAATCCCCCCCCCCCCCCCCGGGATGCATTGGAGGGGGGGGATACCCCCCTCGAGGGCGCCCAGCCTATGCCCAGCCATGTCTCCCTGACGCCAAGTGCCAGGCTCGGTGGCATTTGTAACCGACAGTGACCGCCCCCAACCGCTTTGGCAACCTCCTCCAACCGCCTGCCTAACCGCTGCTTGGGCCGCCTCTGAGGACCCTTCCCTTCTAATGCATCCCCCCCCCCCCCCTGGTCTCTTTCAATACATGTGCTTGGTAAGTGTATACGCACGAACAAGGGCCGGGCTCCCACTGCGTAGAATGCCTGACAACTGCACAGGCACTGCGAGTGCCCCCCAGGGCTCCTTTTAACAACAAAGCACCATTTGGGGGGGGGGGGGGGGCTGGACACCCCCCCCCTCGACTCCCCCCCTTAAAAGGAGCCCTTGTGCCACCCCCGGCGTTGTTGACAATTGTCGCTGGTTTGTTCGTTCCCGTGAGAGTGGGCCCCCTTGCATCGCCGCAGTCTTGCCGTTCACGCAACCCGTCCCAGCGGTGGTGCAACAGCCCTCCCCCCACATCCAAGGTCTCGGATACGAGTCTCGTGAAGCTCGCCAAGCACAGCAAGGTGGAGGCGCTGGAGCTGCGGGGGACGCACTGTACGGACAGCACCATCCTGGCCCTTAACTCTGCCTGCCCTCTGGCCAGCCTCTCCATCCCGGCCCAGACCAGCAACAAGAGTGCCGCGCATATCGCCAAGACATTCCCCGGCTCTCTCACGGATCTCGACCTCAGCTTCTCTGCAATTGATGGTATGCAGCCCCACAAAAAAACAAGTGTGCTCTGACGTTCCCAGACGTCCTGACGGCTCCCTGACGTCGTCCAGTGGGCTCAGCCCGCATCCCCAGGGATGTACTAGAACGGCTGACAACTGTAGGAGGAGGGGGAGTTAGCCCCCCCCTCGAACCCAGATTTCATAGTGGAAAAAATTTGAATTTACAAAAGGAAATATTGATTTAGGCTGTTTTTGGGACACAATCTTTTGGTTTCGACCCCCTCCCCCCCCCTCCTCTCTTCTAATACGTGCTTTGCTCCGTCTCGCCATCAGGCGGGTGAACAATTCTATGAGGGAGATGTAAGCGCAGTGCAATACCTGGTGCGCATGTGGTGCATGCATTTCTCACATGTGCACGTCTAAAAGTGAAGCATGGAAGACAACGAAAGGGACGTGCCATGCAGCACAAGTGTGTTCAAGGCAGAAGGGGGGCGGGCGGGTACAAAAAATCTAATTCTGTTGGGAATTTTTTTCCAGACGTCATTTTTGCGAAGGGCATGAGGCTGAAAATTAATGCCTTTTTTGCGTTTCATTTTATTTACGGTGGACAACACCTTGTGCCGAGAATTAGATATTTTCGCAGAATTTTAGGATTTGTACGATATCTGCAATTCCCAAAATGCCTTGAGAATGGGCCGTTATGGGACTGAAAATGGGTCACCAACAGGTGTTCTTCCTTTGAACCCTCGAAAAGGGGAGGAAGAAGGGGGCTGGGGGGTGGGCACCCTTCTCCTTGCGGAAAGAAGCGTGCACCCGGTGCGCACCTCATGTGCGTCAGCCCCCCACCCTGCCCCCAGACCTCTGAAACAAGAGGCACAGCAAAACTACACATTTTGAACCAACATCATTGTACAAGCACGATGTTGGAGGGCAATGGTGTGGAGAAATGGCATACAGTGATGGTATGGGATGACAGTTGTGTAGGGGGTACCTTGCCAAAGTTTAGATATCTTCGTGGGCCCTCAGCAGGATGGGGGAACCCGCCATACGGGGCCATCACTTCACTGCACATTGGCATGACAGCAATTTGCCATGTTGGTGCAATACACAATAGGGGGGGCGTTCAATTCTGCTTGCCAGAACCCCCTGTATGGTGACGTGTGAGCTGTCACATGTGTGATGTTGGTTGAGACGACGTGAGCACAACATGCAGCACATGCAGATCACAAGAGTGAAAGAAGAGCCGTAAACAGCCCTAGGCGCCTTTCGCAAAAACGTCTGTGGCAGACTGTCTGAAGAGTGACCTTTTATGCTTGGGATAGATGGCAACACCATCATTTCACATGTCATCGCAACATGGTATAAGACAAATACGAGCAATGTCACGAATCAACCCCCCCCCCCCCCGCGCTGAGTGCCCCCCAACGGCTGCCTTTGACCAAGGCCCTTGCCAGCCCGCCGACAGGGCCTGCCATGGGGGTTCCGGGGTGCGGGTGGGGGGTTGCCACAAAAGCTGAGTAAGTCTGCCGATTGGTACTTCTGGGGGATACACACTGGTTTGGGGGTCCGGGAGGAGGTTGTTCACATTGCTGGTCTCAAGCCACTGGCTGGGAAAGGGTTTGTGGTGGGCACCAGTGGGAACAG
The DNA here is from genome assembly GCA_964036045.1 of Eutreptiella sp. 'Long Island Sound 2002'. NCBI lineage: Eukaryota > Euglenozoa > Euglenophyceae > Eutreptiales > Eutreptiaceae > Eutreptiella > Eutreptiella sp. 'Long Island Sound 2002'. The sequence continues at coordinate 37,589,328 of OZ038400.1, read as the reverse complement.
TGGGACAATTGTCCCTCTACTCACAAAGGCTGCTTCTGCCCCTGGGCAGGGGTGGGGTGGGGGGGTGATACCCCAACACACATGAGTCAAATGGATCCCCACAATGCGTTGATTTCGGAGCGATGTGTCATGGGGGGAATTGGGTACAAGACTTTTCAGTCCACTCTGCCACTCTGCAGCCCGATTCAAAGCGGCTTTTTGAGTCAAAACATGCATTTAGTCACAGGACCCCATCTTCTCAACCGCCCCCCCCCCCCTCGCCCCGTAGAGGGAGACATACGCACCGTGTGCACCGCGTATTGCACCGCGCTTACGTTTCTACTAACCCTTCGGTGGATTTTTCGGGTATTTTCAAGGTGACAAAGGTGGCAAGGTGGCCTCAGGGGTAAGCATACAACAACGGAGGCCTCCACTCCATCCTCCTCACCAAAGGTGGTTGTAGCCGCCCACAACGCCTGCCAGGGCAGAGCCGTAGGAAGAGGAAGAAGAAGAACTAGAACTCTCCAGTACGGCCGCTCAGACCGAGGAGCCTAGTGCGTCCAAAGAGGCCAAAAAGATTTCCATACGTCACTGGCACCCAAGTTTTGTTCACCGTTGGTGTGGGCTTGGGGGTCCTTAGGGGGGGGGTCCAGCCCAACACGCAAGCCCCCCCCTCTGTGGGTGAGGGTGTCATGCAATGGTGTGCAGCAATGGCATCGGGCACTTCACATGGGGTAGTGGCGTAAATGAGGGTACGGGCAACCCCAGAGGAGGTTATCAAGCCCTGGGGGTTGCACCGCTCGGTGACCATCCCCATCAATCATTGCCCTGTAGCATTGCCATAACATGATGCTTTGGGGGATGATAACTTGGAGTATCAATTTGAATTGCACATCTTCGGCGCGATTTGAGCCCCTTTTTGGCAGTTTCTAGGATATAGCAGATCCGTGATGGATGCCAAGGGCATTCCACTTAACCCAAATGAAATATGCTTCGCTTCATCAGCACCTCTGGTGCTCGTGTTTTGGATGTTAAGTGGCCGGCATCGGGCAAACGGGCTTGAACATGACCACTTTCGTTATTTACACTGCGTTTGATCCCTTTGGATGTCCTAAATTGGTTCCGTGAGCCTGAGCTTCATGCTGATCAATGATGACGAGCAAGTCGTGCCAGTTGTGTACCGTGTAAGTCCCAAAATTTTGCGAAATCCTAATTGTTGTGTTGGGTGTTTTGAATTTCATTGATGCAAAGGTTTTGCAACGGCACCCAAAATAGGGGGGAAATAATAAATGTTTGCGATTTTTTCCCTGCAGAATTCAGTTTTGCGGAGCTGTTTTCAGTAGACCGAGTCCAAACAATCTTATTTTTGCAGTTTTTTTTTTGTTGCATTTGGCCTCCAAACGCCGCAAGGCATGAATAATCCTCTCTAACTGCACAAACAGTGAAACTTGCAAGAAGAAGGCAAAACCACCATTCCATGACCATTTGGTGTACTTGCCTGTACAAAACCCACTGAATGGGTGGGGGTTTGGGTTGGGTTGGGGGGGCACATTGATCTGTTGACACCATTGCCCTCTACAATGGAGAGACTACGGCCCCGGCTCAATGCGCAAAGCGTGGTATCTTCAATGAGCAACAAACGAAATTTGGAAAGTGCCTCATCTTGCCCGATCTAGCGCTCAAAGCACTGTTGCACGCTGCCATAGGTTTCGTTTAGCTGAGTTCAGCAGATTGTTGGGTGCCCGAATTGGCAATGAATCTTGAATATCTTCGACATATCGTTGAGTTAGGACCTAGGACCAAGACATATCCAGGAAAGGGGCCTATCCATATCGCTTATGGAGACCCTCCACACACACGGGTAAAAGGGGTGGGTCCTTGAAAAAAAAGACAGTGCTTAGGGGACCTATTGCACAATGTAGAGGGGTGGAGTGTGCAAAAAATAGTGAATACAATGACGATGAATTGCCTATCCCGTTTGCTATCGGAATTATTCAAAAAGCACGCCGCACGCGCCACAGGGGAGGATCCCTCAATGTGGATCATTTGGACTCTGGGATTACAGTCCATAGCACAGACAAAAACACCAACAAGCAAGTGTTTTGGATGAAGCAGGCCTACCAGTTTTTGAACAAACCAGTTCCAAATTGATCCATAATAGTGCCCATAGCACATGAAATGCTGAAACACCAATGCAAACCAATGCAACATGGTCCGACCACTTTTTCACACAACTGGGTTGTAAATGGGCGTCACATTTGAAAGAGAATTTTTGATGCCCCGTTGTGCTTTTTTCTGCACCTCACCACCATTTTCGCCCCCCCTCCCCTGCCCTGTGGTGAGCCCGTGTGTCGTGGCTGCGGGATAGGGTGCCAAGCCAGGTTGCGATGGCATTGAGCACAGCGAATCGGCTTCACAGGCTTGGGCATCCTGTGTGGGGCGCGGCATTTTTTCCCCCATTGTCAGTCATTTCCCCCATTGTCAGTCATTTCCCCCATTGTCCATGATGTTCCCCACATTTTCCGCGTTTTCCCCTGGTGGGGGTGAATGGTAGAGGGATGTGTAACCCCCTGGTGTATATTCAAGCTGCTCAGAATCAGGCAGGGACTGCAACAATGCCCCCGAAACCCACAAAACAATTGACACCCCCCCTTCCGGATCCCCCCTGACCACTCTGCAGGGGTTGGGGTCCGGACCCACACTGAACCCATCCCCCGGGCCTCCACCCCCTTTCCATCGTTCCATTGCCTCATCAAATCCGTTCCCAATTTCCTCCAATTCTGCACTGCACTGCTCTCTTCATCACCTGCCCGCAGCCATGGCGTCTCTGGACCTGTCGCCACCCCAATCCACACCTCCACGTGTGACGCTCTGCAGATGAGGGGATCTCACAGATTCTTGAGAAGTGCACCCAGTTGCAAACCCTCACAGTGGCGTACATGGCCAAGCTGTCGGAGGGTCTCGTGAAACAGATGCCCAAGCACCTCACCATTGTCAGTGATGACAACTATCCGCACTCGAATACCCGGTATGAGGGCTCTGGATATGCGAGACGGCCTGGAAATGCAGAAGGCACGGCGGTGGTAGGGGGGCCATTGAGGAGCCTCTTCTCATTTTCCCTGACCCTCCCCCCCCGCTCCCCTGCATTTCACGCACTGTCGGGTGAACCGCCGAGGGCCTTTGGTTTCCCGCCAGCCGCCTTCGGTTACCTGCACATTGCAATGGTCATCCGCCAACCGCCGTCGATTGCCCCGCCAGTCTAGATACCACAAACCGGAGACAGTGTTTTTTGTTTTGCTCTTTAGTGCCCCCGCAAATTGGAGATGGGGCGGCGCAAGGCACTGGTAGGTATGGGGCTCCAGATGCAGCAGCCCTCAGATCACCACCCCAGAGAGCCCTCAGGGCAGCTGACCCTTGGAGCCCCTGGGGTAGGGGGGGTCTGCAAAAGAGGCTCCAAGGGCCCCCTTCCCCCCAAACTCCATTTTCAAGGAGCCTTTTGCTTTACGCCGAATGCCGCGTGGGTGGGTTTTGCTTGTGATGGCTTGCCTCAGGTACGCGGGGCAGGGCTGGGCAGAGGGTGTGGGTACGGGGGTGGGGGCAGGTGCTGAGTCTTGTACACCGCCAACAGTGCAGGGCAGGGCTTTACAATGGTTTGTTACTTAAATTTACGTGTGCTGCATTGCCCTAACCCTCGCCGTGATCAAGACTGAATATTGGGACTGAGCGAGTGGGCAGTCAAGGGTGAGTGGGGATCAAGTACGCTCGTAACAGGGGCTCAATAAGCACTTTTGTTGAGGGCCCCCATTGTCCAAGCCACCGAAAAGTCCCCCAACAAGACGCCATGAAGGACCCCCTTAAGGACTTGTCAAATACCCCCTGTGCACCCACTCAAAGAAATTGTTCTATAGAATCTAGGCGGCAAGGATGATTCAAAGATCGCTAAAAATAGCTGAAACCCCCTTTTTTGAGCGTCCCAAATGATATTGGATCACCTTTGAAAAAAATTGCCCCTCCCCCCCCTACCCCCTTTTTGTCGCAAAATGGCCCTTTTCAAGGCTTTTTGGGGAACTTGCATGGGCTAATATGCATGAAAAATGGCTCAGAACGGCCTTCAACCACGTGTTTGAGCACCCCAAGCAGTCTTGGAGATTTTTGGCAAAAATCATTTTTGACCACTTTTTGATACACAGGTGCTGCCCTAGCACGTGCACATTGCGGGTGTTCCCGGTCATCATTATTTATCACCACTGCTCGAGGCGATATATGGCAGTCCAGTGACAGCGAAGGAATGCAACACTTGAAAATTAGGGATGGGGAAAATTGGCTTGCGCCCGGGGGGGTCACGGCTGTCGCCTAAAGGAGGGGGGGGGGGGTTTGGAAAATGGACACCTGTGACAGGACCTATGTATGGTCCTCTTGTCAGCCTTTTTTTTTTACTATGCTATCCACTCTCTGATTTCTAAATATAGGCAGGTCCTGACTTAGCTTAGTTGGTAGTAAGCCTGGGCTCCATTTCCAGAAGTCCTGGGTTCAAACCCAGCTGCATGTAATATTTTTCCCTTCGCTTTTTTGGTCTTTTTTATGTCTTCATGTTTGCATGTTTGCATGTGCATGCCCCCCCCCAAGACAGTTTTCTACAGGTCCCCCCATCAGGGGGGACCCTTCTAGTCAGTCACAGGCACACATACCCCTTAAACCCCTCCCCCCTGCTCTCAACCCCTTCCCCGAAGCAACCAGCCCCTGACAAGGAAGCAAACAAAAGTCAGTTAAACACAGGGGGCCACTGACAGCACCACTTTGCAAATTTTATTTTTTCTTTCTTGGCGAACCATCCTTTCTGAGTTAAACAGGTGCTGTCTGATGGCTGGGTGCCTGGGCAGGCAGGTTTCACCCCCCCCCCCCCCCCGTGCTATGGGATGCAACTGGAATAGACCGGACATAAATACCACCACCGTTGGGGGAAGGGGGGGGACTGGGGGGCTGTGTACACCGGTTGTCATTGCCCCGTCACGGCGGGCCAGAAGGGGGGGGGGGGGTTGGGAAATGGACATCCGTGACCCCCCGTGGGCGCAAGCCAATTTTCCCCCACCCTTATGCAAAAGGCCCAATTTCAAGGCTACTTTTTTGGCATTCTTGACCCCAAAAAGGGGTCGTTGAGCCGACTAGTTGGTGTGTAAAACCCGCACGAATATCCTTGGCACCCAAAATGGCTAAAAAATGGCATTTTTTTCCCTTTTTGACAAATTTTGAATCTGCCATTTGCAACAGCTGGTCTCGGCCGCCACTGTTGAGTTTCTTGCGCAACATTTGTGTGATTGTACTTCGCACCCATTGCTATCAGCCAAATCCTAACCACCGCAACAGATATCTGATTTTTTCCCATTTCGTGCATGCTTGTTGTTGGTGGTGGTGCTTGCTGCTGCTGCTACTGCTAAAAGGGACAGCTCCACCCTGCACCCTAAATAGGGTTGTAAAACCTTACTGGTTCCACCAGCTCAATAACCACAACCCTAACCCCAATGGGTGCAAGAAAAATTTTTTACATACCCTGAAAAGGGTATCCTCCGCCAATTTGGACAACATTTTGACCACAGACAAAAAATCGCCATGTGGCGCTGATCTTTGAGCCATTCGTGTTGGAGACCCCCCCCCCCCCCCAAAGGGGCGTTTGGCTGACTACTACTGCGGGGGGAAGGGGGGGGGTGCATCTCAACCCCAGGGACCACCCCCCTGTGGTGCCCCCTCACAGATGTGTTAGTTTGCAAGTTGATGCACAAGAAGGGCACGTTGTTTGTCGTACCATGGGTCACGTGCAAGCACGGCCTTGTCTAGGCACCACCGCCCTGCGCTACCGTCATTTTCCTCATTTTGGCCGTGCTCCTGCAAGAGGGAAGGGGGACTAAAACAACTTTGATATTTCATCGATTTTTGGGGGAGCCTGATGGTTTTTTTGGGTAATATTTGCCCTTGGGTATCTTTCCTTTGGACTGTACGTCCCAGTGCAGAGCTGAGGGATGTAGGCGCAGAGGGCATGCAATCATGGAAATCAGAGTGTGGGACCCTCTGCTGCCTTTGTTCCCCAGGGAACGCGTCAAATCCAATGGTCGACCCCGTTCCCCCGTCCCGGTCCACGGCAACCCATTCCGCATCCGCAAGGGGCTGCCCCAGGACCTGCAAGCCCTGACCTCCCCGCGCATGTACCAGTCCCCCAGCCACCAGCATCTGCAGTCCCCCAGCAACAAGGCCCTGACCAAGCCTCTGACTTTGTAGGCCCGCAGCCTGGAGCTGTGCCCCTGACCCCCCACCCATGCCACCAGCCACTCGGTGCTGCCCAGCTTCAGCCCCGGGTCACTATGGCCATACTGGTCTCATGCATGACAACAGGCATTGGCCCTGATGGAATTGTATGCTTCACATATACTCCGGGTCACGGCTCGTCTGGAATTGACTGAGACCCAGCGGCAACCCAACTGTGTTGCCACCGTGGAGCACCCCCACCCCAAGAAGGGGACACATGACCGCAGTGTGCGCCCCGAACAATGATTGAACGAACGGCTGGAAGTGTCCTGGCGGGGACATGCGGTCGATCGGAAGCGGTGGCACGGCACCCCCGCGTACGGGAATGCCGGCGGCTCATTCAGCCCAAGGACCCGCCCCCCGCTGAGGACACGCGATGTCACACCGATCCGCTTTCGATTGATTCCTCACACACCCACCCACACACACAGAGCCACCACCCCACTTCCAGGGTGGTCCTGGGGCAGCGAGCCAGGTCCTCGAGTGCATATCACACCGGTCGAGGGGCAACACAGGGACGCACCCCTGGCCTGTACCGAAGGCCTGCACTAACGGGGAGCGACCCGACCCGAGGACGCCAATGTGGCCAAACAGGCTCAACCGGGAGACCTGGTAAAAAATGAAACTCACAACCACCCACACACACACACACACACAAAACCATGCCTGCAAAGGCCTACACGGCATCCACCAGGTCTGCTGAGGTCCCCACACCAACCGGTCACCCCTCCAGCCCCCAAGCGCAGGAGGCCTAAAACACCACCGCCCCGGTCCCCCCCAGTGCCTGTCCCACAGGGGCTGGAGGAGACTGCAGCCGAGGACACCGTCGCCCGCCCGCTTTTTCTGACGAGGCACGGGAGAGCCAACACTCTGGTTACCTAACCAACAAACCACTGAGGTTCTGATTCCGCAGAAGGGAGGGGTCCAACGTTCCACAGAGGCCTCAGCAGACCTGAGCCAAATGGCGCGTCCAGCCCAACGCTGCACAAGGATCCACCTCTAAAAGTACAGATCACACACGTACACACACACAAACCTTCGCCTTAACAGAGGCTCTGGCCTAGGCGAGGGGACGGCCGCAAGAGGGCGCCGGCAGCTCACCCATTTCAGGGATGAACGCGACGCAGAGAGCGCCCTTCACCCAAACAGCCAACCCACGGACCCATGCAGGCCTTCTTCTATACTATGGTAAGCCCCCCCCCCACCACACACACATGTCAAGTGTTGTTCGTGTGTCATGTTTGTCTGTCTCACTCATTTCTGAGGTTCCACCAGGTCTGACTTGGACAATAAAGACGCACTCAGTTCAGATTGTGGAGTGCATTTGCCTCATTTGCATTGAATTTCTGCCCCTGTCTGATGGTCCTTTCCTCACATTCTTCTCAATCGAATCAAATCTAGATCTCACCCCCCTCCAGGCCCTCCAGGCCCAATGTAGTGCGGTCAAGTCCAGGCCTTGAGGCAGCGTTCTCCCCTGCGCAGGGCCCCTGAGACGGCAGGCGTTGCGTCCCCCCAGTCATTCCTCTCTGCCCCAGAGGCCCCGATACTGCCCTTCACTGTGATGGTCCGCCCTCTCAAGGAAGACGGGGAACGTTGGGTAAGGCACCACCCTCTAGCCCTTGCCCAACCCGGCCGCTGCCACGCCCCTCCTGCCCCCTCCCCCACCCCCCGGACCCATCTGGGCCCCGGGCCCAAGGATAGTGCAGAAGGGCCGGGCACAGCGGGTTTCCCGTGGCCAGACGATGTGTTAGTGTGCGGCAGGAGGTCGGGCTGGCGTGTGCCGACGTGTGGTTTGCTGCACACTAAGGAATAGTCTGCTCGGGACTCCCCCCCAGTGCCACCGCGTCCCTCGCAATTGAAGCGCCGCATGTGCCAGCAATGGGATCAATGCCGAGTGGACTGTGGTGCTGCTTTGGGGTCTGTGAAGCCCCCCTCCCGGGGCTGCACTTGCGGGTAAGGGGGGCGGAAGGGGGGTCAAGAGCGGCTGCAACGGCGGTTGGGATTGCTGGGCAGCGGTCTCGGTAGCTGTGCTGGCGGTTACAAAACGGTTGCAGGGTGTGGGGGCCGCACAGAAGCGGTTGGGGAACTGACAGTCATCCCCTGAAAAGTGTTTTGGGGGGGGGGGGGGGGGGCACAAACCCCCCATCAGGCGCAGGCCTGCCCCGGCCCCGGGACACACACACACACACACACACACACACACAACCCTCGGGGCTTCAGGCGAGCCTCTCCGTCCGTGGCCCCTCGTCTCCGAGGCGGTTTCGGGGAGTGTGGAACGGCCGCGCCGCCCCTGACCTCCGCGGCGTACCGTGCCTCTGCCGCCCGCTCCCCTGTGCCCCAAGCCTAGGCCCCAGGGGTGTGGGGGCATGGGGCGTGGCCAAGACGGAAGCGACGGCCCACAGCCCCCTGACCGCCCCGGTCCAATGGCTGCGGCCCCCCTCCGCCCATGCCCCACAGCCGGACCCACAGCAGCCGCCAACGCCGTGATCCAACCGCCACACCGCCGCCAACTGCCGTTGCGTGATCGCCAACCCGCCTTCCGTTGACCGCCCGGCAGTCGACAGTTGGCCCGCGGTTGTTTTTGTTGTTGTTGTTGCTGCTGCTGCTGCTGCTGCTGTTGTTGTTGTTGTTGTTGTTGTTGTTGTTGTTGTTGTTGTTGTTGTTGTTGTTGTTGTTGTTGTTGTTGTTGTTGTTGTTTTGGTCGTTGTTGTTGTTGTTGTTGTTGTGAGGGGTCTGGGCTCCTGCAGCAAATCCATTGAAGGCAGAGATGGCCTGGGCCTGAGGAGACCTGCTCCTGTTCATCACCTCAGTTCCAATCCTCCAATCCTCTAAATTAGGTCCCCGCCCCTCTTCCTATGACCTGCTTGGCCAATGACAAAGGGGGGGGGGCACATGCACTACCATGTTGAACCATGATGAATCTCCTGCTGAACACCACAGTTGCCCCTACACAGCAGCAATGGGGCCTCCTTCGCAGGGCAGATCACTTGGAGGCCATTATGTTCAGGAATGGAATGCCTTCTCCCGCAAGTTGCCACCAGTGGGTTGGACTGCACGTTTCCGCACCATTGTTACAATGGACCTGACAACGGTCTATTCTTTTCGTGCAGCACAGGACGCACCCAGAGCAAAGGTTTGCCAGCCTCCAAACCAGAGCAAAGGTGTGCCAGGCTCTAAAGGTGTGGCACGCATTTCAAGACTTGCACCTCCCAAAATGGGAACTACACGTCATCAAGAGTGACTGTCAAAGAAATTACCAGTGGGGGTGCAAATGGAAAGGTGGCACCCTTATGGGAGGGCGGAACACCAAGAACAGGTGCTGTGTCATTGCTGGGTTTCCCCTGTAATGTTGGACACTGTCCGCAGGACATCGGGGGAGCTAAGTCAACCGGATCGATTGGTAGCAGGGAGTTTGCATTGGGGAGGGAGCAGCAGCGACGGTTTTTCCAGGGATGTCAGAGACACCCAGAGGAAACGTCAGCAAAGGGCTATTCAAGAGGTGGCATTAGGTGCCGAACGGCGCCTTGCTAGACACTACAAACGACTCATGGGGGCGCCCAACAGTGCCTTTTGGACGATTGGTGTTGCGGCTCCGCCGCGTTTATACCTGAAGTACAGTTGCATATGCCAGAGTGAATCTGGAGGGTGACCACCATCGTCCATCTGGACTGTGGGGCGATCGTGGAGGGGGACAACCATCATCGTTCCATGGCCAAGAGATGCCAGTTGTGGTTCGGCTGTTGCTCATTTATAGTGTACATAAGAGAGGACAAACCTTTCCTACCGTGTGTACTTCCTGAACCACAGCAAAGAGACCGGCCGCATCCCACCTTTCCAGGCGACTGCCCAACCGGTGCACACGGTGAGTGCACCAAGCGCAGATGGTGCACATGCTCCCCCAACAGCTGGTGTCCCCAGTGTTTGCCATTCCATTCAGCCTCTCCTTCCACCCGTTTATTAGGGTTTAGTTCCTCCACATGTTCTCACGACGCATGTTTTTGTATGTAACCATTTCTCTGTGCGTAAATGACCCTGATCATCCCTTACTTGTCAGTTCCCAAGCGCTGGCCCTACCTACTTACCCATGCAGATGTGGATACCTGACGCTTGTGCGCAGGGGCCTCATGAACCACTCTGTCCCAACATAGAGACTCTGCCATGTCTCTGCATGCCAGAGCAGTCGTGTAGCTGGACCTCCGGGACCTGCTTCGGCCTTTTTTGTGACTTCCCTGGGCCATGGAGGGAGCAATGGGGAGCCACCTCAAGCTCCAACTCCCCTCTCACTGCGAATTTCACCCACATAACAATGTGTGCAAACAAACATGAGGGGCCACAGTCGAGGGACACTGCAGCTCAGACACCCTCGCTCCCTCTCTGCTTGCTCCACTCCTGCTCCACTATGTCCAAGTGATTTCTTATTGCCTGGCTTTTCCACCTGCTCCTGCATTTCACCAGCACCTGTTGCTTTGCGGGCCTCTCAGGCGTTGAACATCACCTGGCTGAAATCAGTCACCTGGACTTCCCCTTCAAAATAGCGGTCATGGGCCATGGGGTGGGGTGTACCATGAAGTGTGGTTGGGTACCGTGTTGTATAAGCTGTGTCTAGTGCTATGTCTTTTGTGTACCCTGCTTTGGTTGCTTGAGGTTGTTTATGTGCCCCTGGTGCATGGCTGGTATTTGCCATCGTGCATGCTTCACCATTTTTGCTGGCCATGTTAGGCATGGGAATTGGTAGTGCGACACGTTGTTGCTGTTCTTGCCACCACAGCTAACGTGTATGGGGAAAGTGTTGTGTTGTCATTTGGATTTGTCCTCTTACACTGGGCACCTCTGCAGATGCATTTGGAACTGTGAAGGGCCACCAGGGACCAAGGGCCACTGCAAAGTTCATGAAGTTGGTGCGAATTGTATTGTGCTCTTGATGGTGGGAAGGAGCGGTTTATGCAATTTTTGTTGCCAAAGTGTTTGCTCTTCTTTGCAAGTCATATTTGTGAGGGAGTAGAAATGCTCCAGGTGTACTTGCTGCAAAAGTAGCGCGGAGTGCGGCGCAAGTACTCCCCCAAGGCCCCTGTGAAACAACGAAGGGAGAAAGCTGTAGACCAGGTGTTTGTGGTCTTCTGTGTGTTGCCAAATGTTTTTGTGCCTCTTTCTTGTTGTTGTTGAGGGGATTGGCCTTCAGTAACCAATGAGAATCCAAGCTCTTCCTCCAAATCCGGCTGAGAATTGCAGGCACACCAGGTGGTCTGCCCCCCCTTGTGCTAGAATTGTGTGGTGTTGGTGGTATTGTGGAGCATGCCAAATAGACTGCATGGTCCCTTGCGCAAGCACAACCTTGGCTAAGCATGGCGACCCATTGTTTTTCTCACCGCAGTGTGTGTGGTGAAGAATGCAAGAAGAGCAAGAATTCAAGGTGAGCCGGTTGTAACGGAACGAATGGCTGGGGTCAACTGTCTGGGTGATCATACCCACTTCATTGTTTTGTTTCCGGTGCATGTCAATGCAATCAGTGCGAGGCTGAGTGAAGCATAAGATGCGATGAGATGTGGTGAAGCAGAGTGCATACTGAGCCAAAGCTTGCACCCAAAACCCGACACACTGCATGTCGCATGCAGTTTGTGCTCAATTTCACTGCCAATAGGCGAGGGCGGGTATGGCAGGGTTGTAGGCCACGTGGCAGAGTACCAATTCACGTTGTTGAGGGTGTTTCGAGTCCCTATCTTCTATTGCAGTGTTTGCCTTGCCTTTTGGGAAACACATGGCCCTGTTGCGAAGAAAACCACCCCCTGGGGCACCTGTCCTCCATTTGGCATCAGGCCTCCTCCATCGAGTGGGTACAGCAGGTGAGGCAGCAACAACGAGAGCAGTTACAGCAGATGGGCTTGAAGTTGATGGGGGAATGTCAGTGTGGGCGTTTAAGGGAATCCGTTTTACCTTATACCCCCCTTGTAATCGCCCCCCCCTTGCAGTCCCCCCCCCCCCCGGGGGAACGGTCACTTGGCCCAAAAAGAATAGAAAACACTAGGCGCCAAAGGCGCCAAAGAAATCACCTCAAATTTTTTACAAGGCGTTGAAGCTGATTTGCACTGTGATACTATAGTACAGTTTTGTGGTGCGACCCCGCCCCCCCCCCATGGGGGGGAACCGTCACGGCATTGGTGGAGAGATTACAATGGGGATGTAAGGCAGGTGTCTGCAACCGGGTAGGAGTCAAACGTGCACCTTGGGAACAGTCTGAACTCCCCCTGATATCGTCCTGGGAGCAGTGATGGTTGAGGTCCACTGAATGTGCTCCCCCAATCAATCGATACCCTGACGGCATGCCCCTCTGGCACACAGTGCTGTTCTCAGCACGCTACCCCGGTTGTGATATCTCGTTCCCACTTTTGGACCTTGTGCAGCCAGCCAACTTCTCCATTCTACACAGGACCAATGGTTCAGTACAGTACGGTAAATGGATTGCCACTGCAGAAGGTACAACACCTGTTTTGCATCCCCCTGACTCAGCTAACCCCATTTGACAACGCTAACCTCTGCATTGTCACCACAAGTATGACGCTGTACTGCTCTGTAGCATTTCCTGCCTGGGCGCTGGAACAGTGTTGCTGTTTGGGCATGGGGACAGGTACATACAGACAGGTTCCCCTGGTATGTCGGCTGCCTAGTGGGTTGGCATGTTGGCTGCATCCACGCACGGCACTTGTCCAGGCTTGACGTCTCATGGCACCATTGAATGGGAAACCACTTTTGAGCCATTTTTGTTATGTTCCCAGTCGAAAGCGCACATTGTTCTCAGTGTGCAGGGAGGCTCAGAGAACGGGAATATTCATGCCAAACCACATGAATTGCAGCAATTTTCATTCAGGTTGGCTGACAGTGCACCCAGAGGTTGCGCGTGAGTACAGGTGAGCTTATGCATCCACGCGGTGCTGTAATTTTCTGAAATCTCTGCCCATGCGCAAGGGCAACCACACCCCATCACACCAGCGAGCGATCTGTTCAGACTGCTGCTTCCAGCCTCAAACCAAAGAAGATTCCAAAGCAGCATTTCTGATCTGCTGCGTGGGGCAGTGGTTCCTCATCATCACCTATTTACTAACTGGCACTTACCTGTGTTGCACTTGTATTGCTGAAAGCTAAGTTGCTGCTGTGATGGAGGGCAGCTTGACGATAGGTTATTTCATTTCTTTTGAACTGCAGGATGGATGCTGACAGAGGAGGGGGTGGGGCTGCAGTAGGAGGGGTTCTTGGGTTTTCCCTTCTCGCCTGTAACCGCAACAGTGAACTGCTCTTGTTACATCCCTTGGATATATTTTTGATTAAGGGAGCTGGATCTGCACCTTGTTGCCCCTGTTTTTTATCTGATGGGATAAGCTCTTTTTTTCCGCTGCCACTGCTGCCAAGCTTGATATCAATAGCAATGTGTGCATGATGTGAGGCATTTCAATTTAGCACTATGCAGATATTGACCAGCACATACTTGCAGGCTGTGATTGAGTTCATCATCTCTCGGCATCCAGATTTGAACAGTGCCACCTGCATCCTGTGTCCGATGATGGTGTGCAAGCGTAGGACAGAGGTAATGTCTACATTCTCTCATCTTTTAACCGTGTCTGAAGTGTCTCGTGTGCAGGGCCATTGCTTGTACAATTGATAATGCGTGCTATGCTTACCCTTGCTGAAGTAGCGGAAGATTTGTGGCGCGGATGACACTCCTGCATGGATAGCACTCCTGCATATGGATCCGAGCTGGGGTGCACAGGGCATCATTAGGTGAGATTGAGGAAGGTTTACATAGACACAGGCTGCTTGTACAGCATCATTCAATATTGATCTGGCCTGCTTGCTGCGACATCACAGCCAGTTGTCGCTGGCTTGCAGATTGGCTTTCACTTGTTGCGAACACACTGCAAGTTGATGTCAAATGTTTTCGATTGATGTTTCTGGTCATTGTGAGGGAGGGAGGGGTGGAGGTGAGGTAAAGGTCAGATTTCGTTTGCAGACCCATTTTTGGTGTTGCCTCTCCAGCTGGGCATGAGTTCGTCCTTCTAAAGAGTGCGAACATGGAGAATGCCTTGCCCGCAGTGCGCCTGCTGTGCAAAGTTTTGTATGTCGGCAAATGCTCATTTCCCTTACCCCATTTCCCTCACTTTGTCACCCACCCCACCCCCTTCGTGCTTTTTGTAGATTGCTTTGTAGCCGGCATACACACAGATATCCGCATTCATCATGACTGATACTGTACCATTTTCACTGGTTGGCGCTTGACTGCGAGGGTTGGCTGGTCACCAGACGGCTTCCTTTGTGGTGATGTCGAAGACAGCGTCAACCTCTGTTTGCCTGTCTTCGAGATACGAATTGATTCTGGTTTGGCACCACAATGTGACATACGCATGCTGAGAACTCATTTTTGCAGCCATCGGATATGGTCATTGAAAGCAAAACAAAACTAAAGTTGAGCACATAATTTTAGTTGTGGTCATTGAAAGCAAAACAAAATTAAACTTAAGTAAGTAGTTTTAGTTTTGCCACGGGAAGTGGGACAGTGAACTGTGTGTACAATAGAGAGGTGAAACAGTACAGCCAATAGTCTACTGTAACAATACTGCAAATTTCAATGTCCCGCCCCCCCCCCCCCCTGCTGTACAAGCTACGGGCTGAAAGTGTCTATGGCAAGGATATTCAGTTTATCAAAACCGAATATTGATCCCCCCTAAGCTATGGCCTGGTCCAAGCTTCAATAGCTGTAGGGATGGTGTTAATTTGGGATTTAATTTAATTCAAATGTAGTGCAGCTCTATGAGACATGGGTTTTGTGACAAAGTTGCCAGCCACATAGATCATGGATAATGCCCAGTGATACAGATTTCCGTGATTTTTTCGGTTAAGGTTTTGGGTCAATGGGGGTGTTGCTCGATCCGTGCGCGCACCGTGCATACTTTTGGGTATTTTTATTACCCAGATTGACATCGACTGCATGGAATTGGGGTCCCGTTTATATTTAGGGGGGGGCGGTTCATCCATCGGTCACAACCCATCATACCCCGCTCTTTCCTCAATGAGGTGGTGTCAGAAATCAAGTGGAGCCCAACGGTTGGATGAGTTTAACCACTCTCCGCATTTTCCATTCCTAGTCACCCACTTCACAGATGCAATGCCACTTGCGAGCATTGGGAAGGGCGTTGAGTGATGTATTGTTTAACCCCAAATATGCGGCAAACATCTATAAAGTGAATGTAGCGGTCGATTTTTTGGGTAATATTGTCTGGTGCTGTCCCCTGTCACCAGGAACAACCCCTGATGTCCTCATTTGGGACCAGCATGGCCCTCAGCGTTTGCGCGGTGACTTCCGGGACTTTGAAATTGGTCTCCATGATGGAGCCTACAAGGGGCGCATCCACACTATGATTCCTTTCCCTGGTCGGGGCAAGCTAAGTGACTGGCAGCAACAATACAATGATGTGCATGGTTGGTACCGTGCCAGAAAGGAGCATCTGTTTGCCCAGCTCTAGCATTGGAAAATTGTTCGCAACGTTTGGCAGGGTGAGGAAACTGAACTGCATGAGACAATGTGCATTCTTCAGCACATGGAGCAGTTTGGTAATTCCTGTAAGGTCTGCTATCAGCCATATGGACCCTGGCCTCGTGTCCCTGAGGGATTGTGGACCAACAACCTGCTCGTGGTTCTTCCCGAAGAAGGTGATGATGAATCGGTTCGACGGGCTGTCATTTATGCAGAGAGCCCAGCGTGAAAAAATGTGGCTCTTGTGATTTGCTTTTTTGTAATGAATGTGTTGGAGGCCATACATGTCAGTTCTCCACACTTCCCTGCATTGCATCGATTGTTCGTAGCCCGCAAGACAAAGATCCGGCAATGTCACAGGACACCGACACAGTATTTTCCGGGTTTCCCTAATTCTGCATTGGATGAAATTATAATGCCCGCAACGCAACCGTTCCAGCGCTAAGTTTTCAGGCCGAAATAGAATGGAAACTCCATCAAGCTATTGTACCCGTTGACTCTTTCGTGGACATCTTGGTTGCTCTCCCTGATGAATCCGTTGCGACAGATTGATTATTTGTCATTTGTCTATTTGACTGATTTCCAAATTTCTACTGCAGTCAGTTTGAATTGTATGTGTTTCAACGTCAAGCAGTTTTGCGAGCAGTGCATGTTTTGCTAAAGATTCTTGGTATGCTAGCAAGGGCTGCAGGGTGCAGAAACTGGGACCCTGGGACCCGTGACAAGCATTAGAACAAAAAATGAAGTTTCTTGGTATGCCAGCCAGGGCTGCAGGGTACCGAAATTGGGACCCCGGATGTGGTTGTATGGGGGCTGTTCACCACGGTTGAAGTTGGGTAAACATCCCAAAAACATTGAACCGTGCGCGCACCGTGTGACAACTCCCCCAATGTGCATCAAGCAGGGTGTTCCAGATCAGAATAGACGGAGGGGGGAAGAGACACCTAGAGGCAAGCAAAAGCTAGGTAGAGCATGCGGAGACACTGAGATTGGAAAAGAAGCTAACTTAAGCTGAGTGGCTGCAGTGGTTAAATCACAGCTTGCAGCCAGCCTTTGCCAGGGTCAGACTCAACCATGTTTCATTTCTAATGAACCTAAGATTAGGTGTTTGTTGACTTTGACACAAGCCCCTTAAAAGTGTACAATCTGAGAGACAAAGGTTCCATGTTTGTAAAAGAAGATACAACCGCAAACACGTGACCATGATTGCCCATGTCGTCAGAGCTAATAGTTTCTATGATCGCCGTGCTTTCTTGTGGCCGGTAGCATGCGCTAAAGGGAATGATTTTATTCATGAAGCCTGCCCCATCCTCCTTAGCAGAACAAAGAAAGGCCGGAGTAGTTGGAGTTTTTGTTACAGTGGCTTACTAAAGATTTTGATGCGCAAGTGCAACCACTTAAAAATCAACATAAACATGTCTTGCTGATTGTGGATGAGAATAAGACCAAGATCGCACCAAACATCATTCAAGCTGCTGTAGCACTCGGAATGCACCATCTTACTAATGTGATCCGGCCACTTGACATTTCACTATTCAAATCATTCAAGCCACGAGTGAACAAAACACAGAGAATCTCGTCCAAAGAAACAAAATTAAGAGTGTCACTGCAGCCTTAAGGATGGGGTTAGGGTTATATATGCAAAGTTTGTAAAGGACACTTGGTTGAAACGTGCTACACCCCTCACAATTCTCAAATCATTCAAGCCACGAGTGAACAAAATGGAGAGAATTTCGTACAAAGAAACAAAGGTAAAAGTGACACAGCAGCCTTCAGGATGGGGTTAGGGTTATATATGCATGGATGCTTGGTTGAAATGTGCCACACCACTCACTGAATGATCTCAAAAAAAGCAGGCATTTAGCCGTTCTCCCAATTGTACTTTCGACAAAACTTGGACCTCTGCCAGCTTGCACCCTGCCCGTCTACGCCTTCGCTAGAACCTGAAGCTTCTATCAAGAACCTAGCACCATACCCTGCCCCTCTTCTTGTGATTGAACCATCTCCGGAGAAAGCAGAGTTTGCATGCATGAAATGCAAGGCCGCCCAACCAAGCGAACAAGTTGGATCTGCGAGACATACAATTAGGTAGCTTTCTCACCTTGGACCCCTTCACAGCAGCAACAGAAGAACATACTCAGCAGTAGGAACGAAATAAGGATAATGGAGCGAAGCAACAACAAGGGCGGCGGCAAGCCGATAGGATGAGACCAATGTCTTCTTCCAAAAAGTAGCAAACCAAAAAAAGAAGAAAAAACTAGTTGGCAGGCCCTGATCCACAAAAATCTACCCGTACTACCACCAACCCTAAAGCTCTATGATTACTGCCGCCGTGCACCAGAAACTTGTCATGATGATGACATGAGAGCATATTTATCCTACTTGTTGAGCAATTGGAGTATGTTCGAACACACTCTCATCACGCGCATTGACACACTCTATTGCCGTCTAGACCCGAAAAAAACAGTCCATTGTTTGATGTAATGTTAGATTGTTGCTTTGTTGCTTTTACGGAGAAAACAGCAAACTAACAAATATAGGAAGCCATTGGGTATTGCAAAGTGTCTCATGCCCCGATACAAAAGCCTTTTTAGGACTGCGAAGTGGCCTGACACCCATAGATAGGTGCCTTCTTGACCCTACAAAGTGTCTCCGTGCCCATATAAAACGGCCTTTTTGGTAGTGCAAAATGTCTCCATGCCCATGAATAGGGGCCCTTTTAGCAGTGCCAAATGTCTACATGCCCACGTATAGGGGCCTATCTAGCAGTGCAAAGTGTTCCCATGCCTAGCCTATTTGGGCAGTGCAAAGTGTCCCGCTGCCCATATATAGGGGCCTTTTTAACACTGCAAAGATTCTCCGTGTCCATTTATAGAAGCCTTTTTGTCACTGCATGCTGTCCATCTATAAAAACCTCTTTGGCAATGCAAAGTCCCCATGCCCATATATAGGGGCCTTTTTGGAAGTGCAAAGTGTCCCCATGCCCCTGGTGAGCGAACAAAATTGAATAGATCAACTGCATCACACCAATACGATGCATCACATATACCAAATCCTTCTGGCTCTAGTTTGAGGGCACCATTGTCCTCTAACGTTGCTCACCTACTTACCCAATTGATATGCATAGCATGAACTCATCTAAATTGTTGTTGTTGTTGTTGTTGTTGTTGATCATTAAAAAATGATTGTTCTGACTTGTTGCTATTGTTATTGTTGATCATCAATAAAACATTGTGCTTTCAACAATGTCACCCGTCGAAGATTTGGACAAGCGGTTTATGATTTGTGGTCAAATGTAGCATCATCTTGCAGAAGATCTGGGACTCTCAGCTATCTGGATTTGGGCTCTGAAACTGTTGGGTGTTGTGTGCAGCAGAGCCGCATTCAGGCCTGCTTTGTGGTTTCCCAATGGCTAAGAAAGGAGACATTTTGGTGTCAAATTGGTTGTGCATGGCTTCTGGAAAGCACCAATTTGGTGGTATGTGAGGGTATTTCAGCTGGCCAAGAGTCGATTTTGCGAACAACCTTGCAAAAATGGACACAGGGTGGGTCAAGCCATCAGCGATGTGTACCCACAAAGCAAAAGCTCAGTTTTTGCCAGGAGGACACAAGTACATTTTCATAATCCATGAATCCCAAGGTTTGGCCAACTGCAGCCTAGAATGCCCAGAATGTTCACCGCAACCCATATCCCGACTGTAACTTTGCTGTATCTGATGCCCCAACTGGCGCTCTGCTGTGCCTGACATCCCAACCGTTGCACTACCGTGCCCGAACCCTGAACCATTGCTGTGCCACAGTGCAATTGTCACCTTCCTTGGCTTCTTCTTGTGTTCCCCTGCCCTCTCTGTGGAAGTGATATGGCATGGTATCGAAAAAAAAATCAAACGTGCTGTGGCATGTTGGTTGTGAACAGTGTTTTGAATGGTGCATGCGCAACAAAAAGCAATGGCAAATGCCACACAAACAAAGGCCTCCTCATTCAAATGGTGCTCGCCTGTGTTTGGTTGAACGAGCAGACAGTGTCTGCTGCCCTCCAACTCAGTTACCAAGCATCAGCAGAGCAGGTCCACCCTTCTAGTGGAGTGGACGGAGGATGCAACATAGCAATCTAATTTACACCCACTGGCCTGAAAGACAGCACCATTGTTGTCAGTCTGAGTGTGCCTCTTTGAGCATCTCAAAGTGCCCCGATGAGCCATTTTGCTGCCAGCGCTCCGCTCATGGGTGCTGTGGTGAATCTCACCAGCACAAATCACCCTTGAATTTGAATTTCGTCAACTCCTCCCACTCTGTCCAAAGGTACCAGTCATGGATTTGTAACATGCGCACAGTTTTGGAAGGGTGGCCTGCTGCCGCCAGGGGCGGGGGGGGGGGGGGATCTGGGGTGTTTGGTGGAAGCGATGTGTGGGTGCAAAATTCTTTACCCACAGCCTGCTTGGGCCTTTTAGTGTGTGCGTGTTGCGGCACGAAGCACGTCCGGCCATGTGCAGCGTGTGGTGGCATGAAGCGTTTCCACCAGACCGTTGAGAACCGGATGATGCCCAACCCTGGACATGGCGGGGGGTGTGCCTCGGTGTGGAGTGCGGGGTTGTTGGACGTGTAGGTTGGTCTAGTCCCAGGCCTCGAGTAGCTGTGAACGGACACTCTGTAGTGTGCCTGCTTCGCCGTTGGTTCATTTAATGCACGCGCTGTGCTCTAACAATCTAGATATATACCATTTAAACTCTCTTCTGCCTTTGTGCTGCGCAATGAGGGACTTCCATCCAACTGCAGAAATCTGACAAGAGCAAGGGACAACAAATCCCACAGTAAGCTCCTGTGACTGCACTCTACTGGTGGCAGACAATGCAAGAGGCTGTGCATTTACAAAAATTTGAGGACGTCGCACTTCTGAACACCCGTCTGGTTACTGCCAAAGAGCAGTGACCCTCTCCCATCTGCAAAGATCGTAGTCTGACCAACCGCACTTGTGAACCGGTTTGGCTTCCACCACATGACATGATGACCTGTAAGCAGCTCTCCCCGCAATAAGAATGAACGCATGAATGTTGGCGGGGACATTCTCGTGCACCATTGAAGGTTACTCCCTGTCAAAACGATCCAGAGGGATGCCATGGCAACACATTAAGCACAGGTTATGCGTCAGCTTCTTCTTCTTCCTCTCCCTCCAGCTCTTCCTCTTCATCCTCATCAAACCCTTCCTCCAAATCATCGTCGTCGTCGTCGTCAAACTGGACCTCCTGAAGAAGGTTGCAGGGCAAGGGAGGGTGCTGGAGGAGGGGTGGTGCCCACCTTCCTGGGGTCCCTATGAATCCTTGTCCATGATTTCTCAAGGACCCCCACTAGGCACACGGGAGCGTCCGCACACACCCGGTGTGTGCTGTGAGAGCCCTAGTAGGGTTGTCCTCACAGCCTGGTCATTTTCCACGAAAACACAAATTCCTCCAAGGAATGCAGGCGTTGGCACTGCCCTTTTGGCATTGGATCCATTACCACTTTTATGCCACTCTTTTGGCGGATCCAGCGAACCTGATGATCCCAGACCATAGCGGCCAATCACCACCGACTCGCCCACTCAACCACCAGCACCCCAGCAAACTTCGGCAGCGGGTGAAAGCAATTCACCAGACCCACCAGAATACTCATTCATCCACGCCTTGATCTCTACTGCCCTAAACGGTCCCCTGCTGCATCTGTTGGCCTTAGCCCATCCGGTTGCCTGCGCCGCTCCAGCTTTGCTGTGTTGCGTTTTTTTTTTGGTTCGGTTGACGGCACCTCACACTTCTCTTGTGGGACTGTCTTCTGCTCTGGACTTTCGGCAGGTGAAATGCTCCGGTTTGTGACTGGGATGCAGGCTTCCTTCATTGGTGGCCCACACACCTGAATCCCCCAGGCTGCCCCTTCATGCAGTCATGCGGGTCCCAGAACCAGAAATCGAGGTGATTTGCAACCCAATCCCGGCACTCCTGTCATCTTGAAAGCACACATGTGACACCCCACCTTCTTGGAGAAAGGTCCGCATGTCCATAGGCAGAAGACCGGATTGGGGTGGATTGGAGCGCCATGGACATCTTGCCACATTTCCATTTGCAGCACAGGCGCCACTCCATCGCCATAGTACTGGACACCACTACAAAAGAATCAGGCTCGATGGAACCTCCCCCAGGAAGGGGCCTGCTCCCAGGACTATGGCCCTCCTGCAATCTTTGAATTTTACTGTGTGGTAGGGCCGTGTTTAGACCGGCTCTGCCCCCCACTGCCACCACCACCACCACCACCACCACCAGCAAACAAACAAATCTAGACAATCCCCTCTGAGTGCTGTTGGTGGGTGTTGCTATTGGGGTGCAACATTAACCCTCGTGACTGGTGAGTGCCCCGGTCGATCCTAAACCATTTACAAGTGTAACAGGTCCAACCACCCCTGCGGAATCAAGTTGAACACCGTCCAAATGCATTCCACTACCCGTGCCCGTTTGTGCCGAGGGCATGCCTAGGCCTGACCAGGCCGTCGCGTACAAATGCCTTGGCCAATGCGGACACTGGCACTTGCCGCGGGGTGTGGGTGAAAATTCTTCGGCTCAGCGGTTGAGCTGGTCACCACGACGACTCTCAAGGCCTGTAATGGCCCCTTGGCATGGCCGAGCAGGAGCCTTGTTGGACCTTTGAAACCGAGGCCACGACAACACCCAAATCTGAGGGGGCGGCAGGAGGAACTTACAGATCACCCTCGGCTTTCACCGCTCATCTTATACACTCCCCATACAGTCAACCCTCCGCCTTAGGGGGAGTATCCGCACCGCGCGCGCACCGTGCGCGCACCGCGTCAGGTATTTGAACAACTTCTCCAGGAGATGGTCTACGGGGAGAGGAGTTGTAGATGGTACCTGCTGGGCTCTGAGGCGTTACCATTCCCCCTGATTGGCTGTGGATGAAAGGGTCTACGGAACAACCCAGTACCCGCACCGCGCATGCACCGCGCGCGCACCGCGTCTGATACTCCCCCTTATAGACCAACCATTTCATAAACCTTCTAGTTGATTAACCCCCCATGTTATTGACCACCCATTTCATCGGGCCTAGTGGTATTAACCCCCCAGCTTATAGACCTCCCATTTTACTGGTCAACAAACAAGAGAAAGCAGCTGCACGCCTCCCACTGCAAGCCCCCCTCATGGCAGGCGCGCAGCAAAAAGGCTCCCGATGCGCCTTCTCAAGACGGACCAGTTCGCGATCCTGAACCCCCTGGGCCCTGTGTCACGCGACCCAAATCAGTGGGGCGGGCACCTCCTCCAAACCGCACAGCCCTGGGTTGGGCTGCATGTCAGGCCCGCCGGCTTGCGGTCGCCGGGAAGTGCACACAAATGGAGGAGCGTATGCCGCAAGTGTGAGCGGCACCCTGACTGCCGAAGCCAAACTCAACGCAGCGCCCTGCACAACACACCCCAGAATAGTACTGCAGCGGGTTGGGCCACATTTCGTCTTTGATGAGGCCGGCCAGATCTTCATCTTCAGGCTGTTTCTCGTCAAAAAAGGAAAAGAAACTCTGCAAGGACAATGATGCAAGGATCGCGCCGGCCTTCAGGCCGGCAACACTGGCGGCAATGCGGGTGGGCAAGGAGCAAATGCGTTGAGAGCCCGGATAAGCGCGCAATCAATTCGATTCGTGACAGACTCATGACAGATGCCTGCGGGAAGGATGGGAACCAGTTACCGACGGCTCACGCCTTGGGTCGCATTGGGTGCCATGACGCGACTCATTTGATCAGAAGATACCTTTTGATCCGCAACCCCCACCCCCCCACACCTTTAATCAACCCCACCACAAGCGGCGCGCCCTTGGTGTAGGCTGGGGCGAGGGGAAGAGGCAACAGGGGCAAGGGGTGTGTGCTTGGGTGCATGCTAGAGGAGGGGGCGTCGGGCAAGATGTGTGTGCCTGTGCCCTTATCCTCCTTGCTCGCCAGGCGTGCACCTCTCCACGCAGGCTGTTCCATCCCCAAGCATACACCTGAACAGCCCCCCTCGTCCACTCCATTCAATTGTCCAGCACACACATATCTCTCTGGGACGCGTAATTTTATGCCAACACGGAGCGTTTTCAGGGGTTGGTGCCTTTGTTGCCTCATTTGCGCCCGCTGAGTGTCCCAAAGGGGGGGGTATGTGGGGTATATTCGGAAAGCCCTTGAAAAGGGCTTTTCGGACATGTATTGGTTGGGGGGGGGGTCCGGAACCATATTTTTTCGAAACTTGGCCATTACCGTTGACAGGTTGGGTTTTTTTTTGTCTGTTCTAGTCCCGTTTCAGACAGACTGCACTGCACCCCTACCCCCATTACTCCAACATATGGGCATATGAGGGTCAAGTCTTTCGGGTGCATTTGTTGCATTTGATGTGTAGAAGACATGTGCAACATGGGTCCCCTCAAGACCCCAATATGTTGAAGACTTTGACCAATAACTACCTTGGACACCCGGGTGATGCCTGGTGCAACTTGCAGCATCAAGCTCACCAGAGTGCAAGAAATCAAAGATGGCAGAATTTCTCAAACAGGCTGTCAAATTGGGACATGAGACCACAATATTTGGATTCAGCACGTCAAAATGCATCCATTTACCTCCTTTCACTTTGCTCCAGCTCCACAACATGTCGGAGCACCCAGGGGAAAACCTGTGAGTTGGTGTCCCGCACGCGTGAGTGGAGCAGCCTGAGGCCCGAAAACCCTGAAACGCCGAAAAGTTCGGCCTCGGTACTCCAAAATATAGTCACCTATCCCCCCCCGACCCATACATTTCTGAAACGGCGTTTTCTCACAGATTTCGAAAAGCATACACATACCCCCCCCAAGATGACGACATTTTGGTGCATTAGACCAAAAGTTGAGAAAAGTCTGAAAAAATGTCAAAACGCTCCGTGTTGGCATAAACCGAATGTCCCAGAGAGATATGCGTGCACACGCTCCCTCTTCGCCATCCCCCAGGACGACTGACGCAAACACACACACGAACAAAACCACAAGAAAGCAGTGAGGCGGTGAAACACACACACACACACACACACACACACACACACACGCACACACACACATGCACACACACACACACACACACACACACACACACACACACACACACACACACACACACACACACACACACACACACACACGCACGCACGCACGCACGCACGCATGCACGCACGCACACACACACACACACACACTTAGTGATAGTGAAGGGAACAAGAACCAACAGATAACCTATGTGGATACAAATGCACCGGGAGGCACTGTGGGTACAAGTCTCAAGCATCCTCATCAGAGGAGCAAAAAATGCTGGCCCTCAGACGAGCAGGCGACTGACAGCAGTGGTGCTGTAAGTCGGAATCAACGACACACGTTCACACATACACAAGAGAGTAGCAGGAACAGACAACAGCATTGCAGATGACACACACACACACACACACACACACGCACGCACGCACGCACGCACGCACGCACGCACGCACGCACGCACGCACGCACACACACACAAAGACGCCCTTCTGTGCTCACCTGTGCGGGTGTCTCGCTCCGTGTGTGACGAAGGAAGAGGGCACTGTTAAGGCAAGCACTTGCCTCTAACTCCAGCACAAACAGTGCACCCAGTCTTACTAGTTGCTAGTTGGCGCGAGACGGCTGTGTTGTGTGAATAACTCTCGAACTCTGAGCGCTAAAAGCAAAAAGGTGCAAATTAGCCGTACTCTTGCTGCGACCCAAACCATCAAACAGAGATACGCCAACACCAAATCGAAAGGCCTTGTCGATCCCAAATAATGCTGCGGAATACCAGGGGCGGCCAGGCCCCGAACTTTACCCCGTGTTCCCCAGCATATAGCTACGCACCCCTTGGCGCTCTCTTCCCTCTTACAGCGTACAACTTTGCATACACCCCAGCACCACGGCAGGCCAGCCACAGCGAGCATATTCCTGCACGTCTGTGGAAGCATAGGGCACACCTGCTCCTCTCTTGCGCGCTTCTTGTCTCCCTTCTTGCTGGCAGCCTCAGCGGGGTTCTATGGAGAAAGAAAACAAGTAAAACGTACCTGGGGGGCGCACCAATATTCCCAGGATTTCATCACTGTGTCCGCAACCTCTGCACCCAATTAATGTTTCGTTAGAAATCTCAAAAGTGTTCACCTGATTACCTGTTTGATACTGATGGTTTTGGGTGTTGCATGGTGCTGCCGAAGCTGACCAAAGTTAGGTAGCAGTGGGGTCTATATTCCTTGGACATCAGAATTCTGGTGGAGAATCACCAATGCTATTGGGACCCTAAACTTTCCCCTTGGGCACTGGAGTCATTTTGTGGAGCATAACCACGTACAGAGGTAGTTCCATCACCAGCGAGGCCTCCAATATCAGGACCGTTGTTTGGGGTAAGCAGGCTCCACAGCGTGGGCAAAGCCCTGTGCCATCCACAAGAGAAAAGGCCCATGCCCAGTGCAGGTCAAAATGGCGCCTGACCATGACCACCGGTTGTGGCGTGGGAGTCCTGAAAGCCGATACCACCCAAGCCAACTGCTTTAGGGACTGGCTACCTTGACATAAGACAAAGAAGTATCAACACACTCAAAGAGGGTCCGAAACATGCTACAAGTGTTCCTTCGTCACGTTGAATGATAAACGTTTCAGAAGTTCCACACTGGTCTTCAATTTTGGGCAGAAAACGACAAAAACCTTTATGAGCCCTTGCCCCGACGACTGCTGGAAATCTCATAGGTACAGCGGGGCACAAACCACACCACCACGTTTTGAAACATGCTACGAAAGTGTTTTCTTGTCATGTCACCCTTTTGTGGTCATAAGGACAATGACATCAACCACAACTCGATTGGAAGGTGACACAAGGTACTTGGTGTTGCACAAAACTACCATGGCACCTAGGGCCGAATTGCACTTAGGAAAATGGTACAGACATAATTTCGACACCATGTACGCCTGCACATGCTACCATGGTTGCACTGGCACAAAAATGACCAACCTAACCCTGTACATGTTCGCCTTTTGAGATGAAGTGTGTGTGGGGGGGGGGGGGGGGCTGGCACAAAATCAATAGCTTTGGCGCTTTTGGTTGTTCTCATATTCTCAAGGAAAATAGTGCACCTATAATGGCACTGGAATCTGGGCTCAGTCAACCCTCGGCCCAAGATAGTGTGGGCTAGCTTGGGAGCTTGAGGCCACGTCTTCCCTTGTGCATGGGCCTGGGAAGGCAGGGCTTATGCAGCCAGTTTGATTCCTCCCCACTCTAGGGACCCTAACTTGTTGTCTTCCATTCGCATGTTGCGTCGGGTCACTGCTTTCTGTTGGCTGCTGCGGCCGGTGCTCCTGCAGGTGTCGTTTCTGCGTTTGTGGAGCCCAGTAGTTGGCGTATGTGTGTTGTGCTGGTTGTTGTGGGGGTCGTTTGACTGTTTGCTGTCCACACACCTCCGTTCTCAGGCCGTCCACAACCTGCCTCTCTATGTTTCCGTGTGCGTGAACCCCACGTGACCTGCTCCGCATGGTGTCCCGGGTGATTTACGCTGCACCATGACCGCGCCGTCATCCTTGGTTCTGCCCACCCCGGTTTTGTCGGAGGGGCCTTCTCTTGCCTGGCCTACCATTCCTTTCAACAGGGCGCCTCAGGGGCCCCAGCGGTGGCCCACTGGGTGCTGGATCCCCTGGGCGCAGATGAACAACGGCGCTGTGCCGCAGAGGCCCCAGGGTTGGCTACCGCCCCCCCCTACAAGCCCCCCACCCCTCTCCCCGTCTTGGCCCTCTGGGCCCACAAATAGTGTGGAAGGGTGGGGTACCGACCAACTGGGATGCCCGTGTGGTAATGGTTTTTGTTTTCAGCCACACCACATCGTACGGAAAATACAATTAGGGTTTTCATAGTCTCTCAGCAGATTTCCAGTACAAGCTCCACCTTCTTGAATTTCACCATCTGCACAAACAATCTCACGGCCACCAAAGGAAATTCATGAACATTAAATAGCAGCATGGATGGGCACTTTGCTGAATAAGACTTGTTGCATTGCAATTTGCATACTGTTAGATCCACAAAAAGGGAGTTGATCCGTTGAAGGCCAGGAACGCCAAAGTAGCCTATTCAACCATTTTAAGGCCTTTTGAACCTATGCAGAACTCCGATTTCTTTACATTGGGCAACCATGCCCTTTCAGGGAAGAAACCTTGACACAGTCTTGGAACCAACGAACTGGCATCCAACAACGTACAAGACATGCACAGGAGGGCCTCAAATGAAGACTAACTTAGTCCTTGCCTTTTGGTCCTTCTTTTGCGCTTGTACATAAATGGGTGAGGCGAAAAGCAATGGGTGTGGCAGGCTATACCCCCACCCCTCCGATGCACATGCATCATTTTTGACCTGAAAAATAGGTGGATTTGTTGCGCTGGGGCCTCGGGGAATGCCTGGGGAAATGCCTAGGGCCTGGGGGAATGACTGTTGGGAACTAATTTGGACTCCACATGGGACTCAATAGCTGGGTGAGTGGGTGGGGGAAAGAATTATGCAGCCCGAGGGGTGTCTGAAGTAGGCCAGAAAAATGGCTTCTCAGGGCATGTGACAAAGTGAGCCTGGTTTTGCAGCGTGATGTCTGGTACAGCACTTACACTGGAAGGAACAATACCATGGTGCATGCAATGTACATCATAGGCTGGAAGAAGCTGGGCAATTTGAAGCACTACTGCAAGCACCGACGAAATAGTGCTGTCAGAATCCCAAAAATATACAGCAAATCTTAACCAGATCTTAACAATGAAATACTGCCTAGATCTTGGCAGAACTCATTTCTGAATCAACCTCACTATGCCACGCACTTTCATGATGCCGGCTATGCAAAATGGAACCCGTTTGTCATTTTTCCATTTTCCATCCTATATGGTAAGGATTTGGATTTCGTGACAAGAGTGGTCCTGCTACAACCAGCCAACAGCAAGAACCCACATGCGACCTTATCGAGTCCAGCGCATACAGGCTTTCTAGGTAGAGGGGTCCCCAAAAAACACCCTAGCCACAGAGTTGTTACAAGGTGCTACAGACCTGCACCTCGCGAGAATGGCGAAACCAAGGAAGGGTCTGACAGTTGTATGATGTCAGCAACTTGGCAGCCCTGCATTGTCAAGATCCTGATACATTGTGAGCATCCTCGAAGTACCATTGTCAAGATCGAAATAGTAGACTACTGTTAGGATCCTCACAGCCTGTTACTTTCGCAATGCGGACAACGACGTAACTTTTGATGACGATGCATTGCACAAAACATGTTAAATCAGTGCACAATACTACTACAACTATGTAATACCCACAACGAGGGTGCACCTACACATACCTGGTCACATCATGTGGCCAAAAGCCATAGTGAAAATAGGCAGAGGGCCACATGTGGAACTGCCACCAACACATCCACCCCAAACAGTAGGGTCTGGTGCGCTCCACGGGGTGGGTTTTGGCACGCTTTGTGACTTGGTGATCCCTCCCAGATTGATACGTCGGGCAATTTTACTCCGTCCCCCCCAACTGTAGACCCACCAGCAAAAGACCATTTGTATGACCCACCCCCCTTTTGGCCCCTCCTCGGCAAAGACAGCTATAAGACCCACTTCAAAAAGACCTCTATATTAGACCCACCGGGGAAAATTTTGCGGAGCACAAGGAAATGAAGCAAAATTTTCCTCAACCTCACCCCCAACCCAAAAAAAAAACAAAAAACATTCATTGGATGCTTTGAGTGCTGGGATGGTGTCATACATCAATGTTTCGATTCATCATGTGAAAATGTGTGGTGACATAATGATGATGTCACTGCCCCCCAAAACAGTTTTTTTCCGTTGAAAAATAAAAACGGATAAACGGCATTCTTTGGTGGCTGACAGGTCACAGTTGCTCCGTATCAAAGAAGTATAAGACCCACTTCAAAAAGACCACTCTCTAAGACCCACCCGACATGGCTCGGGGGGGGGGAAATTATAAGACCCGGGTCTACAGTCGGGGGGGACGGAGTAGTACATTACAGGGAAGGGGCATTAGTGATTGATACCCAGCTTTCGGAAGATGTTTGATTAATATCATTACATGATGCGCCACAGGACAATTTTGGGTTTGGTGATGTAGGGTCAAGCTCTGAGGGAGGCCAGTTGGGATGCCTTGTCCCAGCATAGGTAATCCTAGAAAACATTGGAGTAGCTAGTTCAACACCACCCTGTTTTGAATGCATAGAGGGTGTGTTGTGTGTTGTTGTGGTGCCTTGTCTTTCTTTTGCGTGGGACTTGGGTTTGGGCTTGGACTTGCTGTCGTAGGTGTTGCAGCCTGGTGGTTGTTGTGGTGGTGATCGTCGTCATCGTCGTGGTCGTGGTCTTGGTGGTCGTGGGCATGGTCGTTGTCGTTGTCGTGGTAGTTGTTGTTGGGGCTAGCTGGCTACGTACCTCCTGTGGTTCCCTAAGGTTGTTGGCTGATGCTTGATGTGGGATTGCGCCGTTGTTGCCATAGAAACGGATGGTAGTATTCGTGGCCAATTGTTGTAGTTGCTAGCTAATGCTTGCACGGATGGTGATGTTCCTCGGAGTTTTGCTGCTCGTCGGCGTTCCTTGAACCTCATCAATGCACGAATACACATGTGACTATTCGTGCTGTGCAATATCACACCTTGCCCGGCTTCCACTTGACACCGCTTTGCGTCACTTCGGCCTCACCGTTGTCGGCAAATGTGATCTCCTTCCATAGCTCAGCGTTGTCGAAATAATCATTGCTGTTGAACGACTGTGAAAATGATACCGAAGATCGAGTATGCGCCGCGGGATGTCCTTGTTCTGAAAATCTCGTCGCGGGGCTCAAGACCTCCTTATTCAACCCGCGATGCCAACGCACACCCCGCGGTTGAGGAATGCGTACACAAAACACGTTCATCGACTCAAAAGCCTAATACCGCCACAAAGTGTCGATTCAACAGAAGTGACCATGCGCAAAAAAACAATACCATTGTAATTTTGTAGCCGTTCTTAACGTTCTCCTTCTCATCCACCAACAAAGAGGTGACATGTTTAAAGATGCTCTCGTCTTCGGTGCCAAGGAACGAATGAACCTCGGGGTGATGTTGAAAAGCAGTAAACCAGAAATTAGGGATCTTGCTAATCACTTCGTTTCGTTCAATATAGATTGGTCTCTTTTGTTTGTTAAAGGACGATTGCAGCTCCAAGACCTTTGGAAGAATACAACGGACATTCATCGAACTTCGAGGAAGAATTTTGCATGCACCGAGGCCTTGCTTCAATGTTCGGCCGCCCCTACTTTGGAAACACAAGCCGCAAGCCACGAAGGCGTTCTTTCCTTGTCGTCGTTGTCGTATTGGCTTGGCTTGCACGAAACTCGATGACCCGTGACCATGACACCCACGTGGTGGCAACCCAATTTATTCTCTCATTTCTCTCTCCACCGAGCACGAAGGCCCATCATACATGCGGAATGCACGAACGGTAGCATGGGGAATTGCCAGAGGAAGCGTTTTCGGAAGGTAATGAGATGCACGACACATGCACATTTTGTTCTTTCACGTCCTCTTTCACTCAAATCATTCCACAAATGTACGAACAAACAAACGAACAAATCAATTCAGGCCCGTCCTAGATGCTCTCAAAAATGTGTCCCAACCATGCGGCGAGTGCCAAAGGGCACAAGGGGGCTTGAGCTCGCACGCTTTGCAAGCTCATAACAAGACGGAATCACCTTTTGATCAAATTGCTCTTCGATCTCTTCAACTTTGTTCTGCAATTGTTGAAGTTCATTTGCCGCACCCTCCATGGCCGCACCCTCATCGACTTTTGCCTTCTTGCTCATTTTGGAGACGACTCTATGATCGGGTTGAACTTCTTTGCTTGTGAGAATAACACGTGCAACACGCAAGACTCGTCAATTTTTGTGACAATGTGTGTTCCTTCCTACATTCGTTGAAATTTCCCAACCAAAAGGTGGGTGGTAGGTGGAATTTTTCAAACGTGGTGTCATGGACTTGAACATGGTCACACGTCACACGGTCACACGTCACATAAGGCACTCGCGTGTTCCTTCAAAAAAGGAACAAATGACCGCGACTTCAAAAGCAAAAAACGACACAAACTCTCAAAGAAAACATAATTTCAAAAACGTTTGCGAAGCAAATTACTTGAGCCTTGGTGGATGCACGTAAATTCAAGATCGTCGCATTGCAAGCGCTATCATTAGATGATAGTCTTCCGTGCCCTTGTGGAGAGGGCCAACGAGAGGAGCCATGCTTCTTGTGAAAGGCAACACCCACCAATACCACATCCACGTCATTCATTTGTTCGGTTGCTCAAATCCAACCGTGACAACTTTGGCTCTTATATCATCCAATCGGGCACAACGAGAGGATATAGGTTAGTTGTTGTAGCCACGAGGAAATACTCTTTGTCCTCGCTCAGGAGACAATTTGGTTGGAGTTTTATGAAGCCGATGCACCTTGAAAGAGATGGCATCAATAATGAAACATTTCGATACGACGCGGCACGCACTTCCCCTCTTGGAAACCGCTTCTCTCCAAGGAACTCCAACCTTTTTACCACAAAAAACCATCAATTAGCAAATGTTAGCCCTTGATGAGACCAGTGGCCTCAATTAGCAATTCACCCTCGTTACGTGGAGAGGGGATAAGCATAACAGTGTAGCTGGTAATCAAACACAAACGAAAAATGAACTGCCTGGCTGCCGGAACTCCTTGAGCCAGGTAGGATCGACCGCGGCCGTAATGAGACCACCACTGCGAGCAAACTCCATCTCCACCACAATTGCATCGAATCTTGTAATTTGTGTCATCGCAGACGACAGTATCATGGTTATTTTCTCATTGAAGTTCACGCCCGTGACTTGAGAGGAACTATTTTGGCTGCAGTGCAGGGGCGATAATATGACCACGTAACACACAGACACTGATGGTAGTCGGGGAAAAGAAAATCCCCTTGATTTTGCACCAAAACGACAGGCAACTGTGAATCCAGCGGTGCATCCTATCTCCGGCGACCAAGCACGCTGTAGAATTGTGAACAGTCGAAATTTGTATTTGTATTTGGAGGACGGCTTCGTTGTACATTTCCACGAAGGATGACGTTTGTTGAAGAGTGGTTGTTTTCTTTCCGGTGCACCTTGTACCCTTCGCAACGGATCCACCAACGGTAAACAACAACATATTACGTTGGTTTACATATTCGTCAGCGTTGTTGTCAAAATGTCTCGGAAGTATGATTCTTCCACGACCACTTTCTCACCTGAAGGTATGTTTGTTTGTTGTCAACGATGCTTGTTTCCGTGTGACACTCGAAAACTTGTAGGTGTGGCTCATCTGATTCGTGGTTTCGCATTTCTGAAAAAACCGTCCCCCGTCAACAGGTCGCCTATATCAAGTAGAATACGCGATCGAGTGTATCAACAACGCGCCCGCGGCGCTTGGTCTGTTGGCCAAGGACGGGGTTGTGCTAGCTGCAGAGAAAAAAGTCAACTCTAAGCTTTTGGTATCCGTTGCCCACCGCGTTGCGTTGTGTGCGCCCAAGGTCGTTTGGCATCGGGTGGCCCGTTGCCTCACGCACCCTGGTTTCTCAATACGTAGAGTTGCTCGAATGTGCTGCTAATTCTGGTTCTGAGGGCCAAGCTTCAAGTGTCAACACGCGCACGGTGCGGATTTTGCAAGTGCCAGACTACAACAACTGACAGGCGTTCACATTGCGCATCGTGCATCGCAGCAACTTTGCGGACCGGGAGAAAACAGGCGATACCCTGGGTACTGGTCGTGAAAATTTCACAGCAAATGCTCAGGGCCAAAGGGCCAAAAACACCACGACGTATTCATCCTGCATACAAGGTGGTTTTGCCCCGGACAACGTGTTTTTTTTTTTAAGTCTTGTTTCACGTATTGAGTCAAAGTTTCCTCCTTGACCTGGGTTCAGATGGCGATACGCCTGAAAGTTGCAGAAAGACTGTTCACCTGCAGCGCCTGTGTGCAAAATCGCCGAGGTAAAACCAAGTTTTCGCAACCGTTTACGGGGTTTCAACGTTGATCCCCCCAAGTAGAGGCAGCAGCTTGCCCTCCAGTAATTGCCTGTCCTCGTGGAGGCGTTGCCAAAATGCCGCGTCGCGTCTTCAAAAGCAAGCTTTCTTCCCAGCTTTCTCCAGGTTCGTGGTGCGCTTACCGCATGTGTCACCAGGTGAAAGGGCCTGCCAAGGCAGGGATCCGCCAAACGCGCATCCCAAGGGCCAACGACCTGTCCTCACGTGAATGATTAACGGTTGTCTGTGTGTTGTATAGGACAGTGAGAACAACGGCCGCCATTCCGACACGAGCTTCGAAAAGATGTTCAAGATCGACGACCACATTGCAGTGGCTGCCGCTGGTTGGACCTCGGACGCCAACATTTTGATCAACTATGCTCGTGTCTCAGCACAACGGCACACATACACGTTCAATGTATGTTGGCCAACCCTGCTCTCATCCAGTCGCAAGGTGTAGGAAGCACTTGGGAAGTACGTCTAAGGTACTGGGGTTCGGACCACCATTGCACTGTTTGTGTCAGGAGCCAGTGCCAGTGGAGCAGCTCATCCAAAACATCTGTGATTTGAAGCAAGGCTACACGCAGTTCGGAGGTAGGCCAGCCCTGCTCGCCGACACTGGAACCCGTTGCTGCACAGGAGGACTAGGGGTTGCTCGGGGGCTGGATCGGAAGGGTGTCCGGGACGAAGTGTGGAGGTCGGGTCGTCACGAGAGAAGGGAAACCTCAGTCTATCCAACAGGGCGGGGGCGGGGCGTGATCTGGAGAGTTTGCTCGTCACTTGTGCCAAACCGGCTTCCTTGTGGCAAGCCCCCTTCATCATGTTGCATGAACAAGAGTGGCATTCAGAACACCTGTCAAATTTCTTGCACCCTCCCACATGCCGTCTGTCCCCTGTCTGCCCCTGCCGAGCACCCACAGCAAACGGCGTGCAGGTTGGAGGCGAGGGACTGTGCATGGGAGGAGAGTGCTTTGGCGGGCTGCCGCTCAGGCAGGTGTCTTGCTGGCCCTCTTCGTGCACCACTCCTGACAGACTGGGCGGTGAGGCTTTCAAAACATGAAAGGTGATGGTCGCGATTCCTCAGTGCCTGCACACGTAACAATTGCAGCCTTGTTTCCGCCCTCTGTGTCTCACATCTTGGTCAGGTCAACGCCCTTTCGGTGTTTCATATTTGTACGGAGGTTGGGATGTGTATTTGGGCTTCCAACTGTACCACAGCGACCCCAGTGGCAATTATGCAGCATGGAAGGCCAACGCCATTGGTATGATTGTGCATGCCTGGCCTCCCCTCCACAACCCTCCAACCGTTGCAGAAGGTTGTGAAAGCGTAAGCACGATTCGATTGCGCAACCATCTGTTTGTGGGGGTTGTTGCAGCTCTTTGGGGTGGAAGTCCCACTGATCACCGTGCTCGCTGCCCTCGTCACGTCTACTCCTCTGCCACCAGTGATGTGGGAACTCGCAAGACAGGGCCCGGGGGGGGGGGACAAGGGCGGGCACAGCAGACAAGGAGGAGGGGCACAGCAAGGCGGGAGAGGCAACCGGAACAGCGGGAACAGAGAACCAGAGTGGAGCGGATGGCAGAGCGTGCGCATGGGAGGCAGCGACAATAAAGGGGATGGCTTGGCCAGCCAACCCCGTCGCTACCGGGTGCCAGGGCAACCCCTGCTCAACCGGCATCAGGTGGGGGGTGTCTCCCGCAGCCCAGATGGGCTGTTTGCGCAACAGGAGTGGGAGCCCATCAGGGGCAGACCAACCGTGAGGGGGAAAAGGACATATGGTGGACGGCCCGGACAGCGCGTGGAGGAACAGGGCACCTGGGCCGCACAGAAACACAGCGAGGCAGGCTATGGACGGCCTGTGGACAGAGGTGTGTGGACAGCAAAAACAGTCAAACGACCCCGGCAACAGCCAGCACATCCTCAATACGCCAACTATTGGGCGCCGCTGACACGCAAACGGCACACCATGCCACATTCAGCACAGTCCCAACACGCCAACTACTGGGCTCCGCGAACGCGGAAACGACACCAGCAGGAGCACCGGCCGCAGCGGCCGACAGAAAGTAGTGACCCGACGCAACATGCGAAGGGAAGAACGGGTGACCGTCCAGGGCCCCGTAAAGGAGCAACGACCAGACGGAATGTCACACAGGGGGGGGGGGGCTCCATGGAATTTTTTCTTCGCATGCACCCACACCCCTCCAAACCCAATGCTGGCCAGCAGAATGTGGTGTTTTCCTGCATTTACTCACGTGGCTCATTGTTTGCTGTTTGCCAGGAGGGAACAGTGCAGCAGCTGTGAACATGCTGAAGCAGGAGTGGAAGGAGGAATTGGATGTGGAGGAGTCCATTTTGCTGGCCATCAAGGTGTTGAGCAAGACAATGGACTCTGCAACTCTCGCCACCGACAGATGTATGTCTTGAGGGTGCGTTTCCTTTGTGTCATTGTAGCTGCTTGTCGGGGATGTGAGTGTTCGCTTTTTGAGGCAGCTGGCGTGTAATGCTTCTTGGCAACTGCATCAGTAATGCACACGTAGACGAAGGCGCAATTGTCGTGTCATTGCTGTTGTTGCAGTAGATTGTGCGAGGTATCCAACAACGGTAAGTTGTTTCTACTTGGGTTTTCTCAAACAGTCCTAACAAGGTACACGAATATTTGATTTTCCAATGTGAATCTTTGGTGGTTTCTGGATGACAGAAAGGCAGGGGGGGTTGCAACACCAGTGCAGCAGACACAGCAAGAGGCAGCAGAAATAGGGTCACCAAACTTTGGCAAATTCGAGGGCAAACGCTGGTGGTGACCCGAGAGATTCCCTGGATGCCATTCCACCCTCTCAGCTGACACATGCACTGTTCTGACGATCATGTCACAGGGCATTCCTTTTGCCAGTCGGGGCATGTCCTGGCAGGGGATACTAGAGGTACAGTGGGATTGAAACGCTTTTTGGTTGCGGCCCTTCGGTGTCGAGTGATGTTCTGTAATCAGTTATCCCTGACTGATCAGCGTGGATGATAATTGTGGATTGATCCAATCAGTGCTGGGGAGGGGGCAAAAAAGGTTTGCTTGGGGAGGGGGGGGGGGGGGCGGGTCGTTTGAGCCCCCAGAACGAGGGGAGGGGGGGTCTGGAAAAGGGGCTGAACACTAGAACCCTTTTTTAAAGAGAGTCATTGGCTCGGAAATTGGGGAGCCAAGCGGCCCAGACAGGAAATGGTCGGAAAATTCTTTTCCCCACGAGACATACCCCAAAATGCACAGCGCGTCGTTTTGAGGTAATGTATGTTGGGGCACCCCCGGACCCCTGTTCCGAGCCCCCCCCGGCCCCAAGCCCCTTTCGGACTGCCTGACGTTTGACCCCTCAAGGGAGGGTGGAAGGGTCTGGAACAGGCCTTTGCTTAGTGGCCTGCCTACCCCACGGGGGGGGGGGGGGCTTTTTGCCATTTTTGGGTGGGTTTGTTGGTTGGCCCTCTGCTGTTCAAAATTTCATTTTTTCCCATTAGTCTTAAAAGTCTTAAAAAACCTGGGTGGGCGGGTCTCCCAAACCCCCCCCCCCCCATCCCCTCCCGTTGGTAAGCAAAGGCCTGGTCTGGAAAAGGGGCTCCAACGGCCCCTCCCCCACGCAATTTTTTTCCCCCGACCCTGTCCACCATTAAGTGCTCTGCATGCTCATTGATGGGAGTGGTATGGGCCCGAACAGAGGGTTATGACTTGCATTGTGGCAACACATGGGTTGTCTGTATGTCTCTCTGAGCTTGCACATGATGGGATGGTCTCTTGGCTTGACAAGCACAAATGGTGCTATCAATATACAGCCTGCAACACAAACAGGTCTGGTGGTTGCTGGCCGGACGGTGGCCGAGGAAACTGCCCCGAGACTGCTGCATGCCGTCCGTAGTGGCATGCATTTTCCGGTTATGTCGGTGTTCGTAGCCGAGATCAGGAACACTACCACAACCTGGTAGCAGTGGCACGACGTGGTGCGGTGCTTGTCCCTTGGCGGCACCCCATGGGCAAAGGTGAAGCACCTCGAACAGACCTTGCTGCAACCCTGAGAGTGCGTGTTAGCGCCGGGCAAAGTTTTCCCCTATTTTGCTCCTGGTTCCCCTTTTTTCCCCAATGAATGGATGGGGAGCTGCGGTGCCACCATCGTGGGAGGGCAGCAGCACAAAGTAACAGAAGCCATATTTGCTGTCCCAAGCATGGCACGGTGTTCCATTCGGAAGCAGCCCATCGCTGCTAATAAGTAATGCATGCATGGCATGACCCTCCCCCAACACGTTAACAAATGCACACACTCGGAAGTTATCACCCACATATGAATTCTGCCTCTGTGACAAACTCCTTACCCCCCCTCCCCCTCTGCACAGCAGTGACGACGCTGCTGCCCACTTTTTGTTATCCAGTGGAGTTTGCGACTCTGACGCTCGATGCTGATCGGAAGCCAAAGTTCCACATTTTGAAGGCCGCCGAACTGAAAAAGTATTTGGATACAGCGAAGGAGGTATTCCTGTGATATAGTCCAGCTTGTGAAATGGTCTGCGGCATAATTTTCAGCAATGCCCAGGAAACAAAACAATTATTACCCCCTGCTCTGCACTCCACCAGCATGCAAATGAAAGAACGTAGGGTTTTATCACAGCCTGTGAAGCTGCTGTGCGCAATCAGGGGCGAGGATCTGTCACACGCACATCTGTGGCATCGCATGCCAGATTTATGCACTGTGCGCGTGCACCATGCGCACTGGTGAGGTGAAGAGGGTGTGTAGTGGATGGGGGGGGGGGGTTGCGGCAGATGTGTTGTAGGAAGAAGAGCGTGCAAGAACCGCATGAAACATAAGAAGTGTGTCTTTTTTGTGCGGGCTCATCGAGGACAAAATATTGTATGCCTGAACATTTTGGTTTCGCGTGTCTCACTCAAATTGCGGAATTTGCTCGAGTTTCACAACGATGTATGGATGTGTTGTGTACAGTGGAGGGGATGAGGAGGGTGATAGATGTGGTGGAAGAAGGGGACGTGGCAGGCGGGTGTGGTGGAGGAGGATAGGGTGGCAGTTGCGGACAGGAGGAGGGTGGAGGGGGCCATGTTGAATGTCTGTTTCGCTGGTTCTTTAGATCCAAGAGAAAGAAGACCGAGAGAAGGAGAAGAAGCAGGGGGAGAAGAAGTAGGAGATCAGTGGAATTGCGCCACAGCAGTTGACAGTTTAGGAGGGTTGAGGGATTTGGAGGCCATGACGTGTGTTGAGGGCAGCATTTCATGCCATGCTGAAATGCATGGAGTGGCACGGGGAGTGTGGTATTCGGTTAATGTTGGAAACCAAAGATGCATGCAAACCAGACAACACACGCTCGGCAGTTTTGTCAAGTTCGGTGTTTCAGGCATCCAAGATTGGATTGCAGGTGGGAAGTCATGGAGTGCACAGTGCAGGTTCATTAATTTGTGCAGTCTGCCATCTGCAGATTGCAGGACCTGGCCATTGCATGTCAAATTTGGGTCAAGGCTTCTATCTAGTCTATCCTTGCATTAGGGTGCGAGTCTGTTGCCACTCTGCAATTCGCATCACCACAGCAGTTTGTAATTTGAGGCATTGGATGGGAACTTGCACTGCCCCTGTTGGCAACCATTGGCTGCTGGTAACCATTGCAATGCGCAAATCGCAGCGTTGGCAATGGCTGTGAGGGAAAAGTACTCAATGATACCAAAGCCCTGTCGTTGCAGTGGGATGTAAGATCAGAACAGTGCACATCATCCACATTCGACCAGTGACTCAGTAGGGCCACCAACATCGCAGTTGTGATTTGGTTTGACCCACCCATATCTGACGTGACTCAGTACACGGGGGGGGGGGGATAATCCCTGAGGGGTCGTGGCTTCTGTCGGGCATTGAATTCCCAGATATCCGGCTTTGTTTGTGGTATCAATTTGGTGCGCTTTCAAGGTGGGGACTGGGACCATGCACCAGTACCCTGTGCTGCGTGCACAGCACTGCTGTGGGTGCCACAGATTGTTCCCGTGGTCCACTGCAAGGGGCTTGAGAGGGTGTGTTGCGCTGGGTTTCTCGTGCATCATGAAGCTACAGGATGTTTTGGGTTTCACTCTAACCTTTTCAGATCAATGTGCTGACCTATCTTATGACTCTTTCCCTGGATGTAACCCAGTCCCCCCCCCCCCCCCAACCTTGTGCTGATTTCAGTGGCCACAGACTCGTCTCTGCACCCCCCAGCCCTCCACTCCTCCGCATTCCCCTTTTAACTTCTGGCAACAGCAGATTTCTGTTGAGTTGGACAACTAACGCGAGCATACAAGACCTCAAGCCCAGAATAACCACTACCCTCTGGCCCCTCAGATTGGTGCGCCCAAAATGAACCAACCAACAGGAACACCACACGGCGTTGCCAGCACCAGTCAGCCCTACACCAGACCAAATCCCTTCAATTCTGGGCCAGGCCTATGCTCTGTCTGCATGCCATACCACTCCCTCCCCCAGTTTTCAGCACAATTCCTCTGCGTGTCGAGCAGGTGCCATACCGATTGTCATGGGCCATAATGTCACAGAAATTTTTTTTCCGTATCCTCTCAATGGCTGGGATGGTTTGGCTGAACACCCTGGCAGCCCAGGGTAACAGGCTTAGGTGACATTGAGCAAGGGACAAGGGACTGCATGGGACACATGACAGAATCACCGTCTCATCACTGGGCTTTTTTGCTTGTTCTTACCTTGCAGTGTCGTTTTGCAGTGCTAGGATTGTGCTTGAACGGGAGAGCTGCGTGAAACTGGCAAACACATTCCATTTTTATGGCTCAACAACCCACCACCATTTTAGGCCAAGTGCCTCCATCCCCCCTCCCGCTCAGGATGCTCAGGATAGTGGGGCCCCACCTTCCATTCCCCAGGTCTACCCGACACCAAGAGCCAGCTTGCAACTGCTCTTGCCCCTAAATTGAGTAGCCATGTTCCTGAGCCCATCACATTTCAGTCCACCACACTTAGGGGTATCTGGACAGCGTTGCATCTGCACCTATGGGCACAACCCCAGCATTAACCGGGACAACTGGCTGTAGTGTTGTATTTCGTTTTCCGTGCCACTGCCCGTGGTGTTGTATGGTTTTTAGGCGACCCGCGTGGTCTTTGCAGTTTTTGAACCTGCCCTTCTCAACCGCAACCCAATTGGTGGACAGCCAGCCCACCTATCCATAGGTGGAGGATTCCGTCCTCAAAAAGCAAACACGTACGTACACCCAGATGTATCAACCGGCATACCCTTTTAGCTTTTGTTGCACCCCCTGCAAGAACAATGCCCTTGTCGGAACAACAGTAGGTGTTGTTTTGCACTTGGAACTATGTCCTATTTTGCCCCCCTTGCGAGAACAACACTCAAATTCCAAAGTCCCACGCTGTGTTGTTCTGACATGCAGGGGATGTAAAAGATGCCCAGATTTGGCATACCATGGCAGGTGGTTGTGGGTCAGGTGTGTGGTTGGGTGCTACTTGGTGTGGTGTTATTTTGCCCGGGGGGGGGGGGGGGCGTACTGCTGTTGGTGATGGGTTGGAAGTGGTGAGCTGGGAGCCGGTGAATGTGTGAGGTGCCTGTGTGATTGTCCTTCCATGGAAGGAGATTCATAATGCTTTCTGCCCTGGGGCAGCATGAAGGGCCTGAATGTGTAGGTAGCACTTTGCACAAAGCAACACGAGGAGAGATTGTCCAAATTGTTCAAAAGCCTGACATGGTGTCATAAGTGACTGAAGAAGTCATGTAGATGGTCCAAATAGCCTCATGAGTGCGTGCATGTGGGTATTTTTTATGTATCCTGGTTTTCTTGTTCGGTATAATTGAGGGTAAGCAAGTCATCGGCAATGAGAGGAGGTTACACTGGTCTATCGTGGAGGACCTATTCCGGGCTGCAGCAGCCACTGTGTATCATGTCAAAAAGCGCGCACAGCCCTGTAACACTGAAAACTCCAACCCAAAAAAGGGCGCGTGCCCCACACTCCCCCAACCCCCCAAGATTCAGAGTTGCAATGACAGTGTTACCAGGCCCATGGAGGACAATGACCTAATCCACCACAGTGTTGGTTTCCTTCTTCGCCCATTCTTCTGTGCATGCCACGCTGCATCTTTACACCATTTGTATGTTCACCGCCCCCCGTGTCATCGTATTTTATGCTGCTCAACTGTGTTTCTACGTTCTGCTGCTTTTTTTCAGCCTAGCTCATGTTGCTTTGGATTACAAAAAGGTTACGCTAGTTTCATTTATTTTCCACATGCTTTGCACGTTGTAAGAGAAGTACCTTGCTTATTTTCCAGTTCCATGCAATTGTTATCCATTGCCGGCCCTGAGCACAAGGTCCATCATTGCCACTCAAGGCCCGATGTTCTCTTGTCTCCAGACCTCTTTTGCTACCCCCCCCCCCCCCCGAAAGGTACGCTTTGTTCAAGCTACAGCGGGTGTAAGGACTTATTTGGGTACCAAATGTAGTGCAGCCACATAAGACATGGGTTTGGTGACAAAGCAACTACATAGAGTCATGGACACACTAATTGTGAGTGTTTGCCCACTTGAACCCACATAGCTCTGACTTTGGGGACATTTTGTGCATTTTCCCCTTGATTGCACCAACTCACCAACCAAGAGGGGACATGTGCACTGATTGAAATTTTGCAGAACTGCTAGACTAATGGCTGAAAGTGTTGATGGCGGGGACATTCAGTCGACCAGCACCGCCCATTGATCCCCCTCAACTCACCGTGCAATCTTCTCTTTTTGAACATGGGTGTCTGCAGC
This sequence comes from Eutreptiella sp. 'Long Island Sound 2002', assembly GCA_964036045.1. NCBI lineage: Eukaryota > Euglenozoa > Euglenophyceae > Eutreptiales > Eutreptiaceae > Eutreptiella > Eutreptiella sp. 'Long Island Sound 2002'. Next base: position 37,546,660 of record OZ038400.1, on the reverse strand, counting down.
CTTGTCCAAGCTACAGTAGGCGTGGGGACCATATTCATTGGGGGTTTTTGCATAGCTTATACAAGGGGGGGGGGGGGGGCAGTTTTGGAGTTGACCATCGGGGACAAGGTGTTCTGCACCAAATCAACTGGGCTTCCAATTCCAGCGAAGGTGGTAGGCCATTCTGACGCGGGATATGTGGAGTTGGAGTATCATCAAGATGGTGTGCGGGTGGTCAATCATGGATGCTCCATGCACTCCATCTCCTTTGGTATCCCCAGTCTCAATTCACCCCCGCCATAGTCCCTCCCGACGTCCCTGGTGATTTTGGGGGGGGGGGGGGCTGTAGTCTAAATTTAGCGCGCAGTGCAAGGGCTGCCCCTTGGGGTACTGTTCAAAAAGGCCTCTTGAGGGTTTGCAGACCCACCTGAGGCTGACACTCTGCGTGACCCATAATTGACTGAGAAATGCTTTCCTGCCAGGGTGAAGCGCAGTTGGTAAAAAAATGTAAATATTGGGTGCAATGGTACAAACATCAGAATTCTCGTCGCAGATACTGCCATGTGTGGGTGTGTAAATGTGTTGGCAGTGTCATGCAGTGATGAGAAGGGCCCCATCACATTTCCTGGTGTCTCAGGTTATTTTTTGGATATCCAATGTATCGCACGGAGAGTGACAACACCATGCTCAAATGTGGGGCTGCAGCAGCAGGGGCTGCTATGGGGTTGGTCGTTTACTTCTTGGCTGCGGGAAGCAGCAGCACATCCAGCATGTATTTTAATGCTGGTGTTGCAGCCCAGCCTGCTCTTGCGACCCAAGTTACCACACGCCCATTGTATATGGGAAAGCCCCAATATTCGATGGAGTCGTCGAGCACCCAAGTGCTGGATGCTTCGGTGCAAGCATCGGATACACAGCTGGACGCTGCTCAGACCTGGGCACCCGTCAACACCGTGGAACAAGGGGAGCCACGGGTGTGCAGTGCTCTTTGCGTGTGCATAATGGGTGGCGGCTGCAGGGCTCCAGCATAGGTGATGGAGCAGAATCACGTCAAAGAGAAGATTAGATCAAGCGCAGGCACGAGAAGTGGACCTGGGTGGAACATTGGATTCAGGGTAACAAAAAAAGAACAAGTGGAGATGGGCTCTTCTGGGGGGGGGGATAGCATACCCTAAGGGATTCAATCTTCAGTTTTTTTTCATGTGACATAATAATCTTGTGAGACAAAGAGCATTCCCCCAAGAGTTTCTGAAATTTGCCCCTACCAACCCCCCCAAACTGACTGCCCATTTTTTTGGGTTTTTGAACCCAGGTTTCCCCAGAAACCCCAGTTTGGCACCACAGCCTCTCTTGTCCACAGTGTGCAGTATATTCTCTGACGGGCGGGGCCGCGCGCTCCCGCCCGTCAGATGGTTGTCCGAATTACACTGTGCACGTGTCCTGAGGGCAGGGAGGGTACAGAGAACCAGCCAAACCCCCCCAGCTTTTGGTCGACCGACCGAGTGTTTTGGAAGTACCTCACAGAGGTGGTTCCTGCATATGTGGGAAAATACATACCCCTGCCTTTTGGTGCCCATTTGCGCACCCTCTCCCCAGGGGATTGAATTGGGTAAGAAGACCCTCACAAAATCCTTAGTTTGGCCAATGAAAGTATCCCCGATGAGTTTTTGGTCAAGACCCTGTTCCCCCCGCTGGACAGCTGTGGTCCAGATGCTTGCTATCAACTTTCCGGGGTGTGGCTGCCAGTTGCAGTAATTTGGTGTGGAAGCTGGCTCACCCTGTGCACCCATTCAGGTGGGGGCCTGGCTGTATGCATTGATGGCAACAGCCTTTGGTGCCCTTGCGGCGGCAGCCTTTCATCGCCGCCGTGCTCCCGTGGACGTGCTGCAGCCGTTGATGATGGATAAGCCATTGGGATGGGCAATGTCTGCTACGTACAGTGGTACGGACATCGAAATTGATGCCACTGGGGTGTCGTTCCCAATCAAAGCCGAATGCCCAATTGGCGAAGCAGGGAAGGCGTGCGATGGATCCGAATCGAAGAGCGGCGTGACGGGCATGGTGGAGTTCGAGCAAAAGGATGCTGAGACCATCACAATCAAGTACAAAATCGAAGGGTTGGCCCCTGGCGACCATGGTTTCCACATCCATGAGAAAGCCGATTTCAGCAATGGCTGCGCCAGCGCAGGGCCCCACTGGAACCCATTCGGTAAGACGCATGGAGGACCAGCTGACGTGGAGCGCCACGTCGGCGACCTCGGAAACGTCACGGCCGGTGACGACGGTGTTGCAGAAGGCCAAATTGATGACAAGCTGATCAAGCTCTTCGGCGAGTACACGGTGGAAGGCCGCTCAATGATGGTCCATGCTGACCCAGACGACCTTGGCAGGGGCCCCCTGGAGGGATGGCCCGAGGTGCCGGCACCACCTGCGCCCGGTCAGCACACTAAAACGACGGGGAATGCTGGCGCGCGGATTGCCTGCGGCGTGATCAAACTGGTTTAAGGTGAGGTGCCATGAGTGAGACGTGCGAGGTTCATGAGCTGCAAGCACTAAGCATTGGGCATCCTCTCATTATATATTTTCACTATATAGTGCTGACGCGAGACAGGGGCGAGTTCCTGGCGACCTTAGTGGTCTTTGTTGCTTCAAAATTGTTACATTTTGCTGATTAACAGGCAGTAAGATGGCAACCTAGATGAGGGTTATGGATTGACACACCCCTCTGTTGTACATACAGTGTCCAGCATGCTCAGCCCCCAATTGGACGATGTGATTTCTGATGAAAACAGCCATACGATGATACCACTGATGATCGCACTGCAAGAGATGGTGTTACATGAACCTGGCCTTTACAGTCGTTACAGTGACAATGTCTGGTTTGGCCTTCACGAGGAAGATGGGAACGTTCAGTGTGGCAACAGCCTGCATTCTTTGCACAAACCGCCCCTCCCTGAGGCCACCAGCTATCCTTCCCCCCTCGGGACCCCAGGCCCAAGCATCTAGGGCATTTAGGTGCTGGTATGGGCGCTGTCTGGCACGGGGAGGGTGAAAAGTGTAAGGTGATGACGCATCATTTGAAGTTTGGTGAGGGTTGCAAACAATTTGATAATACTGGAGGGTTGTAGAAATTTGACACAGCATCAACTTAAAATCCCACATTGTGCTCCGATGTCAGATGGATGTTGGATGTTCTCTAAGGTGCATCAACCACTGCCATCCCTGGTTGGAGCACTTATTGATGTCTGGGGGGGTTCTTTCATATTTGTTTCCCGTTTCTTTTGGCCTTGAATCTTTCTGGTAGGCCTAGTTCCCTGACATGGTACCCCGCCCCCCCCTTGTATAAGCTACGCCAATGTACGGAATTATTACGGTCCCTACGTGGACACGGGCGTAGCTTATACAAGGGGGGGGCGGGGTATCAAGAGGGCAGGGCAAATTTGCTAACTGCACCCTATTTTTCCCGAGTGGGATGGGTCTGAGTAGGATGCCAGCACCAGATCATGCGAAGCGGGGGCTCCTCCTGTGGATGCTATTTGTACAGGGCAACAGCGCTGCCGGCAAAACAAGTGCCCAACAACGTCGAGCAAGGGCAAACAAAACACTGAAGGGAAGAAATACATCGAGGCAGGAAGTACAGGGAGGGGCACAAGCAAAGGCATAGAATGCATTTGAATAGAACAGCATCCCCACCATGTGTGGCATACCAGACTTGGACAGGGGCAGACCTTCTTGTTTGATGTGGAGGGGGCATGCAACACCATGTGGCTGGTGCCCCTTCCCCCTCTCCCGTGTGTCTCCGCAATGGGGGCGCCTTGAGCGCAATGCGTGTCGTAGAAACCCATACTTTGTGGATTTTGGGCATGATTGTGGTTTGGTAGTTGGTTTTGATGCATTGGGGATTTGGCATTTTTGGATGTTCACCCTACTTCACCCATTTCTACCTTTTTGCACACATTTTTTACCCATTTCCACCACATCTACTCTTTTTTTCTCGGTTGATTGATTTGGTGATACATTTTGAGGGTGCCTGCTACAGGACATCATACTTCCCTCCTCATTTCTCAGGCCCACTTTCTCCATGGATCTTAGTAGCTGAGTATTTTATGTACACTGGTCGTCATACGCTTGTAATTTATGATGATTTATCTAAACAAGCCCAAGCTTATAGACAAATGTCTTTACTTTTACGTCGCCCGCCAGGCCGTGAAGCATACCCTGGAGACGTTTTTTATTTACATTCTCGTTTATTGGAGCGTGCGGCTAAGTTTATTGGGGATAGGGTCCCCTACACCCGCTCCAATGGCTTGCGACCTCCTGCCACTGTGGTTGGCTCCACTTGGACTACTACCAAGATGGGTTGAGAGTGGTGAATCGGCAATGCACGATGGAGTCCATCTCCTTTGCCATCCCAAGTTCAGACTTGCCACCTCACTGCCCTCCATCTCCGCCGCCCAACACACAGCCAAGTTCCCCCCCCCGAAGGCCCCTGGCCCATCACCGGTGCCACAAGAACCGGGAAGGTCCCCCTCGCAGTCCCCTCTAGTCCAATTTGGGTTGCCTAATTCTAAGGGTGTTTCCAAGGGGCGTGCCTAGGGGCTCTTTGGGGGGAACAAAGTCTAAAAGTAGTGCGCGTTGCAAGGGTTCCCCCAATGTTATACAAGTGAAATGAAACAAGGAATACTCTAAGGAGGTTTTTTTTGGCCTCCACGCTGTTTTAGGAGAGCAAGGGCTGAGAATCTTGAAAAGCGGAAAGGGAGAAATGGCAAGGCATGACACGTGACCTATGAAAGAGTCCAAATCAAGATTGTACAGGCTTTAATGGAATGTACATGATCAATTCCTGGATAGTACAGCCCATCACTGGACATGCATATTTGTGTGTTGGAAGCCAGCACATCACGCACATCAGGCAGCAGTGGTTTTTCATCATCAGAATATCAATATAGAGCATAGTAATTGACCATACACAGGATGCCAGGAAGTGGCTTCTCGCCTTCAGCAAGAGGCACCAGGGCTGGTATGTGGGGGGGGGGGGGTTGACATCCTCTTCTGCCGGACACTGGAGGTCAGTAGTACTTGGCCGGTTGTAAGGATGCCCCTAGTTGGGGTTGTTTTTTCTTTCCAAAGGATCGGCTGTTTTCTGCTCAGTGGTTTGGTGAGGAGCGGGAGGCTGGAACCAGGGCTTCCAGGGCCTGTGGCTAGGTTGGGGAGGGCGTGTGGATCACCAAGAAATCCACGTGCAGAATTGTTGGCCACTTCATTTCATCCCCCTGTTTGGGGCCCCCAGGTGGCAGGCCTTACATAGCCCTTTTAATTTCTTTCCCCTGCTTTGGGGTTCCTGGGACAGCAGGGGTTACATAGGGGGTGCACAGTGCACTGTGTGAAAAGCCGGCTGTTTTGCACCACTGGTAGCCATGGGTCCCCGGGTCCTGAATTCTGCAGCCTACAGCTGTTTTGAATTGATCATGCATGCTTCTGTAGGTGGATGGTTTTCAGGGGTGTTCCCAGGATAAACGACATAACAATTGGTGCTGTGCGTGTGCTGTGCGAAAACGCTCCCATAGCCATTTTGATATTCTTCCCCTGCTTTGGGATTCCCAGGTACCAACGGCAGGGGTGTGTAGCCGTTTTATGTGTTTCCCCTGATTTGCGGTCCTGGAGACGCCAAGGGTTATGTGGCCACCATGATTTCCTTCGGGTGACGTAGCCATTTTGATATGCTTCCCCTGCTTGGTGGTGTGTGAGGGAAGGGGAAAATTTCGTCAGGGGATTATTTCGTGGGGAAAATTTCGCCGTTAAGAAAAGTGGCGAAAATTTCCCCTGGCGAAATTTTGGCGTAACAGTTCCATCCTTCCATCCTTCCTGGACACATGAAAAACATTGCATCACCGGGATTTGAACCAACGCCTGTGCAATCAGAACCAAGTGCATGTTCCACTGGAGTAATGACCACATCTGACATCTATGTCCTCAAGGGGCATATAGATACCGAGAGACAAAAAATTTTTTTTCGAAAATTGAGAGACATTTTACGAGACACATGCTTGCTTGGGGCTTTGGGGATTTCAAGGGTGGCGAAATTATCCCCTGCGAAATTGTCTCCGGGCGAAATTTTCCCCTTCCCTGTAGCCACCTGGGTACACTTCCACGGCTTTGGGTTTGGGAGGGATGATGTCGCCACTTTCATGTTGCCCCCCCTGCTTTGCAGTCCCTAAGGCAGCAGGGGTTCTGTAGCCACTGTGATATACCTCCCCCATTTTGGGGTCCCCAGGACGACAGAGGTACTGAGAGTATTTTTTTTTGTCACAACAAACTGGGGCACCACTGGAAACATATTCAATCCAAGGGGAACAAGTTGCTGTGAAGTGTACAAGGAGCCCATGGTCTGGCTTCAATGGCATTGGCATCGGCTGCTGGCGGTGTGCAAAAGAATCTACTCAGTGAGGATTGTGGCACTGCAAACAGGGTACGCCCATCGAGAAGTTTGTTCAGTGGAGATGCCTGACGGCTTCAGCAATAATGCTGCTGCCATTGAGCCTAGTTTTGGTTCCAGTGAACAAGCAACAACACACGGCATGTAAAAAGCAGGAATTGGTCACTGAAAATTGGGAGGTGGGATGCCCCTTTCACTGAGGATCATCTGCATATCACATGCAGGCGGGGGCGGGGGGATTGGGTGTGGTGTGGTGTGTTCTTCAAGGCATAAGTCTTGTTCCATCTGAAGGGGTGGGCCTGCATCTGGGCATGTGTCACGGGATGGTGCGTTGATGCTGCACAATTGCTTTCGAAAGGTTATTCCCCTCTTCTTTCGGTTCATCATGCCTGAAATGTACATCCCCGTTGGTGCCCAGGCTGCCCCTGCCCAGAAGCCCCTCCTCGCCATGGCTGCGGCAGGCTGTGTGTTCCTGGTCACCTACATCCTTGCGCTCTCGGCAATGGAGCAGACCTCCCCAGTGCAGTTCTTGTTTGGTGCCCCCACCGCCGTTGCAACAACTGCAACCCCTGCAGCTATGCAGGCCCCAGTGTCTCGCCGCAACATTGTAGCCAGGAAGGCTGGCCAGGACGATATGGGGATGGCAGTGAGGCGCAGTGGCCAGTACACTGACATTGACGGCAAGGGCAACGTGTATGCCATTGAGCCCAAGATGTCCGTGGAGTCAGCCGAGGGCAAGGGCAGCCGCACTGTTTTGGGTGCCATTGTTGGCCTCATTGCCATTTCCATTGCCATCGCCAGCTTGACCAAGCTCAACAGTTTTGAGGAGACACAGGGCTCCTACAAAGGCCCAACCCTTGCTGAGATCTCTGCCAATCTGCAGAGACAGATTGACGCATAAGCGTAATCATTATCCGATGCATTGTACGTATTATTTGGCGTAAGGTCTGCACTAAGTTCAAGATGCAGCAGACAAATTGATTGGATTGACTGATTGGGTAGCTTGTTGCAGCAATTTGCACTTCTGTGGTGCCGGTGCAGATGCTGTAGAGCCAAGACGTTGGGACCCACTGTCCCGGGACGGACCACTCTTTGGCTCCCCTGCAGAGACATATGGCATGGAATGAGGTAGAGGTGGGTTTGGCCCTCAAGCTTGATATTTACCTCTATTTATTTCATGAACGCTGCCTTTACTTCGTGAACGCTGCAGTGCACCACCCACAATGCCCTGCCATTTCCTCGCCCAATGTTTCATGGGTCAGGGCGCAGGGTGTGGGTTGATGGTGAGCCATGAATGGGCTTAAGAACCTAACCTGGCCGACCACCCTGATGCAGGCAAATTTTCCCAGGCCCTTTGCAGGGGCACTGTGGATGGGTGGATTAAGTATGCTTTCTGTTGACTGAGGCAATTATAGATGCAGTGCTTTGGTGAAGCTTTGCATGCAATTCGGGTCCCGGATTACTGGCAGAGAGCCAGGCAGGAGTGTCTTTGGGCTGCACTGCTTGAGCTTGGCTAGTGTGTTTTCTCGGAGTCCTTGTGCTTTGGAGCCGTCATCACTGTAATGATGGCACTGGTGATTATATACCAAGGCAACGATGCTGTGCGCATCGAAAAATTGAATATTCCTGGTTTCTGCACTGCTAGTGTGGCCTCATGTGAGTAAATGTATTTTAAAGGATTGTTTGCCTGTACTGCCCATTCCTGTTGTCCTACCATCCCCAGCGTCACTCTGTTGACCAGAACGCAATGAACAGTGCAGAAGAACCGCAAGAAAATCACAAAGGAGGGTTGCAAAATATGAAAAAGATATCTCTGTTGAAATGTTTCACATCTTGGAGACATCACACATTAGCCCCATCCCATTTGGCAGTGAAACCACCTGGTTTTGAATTGACACTAGTGCTTGGATAGGGACTAGGGTACCACTGGGGGCAGGATGTCTTCAAAGGAGTTTTTGTAGACTATAACCTTCGCCATGTTGGGCCAAGTCCCTTGGGCGTTGAGTGTGATGTTCTCATTTTGGACACTCGCATCTGCCAGCTTTCGTGCACATCCACAGACCACGAGGTCTACCAACTACCAAGAGCTGTGTTGTCAATGGCACAGGTAGCACGTTCTGTAGAGAACCCAAAAGATGTGCCATATGGCAAGGTAACCCGCCAATCAAGGTCCCCAAAGTGGGAAGCAGTTGGATGGCGTTGAGCCCTGAAAGTTTTCCCAGCATGCTCTTGGCACACTGGCTACAGGGTGTTCATGGTTACACTGGGTATATGCACTTCTTTTTTGTTATTGTGGACCCGCTGTTTTTCTGTTTTTCTCCCCCCCCCCCCCTGCGCAAGCACTGCCTTGTCTAAGCACATGAGCCCGTGCGACCGTCGTTTTGGTGGAATTTTCTGACCACGGTTTTTATGATCAGAAATGGAACGTTATGCGATTGTGCTTCGCTTGTAGAGAGAAAGGGTGACTGCATCATGCTTCTGGTAGTTTCTCCCGCTCATGCCAACATTCTGCTTCCAATTGCAACCCAATGCTGTCCGTTTTGATATGATTTTCAGCCATGGCTCAGTTTGCTACACCTGGCATGGTCTTACATACATCCGGTCCACCGGTTAACATGTCTCTGCAACAATCATTAGTCCTTCGACTTGTGAGGATGATTTCTTTCATGTGAAGTACATGTGGAATGGGCATGAGCTTGAGCATCATGCTCCTATGGACCGTGTCCTTTTCCCAATCCACAGCCCTTCCCCAGAACCTAGGGCGGTCAGCAGCGCGCAGCCAATCACCCCCGGTAGTACTAGCCCAGCCCCGGCTGCCCCTTTGCCTCTTGGCTGGGAGCTTCGTACCACGGTTGGTACTACGTTGACCACAATCGAGAACTCACAACTAGGAATGGTCCCGAGTTGCCCTAATCCTCGACCATCACCCCAAAACCGCCCAAGGCCCGCCTACACAAGGACAAATGGCCTATGAAGGCAGGGCAAAATTTGACCTTGGACAAATTTTTGAAGCCCGCCGCTTCAGTTCTTCCACCATTTCCACCACGTCCGCCGTTGCTACAAGTAGTGCAAGCTGCAATAGTGCAGCTGCAGCTCATTTGGAGTGCACACCTGTGGGGAGTAAGCGGCGCCGTTTTGCCACGGAAGTCCTTGCACGCTCTTTGGGCGTGCACAAATCCACATGGGCTTGTCTAAGCACGGGAGCCCGTGTGGCCGTCGTTTTGCTGATTTTCGGGGGGGGGGGGGGGGCAAACCAATTCAATACACTTAATTAGGTCTTACACCCCCCTAAGTCTCCAATTGAAATACCCAAAGTGTTGTCATTGTAGCAGTGAAGTCATTCACCCTTCAAAACCAAGCCAGTAAGAGTACAGCACTCCTTACATTAGCAAGACGGCAATCACAGACATGACTCCCCATTGAACATTGAACATTGAACACCTCTTCTTTCGAGTAGTGTGTACTCCATTTCAGTCTACCAAGTATCATTTGCAAGATTGCCTAGTTAGCGGGACCATCGCATCCGTGCTCACAAGCTCTACGATTTTGTCATGCGGAAAAATTTGCAAAATAATCCACGCCGCCTCCGCGGCATGAACATTTTTACCAGCACCCAGCTTGCACCTTTCCTCACCCAGGTTGCGGTGGAAAAAAAAAAGTTGAGAAAGGCAGGGCACACGCATGTCCGAAAAAAATTTTGTCCTCTTCATTTTTGCTCAAAAGCATGGAAGTTTTGGAATTCTGAACCGAGAAAGTAGGTTTGGTTCTGACATTTTTGGCGCAGCCGTGACTGGCTGAGCGTCCAAAATGGCCATAATTCGGTCCTGGCGCGTCGAAATTGGCCGAAGTATGGACCATTGGATGCACGCCCACGAGCTCTGCGATTTTGTCCCAGAACAATTTGTTAAAAATCCATGTGGCACTGGGAAATCGCAATGTATTACATTTTTTGGCCTCCGCCATCCACACGTTGGCCAGTGCAAAATGGGGGTCTAAATTGATCTATTTGCATGCTCTGTGATTTTTGTTGCGCTGTTGTACAAATTTTACGCCAACAGGATAACTTGCACGGTTAAGTAGGTTTCATGCAAGGGCTCCCAGGCCTGTCCCACACGGGACCAGGCAGCCCTCCAAACAACTCACATCTCCCAGAGACAAAATGCCTGAAAATGCTGCAGACCACTGATGGGAAACGCTTGGTGATCCTGTATCCCCCGGCGTTGCGATACATTTTCCATAGCAGTGCTGTTGAGCATCCTCCAGAAACAGTATCTGTCAACAGAGGACAGTCGTCCCACTCTCATTGACAAAAATACGTTTCCCTCTGTCTATGGGTACACAATGAAGACAATCTCTTCTGACAGGGGCATACACCTGGAAGTACCAAGTGGCAGACCAAGTTTTTAGACCCAAAAAGCAACAGCAGCAATGAATGCCAACAACAACATGGTATCCAGTTTGTGCTATCCCCAGGGATGATCCTTCGCTGAGGGAAGGGTTGGGGAGGGTCTGAGGCCTGACACAGTCCATGCTTGTCTAAACAACAATGGCTAGAAACTACATCCCACTTTGTAGAGCCCAAGTTGCCCAACCCGCACGGCCCAAGCAAGGCTCACAGACTCGAGGCCCGAAACAATATTGTCTGCTCGAAATTGGAAACTCATGCAATTTGAGTGAATGGGCCGCGCGCTCCCGCCCGTCAGATGGATGTTCGACTTTTACTGTGCTGTGTCAGGAGGGCAACGGAGTTAGGGCAACCAGCCAAACTTGCCCCGATCTTGAAGGTGCCAGTCAACAAAAAAAAAGTGCTATGTAGGGGCTTTTCAAGGCCCTGTGGGCTGCATGGAAGAGACTGTGGAAGACAGGAGATGGTTGTACAGCTCATTGTAGGGCCTTGCAGGAACAAGCGGTGTATAGGGCGCGCTAGCAAATGTCAAGTCAGTTGGAAAACGGTGTCATTCAGCCCCGCTCCCAACAGTTACCTATCGTTCTCAGGGTCACCTATCCATCACAATGGTTGTTGTCGCAAACCCTCTGGGCACCACTGTCCCCCACCAGTTGAACCCTGTGTCACGGGTGCTGCTCGGCCCAGGACCTCAGAATGCGCACCCCCGTGTGCACGCCGCCATGAGCTTGCCCCAGATTGGGCACATGGACCCCGGCTTCTTGAAGATCATGGAGGAGATCAAGCACCTGCTGCGATATGTGTGGCAGACCGAGAACACCTTCACTGTGCCTGTGTCTGGTACAGGGTCTGCTGCATGGGAAGCAGCTGTGGCCAACTTGACAGAGAAGGGAGACAAGCACCTGATCTGCATCAACGGGTACTTTGGTGAGCGTGCCGTGGATCTGCACGGGTATGCTGGAGACAGGGGGGCTTTGGAGAGGCAGTTCCTCGCTGCTGCTTTCATCATGCATTGCTCCACATGGCCGAGTTGTTGACTGGCCTCTTTCCCCCCACCCCCTTAGGCCAGAGTACATCAGTGCACCTGCGAGCACTGGTACCGACACGCGTGGACAGTAGGCGATGAAAGTCGTGGGGAGCAGGCACGGCCAGAGCCTAATGCAGACATTGCAACCTGACCATCGAAGCCCCTTCGTAGTGCCCACAGCAAGCGCGTGTGGGAAAGGTAAAGGGAATTGGGCTGCATCAATCCAACCCCCCCCCCCCCCCACACACAGGCAATCCCACTGACATATTGCACGAGCTGGAACACACAGCAGAACCAGCTGCCCACGGCCTGTTGGGCTCAGGGTACGCTTTTTGCGATTGGCCAGCCCCCAGCCCCGGCATGGTTCGCTGAAGCAGAACTCTTGGAGGGTGGGTGCATCAGGGCTGCGTGTGCCACCCGCAGGCTCTCCCCATGCGTTCGCACGCAGGCGGTACACTGACAACATCGTTGACATCACCACGCCGTATGGTACAGCTTTCTGCCTTGCGGAGATCGAGGCAGGATTGCAGGAGCACAAGCCTGACCTGATGTGGATTGCCCACGCTGAGACCAGCACGGGTGTTCTGCAGCCAATGGAAGGCATTGGTGAGCTGTGCCAGAAGTACAACTGTCTGCTGATGGTGGACACTGTGACCTCTATCTGCGGTATCCCCGTGACTCTGGATGATTGGAAGGTCCAGTCCTCTCCTACACCTGTCAGCGCCCGGGTAAGCATACCCATCATTTGAGGTTTTGCTTAGTTTAATTACCCCTAATTCAGCGAGTTCCAAACATTTAGAGGGGCCCATACCGGCCATTGTGTGACCCAGGGGAGAACAAGTAGACTATGCCACTCAACTCAGCGGTCACCAATGATACAGATATACAACCGTCAATCTACCACCCAAAGAGCCCGGATCTTTCTGTCTCAGTGCACATCCCATGGAACTGGCAATGGCCTGAATCACAGTGCCAAATGCCAAAGGGGGGGGCAGGTGCAGCCCCCCCCCCCCCTCCTTTTTTGCTGCTCTGTTTCTGGTTCTCTCTCTTTTTAGTTCAATATCTCTCACTTAATCTAGGTCATACCCCCCCTCCTTTTTTTTCAGAGCCCCTTTGTATTTCTCTGTCTTCTGCCATTTTTCATTATTTGCACTACTGCACTGAATGTACAGGCCAGCTGTTGTGACGACCAGGGACGCTTGGTCTGATGTCTGTACTGCCTGTTTTACTGAGGTTCAACCAGGTATGGCATAGAGAATAAAGATGCATTTATGCCATGCTGAGGAGTGTCTGTTTTGCTGCTTCTGTCTGTTTTGCTGCTCTGTTTCTGATTCTCTCTCTTCTTAGTTTAATCCCTCACATAATCTAGGTCATACCCACCCCCCTCCTTGCACTGTATGTCTGTTTTTCGACATCACATCCATTCAAGTTAATTAGGGGGGGGGGGGGGTCAAAAAAGTTTGCGCTCAGAAGGGGTTGAACAAGGGACAGACCGGCCGGGAATCGAACAGCCGGCAGGTCTGTGGTCGGCTGCATTACCATTCGACCATTCCTTTTTCTGACAGTTACTGCTCTCTCCACTGCTTGTAGCCGAGTCTGCCACTGAAAAAACCCAAACTGTGTGTTTGGATCTGCCTGCTTGCTTGCCTGCTTGCCTGCTTGCCTGACTAACCGACTGTTGGCTGACTGCGAGCCTCTCTTCGAGGTGCACTGCCGAAGGCAATAGAATCACCTCGCAGAGGTTGTTAGATCAAAGCCAGGCAGGCGTATGTATGGGAAAACGCCACATACCCCCCCATTTTGGGCCTATTCGCGTACCCTACCCCAAGGGGTTGAATTGTTAGTTTAACCCCTTGTAAAATCATTATTTTGTCCAATAAACGCATCCCCCAATGAGTTTTTGGTCCGGATCCCCCCAGACCCCCCCCACTTGAAACCCACTTTTTAGGGGGGGGGGTGGGGGGGTGGGGGGGTGGGGGGGGGGGTCAAAAATGTCGAAAAAATGACCCCCCCCTTTTTTGGGTCGAAAATCATGAATCTTTTGGTTTTTTTCGATTTTGAGCCGAAAAAGTGTTTCCGGGTCCCGACTCCATAGGGTTTGTATGGGGCGGAGTGGGACGAGCGCTTATGCAGTTTATGCACTTTTCAGCCATTTATGCTATGTTGGCGGTTTTGGCAACCTCGGTGAACCCGTGGTACCCACTCCGAGGGGTGCGAGTGGGGATGTTGTGACAGTATATGCCTACTAGGATGCGAAAGGACGTTTTTTGCCGTGTTTACCCCTGCTTATGGCCGTTCACAACCCGTGCCAAAGACGCGAAATGACTGTTTCCACCAATAATGGCCTAGTGAATGGGGAGGTACACAACCTGCTTATGCAGTTTTTCACCCCAGGCCAGGGGGGGGGGAAAAATGCGATTCGCATTTTTTCGCATTTTCCGCATTTTTTTTCGCATTTTCTGGGCAGGTCCCTTAGTGTAATGTTCAAGAGGATACATTCAAGTGGCATTGTGTAGTTCAACTAAAGGGTAGTTTTGTAGTCAAGTCAGTGTTTGCATACCTTCCCAACACCGCCACTTTTGTTTGTTACATGGCTCCTTTTCCCTTAGACATGTCACATGCTATGCCCTCCCATTGCCCTCCTTCTGAGCCCACATCTGATGATGGAAATAGCCCACCCCGCCGCAAAGTACGTGGTAAGGGGAGAGGTGGTGCCGGCGCAAAGTATTGCACCATGGGCCCTGGGAAGCGGAAGGAACAATTCCCTGGCCATCCCCTGAGTCTCCGCACCAATGATCTTGGTATTGAAGTACTATGGTGCGATGCGTGTGGATGCCCCGTGAGCCACACAACGAAGAGCACAGTCCAATGTCATTTGGACTCCAAAAAGCACCAGGTGGCCGTTGAGACTATGCAGAAGAGGGAGAAGGCACGGGTCGAGCGCCGCCTAGAGGCAGAGGCAGATGCTCTACCTCATAAAGCCGCAATGAGGCAGCCCAGCCTACAATCCGTTGTGGCGTCATGCAACGACAAGAACAAGGCCGCTGATGATACGGTCTTTGCCTTCGCCGGTGCCGGCATCCCGTTGGACAAGCTGGATCACCCCCTTGTGCGCGCTTGGTTGCAGAAGTACACCACCATTGCCGGTTGCTTGCCGCAAGGCAGCTCTGACTTCCCCAAAGTCAACGGCCAGCGTGTGCTTGACGGGCACCGAGGAGCAATTCACAAGAAGACTGCCGACCGCAACACCACACTACTTTTTGATGAGTGGACAGATGAACGCGGGGTGCCCGTTCTTGCAATTATTGCCCATGTTGGAGGCCGGTTGAAGTTCTGCATCGACGTTGCTTTCCTCGAGGGCAAGGGTCCGCAGCGGGGTGTGGAGCACAAAGAGATCGCGGGTGCCCTTCTGAGCTCCTTAGCCACTGCGCAGATTCATCCAGACCGCATCAACTTTGTCATTTCCGACGAGGGAAGCACCGTGGTCGCCGCTGCAAAGCACGTGTTGCAGCATGTTTGGAGGACTTGGAGAACTTGGCGCAATCCGATGGACCAGTGGCCTGCTTCGTGTACGACAAGATGAAGGACGTCCAGTTCCATTGGGAGGATACTCTGCAGCGGAAGATATTGCATCCGCGGATTGAGGAGGCGTTGAAGAAGTTGCCCAGGTCCGCAGATAGTATCCGCCGGAAATTGTTTGGTGTGATGGAGGAGATGCTCAATGCGTTGAAGAATCGCTTCGAGAAGGAGGCTGAACAACTTGAGTTCTTCCAGCAGCTGCGTGTGCTCAACCCACGCAACCTCAGTGACATGGATACAAACTTGTCCTCCTACAAGTCGCTGAAGCTGGATGAAGTTCCTGGCGTCCAAGAGGAGTGGAATTTGTACCGCAGAACGGAGTTCCGGAACATCAACAACGGTGATGAACTTCTTGCATGGTGGGAGAGTCGGCCAGACTCCCTTTTCAAGGAGGCGGTGTTGTTCTTGATCACCATCCCTACCAGCAGTGGGGCAGTGGAGAGGTTCTTCTCGCAAGCTGGCAACGTCTCCAAGAAGCAAAACAAGTTGTTGAATCAGATGAGGCGATTGGCTTTTATGGCGCGCTTCAACTTGGATGTCGAAGGGCGCCTTGTATAGTGTAGCTTCCGACAGCCGCCAACGTATACCTACGGGCGGTTAAGCTATCCAACTAGGGGCGAATAGTCGGGGGCAACGAACCGCGAAACGCATCGATACGCCAAGCTCACTGGACTGGGCACCCTGTGGGCTTGGGAAGGCTTCCGACAGCCGCCAACGTATTTGTACGGGCGGTTAAGCTATCCAACTAGGGGCGAATAGTCGGGGGCAACGAACCGCGAAACGCATCGATACGCCAAGCTCACTGGACTGGGCACCCTGTGGGCTTGGGAAGGCTTCCGGCAGCCGCCATTGTATTCTTACGGGCGGTTAAGCTATCCATTGAGGGGCGAATAGCCGGTTGCTTCAATGGGGTATGGGGTGGAGGCAGTATTGGGGCTCTGCTGCTTCTTGCCGAGGGTGTAACGCCCCTCCTCCTAAACCACAGTAGAAGGGTGAGACTTCCCTACCACGCTTTGCATGTTGAGCCGGGGCCGTAGTCTTCACATTGATGGAGCGATGGTGTCAACAGATCAACATGCGTCTTGATAAACATAGGGGTTTTGGGAGTCCTATAGCATTTTAGCAAAACCGCATTTTATGCCGCATTTTTTCTCGCATTTTCCGCATTTTTTCCGCATTTTTCCGCATTTTTTTCCAATCCCGGCGACCGCATTTTTCCCCCCCCCCTGCCAGGCAGCTCAAAAATCGAAGTTTTCGAAACTTGTTTTTTTGATATTGTGACCACCCAAAATGACATTTCAAACTATGCAAAGCATGTTTTAGGCCGTATTTACGTGTTTTTCACCCTATTTGGGTGTTAGGTCGGGGGGGGGGGGGGGGGTCTCCCAAGGGACGGGTGCACAACTCGCTTATGCAGTTTTTCAACCCGGACAGCTCAAAAATCGAAGTTTTCGAAACTTGTTTTTTTGATATTGTGACCACCCAAAATGACATTTCAAGCTATGGAAAGCATGTTTTAGGCCGTATTTACGTGTTTTCACCCGATTGGGGTATCAGGTCGGGGGGGGGGGGGGGGGGGGGTCTCCCAAGGGACGGGTGCACAACCTGCTAATGCAGTTTTTCACCCCGGACAGCTCAAAAATGGAAGTTTTTGAAACTTGTTTTTGTGATATTGTGATCACCTAAAATGACCATCCAAGGTATGTAAAGCATGTTTTAGGCCGTATTTACGTGTTTTTCACCCGATTTGGGTATTAGGTCCAAGGGGGGGGGGGGTCTCCCAAGGGATTGGTACACAACCTGCTTATGCAGTTTGTCACCCTGGGCAGCTCAAAAATCGAAGTTTTCGAAACTTGTTTTTTTGATACCGTGATCACCTAAAATGATCATCCAAGGTATGTAAAGCATGTTTTAGCCGGTATTTATGTAGTTTCCACCCTATTTGGGGTGTGTGTTGCTCGCGGTAGATTCTCTGCGAGGTGGACTTGCCGAAGGCAATAGAATTTTTTCGTGATGAAGCAGAAATTCCCCACCATTCTTTTCTTTCCAAGCAGGCCTGGATGAGCTTGCCAGCATTCAATAGGTTTAACCATGCATGGCAAAGCGAATAAAGATGCATTTATGCCGAGCTGAGGAATGCATGACCTCAATTTGTATTTGCTGTACTGACTTGCACTGTCTGTCTGTCTGTTTTCATCATTTTCCACTTACATCCCAATCCTCACTCTTTAAGTAGGTCTAAACCCCCCCCCCCCCTCCTCCAACCAGGTTTGGCATAGAGAACAAAGATGCACTTATGCCTGACTGTGGAGTGCATTACCTCTGGTTTGCATTTGTCTGTTTTTTAATTAGGTCACCCCCCCCCCCCCCTCCTCAGGCCCGTTTTGCGAAACCGGTGCACTGGGGCTCCTTTCCTGCCTTCTTCCATTTGCAGCCCTCCATTCTGCCACATCCAGTCCCTCTTATTGATCCTCAGATTGATGCTTGCTATGCGGGCACACAGAAGTGCATGGGGTGCCCCCTGGTGTGGCCCCTCTCAGCTTGGGGCCCCGCGCCTTGGCCAAGATGGATTCCCGTAAGACCAAGGTGGCCAATTGGTACCTGGATATGTCCATGATCCGCAAGTACCTGGAGGCCAGTGGGGGTGCACCTCGCACGTACCACCACACTGCACCCATCTCCATGGTTTATGCCATGCGTGAGGCCCTGACACTGGTGGCCGAGGAGGGTTTGGAGAATTGCCATGCCCGACACAAGGCCAATGCCGAGTATTTCTGGTCTGAGCTGGAGCGGATTGGGTTGGAGCCGTTCGTGGATCCCTCGGTCTGTCCAACCTCTCCAACATGCTTCCTATTCTTCCTGTCATCCGCCTCCCACCATCACCGGCCCTCTGCAGTCCCTCCTGCCATTGGATTTCCCCCCCCCTGGCCAACTGTTTGCAGCCTTCTCCAACCCTTCTTAACCTCCTGGATAGCCCTGTGCTGTCCAACCGAAACACGAGTCATCCTCTCCAGCTCTCCAGCAGTACCCAACCATGGTTTCTGAACTCTCTCCCAACCCCTGTCTGCTGCATCCTCACTTTTGGTGCAAAAGGGGACTGAGTGGGGTTCCTGCACTTGGTGCACAAAGGGGGGTACAACAATATGAACTTTCAGCCGACAGGAGAATGAGGGTGCGGCAGGCCTGTGCTTCAACATTTGAAATGCCAATGGTGTTGTCACCCCCCCCACCCCCACAACATCCTCTTTGAGCTCCGGCAACAACAGGAAATGGGGTGACGAATTTTTTTTCAATTTTTCGATGTACTGTGCAGCACAAGGAAGGGACAAATGAACCATGGCAACTGTTTCTGGGGGTGATGTGGAACACCCTCCACGTCGAAAACAAGAATCCCACCAGTATGCCGATGGCAACGGATGTGTAGACACACAAGCTAAGCACCGGGTCACCAACCACGACCGGGCGTTGGAAAATGTGCACCCGGACACTGCACGGCATACCCACCACCAGCACCTCCCCCTGGTGCCCACAGTGACCCAACCTCGTCCGTGGGTACCAGAACAATGTTTCCAAGCATGGGATGACATCATCCGTCGATGTCGGTTCATGGTTCAATTCCATGGGTCAGTAATTGTGAGCCATGTCATACGATGCGAACAGAAACCGTCAGCCTGCTGTCCAGAAGTGTTTTCCCTGAGGGTTAAGGAATGTTGCATACGCAAAAATTTTCCGCAGTTTTCACAGGATTCCATGTTCCATGACAGCAATACCAAGATTTGCACAGTTTCCGCTTTGTTTTTGGATCTTTTTGTCTTTCATACAACCCCAATTTTTCTCAATTTATAAGGTACCCCCCCCAAAAAAAGCTCTTGGTAGGTGGCTGTGGTGAACAAAGGTTCATCCACCAAAGGTTCCACCTACACTTTTGCTTAGCTCACCTGAATAACCCCCCGAATGCATCGCTGGATTGGACTGCAGAGTCCACACCAATCTCTCCCTCGCGTTCCGCTGCAGATTCCTCAGAGACAGGAATGTAGACGATGATGTGCGCACCATGTCGTGCAGTACAGCGTGCTCATATTGCACAAAACCATGAACGACCTACTACCCCCCCCCCCCTCTTCTTTTGAGGCCCCCCTCTTCTTCCCCCTTTCCACAACCTGCACAGCTGTGTGGTCTAACTCCAAAATGCCTGTACCCACTCGGGTTTTTCAATCCTAACGACCCATAAGAAAGCCCCGGTTGGTGACAGAGACCTGCTCGGTTGACCTCTGACCTCATCCCTCCCCCGCACCCTCCATCCCCTGGTAACAATTGTGTGGCTGAGTGTGGCCAGCAAAAGTACACCCGCCCAGATAGCAAGAGGAACCAATGGAGCACAACATATCCTACGCCCCAGGCTCAGTCCAATGTACACCATGACCTGGCGATAAAGCCTGGAACCAAGGAGCCCAGCACTCTTAGACCCCAGACCCGTACGCACCTAAACCCCATTCAGGGAGGACAGGGAGCGGCACACTGGAACTGACGCAAGCAATGGACTGTCGCACTGCAATGGCGATGAAGGCCGTGTGAAGGCAGGCGCCGCTGAAGCACAGTGGCGTCTCCATACCTGACCTTTGCAGCCCGAATGCATACCCTCCATGTGATTGTCACACTGTTTGGACCATTCGGTAAGGTCGTGGGGAGGATCTTGAGAATCTGGCGATGTACCTCCCCGTTTCCAACCCTCTTCTTCCACCATTTCCATCAACAGATTCGGTGCGCAAGTCTGACCACCGTCTGCATCCCCGAAGGCGTTGACGGTGCAAAGGTGACCACCATCATGCGCGACCGCTTCCAGATCGAGATTGGTGGTTCTCTTGGAACCTTGAAGGGCAAGTGCTGGCGCATTGGTCTGATGGGCTACAACAATCGCCCAGAGCTTGTGAAGTTGGTTGTGGGTGCTTTGGAGGAGAGCATCCAACTCAGCAAACAGTAGGCAATTTAATGCTGGTCAGTGTTTTGGGTATATTGTGATGCTGAATTGTAAGTGTTGAGATGCCAAACAAGTTTTGGACACCAGCCTACCCTCCGGACTGCTGCACAATGAAAACCCTGAACCGCCAAAGTGCCCGGGGTTGTCTCTGATACCCATGGCCCCAACCGGTCACCGGCTGGGAGCCAATCATATATTCCCACAAGGAATCCAACCATTTGCGATACACAGGCAGTATGGGTTGAGCCCATAGCAGTCCTAATGGTCCTCCCCCCATGGTGGGGCTGGGGATATTTGAAACCAGGTTGATGTCTTGGAGTGTCATTCCAAATAATTTACAAAATGGGCACTGAGGGCAGCTAAGGCTGGTCAGGCTGATGCCTGATTTTACCTTCATGACCATTTGCGTATCCACACAAGCCCAAGGCCAGGACCCATTTTTTGGAGCCATTGGAGCATCTGGCAGGGGCTGTAATTAGACCCACCATTTGCACATGATGGCAATGCCTGAATGTTCTTGTTTTTGTGCAGGCATATGATCCCAAAATATTCTTTCTTCAAAGGGATCAGAAATGTGCTGTTTAACCCAAAGCAACAATCCAGTTATTTGGCCAGGCAGCCAGGCAGTTTATGTGTTTATTGTGCTTGCTAGGAGGTTGAAGGGAAATCACTGCTGTGTTGTTATGCTGCAAAGAGAAAGGGCTGTTGCCGTCACAAATTAGACAGAGGCATGTGACACATTTTGAAGATAAGAGGGTTTTAGATTTGTTTTTCAAATTGGCACCAATTTTTTTTCATATTGAGTGGTCTACAATCAAGGCTGGTTTCACATTTGTCATTTGTTGTGTTTTTTGTATGTGGCAGCTATCTTTGCCAGTGTGCTTCAGCCAAACCTAAAAAAATTAATATTTTTTGTAAACACAGGTGGGGTCCATGGTCCCAACTGGGAACGCAGGCGACAGGCTGTAATGGGTGTGTTATGTGAGTATGGTGTGACAGTGAAAGGATTCGCCATGGGCTGGTTCTCCATCAAAGTGTTTGCTCTGTTTGGGTACAACCCGACGCATGGGAGTTGCAGGAATTTTGCGAAGGGTTAGATGTTTTAGGGTATTGGGTGTTTCAGAGGAACATGGGCATTTTGTGGGAGAATTGATTTAATTTCTCAGGGGGCGTACCGTGCGCTGTGCAAAAAGTAGGCCATTCTCCACCACCGGTATGCAGTTTTTTGGGTGTAGGATTGCCGCAGGGTGATATTGCCATTGTGTATCTTTGTAGCATCAACCCTCCCCCTTCTTGCATGTATGTACCTTTGCAACCGGGCACCCTGAGGCCGGTACATGGTGATACATTCTCAGGGTGTTTGCTGCGGGGCATCATCTTTTGCTCTCATTTCTCAGACCCTCTATTGCATTCACCATGGACTTTAATGTTGGAGATAGGGTGTTCTACACTCGCTCCAATGGGATGCGAGTTCCTGCCACAGTGGTGGGTGGGGTTTGCGCCCAACGGATTGGTCCACTTGGAGTATTTCCAAGACGCGGTGAAGGTGGTGAATCGGCAGTGCAAAGTTGAGTCCATCTCTCTTGCCATCCTGAGTGCCGACTCACCTTCCCTCTCCACACGCAGCCCTTCGCCCCCACCCGACGATCGGGGAAGGAGTCCATCAAAATCGGCAACTCCATCACCCCGTGCAAAGCCGCGCGCCCCCAAGACTACAAAACGGTCTCGGGAGGCTGGTAAGCAGCTCGCTGCCACCATGAAGACCTTGAAGGGTGGGCTGAGTTCGGTAAGTTCGGAAGATTGGAAGGAAGTTCTTGAATGGCTGCCGAAGCGGAAGGAGGACACGGGCAAGATGAAGTGGGATGACGCCGCTTGGCATTTCTTACCACGATGGGCCATTGCTGACAGCAACGACCCGCAGTGGGATGCCTGGCGGTGTCTATTTCAAACAACCGCGACACATAAGTACCGGTATGTTGCTGTTTGATGCTTTCCATGGGTCCCAGGGTCCTGAATTCTGCACCTTGCACCCCGTGCTGGTACACCAGGAATTTTTTTTTTTAGTCTGATGCTTGCCATGGGTCCCAGGGTCCTGAATTCTGCACCCTGCAGCCCCTGCTGGTACACCAAGAATTTTTTTTTTTTAGTCTGATGCTTGCCATGGGTCCCAGGGTCCTCAGAACACGACACGTTTGAATTTCGGACTTTTGAATTGCTCATGCATGCTTCTAGAGGTGGCAGGTTTTCAGGGCTGTTACCGGGGTAAACACCGTAATAAATGGCACTATGCGCGCGCTGTGCGAAAACGCCCCCTCATTGTGTTGCGGTGCAGCAAAATTGTGTCGAGCACAATAGACGAAAAAGAAAAACATAGACAAATTTTTAAATTTCTCAGTCACGGAGTAGAAATGCCCACAAAGAAAAAACAGGACACGAGAACATGGTGCTTGAGTTTGTTGTACTCCGCCTTTCAGCCACCAGGGGTTCTTTTGTAAACCATAGAAAGGCATGTGCAGGTGGCCACACATGGAGTAAGAAAAAGTCACTGCCATGTCTTTCTTGGAGGGCTTGATCCAGGCTAAGCCCCCCTTAAAACCCTTTGTTGATGCTGAGACAAACTTAAGTGTTTTTATCTCTCTTTTGTGGCCTAAAGTACACTTTCTCAAGGTAACTAGGGTTGTGACCCTAGCCCCCCCCATGAAGTTCACCCCTACCACTCAACTGAGCGGAGGTACCTTCCTTCATGGAGGTCATACCAAAATAAATCAGGCATTCCATGCTTGTGGGCCTTGGAGGTTAAGCCTAAGTGGTCTCCCACCCCAAGACCCCTATACTCAATTGATTCTACCACTTATTGTGGTCCTACTTTGTAACTGTTTCTGAATTCAGTTGCCTGGCCTAGTCATTTTCTGTGTGGTCCTGACATCTATGCCCCTCAGTCCTAACCAGCACCATTTCACCCAAAAGAGTGCACATGAAGTGCCTATTACAACCTCTGAGGCTAGAGTCTGACCAATTTTCATATAAAACCTTTTGCATTATTCATTTGTGATTGAATCTATGTACATATACCTGCTTTGTCTATCTGCAGCCCTTCTGTGTTACACTGGATTCCAAAACCAATCATTGATTTCATTGATACGATCCATATTCAGTCCTTGCTCTACTTGCTGCTTTGGTTTGGGGTTTTCCACTACAAAACCAACTTGCAGGAATACATCAAAAGACCTAGGGCATAATTCAAGGACATCTTTCTGGTAGCAGAGGCAGTCCCTTGAGACCTTTTGAACCGACCCTGAGAAGTGCAGAACAAAAGCTCAACAAAAAGTCCATAATGTCCACACCAAGTGTAAGGACCTGGCCTATCCGAACTGTCCAAGTACAAATGGGCAGTGTGGTCCACCCAATGAGTGAACCACCACACCGAGCACCACATCACCTCAGTGGCGCATCTGGGTCCCAAGGAGATCCAGAACGCAGAAGGGCGGAGAAGAATAAAGGCCTTACCACCGAGGCCTTAGCAGCACACGGTGGAGACAGCTTCAGTCACCTCCACAGACGTGTGGCTGCTTCAGTATCACGATCCAATTGCCCAGCTTCATCCTCAACTGCCATTGAAGGACCTGAGGAATATGAGAAGCTGAAGATGAAGATGGATGAGTACATCATGCACGATGAGTACTACAAATCCATCCGTGGGGAAGATGGAGAGGAACCACTGGCTGTACATGGGTCCAGACCACGTACGGATCTAGGGTCCTACTCACACTCAGGCCCTCCGTCTACTGCATCCCTGCCAAGACGACTACGACCTGAGTACCCAACCCCAAGGGCTCCGGAAGTGGGCCCAACACGAGTCGAAGAACATCATCCAAGGCCAACCTACGGTGCCCTGGATCAAACGGCCGAGCTGCTGGCCAAATTCCTGTCTGGATCAGAAGATCCAGATGTGACGGCCTTATCAGAGGCCATTAAGGCTAAACTGGGTATTGCAGAACCCTTACCCAAGCCTGAGTTCCTCTCTCTCTCTCCAGGGCTGAGTACCCTGGCCGAAGATCTCAAGAGATCGAGGGTCTCAAGGCTGTTGCCTAAGGTTACCTGCCCCAGCCCCTTTCACCCCCGTGCCAGGACTGTGCCTATGGCGGACCTACAGAACGTGCCTGTCACAGAGAGTGAGAGAAGAGGGCTGTCAGCCCTGGCCCCACTTGCCGGCGTGTCGCTTTCAGGCCTAACTCCAGGGGGTGGGAAGATGGGCAGACCAATTGCCCAGGCGAACATCCAACTGGAACTGCCGGAGTTCGACCCTAAAAACCTGCCTGAATGGGCAGAAGAATTCGCGGAGTTCCTTTTGTTGACTGGCCAATCCCATGTGGATGTGGCCACCAAATGTTCACTGCTAAAACGCTCATGCAAAAAGAAATTTTTGCAAAAACAGGTCAAACAGATTGTGAAAACCTGTTCTACTTGGGCGGAGGTACTCCTGAGGTTAGAGAAAACATTCCCAGTCTATGAGACTGACCTCAGCGTACGCACACAAATCGAGGAGCTACCTATGCTCCCGGAGTTTCCATCCGCTGCGCGAATTTCTGAGTATGTGTGCGACATGGAGTACTTATTTTCGAGGATGAATGTGGGCTCCTACGGAGCCACTGAGCCCCACCTGTGGCTCATGAGTAAGATCCCCCAGCGTACGTGGGATGATTGCCGCTCAACCTCTGAGAGGAAGAGCAGGACCCACTCGTATGATACACTGGTGGATCTCTTGATTGAGCTAGCTCTTGAGAGAGAGAACGACTCCCACATGGAGAAGTTCCTCAAGAAGCATTTGGGACGAGGTGGTACCCCTACCCCTGAACGTGGCGAAGGGAAGGGGCATAAAAATCCCACTAACACCAACCAGGGAGGCGGTAAAGGGAGGGGCAACCTACGTGCCATGAACGAGGTTCCAACTGATGCAGGCACCCCCCCCCTGTTTTACTGCCGACCTGTCAATGACAAGGGGGGACCTTGTCATGCCTCTGACTGCGATCTCCGCAGTGGCTGTATGCTGCAGATGAAACGTCAGCAGCATACTAAAGATGGGAAAACTGTGACCCATCAGGACCACTTCAGGTGTACCATCACCTGTGGTTACTGTGGCAAGCGTCGTCACTATGAGGACGAATGCCACATCAAGAAATGCGAGAGTGACAAACTCAAGCGTCAGGAGGCGGAGCGCCAGAAGAACCCGACGCCCGCCAGAAATCCCCCGAATGGGGATAAAGGTAAAGGAGGTGGCAAGGGGGGTGGTAAGACTGGACCCCCTAACCCCCAGAGGCGCTCATCAGCGCCCGTTGCTACGCCTACTCCTGCTGCTACACCCGCTCCTGCCGCAGGTGTCCCCCAGAAGCGCCCCCAAGGGGATAACGCTACCCCTGAGGGGAATAATTCTAAGAAGAGGCGCTTGGCCTGGATGGCCAAGGCCCTCATGGCTGCAGGAGTGGATCTGAAATTCCCTGATGAGGAATAGGGGGGCGGCTCCGAAGAGGAGGACTTGGTTTTCTGGATCCTCGTGAAAATCGGGGATCAGGTTTTTCGAGCAGTGCTTGATACCGGTGCAACACTTTCCATAGTGGCCCGGCGCCTGCTTAAAACTTTCAGGAAGACCAAGACTGTGGCCATAAGAGTAGGGGATGGGCGTACCATCCATTCCTTGGGGGGGGTCGATGTGACCATATGTCTGGGCGACGAAACCGTGACCCAACACTGCAGAGTGTTGGACACTGACGCCTTTGACATTGTCATTGGCACTGACTTTCTAAGAAGAAACCCCCAGGTTAAAATGCTGTCCCTACAGCGTCCTTACTCTTTGCACTGCGACTTTGGCAGTGGGCTATTCTCCGTTCCTTTGGAGCTGTCAGGACGAAAAGAGTCTGGGCTGCGCTACGCAACCAAGACGAACTATCGTACTGAAAACTACCAACTGGCCCGTCATGTTCTCGAAAATGGACTGGCAGCCCTTCAGGTAAACCTCGATGAGATCCAGGTGGAATTGTTTGCGAGCCAACAACAGCACATCATGCAGTTGTACTGCTCGAAACAAATGAACAATGCTTTCCGATTCTTCTGCAAAGCAATGGGCCTAGCGTATGCTAACCCTCCCTTCTCCCTGCTCGCGAAGGTTCTAACCAAGATCGCTTATGAGGGAGGAAGGGTTGTTATGTGCACCCCTGACTGGGGTTGCTCTGGTGAACATGCTTACTGGCGCCGTATGCTTGACCGAATGACCGTGGGAAGAGTGCAACTCCCCGACGGCCCCATCTATGTGCCTGAGGACTCAGACACAGCTATGCAGGCCCCTGAGTGGGCCAGTTTCCTGTCCATCATCGATGGATCTCTCAATCCTGTACCCCTGTGTGACCTGGACCAGGTGCTACTAAAAGAGGTCATGGCCGAAAATCGTGGCCTGACCCTTTATGATCTCAAAAATCGATCTCCTGAGCACCTATCTGCCACACTTACAGGGTGTGAGTCTCCTGATGACTATCTGGAACCTGCAGCTGTAAAAGAGGATGCAGACGACCAACTGTCTGAGATCGCCAGCGCTATTCCCTCTGTTGATCCCAGCTGTGTTGACCTAAAACATAGTGCTTTCGTGGCCCAGCTGTTGCTAGAGGAGGTAGATCTAGAGTCAACCTCTGAACCCGCTTCCTCTGTTGGGAAACCAGTGCTACACATGCAGCCTGTGGACACAGGTGAACCCGTGGCCCGGAGTACTGATGCTCTGGCACGGCCTGCTGCTAATAACATGCCCTTGTCTGAGCATGACACGCAGGAACTCCGACGGCTGCTGTACCTGAAGGCCGAAGGTATTGAGCGCCAAGAGCGGCTGCAATACCTCAGACAGACCTGGAAATACTCCATCTGGTCTGAGGAGGACGATGAGTCCTATACGCTGCCTGACCCTGAGATACCTCTAGTGTACTCTCTACACTATGGGCAGCAATGTCCCCCTGAGTGGGACGATGGTACTGTACCCGCCGAAACTGCTGATCGGCATAAAAAGAAAGAACATGGAAAAAGCAACCTCCATGCTGAGGAGGACTTCCTTCAGAAAGTCGAGAGTCTTAACCTTGACCCCCGCCTGAAGAAACTGCTTATAACCTATGAGGAGGTGTTCGGCGCCTTGCCGCCTCCTCTATCTTGCAAAAAACTGGTCCAGATGGACCTGAAATTGAAACCAGAATTTGAAAAGACGCGAGTGAGGGGTCGTCCGTATCCCGCTCCACAGGAACAGGTTGAAGAAATCGAGCGCCAGATCCAAGAATGCATTGATGCTGGCCTCGTTGAAGAGTACAAACATGGGGACTATCCCCATCACTGCAGCCCCTGTTTCCTTGTTGCTAAACCAGGGTCGACTGCTCTACGTCTTGTTGTAGACTATGGTGAGGTCAACAAGAAAACCCAGAACCACTCAGGGAGTATTCCTGACATGGAAAACACCCTGGAGCGTATTGCCAAATGCAGGTATAAGACCAAAATGGACAAACGCTCTGGTTTCTGGCAGGTTGACCTAACCGCCGCAGCTCAGGAGCTGCTTGCCTTTATAACCCCTAAGGGTCGTGTCTTCAAGTGGAAGGTTATGCCTTTCGGGGTGGCTAACGCCCCAGCGCTCTTCCAGGAGCTTATGAACAAAATTTTGTACATACTGAGGCGCAGGCCTCTAGTACAAGAGTTGATTTCTCGGGGTGCAGAAATGGAGGCTCACATCGACGACGTGAGTTTGGGTACTAATACCAAAGAGGACCATGTCCTTCTCCTCCGTGAATTCTTCACTGTCTGTCAAGAAAACCATCTCCGAATCAAACTCGAAAAATGCGAGTTTATGAAAGAGGAGATGGAGTATTTGGGTTTCGACGTGGGGTATGGCTGGTGGAAACCAGCCGCGTCTAAGATGCAGCCCCTACAGGACATGCAGATTCGCGATGACCCTAAGAAGGGTCTACACGATGTGAGGAGTTTTGTGGGCGCCTGTAATTTCTATCGGCGTCACATCCACAATTTTACTTACTCCTCTGCACCCCTCACTGACCTAATCAAGAAAACTACTCCCTGGAGGTGGACCTCCAGAGAGGAAGAGTGTTTCCAGGAGTTGAAGAGGAAGATTGCCTCCTCCAACTGCCTGGGAGTTCCCCGCCCTGAGGGCGAGATAGTCCTGATCACTGATGCCACTGATGTAGGGGGGGGAGGTACAATCTACCAATGGCAGGAGCTCAACCCCGCTGAGCTAACCCACTGCCATTATCGTACTACTGGACTGAACCGTGATGGTTCGTTGAAACATGACTATCCTACCAGTGAGTGGCGACTGGTGCCACTGGGACACTGGAATTGGAAGTGGAACCAAGCGCGTTCCAACTACAGCACCTATGACCAGGAACTCCTGGCCGGTATGTTGGTGCTATCTTCACAATCCCGACTCCTGGAGTCTAACCCTATTGTCTGGCTGTGTGACCAAGAGCCTGTGAAGTCTTTTCAGAAGGGGCCACCACCAGAAAAAGCGAAGCTAAAACGGTGGTGGACTTACCTGAGCCAGTTCAGGCTGACAGTGCATCATATCCCCGGGATTAAGAATGAACTGTCTGACTATATATCGCGCAACAACTTCGATGCGCTTATTGGTGAGAGCTCTGAGGCACTCGCCAAAGAGGCTTTCCAGTGTATGGATGTCCAGCTTGACCTGTCCATGCGCACTACTGGAATCCTGGAGGGTTGGAGTCTAACCGACTATCAGTCAGAGTATGAAGAAATTCTCCAAACCCTCAACACTGGTCTCGAACCCCGTGTCATTGACGGGCACCAGTGGTATAAAAACAATCAGTACCTCTTCTACGAGGACCGAATTGTGGTGCCTGAGGCACGACTGGATGGTCGCCTACAGTGGTCCCATCTCAGTTCTGGTCACACTGGCGCTAATCGCTCAGTGGACTTCTTCCGTGAGTGTTTCTACTCTAGTCTAACCCTGACTGAACTGAGGTCGCGTATGCAGACCATTGTGGATGCTTGTGGCTGTCATGCCAGCAAGCAAAGTGACAGTAGGGATAGGGGTCTGATCTCCAGCTTACCCATACCCTATTGTGCTAACTCTCTTCTCTACGTGGATTACATCCACGGCTTACCACGCTTTGGCGGCTATGATAGTTGCCTCGTGGTCACCTGTGGTCTATCTCGCTTCACCCGTGTGTTCCCTTGCAATAAGAAAATCACAGGTGAGCAGACTGTAAAAATGTTGGTCGAACAATGGTTCGAACCCTATGGAGCACCTAAACAGGTGCACTCTGATGAAAATGTACGCATCCGCAGTGACACTGGGTGGTACAAACGAGTGCTAAATGCCCTCAACGTGGAGGTAACCACAGGTGTGCCCTACACTCACACGTCTAACCCTCTCTGTGAGAGACAAAACCGTGTGGTGGAGCAAAACTTAAGAATCCTGATGAAACAGGAGCGCACCAAGGACTGGGTACGCCTAGTACCCTGGGCAGTTCTGTCCATGAACTCACAGCGGAGCTCTTCTACGGGTTTCACCCCCCACGAACTGTTCCATGGAGGACGACCTGCTTGGTTCTTCAAAACCCCCTTTCCTGAGGACTTCAAGAGCCCTGTGGGAGATTGGCTAGAACACAAGCAGTCTCTGGCTAACCACGCTGGTACTAACCTGAGGCACATTCGTGACCGTGAACAGAGCCGACGGAACCGCCTACGGCGACCTGCCAGCTTCAAGGTTGGTGACCTTGTTTTGGTACACCATTCACGCCTACCCTCCTGGCCACGTAACTGCCTACAGGACCCTTACTTTGGACCCTATCGTATCATCAGGATAGATGGATCCAGGATCCATGTCAGGTGCAGTCCACGTCTAGGTGGTGAACTGCTATGTGCTCCTAAGCAGCTGAGGCACTATCACTCCCCTGACGACTTGTCTTGGGATGAGTGGCGCCTCAGCGACAGTGAGATTGAACGTATAGACCTAGAGAACGCTGCCAGTCCAGAGGAGGCACACGAACTCGAAGAGATGACTGCCGATGAGATGGCAGTCGATGGTTACTACGTGGTTGCAGGTATTGCTCGCCACGAGTATAAACAGGGCTGGAAATTCCTTACCCTGTGGGATGGCTATGGGTTGTCCGAGGCGACCTGGGAACCTATGTCAGCCTTCATACAACCAGATGGGAGTATCAACCCCATCTTCCGCACTTATCTCGTTGAGAACAACGAGGGGCAGCTCCTAACCCGTGCTGAGACTATGTCCCAGCGTAAGAAGCGAAACTAACTACCCTGTGTCAGTCTACTGACCCTGTCTGTGCCCTGCAGACCCATGCCTATGGTTTCCAGCGTGAGCCAGGTGACCGCTTATCAAGATGGCAGTCACCCAGCGAGTGTTTGCCTTGTTGACCATGTGTTGCATGGGTACTGCCCTAATGTAATGACCTTGGTGAGCCAACGAAGAACGGTGGCTTTCTACACCAGGGGGGAATGACAAGCAAGGTGTTATGAGACAAGGTGTGTCTTCCCTCCTTGGGGACAAGCGAGCCCACAGTTAGGACCCCTGACTGGTCCAGACCCATGGGGTTCTACCCTTCCTTACAGGGTTTACCTTACCCTTACCTGCCATAACGTATGTGTGAGTGTGCTAGTCCTAAGGTCCTGAGAGCAAGCCGCAGAAGTGGTGTCCTAATTATACCCAAGTCTGCGCCCTTGCTAAACCCGGAGGGTTGGCTTATTGATGCCACGGGGTACGCCCCGGGTCTCCCCTCCCCTATGCGCCCAATTTCTGTGCTGGCGCAAAACCTTGGGGGAATACCCAGAGTGTTAGTCCAGGTATTGTTTTCCCTACCTACCTGACTACTACAGGGAGGGGTGGCCAAAAGCTATGAAGGCATGCAAAACGCCTGTTTGCTATGTGGCCAAAAACACTAACCTAACCACTGTCACAGCCCACCAGCCCAGCTAAAATTGCAGGAAAAGGGTGGGACAGTGACACGCCCCCTACAGGTCCTACACACCCTACAGTGGCACCATCCTGGTGGGCGAGCACTGGGCAACTGGCTCTAGCCCCCACTCAGGACTACCACTCCTACACGCACACTCTACTTGGCGTTGCGGAGGTGAAGTTCTCATGGGTCCTAACGACCCTCCTGTGAAAAGGACAAGAGAACACAGCGCTGCTAAGCAGCTGTGGCCTAACAGGGGACGCCACAACGCGTTTCCCCTGCTAGGGCTTGGAGGGAAGGGGTGCTCTCGTTGCGTGCACAGCGCAGATGTCGTTGAAGTCGGACTGTCCTCGCCACTCCTGGCTGAGGAACAGTGATTTGATTTGTGATCAGCGCCCCTGTTTTGCTGGGGCACAAAAATGGTAGCCGCCGAAGGCAGCTGCTGCGTGCACCAATCACCCTAACCTCTCCCACCTGTACAAACGAGGCAGATGAAGGGGCGTTTGCGACTGTGGAACCAAGCCACACTCCAGGTATTATACCCTTCTCAGTGTGACCTATAATACGCTGTTGGCAAACACGCTGCAGGTGCAGCTACCCCTGTCAAGCAAGCAAGCTTTAAGAAACTCCTCGGGTTCTCTTAAAGAACGTACCGAGGAGCCTCTGAGTAACCTAAACAAGGTTTACCGTGCGCAATTCGCGTGGCCTACCCTTTAATGCATCATGTGCACGCAGGGAAAGGAGGCGTAACCACAGACTCAACCAGGAGGTGAGCTCCTCCTGGGCT
The DNA here is from genome assembly GCA_964036045.1 of Eutreptiella sp. 'Long Island Sound 2002'. Classification (NCBI taxonomy): domain Eukaryota; phylum Euglenozoa; class Euglenophyceae; order Eutreptiales; family Eutreptiaceae; genus Eutreptiella; species Eutreptiella sp. 'Long Island Sound 2002'. The sequence goes on along the minus strand of OZ038400.1, from coordinate 37,514,496 downwards.
AACCTACCTTACTCACCATGCATCGTGCGAATGCCGCATTGAACGAACACAAAACAAACCTAAGCGTTTTAAGCAACTCAACTTGACCGCTACGGCCGCACACATACAAACGCTTACCTGTGAAGAAGGAAACAAGGGTGGATTAGGGATACAGGTGAAGCGATACAGCGTGTGGATGCCTAGATTAGGCACATGCATCGCGAGCATAGCGCGTATTCTAACCCTACGTGCGCGCTGCGCGCTCCATCCGCATCACATACCTTTCATTCCTGCTTTCGCCTGTGCAGAGCACGAGAGATGAACACCCGACCCCCCAACGAGCACAGCGTTGACAACCCTAACGTTTTGACGGAACAACCAACACGAACGCAATGCGTGAGTGTGAAGTGACACAGACATACCTGAGAGACGGGTTGTTGAATTGCTCTGTGGTGCGGGCTGATTTTGAATACTTTACTCTGAAGTTTATAAAAATTTTGATGCAACTGTGCAAAAATTTTCTTTGAAACTTTAAAAACTACGGCTCATACCTTCTTTTCCAAAAGCCGTTTTCGCTTGCGCAACCCTTTTCTTGGCGTCCGCTTCGTTTGCGCTTGTCTGCGACTTTAAGTTATGTGTAAAAATGACGATTTCCCGCGTGGTTTCGTCGATTTTCAACGATTTCACTTGCTAAATCGCAGCCCCTTCCGCAAAACCGCAGGAATCACTCCCTGCTGGTTCCATTTTCTGGAGGTTTGTGTCCTCCATTGGGAGTATTGCTCCGCCCTGGCCCTTGGTCAGGACGTTTACTAAAACGCTGTTTATACGGCAATAACCGTCCGCATTAGAGCGTTCGACTGTACCCTAGTGGACAGACACATGTGCTCTGGACAGGGAGTCCTGGGTTCGATTCCCACTGCCCCCACACTCTTTCCAAAAGTTTTCGCCTCACGCCGACGACTTTTGAGGAATGCCCCTTCGAAGGGACATCATTCACGGTACATTACACTGTTTTTCAAGGGTCCATACAGTGTGATAGGCTTCTATGAAGTGATGAGAATGTTTTTGGTAAGTTTAATGCATTTTTTTGGGGTAATTTTGGGAATATTTGAGCCTTTTTCCTTGGTCCTACTAGCTTGATCAACTAGTACTCCAGGGGGGAGTAAGAAAAAGTCACTGCCATGTCTTTCTTGGAGGGCTTGATCCAGGCTAAGCCCCCCTTAAAACCCTTTGTTGATGCTGAGACAAACTTAAGTGTTTTTATCTCTCTTTTGTGGCCTAAAGTAGACTTTCTCAAGGTAACTAGGGTTGTGACCCTAGCCCCCCCCATGAAGTTCACCCCTACCACTCAACTGAGCGGAGGTACCTTCCTTCATGGAGGTCATACCAAAATAAATCAGGCATTCCATGCTTGTGGGCCTTGGAGGTTAAGCCTAAGTGGTCTCCCACCCCAAGACCCCTATACTCAATTGATTCTACCACTTATTGTGGTCCTACTTTGTAACTGTTTCTGAATTCAGTTGCCTGGCCTAGTCATTTTCTGTGTGGTCCTGACATCTATGCCCCTCAGTCCTAACCAGCACCATTTCACCCAAAAGAGTGCACATGAAGTGCCTATTACAACCTCTGAGGCTAGAGTCTGACCAATTTTCATATAAAACCTTTTGCATTATTCATTTGTGATTGAATCTATGTACATATACCTGCTTTGTCTATCTGCAGCCCTTCTGTGTTACACTGGATTCCAAAACCAATCATTGATTTCATTGATACGATCCATATTCAGTCCTTGCTCTACTTGCTGCTTTGGTTTGGGGTTTTCCACTACAAAACCAACTTGCAGGAATACATCAAAAGACCTAGGGCATAATTCAAGGACATCTTTCTCATGGGACTAAATGTTGGCAAGACGGGTCGTAGCAATCTCCGTTCATCGAGTATTTAGAGCTACTATTTTGCTTTATCATCCAACCTCATGGGGGGGGGGGGGGCAGGGGCTGGGCCCGGTTTTTGTGTGAGGCCCGTCCCCTTTTTTTTGGGTGTCTATTCTTTTTCGATGCTTTTCTATGCCATGCTTTTTGGGGGCATGCCCCAAGACATCGGTAAGGCATTGCTAGCACATGCGACCGTGCATCAATGCACTGACACATGTGGAAGAGACTGCGCCCGGTCAACTTCGCGACCAAGTTCTTCGAACTCGGGTCTTACTAGGAGCTCGTCTACGACCACATTTGTGTCGTCCTGATGCTAGAGATCAAGTACGTTGATGCGGTTTAGCTGCTCAAGTTGGGCATAGAATCCGAGCATCCGTACATATCAAGCTGGCGCACCATTTTGGACAATTAGATTGCCGTTGCTTTGGATATTTCTAGGTGGCCATGCGTAAAAAAGTACAGGACCTTCGGCAACCCCAGAGTGACCGGGGTTGCAAGATGCTAAACAGTAGCTATTTATTTTCTAGCTTCACCGGGACAAAGATTTTATCGCTTTGCAATCCCACGGCTACTTTTCAACGGATGGGCCAAAAAGGTCATGGAAAGGTCCTGCTGGAAAGACACTGACAGCCTCCGTGCAATTTTTCCTAAAGTCACAACCAATGCCATCCTTGCTCTCCAAGATACTGAGCTCACGCAGGCCACCGCCGTCCAGCAACGGCTGAATGATGACCTACCTCTACACTGTGCTGATTTCTTGCTTCAAGTTCCCATCCGGCAACCATTGAAGTAGTGGTGTGATTAGACCCTCCAAACAATGTCTTGACTACCTGTATTTTTCTCAAGGCTGGGAGCTATTTTTGCAAACTTTTTTGCAGACCACATTTTTGAACCTAGTGGGGGCCTCCAAGGCTTCCAACAGCCATCGCCGGCATCTTCCGATGCCCATGACTTTGATCAGTATGTGTCGTGTAAGTTTTCCCGTCAATTGATTAACTTTTGCAACATCTCTGAGATTTGTGTTCCTGAACATTATTAGCATAGAGACGTTGCACATCAAACGTGCAAACCAAAAATTGGCTACGGATGCACAATGCTTGTTGTAGTATGCTGCAGTTCTTTCATTTCTCCTAGGCTTGCCAGACGTTGGAATACAATTTTGAAAAAGAAATTGAAAAAAAAAGGATTAAAAAAAAAAACCAATGCACCATTGAGAAATGAAATTTCATGGCACAAAAAAAATGGGTTAGCTGGCCACTTGGTTTGCAAGAAAAACAGTTTTCCCACACCATTCACACATGCATTGAGAGTTTGGAGTGAAAAACCCATAGGCCCGGGGTTGGATAGGCGGACGGAGTAATTTTGTACGAAAAAAAGGAGAAGACTCGTTCTTTTTCAAGAGCCACATGCAAAGGATTTGTCCAACACCGGGCATGTAAGAAGACAGAACGAGTTTCAAAGGTATTCTCGATAGCTTTTGAGTACCCCTTGGCGTGCACAACTAGGAAAGTGTTGCAAGTTGACTCTAAAATCCTGTGGAGATGTGGTTTTTTTATGTGAAAAAAATAGATTCACTATGGGTGGCACACTTATTGGGTACGTAGTATACTTACTGGTCCTTTTTGCTTACATTCGCAACAGTTCATGGGTGAACTTCGATGCAAAATGAAAGCTTTCAACTCATGACCGGGCCGCTTTGTGCGAAGAGACTACCTTGCCTCAAGGTGCCAAAATACAAAAAACAAAGAGGAATAGTGTCTCCAAACCACAAAACCATAACAAAAATGGGCTCCTATGCCTTTCTCTGTCGACATTCTTCTTCTATGCTATTTCTCCTCTCGCCGTTTCCTCTATGCTATTGCCACTGTTTGGTTGCGATCCAACACCTTTGACACACCAATAATGAATGTTAAATACACAACTAACCAGCAAAAGAGAATGCAAAACTAAAATGGGAGAATGGCTTTGTTTTATTGGTATGAAGAAATGAAATGCAGAGTCAAAATCCAATTTTTGTGAATCTAAATGTCACAAAAAGATGTGCTATAATCAATCGCAAATCATGCTGCAGCGATTGCCATGCCATGTCACTCATGCCCAAACATGCACAAACACCAAAACTGAATTCACTTTACCACGTTACCCACAACCCAAAAACTAATTTCTCATGATGTAGAATAGTCTAATGCAAAAAGCCTACCTTGGGATGGTAGCCAACTCTTGAGCCAAGTAGGCCATGGTACAGATTTTGGAAATAAAGCGTTTGAAAACGGTACCTCTTTTGCAAAGACGTAACCTCATTCGTTTTCAAACAGTTTCTTTTACTAACTCTTAAATGAAATCTTTTTAAAACCTCTTACCTCATTCACAAAACAGTAAAGTTTCGTTTTTTGAACAAAGTACCATCCTTTATGGCAAAGCTTGAACAGGTTGCGGATATCCGTGTTATCACAAAACATTGGCTGGAAAAAATGGAATGCTAGTCTTGTCCTCCTTTTCCTACAGCACTTTTGTATTGGACCACGGTTGTTTCAAAAGTAATGGACACGAATGTCGCGTAGTATATGGTTTGATACAACTACATTGCGTGTATTAATATGCTGTTTATAACAACGTCGTTCCCTAATCATGCCATGATGATTCAAAAAATACTTCACACCGTTCACCACAATCATCGATATCAATACTACTATTGCCATGCCAGTGTGCTTTATGCTGCCTCACTCCAAGGGGGGTGTTGCCATCCGGGGTGGGTGGGAGTTGCGTACATTACCTTACCAAATATGTGTGTGTGGCATATCAGCAACGTGAGAGACTCATTACACCACATCAGGTTGTCTTTTCAACATGCTCTTCTGCATTCCATAAAAAGAATTTTTTTGCCACCATGTATGATTATGAACAGATTTCTATGCCAACCAAAGAAAGGAAAATGCTCAGCACAATGCACACATTGACAAACACCTTCGCCATTGCAAAAACTTGCCTGCCAGTCGGCAGAGAAGCCCCCAAACAACATGCAATATGTTGTTCCTGGGACTTGCTGGCCACCTTTCAGATATCATTTTTCTTCCCAGCGAATCTGTGTGCCACAAAAAATTGCACCCACAGAAAATACTTGCTACCGGCCCATCCATGCATGACAAAGCAGATCAAGACGAACACACCATGTGGTGTCAAATCTTCACACAACAAATGAACCCTGATTTGTGCTAAAGCCAACCCAGTGATCGACAATGCAGATAATGCAAATGCAAAGGGGATCAAAATGCCAAGGCATGCAGATTGAGTATGATGGTAGCACTCGTTGCACCAAAATCAATGTGCTGATGACCTTTCACAGACAACCAACTACTGCTGTCACATGCTGCAGAATATTGTTTTTATTGTATTGGCCCCTGATTGCAAATTCGCGTCGACGATTGACCACCAAATACAGCTTTATTTGTGGACTCACCAAAACATAGACCCATCTCCCATGAAATTGAACAACCAATTAAGCTGAACCAGCAGGCAAGCAAGCAAGAAAGGAAGCACCTCTCCAAGCCATATTTGGAAACCACTCTGGCCCAGCACTTCAGATGCAACTCAACAAAACTGGCCCACAAATAAGCCTTGACACTCATTCTTGTCCATTTTTCGCCAAATGAACCCAAAGATACCATCGGAATATCATCCCGAATGGGCTTCTTTTGCTCATACCAACGGGGTTCTTTGCACAGACTGCCAATTTACTACGACCCAAATACAAAGCGCATGTGCTTTAGATTCATGAAAATGAGTGAAACATGACCTATGCACCACACACCACTGCAACCCTGTTTCATCCACACCCCATGAACTGTGTGCAACTCAAAAATGATGGCTTGCATTAGGTTGGCCCCAATCCCAACTGCAGTAGATGTGGGAGCTATGTCGTCAGAAGGGCTGTCATACTACAGACTTTTTTTGCCAAATTTGCCATAAAGGGACCCGAAACGTTACAACAAAACACGGGAAAAGGTGCTTGCTTTGCTCATGCAAACGGATCCTTTTTGTTTGCTCCCCAAGAGGCCCAAGATGGCCCGGGAACGTGCCCTTTTGCTCAACTTTTGAGAGTGATGCCAATGTAAAGACCAAAAGTCCCCCAAAGCCAAAGGAAATGGTTGTGGCCTTCCAGAGCAGACAATGTGCCCCCTATTCATTGTGGGAAGGGGCGTGGATATACTGGCACCAACGTCTAGCTTCTAAAATGGATTAATGTGTCGCCCGACCACTTATTCCTCCCAAAATGCTCCCACTGCTGCTGAAATGATTAGACTGTTAGAGAAATTGTAAAATGGGGCGAGAGCCAAAGAGGAAAGAACCATCTGTGACTCTATGCTGTCTTGAACCTTAGCATCCTTGCTTTCCTTTTTGCCTCTTCATCCTCGGCTGAAGAGGTAACTTCACCTGAATACAATGCACATGGATCTCCCCAGACTCAACAGAAACAGCAGTGCACTAGCCCAAGAGCACCGAAGGGCATGGGCTCTGGATGCTCTCACCCCCAGAAGGCGGTTGATGGTCAACTGACACTGGTTGACGGTTACCTAACGCGATTGATGCTTAATCGCCCACCTCTGCGTGCGCCGGGCTGGGGACGGGGGGATAATAGGTGAAGGTATCGCAAGGGGGCTGCTCCTAGACAAAGAAATCCAATCTGAAACCAATCAGAGTGCTCTCTGCAGCTGCCAAACCCAACATCATACTTGCAGGACGCTTCCCGGAATCTGCGCCGTTCTGCACTGTTCCAAATCGTTCGGCTCGCTTCTTCTTCTTCTCCTCATCCTCAGCTGCTGAGACTGAACTTGTCGGAGCAGTTCCTGCACACGAATTCAGGTCCAATCGACACAAACCCTCACGCTGTGGCTTTGGACGCACCAGAGGGCTGGTGCTGCTTTGGGGCAGAGTGAACTGCTGGGTCCATCGCACACCGCGACTCACCATCCCTCGGGTGGAACAACACTGTGTGGCCTGCCTCGGAAGCTGCAGCGACAGCTGTGGAAAAGGCAGAGAACACCGTGCACCACCACTGCAAACGCAGCAGGGATCAAGGGGCTGCACGCGCGCTGCCACAGACCAGAGACTTGATCAACTCAGTGAATTGGAATGGCTCCATTGGAATGGCGGTGACTGGCTCAGTGCTGGCAGTGACAGGCTGCGTACTGGTGGTTGCTCGCCAAACATTGGGTGGGGAACGGCGAAACCGACCAGACGATCCATTTTTTGGCCACAGTCCGGTGTGCTGTTCGGAAGGGGGTGCTTGGGGCGCCGCGCGCAGCACTGTGCCCTGTGCGCCCCGTACCGATATGCCCAGGCGGAGAATTACTTGGGCCAACCAACCATGGTACCTTTTTCCAAACGAGACCAGGCACCATTCGTGATGCCAAAAAAGAAGCCTTTCTCGTCCCCCAATCAGTCCCTTACAGCCCACACACGCTGTCGTGTGTCGCGCCCCGTCAGAGCGCGGGCTCGCCAGCCCGTGAACCTTGCCATTGCCTCCTTGAACAACTTGGCTCGTGCCCCAGTCGTGCCCAATACACCCCCTTCCGTCCCACAGACGTTGGGTGGTCGCTGTAAACGGCTGGGACAGTTGGGCTGCGGGACAGACGGTGGCCGGTCACCACCCATCTGTACCCAAGCGGTGTTGCATCTGTTATCCGTTGTGGTTTGCAGAACTGTGTGACACATGAATAATTGAAATGTTTTGAGGCCTTGCTCGGCCCTCTTCAAGCAACTGCTGCATGTGCTGGATCGGGAAAGCGGCAACCAAAATGGACAGGACCATGGTTGATGTTCACTGTAGCTTGAGACCGAATTGAGATATTTGGTGCTAAAATGCTCTGGAAAATGATCGCCGTTGAACACAAAAAGGAGCCCAAATCACCCAGAGGGTCTTGTGCTGCCACGGTTGGGCGCCGGTGATCAGATCAAAATGACACGTCACCTATTACTTTGACGGGATTGGGACGCATGAGACCGCCATTTCAGCGTTTTGCGTGCGAACAGGGGGGCGCAGGCCAAGAAAACGAAGAACGTGCCAAGAAGGGGGTTGCCATTCATCATATCCATCATGATATGGAAGCAAAAATGCCCACACCCTGTTGTCCATTTTCCGTTCACAGATTGTTGTTGTTCCTAAGCAACAACCGCAATCCCATGCGCGACGCACAGCTCGGCGAAACCGTGGGTATCAACGCTCACGGGCATTACACCGTCTCGTCCCAATTCTCTTGGACGCCATGCCCACGCGATGTCCGAAAAAATTGGAAAAATTGGCAGCTCCCACTTGGATTAGGAATTCGCACCGGAATGATTAGTTCACGGCCTGCTGGCGAAGGCACCTTGAAATGGACCTTGGTGTCACACCCAATTGTTGTTCCCCATTTCAATCATGTACGCGGTGCAATTGAATCATACCAAATCGCTCCATACGCTTCTTTGCTTTCTCTGCATCACTCGTGGGTGTGGGAAGGTTGAAACGTTGGGCACGCTTCTGACGCCTGGCCTGTGGACAATTGCGAGTCGCCAACGGACCGCGGGTTTCTATCCCTGTCCATGCCCCCACTGTCTAAAATAGGTAATTTGACCGCCAGTTAAACCGACAATGTGGCCGTGGTTGTGGTTGTGGTTGCCCTCCGCTGATTTTCGTCCAAACGTATGCTAGGCACGTCCGTTTCTCTAAACTCCCTACATTCCTCAAAGCAAGTGGGTTCCACGTCCCTCGACACTAGTTCTTCCGACTTGATGGTGTGTGCCTCCCGAGCATTTCCATTTAAACATGCTTCGTGTGCATGCTTTTCATGGTTGTCTTTTTTGTTTTGTTTTGCTCGCATGCACATATCCACGGGCTTTCTCCCATCGTAACTCACTTCGTTTTTGGCAAATGATCGTCCTGTCATTTGATGTCCTCCGCTATCACCAAATCGCCCCATGTCGTGTGCTCGGCACTTGGCATGTTCACCGGAGAAGCAAAAAGTAGAGGCAAACAGAGATGCAACCATAGGTATTGCATGTTTATTTGGCATTATTAAAACATCGTGCAAGTGACATGCATGCGGGGGGACTAGGAAAAAGCTTTGAGGGTGGAATTCACAACGTGCACTCAACCTCACAACACGAAGGCCATGGGATAGCCTTGCAAAGGGGTAGCTTGCTACGCCCTCACGGGTTTTTGCTGATGCCCGGCATCGTCCGTGTTCGCAAACAACGGAGCAACACACCCAATACAGTGGACCGCCCTCGCACCTTTGGATTTCACCTTGTGCCAAAGTTAAAGCGTCCCATAGAAACGCTTACTCGTGATGCAGAAGATGCGGTGACGAAACAAAATCTCTCACAATTGCACCACGAAACTTCCACACCACGGAAATAGGATCATGAACGAGGTTTCATCAATGTTTGCAACTCAACACAACAACTCAACAAAAATGTTTTCACGTTCGGCCGCAAGAATGCTAAGAATGTAAGTTGGAACCATGGTTGCCTTTTGAAACCCTTGTAAGTGCGTCGTGCTGACACGCGCCTCCGTGGCATTGCGTGGCATCGTCGGGCTTTCCGTGCTCGTTCTTTGAACAACATAGGAACGCGGCCTTTGGGATTGTCAATCCTCGACGGGCGAAACCTTCTAATTAAGTAACGCCCGATGGGAGTTCCTTTGCACTCCGGACGGTCACGTCGCGTTTTTGCGCCAAAATGTACCAAACACCCCTATCCGGGGCAGGCCTTTCTTTACACTTGTCCATCCGGGGAGCGTAGACGGCATCGAACGCGAAATGGCACAAAGTTGCATCGCTTTGCACACGAAGCACAACCAAAATGCACTTTGGGCTTGAGCCCAAACATGTGTCCTTCAAATCTTGGCCTACCTAGATTTTTTGGGTTTCCTCGGCGTTCTCCCCGCAAGAAGCACAACACGGCGATTGCGACTTTTCGGGACCTTCGATATCCACGGTATCAAAGGATCCACGGTTTCTCGAACAAAACGAAGGTACTTACCTCCTCCTCTTCTTTGGAAATCTCAACCGTTTCCGACGTTTCCGCGGTAGGCTCTTGAAAGGATACCTTGGGAGCATTTTTTGCGGCCTCTTCGATGTCTTTACACAACGATACCAAGACGGATGTGGTCAACATGCACAATCCTAGGACAAAACATAAGATGTCTCATGCAATCCGACCCTCGAGAAAAATTCCGGCCGACGGTCACACGTGCATGCAACAAATGTGGATGCATGTCGTAGTGGGACTTCTCACGAACCTTTTGCCAAGTGCCTCAAAGAAAAAAGACTAGTGTAAGGAGGTCTATGGGCGTTGTGAGAGTGGCGGAATCAAGGATCAACCTCGATGTTGTGGGGAAGTGGATTTTCACCCACTTTCATGACCCAGGGACAATACTTGTGCAGTGCAAAGGGAATGAAAAACGCAGCAAAGGGCTTCTCGACTTGGCGCATGGCGGCACGTGCAAAGAAAGGTCGAGAAATTGACCTTGTGGTCTCGTGTTCCGGGATGGCCCACCGGACATCACACAACCGGTGCTAGACCCACGCTCAAATACCTTCTTCACCATTTGCGACACTTTCTGCTTGGTCTTGAGCCATGGTGCGTCAACGACTAGTGAAAGGATGAGGGGATTGGCAACCAAAACACTACAAAAGTGAACAATATGTGCTTCACCGATTGCTTTATATACACTTGGAACATTTGCTGGCATGTCTCCGCGATTCTTTCCAGAACATCATTTTGTGGGGAGTTTCGATGGCCTCAAAAGGCAAGGCAACAAACACCGAGCGATATCCACCTGAGCCGGCATGAATGCCTTGCGAGAGAAAGGCATGAAAGCACAAAAAACCAACACTGCAGGACGTGTTATTGCGAAAATCACAATGAAAAATGCCCCACGGTGACCTGCGCGACCTTTCCGCGACTGTAAAATATGACTTGAAACCTCCAAACTTGCCCGGCTTCGCGGTGACGCGGTACGAAGGATATTTGTGGGTCTCACTCTCAGCACTTCTTTGTCACCCTTTACACCTTGATTTTTCCTGCATTTAGTTCCATACTTTCGAATTCCAGGAAACCCGGTTGCTTAGGTTGTCTTGGTTTTCCGAGTTCTCCCCGTGAGATGAATCTCCGTCCGTTTCAGTTCTGGTGTGCGCTTGTTGCGTGCAACAAACGTTGTTTCGTGACTATTTGCTTTAGCATAACGTTACCTTATCCTAGATGAGAGGTTCAAGACCTCGGTGCCACAAACACATCTTTGCTTCTTGCCTGCTCTTGTTTTGCCTGCACACAAGCCCAAGCGACAACCTCACCATAATTCCCGCTAGTGCGTCTCCTAAGTACGTATGCGTACGTATTCGCAAATTTTAAGTGTGCGCTACGCTTTCTGAGTGTCTATTTTTTTTCGATCTCTTGGTTATGCATGCTTCGCCGTGCCTGTAAGCCCAACTGAAGAGTTCACCCTTGTTGCCCAAGTAAATGAAGCAAAAATCATACCGAGCTATGATGGTTGATGACTGCAACTTTCCAATACGGGAACTACACGCATCAAACACAACACGAGGTGAAATAGCAACATGTGGGTAAAACACAAACTCTCGATCATGTTGGTTGTCAAATATTCTACCGTTTTTGCCTTCAATTGCCCGCTTACACAAAGATGGTGTTACGTAGCTAAATTAAGATCCATTACATACTTCTTCAACGTTAATAATTAAGTGCACAACAATTTGATCCACTTTTGCCGCAGCATGCCTTGCGGTGTGTTGTCAATATGCGGGTGCGTAAGCAGGAACCCGGAAGTTCCCGTTGCCAAATGGCCGGTGGACTCTCACACGTAGTTGCAACATTTTCTATTTTCTTACGGACTAGCCCTTGGCCCCGCTCTTGTGGTCTCCCGGAACGTGCTAGGGTGGTGTGCACGATCACGCGTTTCACGCACACGCGCACACCCACACTCAATAAATCCAACACAAGACACCGTGATGTGAGCAAAGATGTAAACGTCAATTCAAGCCGACACGCGGCGCACCACCACAGCAAACACAACCACAACAAATTCACGATTCAAAATGGCGAAAAATTCTTAGATGGAATAAAATTCAAACCCACTTGAGGCTCAATGGCACCGCTAATTCAAAGCCGCCATCTTAAGTGCTTTTGAAGTACTTTTGTGGCATTGTGAACCAACAATGGGACGTGAAATCCGGGATGTGACGGAATATGAGGGCGTGTGGTGAAGCCAAAAACATCACAACTTGGCATCTTTATGCCAACCATCGACGCGGTTTTCGCAAGCATGTGAAAAAACATTACACTTTCGTTGTCGCCATTTTTTGCATTCCGTCGCGAAACAACACGGACATAAAGGGACGCAACCGCCATGATGCACGCGACATACTTGTCTACTTGTCATTCGCACGTCGCAAAAATATCGTGCGGGCTTTGGCATGCGACGCCTTGCACGCAAGAGTTTGAGCACTCGCACAAGGACACGCCAACTATCCCCCTCGTTGTGTCGATTTGTGTTGAACTCTTTTTCAAAGCCAAAAATTTTCCTTTGTGTGCATAACACGAGGGGCTTAACGACGCATGCTACTGACACATTGACGTTACGATTTTTTTCTTTAAACATAAGGGGCGACGCGGCGCGAAATATTCGACGTCTTACATCGGCATGCCGATTTTTGTCTACTGCACCAACTACTCCAAGATTATGTGCAAAAAAAAATTGAAGAAGTATTTCACTCGTTTACTCGCACCGTGAAATCCAAAAGTAGTTTACTTCCACCGGGAAATCCCACGAGGTATGCATCAATGGAAGAAAATTTTCAAAGAAATACTATTCGTTCTTAGATGCATTGGCATTAGCAACGAATTGCTTGATTTGTAATTTTCTTACCTTGATTGCCCAAACTGAGGACAAAGGTTGTCGCATGAAAAATTGGAAATGGATTTGCAAGGGAAGGCGAGAAGGAAGTGTTTTGCTTGAATGCAATCCACAAAATTCAAAACGACGTCGACGAAACAATGTATTAAAAATCCAAATGTGTGTATGCGAACCGCACATATGACGGAATTAAGCAAGCAGGCACATGGCACGGGATCTATACAACGCACAAACAAGCAATTTGTATTTGATTTGACACGGTGCACAGAAATTGCTACCGCGCATCATGAAAGGATGAATGCGATGCGACATGCGATCCCCATTGCCGTAGCTATTGAATTAATGTACGGTTGTTCTTTAACGTAGTGCATCACATGAAACGATGCGAAACACGGCTTCACGGTGAGAACCGCAAAGTTTGTTATCTTCGAGCCGAGCAAATAAGTAAGAGAAGCGTGTTCGATCGGATGTGCGGCGAAGATTTGGTTGATAATTTTCAACGCACACGATGTGTTGTCGCCGGAAGCACAACGTCGTAGGCGCATGTAACGAGAAGTCACAGCTTTGGTGGCAACATAACATGAAATGAGTGTCAAGCGCGACACGAATTTTGCATTTTGGCTTGCGAGCGGGCGGTGTTGTCGAATGTATTTTGCCCCATGTCCCATCACTTTTGCTTTCGCTTTATGTACAATGTTTGATGCGCACCCGAAGCCTTTCAAAAAGCCGACCCAACAAATTGGTGTTTGGGCTACACATGGGTCGGGTGCCGTTGTGATACACCACGGAAGAGCATATGTGTGCATCGCTTGTCAGTGGCTTTGCTTCGGTTCGTTATTGAACTTGCACCGCCCGAATCTTCGGTTTTCTTTGTGCGAAGCAATTGTGCGTGGCGTCCCCTTGCCTTTGCCCGGGTGCACGTGGATCTCGTTCAGCCTAACAATATTTACATGGGCTACACCCATTTCAATGGCCGCCATTAAAGCCGAAGTCACAAAAATGATGTTATCATATGGAGTCTTGAGTCCTCGTATTGTGTCTCTCCGGGCTCACTAAGTTGCTTTCAGTCGAAGAGGATGGCACCAGTCGACGCAAGGGACAAATTCAAAGATTGTATTGTAAGGGAGCAACTTTTTGGATGGGACGGAGATTGTCCAAGACGGTTTGGGAGCGCGTCGCTTTCATTAACGTGAAGACATAATCTTGGGAAATTTTCAGACGGTTGGAATCGTATTACACCGATGATTTGTCGATGAGTTCGATGAAAATTTGACCGTATAAATATGCTTTCATCGTATCAATCAAGAATGCAAAATGTTTTTTCCGAAATGGAAGCTTCCAAGATAAGAAAACGATACGAAAGAAACGATAGTGTCTACTCTTCCAACAAGTTGCAAAGTTGATTGTCCTCGGCTGGTGGGATGGGGTCCTAATCCATAAGTGATTTCCGTAACATCTACGTAAGATGGACCTTGGAACACCCGAAGCAAGTAATTCAGTCAATTTCTATACCGCGCCCACACGCGCTAAAGCTACCACCGAAACCCTGACGCTCGACTATGCGCTCGTTTTCCTTTTGCATTGTGTACGCATTTGTCCTTCTAGGAACCGCGAGCTCCCATCTTGTTGAGCCCACAAGATGAACGACGCCCGAGGGCGTTACGTCACGGGCCGGATTGCGGATTTTTTTTGCGTTGAAGATCCGTCTTTTGGCGTGGCTAAGATCGAGGAGTATGTCGCCGCCAATCCGAGTGTCGGGGAGCACCTCCAAGAGTATCTCAAAGGAACCAACAACAAAGTCATGGTTTGGACGTACCAACCTCCCAAAGGCGCGGCAGCTGACGCACCCAGCCAACTCAAAATGCTCACGTCATACGAGGAGCCACTCACCAAAAAGTTGGTGTACGTCGTACGTAACACGGCACCCGGTAAAGCCGTCAGCACCAAAGACGCGGACTTAGTCCAAGAGATCTCGGTTGGATCCATCGAGACCGACTTCATTAAACACTTGGACGAGGTGCTTAGTCAATTGTTTCAGCCGGTGTTGGGGGCCATCAGAACGTGGGGGAAGTGCCCCAATAAGGATCGAGATGGTTTCATCAGTACAATCACGAAGTACTTGGAAAACATGAACGAGTTGTTGGAGGCCAAGCCACAATGCATCGACTTGAACAAGCCTCCGAAGGCTCTGGTCACCAGCATCACGAACGGCGGTATGCTTGCGGCGCGCCGCCTCTGACGGAATTTGAGGTGCAAAAGCAGTTGTGCCCCTTGGGGCCTACGGTCACTTTTTCTGCCATTTTTGTTGAATGCGTCCTTCCAACAACCGGGACGGGATCAATCAACTATAAAAGGGTTTTGTCCCAAGACCGCACCGGGCCGTGAATTGGTCATGGGTAACGCGCATGATAAAGACTGTCGGGCACGGTGCGCGAGAATGATGTAGGAATACAGCTCGCTCCCACACATCCCGAAGCTGTAAATCAGTGTGCCAGTGGAAGAAGGCCTTGCCAGCGAGGCTAGAAGAACTCTGAACACATGGTTTCGCTGATGATCTGTAGGAAGTGTACGAATGTTGCAGTTTGAGCTTTGGTTAAAATTCTTGGGCGTCGCACGCACGCGGTGGGTGGTTTTTTCTGCCCCCCCCCCTCCCCCACCACCCCCCATTCTACTCCGCGCGTCCAGGTGCAAATTCTGTGGCCAAAGCCGCGCAAGATCAACGCCTCGTGACGCAGGTCGACTCGTTGGTTGAGGCCTGGATCAACGCCCTGGAGCCGTTTTTGGCAGAGACGGAGGAATACGCAAACTCCGAGCCCCAGAACATCCCCGAGACCATCGGCCCCCTGACGGAGCTGGAGTACTGGAAGGGGCGGTTCACGAAGCTGGAGTCCGCGCAGGAACAGATGTCGTCCCCCAACTTCCGGGCGGTGCTCGCGGTGAGGGCGGCTGTTCATGGCAAGTCGGACGCCGTGTGGCAGGGCCTTGAGGCCTCGGTTGTGGAGGCCATCAATGAAGCGAGGGACAATATGAAGTACCTGATGACGTTGGAGAAGTATATGGAGCCGTTGTACGCCGGAAAGCCTGACGACATCATGGAGGTGTGCACCTTTTTGATAAAGAAATTATTCCTCCCACCTTCCCTCCAAAGACAGGCATGCACACAATAACGGAGGCAGCCAGAAAGCAGGGGTGGATATAGTGGGGGGGGGGGGGGTCCTGAGGGGCTCCGCGAACGCGGAAACGACACCAGCAGGAGCACCGTGGCCAACAGAAAGCAGCGACCCGACGCAACATGCGAAGGGAAGAACGGGTGACTGTCCAGGGCCCTGTAAAGGAGCAACAACCCGACGGAATGTCACATGGGGAGGTCCCACCCCCCGCCCCCGATGACGAAATGACGATTACGATTCCCCAGTCTGGCTGCACCAGCGCGCAGCATGCGCTTATGGTCACCTGGTCCTCCCTGAGAACATGATACACAGGACAATGCATTGGACAGGATTTGCAGCAGCCCATGAAGACAGTTCTGGCTCAAGTACAATCATTTCTTCACACATTTAGCCAGAATCCTTTGCTATTCGGAAGGGTCAGGGTCAGAAAAACGCACCTGCAAAGTCGGTCAAGGTGGGACGGCATGGCCGCGCGGGGAACGGCGTGCACATGACCACCCCTTGCCAAGAGGTTCTAGCCCCGGCGAGAATCAAGGTGCCGACGGCCCCATTTAGGCTGGGAGACCACGTCCCCGCGACGAGTCAACCAGCCCCAATACGACAGCAGTCCGGAAACCAGTACAAACAGTGTGTGTATCAGGAACAGAGAGAGAGAGAGAGAGAGAGAGAGAGAGAGAGAGAGAGAGAGAGAGAGAGAGAGAGAGAGAGAGAGAGAGAGAGAGAAATCAGAGGTACAGGGGAAAATCAGCGATAATGAGAATCAAGCATGCGTGTGGGGGGGGCGGGCATATTAGAGGGGGCAGCCTCTCTGGGTCTCTGGGATGCCTGCTGATTCAGTGTATATTTGAGGTTTCACCAGGTTTGGCATGGGCAACAAAGATGCACTTATGCCTGTGGACTGCATTGCCTCTGGTCTGCATTTGTATGGCACTGTCTGTCTGTTGTTCCACCACTTCATCTCAATCTCTTCATCAGGTCTCATCCCCACCCCCCCCCAACACACACGTGTACATAGTCGTGCTGCTCGCTGGGTCAGGATGGCTCTCCTTCAGGACCAGGGGAGCCAAAGTCGGACCACGAGACGCATGGTTTATATGCTGCTCATTGGACCCTATCACTTGAACCATGATGGGAATGGTCTTTGGCGTCGCAGACACACGCATGCACGCACATGCGACACAGAGCGCTCGCGGAGGAGCCGAAACCGGGAACTGTAGTAAACAAACTTCCCTCACCTTCCGCGCCCATGTGTGCACGCGAGGATTGCAATTGGTTCGAGGTTGCAACATGGGTGCATGCAGTGTCGTTGTTATAGATTGCTGTTGCTTGGTATCATCAACCATCGACTGCTCTTGAGGAAATCGGCCCAACTGCAGTTTCTTTGTACGCACAAGTTGGATGCGAAAAACGACCCAACACGCAGAACACACCCCTGGGCACGCTCGCAATACACGGTTAGAGACACTCAACTCCAGACTCGGAACCACGTGTGAAACCTAGGGTTTGGTTTTGTGCGTGTTTGGGGACACATGTGGGGCATGGGTACTTCAAACTAGCGTTTGACCGCATACCCGGTCGACTGAATGTCAGTCCCCTTGCCCGGCGCCGCCGACGAGCGGCTACGTGTCCACCGTGGATCACCTGCTGGGAACAAGGACGATCCCCCCACCCGCACGCACGCACGCACGCAAAAATGTCGGGCGATGATGGCCCTTATTCAGGGCCCGGGTTAGCAACATCGGCAGCAGGGTATCCAACGCCAACGTCCGTAACTTGTGAATCTCAGAGACCTAAGTAGGATCTCAGGCTTTGGACGTTACAGTTGTTGCTCCTTTGAATTGTCTGGGGCGTCACAAACGCACACGCACGCACGCACGCACATGGGGGTTCCGCACAACAACGTGCCCATGGAAGCCCCCGCCCACACGGCCAGGGGACTAATGCATCGGAACCTCAGCTGCGAACATGCATTGCTACCTCGCACATGGGTCTCCCTACCCAGTCGTGCAAATCGCGCGCGCGCGCGCATACACATCCACCGCAATAACTCACCGGCCGCACCCTACCACACCACCTACAACATCCGATGCACCACCAACACACACCACGCGCAGCACGCCAGTAATACCCATCCCACGCTCGTGTGCGACAATTTCTCCTCAGATCATCCCCGGCTTCATCAGCAATATCCGCATGATGTTCAGCATTGCGCGGTACTACGGCACGTCGGAGCACATGACAACGCTGTTCATCAAAATGACCAACCAGATGATCGTCAATTGCAAGAACACTATCAAGGCCGAAGGCCGGCTTTGGGAACAAGCCTTGGAGCTGGGATTGCTGGGTCTCACCCTCGCTCCCGTCGTGTGTGCCATTCGCGGTTCTCCTTCGTGAGAGCGTCTGCCCTGCACGCGGGCCGCGTGACAACACGTGCACAGCAAACGCCAATGGGCCCGCCAACGAGCGCCTCAATTTCGCGAATGCGGTGTAAAGAATCGCGAAGCCAGACCATCTTGCCAACTCTGACGAGGATCATCAATGCTGTCGCCTGCGCACCCAGACCCAGCGTTCTGTGCGGTCCGGCTCAGCGCAGGGATAGGCCCCCTGCTGACAGGGCAGTGCCGGATCTGAGGAGGCAGTGGGGGTTTGGGTCCTCAGCCATCAGCGGACGGCCGATTGAGCCTGGGAGGGAGCAACCTGGCGGCGCGAGTTTTGTTTGTTTCTGTTTTTGTTTTTCCGAATTGGCTGCGACACAAACAAGATTGGCCTTCGGCAGGGAGTTACATTCAGGATGGATTCTTTAGAGCGACCGAATTCTCGTGTTGGTTGAAGTTGTACTCTTGAAACTCCGGAGTGAAATGAATATTCATGATAATCCAAGTCAAAAACTGAGTGTCAAGGCACGCGCTCGCCTGGACACTCAGTTTCAATTTTTCTAGTGAACGCTCCCCTGACACCTGTCATCGTCATATTGATATGAAGGCCGAGCGCTCGCTTGACACTTGCCGCGTTGTTAAGCGATGCCCTGCCCGGACTGCTGCTCCTCCTCCTGCCTGTTCAGACCATCTGCTGAGCAACCTGCACAAGTGCATCACGCTCAACGGGCTGTACCAAGAGGAGTACGGCAAGGCCCGGGAGACCCTTGCTCAAATGGAAGGCGGCAAGCAGTTCGATTTCAATGAGCTGCACATTTTTGGGAAGTTCGAGTTGTTCTGCAAACGCATTCAGAAGCTGATCGATGTGTTCACGACCATTGAGCAGTTCATGTCCCTGTCCCAATACAATATTGACGGGATGGAGGGCCTGATCCAGCGCTTTTTTGAGATTGTGGACGACTTGAAGCGGAAGACCGGGGATCTGTTGGACTACACGAAGCCAACGTTTGACAAGGACTACATCGAGTTCAATAAGAATATTCAGGTGATCAGATGCCCGCGGCATCCCCTGCGATGAAGGGAGCGATCGTTGTGATGGTGGGTGACACGTCGGTGGTGTTGGGGGTCTGAAACACGGTTGAAGGGTGAGGCCTCATTTCTTCTCCATCAATTGCGTCGAAACAGTTTTTCTGGGGGAAGAAAAGGATGGGAAACCAGATTTGTCCGTATCTTGTGTATCTTGTGTGATTTTTTGGGCCATTTCAGACGCTCTACGGTGGTTTTGGTGGTCCCAACCTTTGAAGCCTTGTTGCAGGGCGGGCAGGGGGGTCAGAAACCAGGCTCAAAGGGTCCCGCTCTCTGGGTTGCGATTAGCCTTGAGCCTTCGTTGGACCTGTAGCAAAGATGATACCACCCTACCCTGCCCACACACATATGGACTCAAAGCGAAATGAGGATTGGGAGAGACCCCCTGAGAGTTGATGTAGCCATTGGGCATGGCAATGTGTGATCCATCCAACAACTGTCACAGACATCTTCGGGACGGGTTGGGTGGTGGTGGGTGGCGGTTTGGGACAGATGGTCGGCGGGTTGACGACGGTTGGATTGTCATTGGTCAAAGTGCTGGTTGGCGACGGTTGTGTGGTGGTTGGCGACCTGGGGCGTGGCTGGCAACCAACCGCCACCAGCAACTGCCCCCGCCAGCACGGGACCTGTGAGTCCGGGGGTGGGGGTTGGCCGGTGGTCTTCCACATGGGCCCAACTGCCGTTTTGCAGGAGCTGGAGTCGTCCCTCCAAGTGTTCATCAACTCCAGTTTCGAGAACATCACGAGCACGATCAATGCCCTGCGGCTTTTGAAGAAGTTCCAGTCCATTTTGAAGCGTGAGACGCTGCGGGCGGACCTGGAGTCGAAGTACATGGTCATCTTCCACAACTACGGCCTTGACCTGGAGAACGTGCAGAAGATGTACGAGCGGCACAAGTCCGCCCCGCCGAGCCTGCGCAATTGGCCGCCCATCTCCTCCAACATCACATGGTCGCAGCAGGTGCCCTGTAGCCAGGGATGCATTAGACGGGGAGGCGCCTCGGAGCTGGCCCAGAAACGGTTAGACAGGCGGTTGGAGGAGGGTACCAAAGCGGTTGGGAGTGGTTACTGTCGGTTACAAATGCCATTCAAGCTGGCACTTGCCGCCACGGAGACAGTGGCTGGGGCGTAGGCTGGGCTTCCTGGAGACGGGGGGGGGGGGTAACCTCCCCCCCTCCAATCATGGGGGGCGTTCAGACTCAGATCTTGACCCCAACCCCCCCTTGGGAGGTCCAATTTGTTGAGGTTCTGGTGGTGCGGGGGGCGGGTATTACTGAGTGGCTTTTGATATCACTTCCGAGAACCAGTTTCCCTGGCAGATGCTAGTGGCATGTCTGACCCGGAACTACCACCCGGCACACTCACTCAGCCTTGATGGCCCACCCCCGCATACTCACTTAGCCTTGTGACACCCCTTCCTCTTTGGGGGACTACCGCTACCACTTTGGGTCCTTACCATTGCTACCATTGCTACCATCCCTACCCCCCCCCCCTTCGTCTCTTCTAATACATGACTGCCCGTTCCCGTCCAGCTGCTGCGGCGCATCGAGGAGCCCATGAACAAGTTCCAGCAGAACACCACGATCATGTCCAATCAGAAGGAGTCCAAGAAGATTGTCAAGTCGTACAACAAGATCGCGCGCGCGCTGGTGGAGTACGAGACCATCTGGCTGAACGCCTGGAAGGCCAGCGTCAACAACTGCCGCGCGGGGCTCGGGGCCACGCTCATCGTGCGGGCGGAGGGCCGGCTGTACGTGAACTTCGACATGGAGATCTTCCAGCTGATCCGCGAGTGCAAGTGCCTGCTGCTGATCGGGGTGAAGCTCCCGGAGGCCTCCCGCATGGTGCTCATGCAGGTGTGCCGTGGGCGTGTGGCACGGGGGGGGGGACCCCGGCAACAACCAGCACATCCTCAATACGCCAACTATTGGGCGCCGCTGACGCGCAAACGGCACACCATGCCACATTCAGCACAGCCCCAACACGCCAACTACTGGGCTCCGCGAACGCGGAAACGACACCAGCAAGAGCACCGGCCGCAGCGGCCGACAGAAAGTAGCGACCCGACGCAACATGCGAAGGGAAGAACGGGTGACCGTCCAGGGCCCCGTAAAGGAGCAACAACCAGACGGAATGTCACACAGGGGGGGGGCAGAGCTGTCTGTTGGGCAAAAACGAGCACAACCCCCAATACGCCAACCGCTGGGCTCCGCGAACGCGGAAACGACACCAGCAGGAGCACCGGCCGCAGCGGCCGACAGAAAGCGGCGACCCGACGCAACATGCGAAGGGAAGAACGGGTGACTGTCCAGGGCCCCGCAAAGAAACAACAACCCGACGGAATGTCACGGGGGGGGGGCTCCCCCTAAAACCTCCTGACCCCCTCCCCCGCCCCCCGCTCCACAGACGCCCTGGCAGGGAGGTAAGGGGTAGGCCAGGCGGGGAGAGGGAGGGCACCAGTGGATGAGAGGCCGATGGGCACCGCCGCCTACGGAGGGAGGGGGTTCAAGGGGAGGGTAAGGGTAAGTGGTGAGAGGCCAACAGGCGCCGCCCGCTTCAGACAGCAATCCGTTCCGGCGTCATGCCAATCCCCCCCCCCCTCTTGTGGTTGGTAGGAGCCTCTGCCAGGAAAATTATCCTGCGGATGCACACCCCAGCGCGCACAAGTTGGTGCTGGAGTCGGCAAACCCCGCGTGGACCCGGAGTGTGCCTCTGGATGCCCCTGGTCAACGGCACGGGCAACAGCCCGGCTCCGGGACAGCCGACCCCCGGAGTAGTTAAACAGGACAAGTCATCCGGGGGCTCCGTTGACACAACCAAAACACGTTCGGGCCCACGGAGGGTCAGAATGAGCGGTGGCGAGAGGCCAATTGGCGCTGCCAAAGGCAAACAATCAGATACCAAGGCCTTGTGCCAAACCCCCCCCCCCCCCCACTAGAGACGGCCTGAGGTCGAGGGTGGCAGGATCGCATTGCCGTCGTCACCCGGTTGGCCGGTCACCGACGGCAGATACTGACCGGCCGGGGGAGTCCCGATGTATCCGAATCACGCAGTCGTTTAGGGGGCGTACCGTGCGCTGTGCGGGCGCTGTGCGAAAAGTTGGCTGTTCTCCAGCACCGGGAGTTCGGTAAGTTCAGAAGATTGAAAGGACGTCATTGAATGGCTGCTGCAGTGGGCGGGGCTATAGGGGGCAGAATTTAGGTCCCTGGGACCCATGGCAAGCATCAGATGTTTGAATTTTTGAGTTTTGAATTGATTGTGCATGATTCCGCAGGGGGGTGGTTTTCAGGGTTGTTACCTGGATAATCACCGTAATAATTGGCGCTGTGCGCGCGCTGTGCGAAAACGCCCCCTTACTCTTGGCCATCAGCACAGCCCCGGGTCTCACATGGCAACGCGGGACATGGACCCGCACCCCACCCCCCCCCCGCCCCCGCCCCAACAGACAAACAAACAAAACCCCAAAAAAGAGGTATCGGCATGTGCAAAGTGCTGGACAGCCCCCCACCAACGGCGGGTGCTCGATCCGCAGCCGATGGCGGTCGGCGCTGTGCCGGTGGTGACCTTCGGGCGCTCTGCCTCGGGGGGCGCTCTTCGCCCCATCAAACGGAGGTGTTGCAGGCATCGGTCCACTCGTTTCCCGCCTCCGATGTGCGACACTGGCCCCCCCGTTTCTATCGAGCCTCCCGAACAGCGAAGCGCGTGCGACTGCCCGCCATAAAACTCACACCGGCTCAGCGGGAACCTCCTTCAGTCCCACGTACCTTTCGCCCCCCCCCCCAACCACCGCCGGTGCGCTGTCACCCGCCATCCGCTGCGGAGTGCCCACCCCCGCCGTCGGGTGGTGGCCGTCCCGGGCATTGCGCGCCGCGCGTTCGGATCTGCGATTGTGTCGGACGCCATTGACACGGTGGGCGCACTCGCTTGACTGCAGGACCCGTGCCTGATCGCCCCGGCGATGGGGGGCGGGTGCAGAGGCGGGGCCCCATGGGCAGCCACCCCGTCCGGGTCCGCGTCTGCGCGCGCGGTAGCAGACGGATGCGGCGATTGCGTGGGCGGCCACATGTTTCGCTGGGCCGGGGGTGCGACACCCCCGCACTCGGCCGTGCAAATGCCCCTCGACAAAGAGGTGGTTTTTTTTTTCATGGATTTCCCCAGAATCCCTCCCCCCCCTCAGATACCGAGGCCTTGTGCCAACCCCCACCCCCCCTGTACGTGGACAGAGTGCGAATACTCTGGGCGAAGATATTACTGCAACGCGCTCGCCACAAATGGCACAGAGCGCAGAAGATGAGACTGCAACGCACTACCGGCAAGTCAGGCATTGGTGAGCTAGCACCCATGGCTCTGTGTGACATTCACGTTGCTGGTTGTGGTGAGCACCTCCCAGCCTGGGGTCTTCGTGATGACCCCACACCGGGCACTGATCAGGCCGTCAGGGGAGGACGCCATGGGCAGAAGTTGTATTCTGGATTCCCCACCCCCCCCAGGCAGGGGGATGCGCGCGGCAGTCCGGGTGCCTGCTTGTCATAGCAGAAGGTTCAAGGGCGAGAGGCCAATAGGCGCCGCCACAGGCTAACAGAGCCAACCACCAAGGCCTTGTGCCTAACCCCCTGTACGGGTCAACATGTCGGCTCCTCCGGTGGAGCCCCCTCCCCACCAGTGCCCCACTTGCTAAGCCTTTATGGCAACCCCCCCCCCCCTTTTCTGCATTCTGCAACCCCATGCCCTTCATCCACACAGGCCTCCAAGCTCAAGACCTTCTACACGCAGCTGACCCACGCGCTGCGGGAGTATGACCGCGTCGTGGGGATGATCAACCCTGTGACACAGGCGTTGCTGCAGCCAAACATTCAGGTCCTCCCCGGGAGCACGGGGCATGGGCAAGAGCCGAGGGAGACGGGCGGGTTGTGGCATCAGGTGTATGAATTTGTTTTGCACTGAGAGCAGGGGGGGTGTTCCATGGAGGCTGGGCGGGTACCGTGCAGTCGCATTCACAATGGTTTGTGTCGTTGCGTGATGACCGCCTGAAGGACCCTCCCAGCCGCCGTCGGTTACCCTTCCAACCGCCGTCGGTTACCCTCCAACCTCCATCGGTTACCCTCCAACCGCCGGCGGTTACCGTCCAACCTCCATCGGTTACCCTCCAACCGCCGGCGGTTACCGTCCAACCTCCATCGGTTACCCTCCAACCGCCGTCGGCCATCCTCCAGCCGCCCGGCTGGCGTCGGCGGACGCCCGTAGGTTCCCCCCCCCCCCCACCACCAGTCCCAACCGCTTTTTTTTTCAACCGCCAGCAACCACCCCCCTACCGCTTTGCAGTCGCCGTATCCGCTCGGTAGCTGCTCTGGAATTGCCGCCCCCCCCCCCCCTCAAGCAAATAACCAACATATCCGGGTCAGAGAGCACCAAACCAGCATCAACAATGGCAGAAGACTCGCTTGGCAGAGGTCGTTGGTTTGGCGGAGGTGACCTCCCCCATCGTTCCCTGTCGGGCAGGGGGATGGAGATAACTGTGACCGATTTATTTTGGTGGGGCGGGGGGGAGGCGGGGGGGCGGGGGCTCTGAGGGGTCCGAGATGACGAAATGACGAGTACGAACCTCCTCTGTCCCTCTGATAGTAAGGGTAAATTTGCCGCCGAAGCCGCCGAATTTTTTTTTCTGAGGGGCCAAAGGTGGTCCAAAATCTCGAAAATTTTTTCTTTGAAAAACTGTCCTGAGGCCCATCAAATTGAGCCTCGGAATGTGCTGAACGCGAAGATGTATGTAGGGGGGGGGGGGGGGGGGGGCAAAAAATACTTTTTTTTTCAAGGGTCAAATGTGGTGAGAATTGGTTTCAATTGGCCGGCCGAATCGTCATCACCACTTCGTCATCCCCCCCCCCCCCCCCCCATCGTTCCCTGTCAGCCCCTCCCCCCCCCTTGTTCCCGCTGCACTGCCCCTGCCTCAGCTGCTGGACAAACTGTTGTATCCGGGCGAGACCATCCTGACGTGGCAGAGCCTGAACATCGACGCCTACCTCGCCAAGCTGGCCATGGGGATGGCCCGCCTGGAGGAGCTCGTGCAGAAGGTGAACGGGATCATCGACAACCGGATGCAGAGCAATCTGAAGGTCATCTCGCGGACGCTGCTGGTGCACCTGCCGGAGGACGAGTCCTTCTCGCTGGACCAGTTCGTGAAGCTGCAGGAGAGCCACATCAAAGAGCAGTCCGAGTTCATCGACGTCAAGAACGTGGAGGTCCGGCGGCCCTCTTTGCCTCACGCCCCCCCCCCCCACCGTGCCCACGCTGTACCTCGGCGTTGCCACCAAAGCATCGTGTTGAGTTGTCTTGGTGGCTGAGGGCGTGAGGGCGATGGCCAGTGGGAACAAAAGACAGGCTTTATGGGCGAGCTACACATGTAGCGAGCACGCGACGGGGCAGTCCTCTCAAATGCATTCTGCCGCCGATCCCTTCGAAGCCAAGGGCAGGGATGCAATGGAAAAGCCCCCCCCCCCCCTTCGAGGGCGCCAGCCTATGCCCAGGCACCGTCCCCCTGACGCCCCGCCCAGTGGAAGGCCATCCACCCGAGAGGATGCAAAAGGGGTGCAAGCGGCACGTATCACGCTTCGAAAGAACTCCATTGCTCACCACTCATTCCTGAGTTGGGTCGGGTCACTGTAGATGCGGCGCAGTGCTGTCGCGATTGCACGATTTGGGCGGGGGTCGCGCCGCACGCGACCGGCAACCGAGTGGCCAGATCGGAAACCAATTGAATGGCATTCCCGACGATTCCATATTTTGGTGCCGTGCGCTGCAGCCGCGCCCTTTGGCAGGGGAGGGAAAATTATGCACGTGCATAATTGTGCATAATTGTGCATAATGCACAATTTGGCTGATTTGCATAATCGTGCATAATGTTCTGCTTGACTCTTGTCCAATGCAGTTCATTGTTGTGTTTATCATGGACAATTTTGTCCACCAAAATGCACTTGCACATGTTTCCATTGCTGAAGGTGCTTTGCAAGACGACGAAATTCTTCCATCGTCTGAAAATGAGGAACGTGGTGTCCCTCCCGCTGCCAAACGACACAAGGTTAGCAGTCCCAGGAGCCCTCTTGTTTGCAATCCCCTTGTGTCTTCGTCGAAATGCATCGTGCACAAATGTGCATAATTGTACATTGCATAATCCAAGGCCCGTGCGTGCATAACATCCCCCCCCCCTGCCTTTGCCCCTTCTGCACAGCCCCCGTTTCCATGACCTCAGGTGCAAAGCGCGACGCAGGACGTGGTCTCCGCCATCGTGCAGGCGCAGGAGGAGGCGGGGCTCAAGGCGAACGTGCCCCAGGAGGAGATGCGCAAGTTGGCGCTGCACTTCAACCGCCTGATGTTCAAGGCCATCCTCACGACCACGACCAAGTCTTTGAACTTGGTCAAGAAGAGGGTCGGGACGCGCAGCCGCCAGGGCTTCATGTTGGTGGACAAGCCATTCTTCGATGTCAGTGTGGAGCTGCACGCGCCGCACGTGATCCTGAACCCGTCGCTGGAGGAGGTCCAGAGTGCTATCAACACGTCGGCCACGGCCGTGCTACGGTGCTCCAAGTTCATTAAGCAGTGGCCCGGGCTCAACAATCTGCCGTTCTTTGAGGAGATTGCCAAGAACAAGGAGATCGTCAAAGTCGTGCTGCTGTTGACTGGTGGCATGCACGGCCTGAAGAAGCAGGTCAGGGAGGGAGGGAGGGAGGGAGGGAGGGAGGGAGGGAGGGAGGGAGGGATGGTGGGAGTGAGAAGGAG